>JARHVA010000506.1:2700000-3392500 GCA_037957365.1 Torreya grandis
TCTCTTTCCTCTTCTTTCCCTTTGACCCTATTACATACATTTCAGTTTGATTTGTGTTTGGTTTCTTTTTGTAGAGTTGATTATCCCATATTTAAGCTTTAAATATTGCTACCATTTTACCTTATGTATAAAATAATTTATCTATATATTAGGTCATTTGGAAACCCCTTACGTTTAAAGGTAGATGTGGGATAATTATGCATACATCAAATGGTTGTGAGGAGAGCACAAACTTTTCTACCTATAGAGTTATAGATTAAATGTAAAAAAAAAACTTTAAATATTTTAAATTGTGTGTGGTTGTGCTTGAGTGTTGAAGGCAAAGTTTTTGATATATTATTTATTGGGAAAATCTAGTAAGAATAATCTTATTATGCTTAAATATGTAAAAAAATATATTATCTTGTTATTTAGATTTTTATTAAAGAAGTGAAATCACTTTCATGTAGCCATGGTGGATGTTTTCTAAAGTTATATAATGAAACATATATTCCTTATACTTATTGCTTGTATATATGAAATAATTGTGGGAAAAACTAGTTAAAAAAAAAGGTAATTGATTTTGCTTGAGTTAGAAAAATAATTATGATTATGTATTATATATTTGATGGAATAATTGAGAGAAATAAGTATGTTGTTGAAATAAAGTTAAAATTTTGAACTAATCTAGTGTTATATGCATTTTGAATGAAAAAAAGAATATTTTTCAAAACCTAGAGAAGGTTCTTTCTTTATTTATTATTTATTAGTAGGAATATGTAATAAGTTCAGTGAATAATGATGTTTAATGTTCCTCATGTTGTGAATGAAATTTTATTATATGTTCTTATTCTTAGGGTATTTATGAATGCCCATTGTTTTGAATGGGGTACTATTTCTTTTTATAACTATTGATAGGGTTGATGTTAGACAATATCAAAATAAAAAATACATTACTTTATCCCATTTAGGTTAGGTTATTTTTTTAATTTTAGTTTATTCTTCTTAAAAAAATATATCTTGAGTTGTTTTTTTATAATTTCCTAAGTTGGGTTGTTAATCAAATAAAATTCAAATAAAAATAATAATTATGATTCTACTATATTATATTATATTGGTTATTATTTTTGGGATTAGGTCAATATGTTCTATAAAATCCTATCTTTTGGATAATCTCACAATTTTTATCTAATTTTAAAAATAGAATAAAGAAAAGCACATTAAATTATAGGAAACTAAAGAGAAGCATGTTAAGGAAATGTGGATACATATTTATTGAAAAAAAAAGTTGAAAGACAAGTTTTATATGATATTTAAATTCCCACAAGTGGGACTTAAATATCTCTCAAAATTTTCACTAATAAAATATGTATTTATACTAAAAATAGATAATGCATTTGCAAAAAATGCATTTTCCTTACTCGAGGACCCACCTGCACATTGAAATAAATTTATCAGATTGGATAGATATATATATATAGCATGACATATAAAAAGAAATATAAAAAAATATAGAGAAAATAAAGAGTGTCAAGATACCCCCAACCACAACCTATGATTTATTGAAATAAATAAATAAATTGGCCACCCCTGACCCTACCCCCATTTTAGCCACATTGGGGATGGCATTTTGATCCCCCAACCAAAGTTTTGGTGGAGGCAATGACACCCACATTGTATATTGTGAATAGTTATGACCAAGATCTTACTCCCCAACTATCCTTTAATTAAAACCACACCTATGGTTGGGATGTCACTTCTTGGCCACCATTTTTAAAAATAAGGGCTTGACCCTTCAAGCAACAATGAAATCCATATAGGTTGATTTAGCTTACAACATGATCTTAAATAAAAATTAAACACTCACACACACACACACACACACACACACATATTTGTGTGTGTGTGTGTGTGTGTGTGCATGTGTGGGTGTGTGTACACATATATGTTCTTTGTATATATAATCATCCAAGTTATGAATTTTAAAATGTAACCCTTATAGTGCATATATATGGGTAAATACATATAATTATAGATACTTAAATTTGGTTACATGTACTTGATAATGTTAATTCTTGACGCATCTTAAACCACTATATTGTGCCCAAATACATGACTCTTATTTTCACTCCTTATATATATAGGCTCAACCCTTGGTTTTTTGCCATCACTAAACATTAGTTTCAAAGACAACTTCTCAAACTACTCTATAAAAATATCAAACTATCTTTATCCAAGGACATTTGTCCCTAATTTTTTGAAACAAGGCCATGCTAGGTAGATGGGTTGATTGACATGGGCCTGTCCACTAGAATAGCCATGTCTTGTGCCAAATAATGACTAGTTTCCAAATTTCAAATTATTATTTTGGTTTTTCCCATGCATTTCTTAATGTTAGATGGAATAAATTATCAAAAAAAATCTTATAAATACACATCAAAGGTCATTCATTACCCCCACTTGGTTCCTAACATTGCACTATCTATTGAGCACTTTCAAACTATTTCTCATTAAATAAATCTTCCTTATTCTTCTCAAATTTAAGATCTTTCACAAGGAGTAACCATGAGCCAAGTCCAAAGCATTCTAAAACAAGTCAAGAACTATCATTGTCAAAAATCAGAGTTATATTTATAGTTGTATATATATATATATTCAAAGAGAAAAATTTCACAATCACTCTAGGTGGGAGATATATACGGGCTTGATTTAACTATTTAGAGTATTAGATACATAGGTAGTGGTCAATCATCAAGGGTTGGTTAAGTTCATCTCATCCCATTACACTCCCCTCTCTTTTTTCAAGTTTCAAGCTTTCAAAATGCCCTTAGGGTTTCAAAGATAAAATAATGAAAATAATGAATTCTGTGCGACACAAATAAAATTATCACATCTTACCCTACTCAGTCAACATGTGTAGAAGGCACAATAGTCATATTTTCATCATAGTTAATGTACAAAAAAAATTAGTCAATAGACCAAACCAACTTGTGCTACTATCTAGGGAGTGTGGGCCTATCCAAAAATAGTTTTAGATTATGTTCTTGATCCTGAACATGCACAGTCATATATTTTAATAATTTTCACTTTTAGATATCTAAAATAGTCAAAAAATATATTTATTTGAGTGAAGAACATTTCTTCTTAATGTTTTTCAATGATATCAATTGTCCATATTTATCAATTTATAAAAGTGGAATTCTTAATTATTCTGCATATTTAACATTCTAATCTCTCTCAAAATTTACACCTATTGGTACATGTTTATTGTTAAATAAAAATAGGGTAAAACATATTGTTGAACACATACAATTTTTAGCATTGATTTTCTAGACTTTTGTCCTAGGGATTCAAATTAATATTTGATTTCTATACACAAAAATCTTGTTTTCTAATTTGGTTTTCAATTTCTTTCTTTTCTTGTTTTCCTAGAAACTATATATTAGTAGTTTTAAACCTCATAGGAGCTATCATTTTACTCCAAAATTAATCATATATCTACATATCCATCTAGGTATTTTGTGACTTAAAATATATGATCTCAAGTATGGGTTCAAAATCAACGTACATATACAAATTCAAAAATTGTACATCAGACTAATAAGAGTTCAAGTGATATTCTAAGATAAATGATTTGAAACAAGTTGATCACACTACTTCCTATGCATCTTCTAATAAAATAAAAATAATATCATAGAATGCATAAGCATGATATGGATAATTATTGGGCTTTGATGAACAAAATACAAAAAATCGCTGATAGTGGTGATTTTATACTATATAAATCAATCAAGCCACCTACTTGCAATGTGATTGCATCTCCTAAGGAACAAGTGCAAAAATATCAAAAGAAATATTAAGAATAAGAAAGGTTACAAAAGGAAAAATTAGAACAAGAAAGGATACAAAGGGAAGAATTAGAACAAGAAAGCTTACACAAATTATATAAAGATAAATTACATTAAGATAAGTTACATCAAGAGAAGCTATTAAAAGATCAATTACTAGAAGAGAATTTGTAAAAATAAATTTTTAAGATAATAAATAAGGGGTCCTTAAGAGAGGGTTTCTCATGAAGGAAGTTTGAAAGCAATATGTTCTTAAAAATACTAATGGTACAAGTGTGATTTATAAGGATTCAAACAATATATCTACTTCATGCATAAATGAAAATGATAAGGTCAATAGTATAAAATCTATGACTACATATCCAAGTCAATAACTCAAATCCAAAACTTATTTTCCTCCTAGTATTCAAGCAATCATGCCTGATTCTTCTTTAATTATGAATGATATTCAAGACCCTAATAATGATGAACATACTAAAGAGAGAGAAAATGTCAATAAGATAATTTGATGATATGGTGCAATTGGTTTTACATATATAGATGCAAAATATGATAAGAGTGGCATACCAAAAATTCAAGATAAAGAAGATTATTATGATTATGATTATGATAATCCCAAAGATTGGTACAATCATGATGAAGATAAAAGTAATAAAATTAATGATTTGGATTCAATAGTTGATGGAAAAGAGTAGTAGTATACCTCTTATTTTTATCAAAAAGTGGTCATTCCATTGATAAGATCATTCGTTAGTCGGGGAAAAATCCATTGTGCATAGATTTTAGAAGCTTGCTTAATTTGACTATCTATTATATTATTTTATCTTAGCACAAATTCCTTTACATAGACTTTTATTCTATCCCTTGGATTTATTTCATTTGGCCCTTACCTCTTGATTATATATCTCAATCCAAACATCCATAAAACTCATCCCATAATTACTATAGTGCACATATTTTATGGTGTGTTACTTGAGCACTATTGGATATCAACTATCTACACATACTTTGGCTTATATTTGACCTTACATGATTATATACTCTGATTATACATACTACTTGGATACAGATTGATTCTTTTCCAATGGAAGCATGTATATTTTGATCTCTACATATGATATTGAGTTACATTGTTGTGATACACATATACAATGAGGACATATTTATTGCTTTTAATTTCTCCACATTGCCATTCAATCAATCTAGTACACACTATACCTTGACACATCATGTGGATTATTTGGATCCCTCCCATTTTTATATTTTTGAAGTCTTGTTACTTTCCTTGCTTATATATCAAAAATTACAAAAAAAAACATTCAAACATGTCAAAATTGCAAAAAAATATCAAATATATAAAAAATTCAAAAACATTCAAATATTTCAAAAATGCAAAACACTCAAAATATTATAAAAAAATAAAAAATCAAGACTTGAGCATGACATTAGTTGCTTGTTTACTTATTTACATATGTTATTTATCACATATTTTGGTAGATAGCATTTTATTTTCTAATCACATGTGCATTTCATGAGATATATGAGTGTGTAGGACATACATATCATACATATATTCTTAAATGATATATTCTTTTCAACCCAGTGGCCATGCCTATGCTAGGGGCATATAATTATATAGATTGCATTATCAATAAGTTATATCTATTTATGACCTTTCTGCCATGTCCAGCTACATATCTTACAGGTGTTTAGTAAATTAATCATAATGATTCATGGATATGTTATTTTTCTATGATATGAAATTTATACACATGGATGGAATAGACTAGTTTTCACTTGTTATATGTTCCTTTGATTTTATTACTTTATTGCATAATAGGCTATAAATTGCTTGTTTATTGTGTGTAGCCTTTGGTCCTTGTGTGCAAAAATTACTTAAACATATCTATGAGATTTTTTTTTGGTGTGTGTGATATTTGAGCATGTCTATTTATTGAGGCTCTTAGACCTATGTTGTGTGTGACATTTGAATAGCTCCTTTTTTTGTGACATTTTTCATGTCATTTATGTTGTCCCTTGGCCCTATTTATTGTAACATATTCATGTCCATTGTAAGCATTCCTTAGATTTATTTTATGGCATTGCATGTCATTATGTGTTGTGACTTTTGTGTTTATGATATTGATTAGTGGTGTTATGATACATATCATGTACTTGTACTACATAGTATACTTTAGAGGTGGTTACTGACAGCAATATTTTGAGTTGATTCAAGACATTGGGAATCTTTGTAAGCCTACATCTCCTTGTGAAGACATTTATAAAGTGGTTGTGAAGATTGGAAAACATGTTTAGGAAGATGTTGATCAAATTATATATCAATAAGACCCTGATGAAACTAAAGAGTATTATTTAGAGCTCCTTGAAAATTTTAAACAATTTATAGTAGTTGACAAGCAAAATGACATCTCTCAAGATATCATAGAAAGCTAAGAACATTATTCTAGTGAACTATTAGAGGCTAAAGTTTTAGTTATTTATATGGATCAAAAAGTGGTTACATTAAAAATAATTCTTAGTGTTGAAGAGAAACATGAGGTGAAAATTGAACCACATGAATAGTTTGTTTATATTGGAGATATGTTTTCTTCAGTTGATTCACTTGGAGACAAGCCAACGAGATTGACAAGCAAGAAAATAATTGATCCAACCATAATGACACTCAACTAATAGCTTGTTTCTCATATTTTTAAACAAATTAGAGAGGATCTAATATATTTTTAAAAAAATATAAGTAGAATGTCATTTTTTATATAGTAATTTTAGATTCTCACTTTCCTCCAAGTGTTATCTTGCACATTTTCAGTTGGTAGTTATTTTCATTTTCAATTTCCTAAGTGCTCATGCACAAGTATTGTTATTTATTGAAGAAATTTTTAGTTTAATATTTTTTGATATTTTCATGAATCCATATCCCAATGGTTAAGTCTATTAGTGTTGAGTGTTTAGTAGACAAACATCCTAACAGGGTCGTCAAGAATGTTGATAATTTTTACCACCATTCGTCAAGGTTACTTATGTGTAGGTTTCAAATAAGACTATATTCATGTATTTAAGGTTAAATAATCTCTATAAATCATCATAAAACATTAATAAATTAAAATTCATTTCCAAGAATAAATCACAAGTTTTTTTTGGCAATTTTTTTTTCTATTCCTCTAACTAGCTAGTTGCAAGCTAGTAAGGACAATTTTCAAATACTCGATTCATGAAGGAGAATAAGAGCTGGTTAAAATGTTAATTGGAATATTGGGACCCATTTTATATAAATATTTCATGAATTATTTTTAGGTTATAGGTACTTAACTTTATGAACAATCGTTAAGAAGAAAATGTGCTCTAAAACCCTTTTAAAACACCAATAGCTCAATTTTAGGAGATGTGATTGCATTTTTGAGTTTTTTGTTGCAAATAAAAATTTCTTTTAGATATTATGTGGTATAAATAACTTTATTACACATTTATAAATCAAAATTTTAAGTTAAATAATGAATAAAGGTAAAGGTACAAGTTGCAGGGTTTCAAGCATGCAAGAGAGACAGTCAAAAAAAGAATTTTTTAGAGGTTTAAGTGTTTTGTTGAGCATATAAAATGGTTATAATGGTTATATTAGTTATTTAAATTCATAATTAAAAAATAATTAAGTTTTAAAGCCTCATAAAACTCAATAAAATGTCAAAACTCAGACCTACACGCATTTAAAAATGAGATTATGCAAGCTAAGAAACACTAAAAAGTACATATTTTAATTTGTATTAAATAAAATATATTGAAATTTTAAAGTATTTTTTTATGAATTTTAATTTTTCCAAGTGGTTTAATTTTTTTAATATACCTGAGGAGAGATAAAAAGGCAAAACACAGGTCTGTTCATGACAGAAATCAGGGTTTTTCACTAATTTGCTCACAAATGGAGTTAGAAATGACTGTTTCAGATCCTTGAAAGGGAAAAAAATGATTTTATATGATTTATACATATTTTATAGGTATAAATCCATGATTATAAAATGAAAAAAATTCAAATTAAGCTTATATCAAAGAAAAACATCTCCAAGTCACCCTGTGGGCAGCAAGCACGTACTTTTTTGTGAATTTTTGTTTAAGAATTTGGTGAAGCTCTTTTGTGATTTTAAAAAATTTATAGGTATACCCCATTATACCTATCCAATGAGCATATGATGAATTTTTTTTAAGGCTTATAACTAATTTTATACCCCTAAATCCAAATTAGGGTTTTTTGAGGCCTAGAAAGCATAAAAGAGCATTTTTTGAAGTTGTATGTGGAATTTGGAGCTAAAATTTTGTTTGAAGATATGTTACACCATGTTTATTATGTTAAAATCCTATTTATACTCATTATATTATCAAATAATTCAAATTCATCAAGTTCCAAGTTCTCATTATGCATTCAAGAAGTTTGCCAAATCCACGTAAGATAGGCATATCCAAGAAGCCCAATATGGAGAGTTGTGATTGTCCATCATCAAATTCATAAAAATAAATTATATTTTGTGAAGGTTTAAATAAAATAAACTATTAGAATTAGCTACAGGATCTAATGAATCTAATAGAAACATTAATAAAAGATAAAATAGTAATAGTAATAAATAATAACTATATATCCAAAATAATAACCTGAAATAAATAACTCAAATATGATGAATTACTCTAATAATTCAATATTAATCTGATATAGAATACACAAATATTCCTTGCTTATATAAATTAAGTCGTGCATAATAAATATCAAGGAATTCACACAATACATGTAGTTCAATTAATATTTGACTACAAAAATAGTAGAGTGCAACTCCACACTAACAAGATAGGTGTCCAACTTGTGTAAATGATAAACATAAGTTAACTACTGGTTAAGCAATATTATCCTATCTTACCATGAATAGTGGAGTGTAACTCCACTATAACAAGATAGGTGTCCAAGTTGACTATTAGCTAAGCAAGCTTATCCTATCTGGTATAAATTATTAATAAACATAATAAAATAATTACAATAAGTAATTAGTGAACCAAAATAAATAATAAATACAAGTAAATGTAATAGAGAAAATAAATGCACCAACACCCCCCATAAGCGAAGCTTATGTATGGCTATGCAGATAAGAGTCCTAGCGATGTGTAGCCATATTAGGTACTATGTATAAATAGATGAGGAAAAGAGAAAACTTGAAGGGAAAAAACTCCTCAAAATGAAGGTCTAAGAGACCCCCTTAAAGAGCTTGTGTCCCCTGAAGAACTGATATCCTACACTCCCAAAAGAGATCACAAGTGAATATACCTGCTTTCAATGAAAGTTTTGGTGAAAATATCTAAAATCTACTCCTCCATAGGACAATATTAAAGATCAATGATCTCCACCTAAATCATCTCCCTGATAAAGTGCATATAGATCTCTATGTGTTTGGTTCTTTGATGATGAACCAGATTCTTTGAGATCTAGATAGTGATCTAGTTATTGCAGTAGATGATTGATGGCTTTTGAAATGGAACACCAAGCACAGTGAGAATATTTTTAAGCCAAATAACCTTAGTAGTGGCATTAATAGTGCCATGATACTCAACTCTACAGATGAAAGATAAATAACATTTTGATTCTTGATTTACCAACAAATGGTACCAAATCTAAAGTGAAATCTGTAACCAGAAGTGGACTTATGATTATCATAATCACCAGCCCAATCAAAATCTATGTATCCTACCAACTATAAACCTATACCTATTGTATAGTGAATCATGTATCTAATAGTACCTTGAATGTAGCTCAAAATGTGCTTGGTGGCTCTCTAATGAAGCTCATGTGGTATATAAATCATGAAACTATGCCAATTGTATATGAAATGTTAGGTCATGTATGAGTCAGATAGATGAGGTTGCCTACAAGTTGGTGATACAATGAGGAATCAACCAAGGGAGTGGAACAATGAACCTCAAGTCTAACTCAAGATAAAAAAGTAATCAGTATACGCCTACAATCAACCATTTGAAACTGAGCTAACAAGTCCATGGCATACTTGGGTTGTGAAAGTGTAATCCTAGAAAAAGATTGTGCTATCTAAATTCTAAGCAAATAGTGCAATAGGCCCACGTCTATCATAGAAAACCTATCATGAAGTGTAGTCTTAACACTACTGATGATGTATATTATGCTCCCTATAATAATGTGATCATCAACATAGAGAACTAAGTACAATAGTGAATCCTCTTTCCATAAAATGTAGACATTCAAATCTGAGTGACATCTTGAAAACCCAATTGAGAGAATAAATGTGTTCATCTTCGAATACCAAGCCCTAGGGGATTGTTTTAGGGCCATAAAGAGACTTCTACAAGTGGCACACCAATGAATAATCCTGAATGAACCCCTGTGGTTGCTCCATATATATCTCTTCATGAAGATCCCCATGAAGAAATGCAATCTTCACATCTATATGATGTACAACCCAACTATGAGCTACACCAATAGCTAGTATCAGGCGAATAGAATTCATATTAGCAATAGGTGCAAAGATCTATGTATATTCAATGCCTTCCACTTGGGAAAAACCTTTGGCCACTAAGCATTCTTTATATTTATCAATATTTCCATTCACTACAAACTCAATCTGATATATTCACCTACATCATACTAATCTTCTTCCCTTAGGAAGAGGAACAAGATCCCAAGTGTTCTTCCTAATTAATGAGTCATATTTTTCTTCCATTATTGAATCCCACTCAATTGTCCCTATGGCTTCCTAAAAATATTGTGGATCAGAAACTATGGGAATGTAAGAATGTGGAAGATCATGATATGATTGTGTTTTCCTTCTATCTAATAAATCCCTATAAAAGGGTCTGTATCCACCAAAGTTTTTCTATCCCACAAAGGCATCAATGGGCAAGGATCTGGAGGAGGAGGAACATGACCTGTTAAACCCTATTGGGGAGGTATTACCTCATCATATCTATGAGTAGAAGAAAGAGTATCATCATCACTACTATCTGATTCTTCTAAGGAAGAAGAATGAGAAATGCTAGAAGACCAGTCTGAAGGAATTTTTTCAAAGTAAACACTTTTTTCTATAATAAGCTCATGTGAATCTAGATCAATGAGCTGATATCCCTTAACACCATCAAGATATCCCACAAATATGCAAGTTTGGCTTCATTGTTCTAAATCACAATGCTTGTCTGAAGGTATGTGAGCCCATGTTGGACTACCAAAGACTCTAAAATGATGCACATCAATTTTTATATTGCACCAAGCTTCAATATGTGTTATCCCCTTTAAATCTTTTTGAGGAACTCTATTTTGTATATATGCATCACAATTAATCACTTCCACCTAGTACTCAGGTACTAATGATTTTGCATGAATCATATAATTTTCCATCTCTTTTAAGAATCTATTATTCCTCTCTAATATGCCATTCTATTGAGTTGTGTATGCAAATAAATGTTGAAGATCAAATCCTTCAAAAGCATATAATTATTCAAACTTATTTTTCACATATTTTCTCTCATTATCTGTGTAGAGAATCTTGACATACTTCCCAAATTATTTCTCTACTAGAGCTTTGAACTCTAGAAATCTATCAAATACTTCACTCTTGAGTTTTAGAAAATAAACCCAAGTATATCTGGAATAGTCATCAATAAATATGAGAACATAGTGATTTTTACTAAAAGACAAAGTAGATAATGAACCCACTAAATCACTATGAATAAGTTCGAGGACTTGTGTAGCCCTCCAAGCATTCCCTTTATCAAACTTATCCTCTGGATGTTTGCCTATGGCACAACCATGACATACACCCCCTAAAAACTCAATCTATGGAAGTCTTGTAACCATCTTCTACTGACTAAGGTGTTGTAAATAGTAGGATTTTAGATTACCAAACCACTCATGCCATAGCTTGCTCACTGAATCAGTGTGTGAGAGCAAAGTTATAGAAGAAGATTGAGGCACAAAGTGGGAGAATGAATAAAGCCAAGTATTATTGTCAACTTTTTCCACTGCAACTAAGGCATTATCCTCAAATTTTTTGATTGATACAGAATCAGATGTGAACTCAACTTTCCTAACAGTATCAAAGTGAGTGATTTGGTAGATAAAAAGAAGGTTATTTGATAACTCTGGCACATAGAAGACATCATAAAATACACCATTATCAACATCAATGGTACCTTTTCCTATAACATCTACCTTAGAATCATCACCTATGAGAATATGAGGTAAGAAACTTAGTTCTAATCCAGAAAATTGTTCTTGATCAGAACCCATATGGTGTGAAGCACCTGAGTCAATTACCCATGACTTGGGATAATTTTTTAGTGCAACTAGTGTCATAGCTTTCCCTTTCCCTAAATTTAAAGGAGTGTAAGAATCCTTTGATTGATTGATGTTATTATTTTTGAGAAGACCCTTAAGTTCATCAATCTCTTTCTTTCAACAATCTTGTTCACTATGAAACCCCTTTTTGCAATAAGGTCAAGGAGTGTCGGTCCTTTTTTGTGAATCCCCTTTCTTATTAGTGGATTTATAATCTCCTTATGAGAAATATTTTTTCCCTTTATTCTTATCTTTATGTGACTTATTCTGGTTATTTTGCTTCTTTGTACTTGAACCTGTATTTGATGTTGATGTTGATGTTGAAACTTTCATATGTTGAGGTTGACTTGTAATTAGAGCTTGAGATTTGGATGACTTGATTAGACCCATAGATATTAACTTTTCTTCTTTAGCCATTAGAATCTTAGAGAATACCTCAAAGGTGGGAATTTGATATGATGTGCCCAATGTGAGCCTATGAGTCTGAAAGCTAGAGATAAAGAATGAATATTCAAGACCTAATTTGTGTAAGGAACTAAAAATCAATTGAATATCTTTTTTACCAATTTTACATTCAGAAATTTGTGATTTAAGATCTATGAGTTTAGTAATGTAGTCTTTTATTGTATCATAATTTTTAGGATCTAAACTAATGAGTTCGTTGTCAATTTGGTAACCACAAACCTCATCTATTTTGACAAATAATGATGCTAATTTATTTCAAGCCTCTTTTGGAGTTATACATTTTTCAAGATGGAAATTCAAATCTAAAGACATGTAAGACCAAATGCATCTAGTTACCTTTATAGTATCAAAGAGAAAGTGTTGTAACTCTTTTGTATCAATAGTTGGAGTAAGAAGAGTTGTTATGTAAGGCATATATCCTAACATCATTAATGTATTCCAAGCATGTTGTAGTTATATGTTGTTAATAATGGGAACTTAATATTCCCTATGATGCCTTTGAAAATAAACCATCACAAACCAGAAATCAAAGTATAGAACACACCACAAAACCCCCTAAATTACTTAGTTTTATTTTACCCAACAAGTATTTTTTGGCACTTTATAATTAAGAGAAATTAGAAGGCTAGATTATAATTTTTTACATTTTACAAAAATCTTAATTATGCCCCTCTAGTCTAAAAGTACAAAAATATGCACTTTATTACAAAAAATTCTATACCAATGTGTTGTGCTTGAAAAAATATTAACTTTCAAAAAAAAGGACCTCAATATGAGGTCGTATGTGAAAGTTATGAGCATCTGAAGTTGTAAAAATGAAGATCAAAAAGAGCTACTATATAAAAATATAAATATGATAAAACTCTAGATAAATATAGAAAAAGTGAAAGTACAATAGCGAAGAGCACAAAATTTTAAGCTATGTCAAAAAAAATTGCTCAAAAATACCTCCTAGTGTTCAAATGGCGGACTCTTAAAGTTGTCCTTTCAAATATGTATGTTGATCCGTGAAGCCTACCAAAATCTATTTTATTTTTTTTGGTCTACATAGTCTGTACAGTCCATACGGCCATACCTAAGAACAAAAAAAAAAAAATTGCCTTTAGAGTGACTATGTCCAAATTAAACAAATTTTATATGGATCTGTAGGTTTTGATGCCTTTCCAACATAATCATGAGGTCCATTTTGCTTTAAAATGCTTCAATTTTTAGGTACCCATCATATTTAGGCATGGTGATTTTGGATCAAACCCTTGCCAATTTCACCTCATGTGCCCAATTTGGATAAAATTATAGATGATTTGACTATCTCATGCATTCTAAACTCAATGGTGAGTTCAAAAATTCTCTACAAAGCTCCAATTTATGCTTGTATACAAAATCAAAAAACCAATCTTATATTTGAATATTTTTCTCTTGAATATTTAGCATTCAATAGATTCAAGATAGTTTTGGTACCATGTTAGAATCATCTACAAGATCTAATGAATCTAATAGAAAGTATGAACAAGAGATAAAATAGTAATAGTAATAAATAATAACTGTATATCCAAGATGATAATTGAAATGAATAAATAACTCAAATATAATGAATTACTCTGATAATTTAATATTAATTTGATATAGAATACATAAATAACCATTACTTATATAGAGCAAGGCGTGCATGATAAATATCAGAGAACTCACACGACACGTAGTTTAATTGATATCTGACTACAAGAATAATGGAGTGCAACTCCACACTAACAAGATAGGTGTCCAACTTGTGTAAATGATCAACATAAGTTGATTACTAGTTAAGCAATCTAATCCTATCTTACCATGAATAGTGGAGTGGAACTCCATTTTAACAAGATAGGTGTCCAAGTTGACTACTAGCTAAGCAAGCTTATCCTATCTGGTGCAAATTATTAATAAACATAATAAACTAATTATAAAAAGTAATTAGTGCACAAAAATAAATAATAAATGCAGGTAAAAGTAATAAATCAAATAAATGCCCCAACATAAACATTAAATTATATATTTATCTATCCTAATATTTCCCCCTTTGAGCTAATTTTATAAAAAGTCAAGCAAACAACAAGAAGCCTTAAATGAGCCTTAGAAAGGTGTAGATTCAAACATGCAAGAATGGAAAAATTTAGTTAAAGACTTGATCAATTAAATCATACCTATTTTGATGGAGGATACTCCTTAAATAAACAACATATAATATCTCTCCTACTATGCCCTCTTGGATCAATTTAAGCAAGTCAAGAGAATAAAACATGCATGTAAGATATAAGGAAGATAGTTGAAGTCAAACTCCAAGATGCAAGTAAGGAAACTTAAGTCACTCACTATATGGATGAAGAGTCTCAAGGATATTGTTAATTGAATATCAAAAAGAGTTAAGTGAAGATCAAAAGGAGTTAATTGAATGTGATCAAGATCTCTTCAATATTGAAGACCATCAATGCATGCATGAGAGCTTTTGACTTTTTAAAACATTAAAAAAAGCTTCTCTCTCTCTCTACTATGCCATACTCTAATAAAATAAGGTTGAAACTCAAGATATTATATGTAGGAATTTTGAGGTTTAAGGTTAAGTTGGTGGTTGAGTTAAATTTTTAGTTGAAGGAAGAGTGAATTATGACTAGGATGACGACTCGTCCCTAGTTTAGGGTTTCTTTGTCTCCTCTCTCTCTCTCTTCTTCTTTTATATATGTATGTTCTCTTTTTAGAAAATATTATTAGATTATGATTTTGGCTATACATAAACTCTACCAAAAATTTTACTATGTCACCTTTAAAGTAATAAGAAGCTAATTTTACCTTCATTTTCAGGTTGTTCATAAAGTGTGTGTTTTATGTTCATTGATGTAACTTAGTGAATGATTGTTTTTCCTATGTTTATGTTTAAACTTTTCACCTTTATGAAAAAAATTAAAGTGTCTAAGTATGTTCTACCTAATCTGAAAGTAAATTCAACTAATGTTCATTTTTTTCCAAACTAGTGTGAGCGTTTGTCAAAACCTTTTGTATGAAATACTGATGTAAGAGCCATTGTATGAAGATGAATTGAATTTTTGTAAGTTATTTACTTTCCAAAGTGTGTCAATTATAGGTATAATTTAATTTGATATTAGTGCATCACCCCAAATTTTTAGCTTTCATATCTAATTTTAGATTGTGTATTACTCATTTTACCCTTTTCCTAGTCAAGAAATCACTAAATAAGAGAGTTTAAAGAGAATTAGGTGATTGTACCAAAGGGAACTAGAAATTCATCTATATATTCTCTCTAATATAATGTCACCCATATTTTAGAGAGTTTGCATTGTGTCAACAAGAGTGAGAACAAGCACACATTTTTGCATAAGGTACACTTCTGAGTGATAACAATTACTTTACTATGTGCCTTATATCTATATATATCTATACATGACAGCTGTATGTCTAACATCCAATATGTTATATAAATGCTTCAATTATGATTACATTTTTATGATGACATAATCTCTACATGATGACATGACTATATATTTATCATATGATACAATTAACTCTTCTTTTGAAATGAGTGACTTGGAGGCTATATCTATGATTTCAAAAGGCGGCATCACAATAAGATTGTCCTATATATCCAAGCTTCCATCAATTGAAAAACAATATATTGGACAAATTATAGGTTTTTAAAATTCAAAATACATGTTTTCAAAGGTTTAAAGTAATGTAAAAGCAGATTCTATGATAGTGTAGGTTCTCAAAGATTTAAAGTAATTCAAAAATAAACTTAATACAAATTATGGGGGCATATATAATCAATCACTTTTCAAAGTTTCAAATTATAAATGTATACACACTTGAATGCATATGCATAGGCATATGGAAAATAATCATAATATAAAATTTATAGGTTACAAATAAAATTACAATTGAGCATATAAGTTCATTAAATTATATATCACTGACACAAATTCAGGGGGTATGATACTATTCATGCACATTTTTTAAAGTTCAAAAGGCATGATTCTTTTCCATGCACATTTTAAAATTTAAAAGTTAGATTTCAAATGCATGTCACTTGTTCATGCACATTTTTCAAAGTTTAAAGTTATAGTTTCAAAGGCATGAGACTTGTTCAAGCACATTTCCCAAAGTTCAAAAAGGCATAGTATTTATTCATGAAAATTTATCAAAGTTAAAAAGTCCATGACACTTGTTCATGCGAATTATCAAATTTCAAAGTTATAGTTTTAGAATGTAATAGTTCATTTCAATTAAATTATATTAGAGATTTTTGGGCCCCAAATTTTGGCTAAGTACTTTTTTGAATAATTGGTATAGAGAAGCATAGCATAGAAGACCATGGTGCAGGATTCCATGGCACGGAAGGACCAAGTCATAGAATAAATGTGCATGTTAAATAGAGAGCTTGGGAGTGAAGGACTCAGAACTTAGTAGAAGATTTTAGGAGCTTGTAGTAAGTGGAAGATGGTTAAGGAGTGATTTTCAGGGATGAAAGAGAATAAGGCAATAAAAAATCCAACACTAGCTTGCAAGAACATAGGTACTTAGTGACAAGGATCTACCACCGAAGAGAGATTATAGTGGTACAAAGGCTTGGGTCCTTAGGAAATCAATGTAATTTATTGACATGATTCAAGTGTGTTAATAATCCTTGGCGAGTCACCATGATTGTATTTATTTTTTGTAACTACTTGGTTTGGGAAAACCAAGTATAAATACCCCTAGATTGAACTTTGTAATGTTGTTATTTAATGGATATTATTGATAGAGTCTATGTGATTGAGTTGCATTGTAACACTAGAATTGTGTAATATTAAAAAATCACTTATCAATATGATGAATGTAATTTTTTTGCCTTAATATTGTTACTTAGCTAACTATGGAGATAATAGTGTTAACTATCATGTATGTTATTGTTCAATTAACTGAGTTAAGGGTAATATTTACCATTTATGCCTTCCTTTTCTTTTTAATCATAAAGGAATGAATGTGTTAAGATGGATTATATAATGATCACATTAATGTGTATGTGTTTAAGTTTCCCTGTATATTATTACACCCTCACGTGATAAAACCAATGGGAATCAATCCCTCCCTCATTACATTTTTCAAGTGAGTATGTGAGAACTCATTCTTGTATGAAATGCCAATGTGCCAGCACATTTTGATCTTAATCACTTTGGCACGTGCCTAGGGGAAGTTATGCCTATGTAAGGAAAATAATCTCAACATTTTAGTTTTATTGTTAGGACATATAATAATTTCCTGCATAATGGTGGAAGATGCTTGAATGACTATCACTTGAAAATATTGAGCCATGGGTTACTAGCATTGAGGATAATTTTGTAGTATCATTTCTCAAACTAGGAATCTCCACAGGCACATGGGTTGACTAGAATATATACAACTCATTATATAATACATTCTTTATAAATGTTCTTGTTCATCTTCATACTTGGATTATGTGTTATGCTCAAGATCGGTCAAGGAACTATAGATAAAAGACAACGTGGACACTAGAGCATAAGTCAGCTTTAGCATAATTAGGAGTGTCTTAGACATGTGTTGTTGATGTTTGGTAGCATGGTGTTTTGAATAGTTACATCTTGGAATATGCAATCTTGACATATTCTTATCTAGAGGAAGCTTAGTTTCACTTCTTCCAAGAACCATGTGGTAGATATATCAGACACTTTTTGTGACAAGTTAAGAAGCTCCTTTTAAATTCTAGACTTGAGACTTTCTCTATATAAGGCTAAAATATTTCTCGCATGAGCATCATGGTTGGTAGGGAAATGAAGGGGCACTTTTGAAGTAGAATTATTGGTTTAGTATGGTATCCAGTCAGTGGGAATTATAGAAGCATAAGTATGACAAAGCTCAATGAAGGATTATGAGTGGAAGCGATCTAGGAAGGGGATGGGAGGACTTAAGAAGTGTTGTAAGGGTCCACAAGGATGTGGAAGAGCATAAAGAGGACTCCCTAACTATATGACCACACCCAATTCTATTTAAGGTATGCATGGGAGAATCAATTCAGGTATTGGTGACTAAAGAACCTGATTTGGACAAGCCCAATTCCCCACCCATAGTGTGTGCTCGTGTTTTTGAGTTAGATGATATATTTGTATGCGACTAGGATATGGATAGTTTATATTCATAAATTTAACCTATGAGAGAGACATTGGTAGAAAAAAATTATATAGTAGTTATTTGGCTATTTATTTTCCTTTATGTGATAATTCTATGGCCTAATTTGGAATGCCTGGTGGACCAAGCATAACTAGTGGGAAAAGTATCGACCTAACTATAGTTACTCAAATTACCTTAGTGTCTAACATCTTGAGTGATTTTATTGTTTCAGTGGGAATGGGAGGTGGAACCGATGGTTATTTGGTCAAATAAATTGGAAGAGGCACATGAGGTAGTGGTGGACCTCCCTCACAAGCTACAGGAGTGACCGAAGTGCTTCTCAGTAGACCTCATTGCAAGCACCACAACTACCCACTATATACTATGAGATGACACTCCACATGCTAGAGTAGTGAGGTGTGTAAAATACTATAGAGCATGTTCACAAGTGTGAACTTATGTGGCAAGTATGTGGCATCACCTCTTTTTAATGAAAAGTAACCCAATTTATGACCACCATTCTAGACGACACACATAAGTGGTATCATAAGTACAATCTATAACAAATTTTAGTGGATTATAATTGGTTAAAGGTAGCATTCCTCCAAGAATTTGATATCCCAAATTTTGAATAACAAATCATAGCTACCCTGAAGAATATCAAGTAGGAACTCATTGAAAGCATGTGTGAGTATGATGAACATTTCAAGATGCTTCGTTATAAACTCTCTTTTGAGATAAATGATGCTAATCATGCCCAATGGTTTGTAGGAGGTTTATTTCTCCCCTTCATATGTAATTTCTCATAGAAAACTTTCAACAACCTGCATGAGGCCTTGGAAGTTTCCCTTTGCACCAAATCTATTGGAAGTATTGACACAAGGATTAGTCCCTTCATGAAGGCTTAGATCACTACTATGACATCTCAACTAGAAAATATCACTACACATAACTCTCATGACACTTGTAGTGGCTTATAGTGTGTAGAGTATGAGTTTGAAGGCCACAACCAAAATAATTATCCTTACAAGAGTATTTAAACCATGCTTAAGTAATCTTATGATATTTTCCAAGAAGAACACAATGTCAGGGATTATCCTCTGATAGAACATTCCACTCAGTCAAATGTATCAACTTATTTCAATAAATGTGATACATACACTCATGATACCAATGGTTATCATCTCATTAATGTAATTCATAAGGTGCACACATGAGGTACACATCAGACGTATGTTGATAATAACTAAAAGAATGAAGGTTGTTACCATGGTCATGGTCATGGTCATGGTCGAGGTCGAAGACATGGGGGTAGATGTTTTCTACCATTAACTTGTTATAAGTTTGTTTCCCCTAAGCACTACCATCATGATTGCCTATTATATCCTACATGTGCCTTTTATAAAGATGAACACCATTTGGAGGAGTGTCTTGACTAGTATACTGCTATTACAAAGGAAATAAATAAGAAGGGTACTAACATGATAGTGTTAAAATTCCATAATGGAATCCATACCCTATAACTACAATGGGTCCTAAAGTCAATATTACAACACAGAGTGGTGGTTAGTCCTAGTCTATGTCCAATACACCTATTGAGAAATTTCAATGAGAGGAGCCTCGCACTACTCACTATTTAAATGCTCAGTAGTAGAAGGAGGTGCTTGATGACACTATGAACCTGGTAAGATAATTGTAGGGAGAGTTCTGGTTCCTCAAGGATCACAATGTTGTTAAACATGTTGATATGTAGAAAGATACAAACCTTCATGACATGATGCGTGATGAATTTCAAGAGTTGTGTAAATGACTACTAGGTGAGGACATAGTACCCTTATTGTGTAACTAGATAAGGCATAATACACCTAGGCCTATTGAATATCACTAGTTAAACTATGCACAACAATAAGAAACTCACATCCATCCTAGCCCAAAAGGGGATAAGGAGATATTAGTTAACATCATTATAGATGGATGGGTTATCCAAGATGTCTTAGTTGATATTGGCACTAAAGTAAATGTTCTTACCAAGGATGCATGGTATAATATGGCCATCTTAGCTTTGTATCCTTCACCCCATGTATTATTTATGACCAACAAGGATCATGATTTTCCTATTAGTGTACTTAAATATGACATCATGGACATCCTCGATGTCATGTTCAAAGCTGATTTTGAAGTCATAAAATTAGCTAAAGTTGATGACTTCCCAAGTCCATTAGGTTTCCCATGGTTTTATGAAAATAATCTTGATTTGAGCTTTAAGAAGTGCTACATTATCTTTAATAATGATGAGCAACCCATTGTCATTCCTTTGGACCATGCTCAAGGGCCTCCCTATGTTGAGTCATTCAATGTTGACAATAACATCAAGCACATTTATAATGTCATGGCTTAGGGTATGAATTGCCTTGAACCCATCCTAGATGGTGTCTTGCATTAGACAAATGCATAATCTCTATATGAGACCACTAGTAATGCCTATGACTACTAGGCTCAAGGTGACTATGATCTTATTGGGAGGATCTATGGTGCCATAGGAAGTCACAATGATACCCCATACAAGTATCATAAATTCCATAAATTTATTCATCTCCTTCATGGAAAAATCATGGTTGTGCCACCAGCAAGATTATATGAAGCTCTAAGGTTTTGTGGTCAAATGGAAGTTTACAAGTTTGTAAAGTAGTTGGTAGCCTTCTAGACCTCTAACATTGATTAGGTACAATTAAGTATTCATATATTTGATGTCACAATTGTTTGATGGTGGATAAATCATCGAAAGAACTTACTTAAGATTTAGTTCATTTTTATTTACACCATCACTTTTATCATGATAATCATATACGTGACACCATCAATTATAGTGGCATTAAATCTCTTCAACCTTACCTTGAAGCTTATATGACTATGTGGATGACTGATGAAATGTTTCTACCTGAGTACCTCTAGGTTCATGCATTTTATGTCACTCTACACACTTGGGATAGAGTGTGGTGTGTCCATAAAGATTGCCATATTGAAACATGATTACAGTGTTGTATTATTCATCCCCACAAATGGATTCATGTCTTACATTACAAGCCATGCATCAGGTTATAGTAGGTGACCTGACCCTAGTTAAAGATCAAATCAGAAGAATATATGGCATATGGGAAGAGAGCTTGACTATTTTTCAAGAACCTAATGAGCAAGCATCCTCTCCACTACCTAAACCTGTATTTGACCATGCATTGAGAGAATAACTTTGCAAGGGTAAGCAAAAAGTCATGTACCAAGTTGACAAAGGTGTTAGATCTAATTATCCTGATCTATCAACTAATCATTTGGATGTGCACACAAAGTATGGCACACACATTATATGTGATAACATCTAGGATGAACAACACCCATACTTGGAGCTGCTCCAGACTATTCAATGAAAGATTGGCACAGAAGAAGTGCCCAAGAGGGCTATGTGAGAGACTAATGGTATGATACCTAGATCTCTAAGGTGTTTGAGATATTGAAGGAATATCAAGATGTCTTCCCACATAACTATATTAAAATAAAAGGTGTGCATTATTTTTTAGGTAAAATGCACATATTGGATGAATCCTAACTTACATGCTCGAGTCAAGGAATAAATTGATATCATGATGTGTGTAAAAGTCATTACTCTTATCAATGAATCTGAGTGGGTGAGTCCCATGGTTATAAGTATCAATAAGTATGGAAGCATTTGAATCTATGTGGATTATCAGGAACTCAATGTTGCTTGTGTTTCTAACCTTTTTCTGACACCCTTTACTAAAGAGATCCTGAAAGGAGTTACTAGGTGTGAAATCTATATATTTATGGATGGATTATCTAAATACCATAAAGTTCAAATTACATAAGAGGATAATTTGAAGACCACATTTATAACCAAGTTGGGATCCTTTGCTTACAATGTAATGTTGCTTAGGTTTAAAAATGCTCGTGTTGTGTTCTCTCAAATTGTAGACAAAAATTTTAAGGACTTTATTCATAATTTCTTTCAAGTATACCTTGATGACTAGACTATTTATGGATTCATGCAATACCACTTTTCAAATCTCTGAATAATGCTTGAGCACTATAGAAACATTTAGATTTCCATAAATATGAAGAAATGTCTATTTGTTGCCCTCGTTAACATTCTACTTGGTCATTTCATATGTCATGATGGAATTTTGGTGGACCCAACCAAGATTTTTGTTATACTTTACCTTCTAGCACCAACCACCCAATGAGAGGTATGTGCCTTCTTAGGGCATACTAGATACTATAGAAAGTTCATTCATAGATATGTTAGGATTATTATGCCTCTAGAGGAATTATTAAAATAAAATGGTCATTTTTTTTTGGACCGATGCTCACCAGCAATCATTTGTTACACTCAAGGATAATCTTATCACCACCCCTATTCTCTAGTTTCCAAACTAGATAAAACTTTTTCATGTTTATGTCGATACTTCTAGCATGGCGGTCAGTGTTATCCTTGCTCAATCTAGTGAGGGAAACCTAGACCACCCTATTTATTTTACAAGAATAAAGATTACTCTGGTTGAATGAAACTACTTGACTACCAAGTCTGAAGCATTTTATATGGTTTATGCCCTCCAAAAAATTTGTCAATAATTTCTAACAACTCCATTTATTTTATTCATAGACAATGAGGCACTAAAGTACTTAGTAAATAAACCAATATTGCATGGGCACATTTGTCAATGGATTGTTCTATTTCAAGAGTTCTATTTTTCAATGATAATCAAAATTGGTAAGGCCAAACGTGGTTTAGATCATCTTTCATGCATTGAAGTTGGCATACTGATGCATGCCATAGAGGATGACTTGCCTGACATGTAGTTATTTCACATCATGAATATGCTTGATAAATTGGAAGATATCACCATATTTATACATATAGTTTTAGCACCAGCTCACCTCAACACTCCAAGGAATAAGTAGATGGTTGTTCATGTTACCCATTCTAGCTTATATGGGGTGACCTTTATAAGTTGATCAGGATGAAGTGTTATAATGTTGCATCATGTAGCTTGAATGTGTTGAATTACTTTGGGAAGTTCATGAGGGTATCATTATAGGACACTATTCTAGTGACACTATAGTGTGGAAGGTCCTTTTGGCTAGCTTGTGGTGTCCTACCTTGTTTAAGGATGATAAAACTTAAGCATGTCAATGTGACATTTTCCATCACATGGGAAAGCTAAATAGAAGGGATACAATTCCCATTCATCTTATCTATTCATAAGAACCATCTAAAAAGTGGGTTATTGACTATATTAGCCCCATAAAACTAGTAGGGAGGCATACTAGTGAATGTTATATTATCACTGCTACTAATTATCTTATTCATTGAGCTGAAGTTGTGTCAACAAAGGATTATACTACTACCATTGCTACTAGATTCATTTGGGAGAATATCATTACATGGCATGGATGTTTGTTGATTATGAATAGTGATTGAGACACCTATTTCATTAATGATACCATTTGTATCCTCTATGTGGAATTCATGATTGTGCACCATAAAATAACATTGTATCATCTTTAGGCCAATGGTACAGCTAAGGTGTTCAACAAGATATTGGGTAATATATTGACCAAGATATGTAATTTTAGATACATTGAAAGGGATGATCATATATTTGTGGTATTATGGGAATATCAAACCACTTACAAGTAACTAAATAAGAGCACGTCATTCAATATTGTGTTTAGTACTGAAGTAGTTCTTCCAGTTGAATTCCATGTCCCTTCTTTTTGCATTGTGTGCAGTGGTTGACTAGATGATGAAGCATCCTTGAAATCATGCCTTCATGTTTTGTTGTACTATATGAGATGTGATTTATCACACAATAGAGTCAAGAAGTGGATAAATTCAAAAACAAATATTTCCTGACACAATTGGCATTTGAAGAATAAGACTTTTACTCCTAAAATGCAAGTCTTAATATATGAATCCAAGTTTATGTGACACTTAGGAAAACTTTGTGTATAGTGGGATGGCCCCTTCATCATTCATAGTATCCATCCCACTAGTGCATGTAGGTTAAAGTGACTAGATGGATAATTCCTTCCTGGCCATTTCAATGGTAGTTGGTTGAGATTGTACTATTATGAATAGTCTTTCCTTTTTATCATAATAAGGTGTATGACATTAGGTTAGTCTAGGATTTTGATTGTTTTCAATAAAGCATGGCACTAATTGCATGCCCTTCAGTAGTTTTAGGGTCAACACTTGGTTTTTATATTTCTTTTTATTGTCGTGAAGGATTGTGAACAAATTTTGGTGTGGGTTAAGGGTAGAACATCTATGGAGAACCAAGATATGGTAAATGGGAATGTATGCGAGATTAAAGTCATGTAAGTGAAAGTGTGTAGGGATAAAAGGGTATGCAAGATGTGGTGCATAACCACCAAGATAATTTAAATAATTAATATTCTCACCTTTAGAATGGAAAACATTCAAATTCATTACAATTATCATGCACTTCAGGAAAAATGTGAGATGGGACATGTATTTAATAAAAGGAAAGCAGTGGTAATGACTAGTATTCCAAATCTACATTATGGTAATATTGTTATTAGCATTTATCATATGAAGTGATGGTAGAGGTGTTAAGTTATGGAGCTAAAAGCTTCACTGTTGAGTTCATGTAAAGGTTGTTGGACCAACACAGTCACCGGCATCGGCAGTATCACTGACATCGATTAGGCGTGGTTCAGATCTGACCGACATTGGTCAAGGATCGGCCGACGTCGGTCATATGCAGACTGACAGCAACCGGTGTCAGTCACCTGTGTGTGCGTGTGAATTTACATGCGTTTCTAAAATTAGATTTGTTCTAATTTTAGGACGGACAGAGTGTTTGCATGTAAAGACTAATTTTAGTCTTGAGTTTGTGTTTCTAATTATTGTAATTGGGAAGTCTAATTATTGTATGCCTTAGATCCTATTTAAGAGACCCATGGGGGCATGTATTGTAGGTAAGTAAGTAAGCAAGGTTAATTAGATCTGTAAGGTGAAAGATCAAGAAGATCAGCTGAAGCAAGGGAATAACAACTCGGTTATTGAGTTGATTGTAATTGATTGAGAGAGAGAACTCTTGAGAGAAATACTGTATGCCCAAGAGGTGTGGGAAGAGTGAGATTTCTTCATTGTATTCTAGAAGAGTTTAATACAAGATTGGTTATTTCTTGTATCTCTTATTATTTGTTATTTCTAATTTCTAGTTACTTATTACTTCTGGTTCAATTTTGTGTTTAGTTGCTTATACAAAAGTAATCAATTATACTCCAAGTTCCTAACAGCTGGTATCAGAGCTAGGATCACTAGAGCGGGTTAGTGTTTGTTGATTACAGGTTCACTCACAAGGGTTTTTGTTTGAGTGAGAGCAAAGCAATGGCAGAAGAAAGTAAACTAAGAATGGAGAAATTCAATGACAAGAATTATCAATTATGGAGGATGCAGATAGAAGATTATCTGTATCAGAAAGATCTATTTTTACCATTGGGTGGGGTTGCAAGCAAGCCCACAGATATGCAAGATGAAGAATGGAATGTTCTTGATAGAAAGGCTCTGGGATCTATGAGATTGAGCCTGGAATCTTTTGTGATTTCTAATTTATCATAGGCAAAGACAATGGTAGAGTTAATGGATACTCTGGCAAACTTATATGAAAAACCCTCAGCTTCGAATAAGGTATATCTTATGAAGCAATTATTTAGTTTGCAAATGCAGGAAGGTGGATCTGTATATAGTCATCTTAATGATTTCCATGAAATTGTCAATTAGTTAAATTTAGTCAAAATAGTTTTTTATGATGAAATTAAGGCTCTCTTGATCTTATGTTCTTTACTTGAAAGCTAGCACAGCTTGGTAATGGTAGTTAGCAATACTGCATCTGCTTCAAATATCTTGAAAGTTGAGAATGTTGTTAGTGTAATCTTGAATGAAGAAATTTGTAGAAAAAGCACAGGAGAAACATCAAGTACTACTTTAAGTATTGAAAGCAGGGGAAGGCAAAGAGAGAAGGGCAAGCAAAGGAAATCAAGGTCAAAGATGGAAAGGAGATCCAAATCCAGAAATGGAGGTATAATCTGCTGGAGTTGTGGAAAGAAAGGGCATGCAAAGAAAGACTGTTGGTTGAAGGATAACAAAGAAAATCAGTAAGAAGGTAATAAGGAAGCAAACGTTGCAGGTATTGTTGCACAGGATGCTCTTATATTTTCTTTGGATAGTCAAGTAGAATCATGGGTTTTAGATTCTGGTGCTTCTTTTCATACAACCCCAAATAGAGAATTTTTCAATGATTATGTCCATGGAGATTTTGGAAAAGTTTATTTAGGGGATGGTGAGCCTTGTCAAATTGTTGGCAAAGGAAAAGTGCAGTTGAAATTGCAGAATGGCAACACATGGGTGTTGAAAGATGTCATGCATGTACCCATCTTGAAGAGGAATCTAATTTCTACAAGAAAGTTAGGTGATGAGGGTTGCACAGTAACTCTCACAGTGGAATCTTAGAAAGTTTCTAAGGGTGCACTTGTATTAGCAAGAGGTAAGAGAGTAGGTACGCTTTATCGATCTACTTGTGTTACTGATTATTCTCTTTCTGTTTTATCTACTTTAGATGTAGATGCAAAGATGTGGCTCTGTAGGCTTGGTCACATGAGTGAGAAGGGAATGAATGTTCTTAAGTCAAAAGGTAATCTTTCAAATTTGAAAAGCATAGATCTAGATTTTTGTGAGCACTATATTTTTAGAAAATAGAAGAAAGTGAGGTTTCTCAAGACTGGGTCAATAAAGAAGAAGCACAAGTTGGAGCTTATTCACACAGACGTGTGGGGACCAGCTCAGGTAGCTTCTATTGGAGGATCACAGTATTATGTTTTTCTCATTGATGATGCTACAAGAAAGGTATGGGTTTATTGCATAAAGAGGAAATCTGATGTTTTTGACACATTTAAGAAATGGAAAGCTTTGGTTGAGAATGAAATAGGTTTGAGATTGAAGTGCCTTAGATCTGACAATGGTGGTGAGTAATGCAGTAATAAATTCAATAGTTACTGTTCTATGAGTGGAATACATAGGAAAAGGATGGTTCTAAGGACACCTCACCAAAATGGAGTTGCTAAAAGGATGAATAAAACAATAATGGAGTGTGCACGGAGTATGAGGTTGCATGCTATTTTGCCCTTAAAGTTTTGGGTAGAAGCTGTAGATACTGTGATTTACCTGATTAACAGAGGACCTTCTACTACTCTGGATGGTAGAATTCTAGAAGAGGCTTGGACAAGTAAAAAGGTAGATCTTTCATTTCTCAGAGTTTTTGGTTCTGAAGCTTTTGTGCACGTTGATAAAGAAAATAGAAAGAAGCTGGATGCTAAATCTGTGTTGCATTTTCATTGGTTATGGCTTTGGAGATTTTGGATTTCGGTTGTGGAATTTAGAAACTAACAAAATTATTAAAAGTCATGATGTAGTTTTCAATGAGAAGGTGATGTACAGTGATCAGCTCAAGAGGCTGAATAATTTTGAGCAGGGCAATCTTGATTTAGATGAGGTAATGATCCAAAATGAGCTTGCGGGTAAAAACCATCACTCACTAGAAAACATAGAGACTGACATCGATCAGGTAACTGACATCGACGATCAAGCAAGAACCAACATCGGTCAGACAGTAACTGATGTCGATCAGGTCGGTCAGGTGGAATCGATGTCGGTCAGATACAAATCGAGAGTTAACCGGGATCGGTCACTAATAGAGAATTTGGGCAGACAGCAAGCTATAAATGAGTCTCAAATGCCCATAAGGAGGACTGAAAGGGTAATTAAACCTCCAATTCATTATTCCCCTTCTTTATACTATGTGTTTCTCACTGATGGTGGAGAACTAGAAATTTTTTATGAGGCAATGCAGGTAGAATCCAGGAAACAATGGGAGCATGGCATGAATGAGGAAATTGATTCCTTGGAAAAGAACCAAACATGGGATTTGGTTGAGTTGCCAGTCGAAAAGAAAGCACTGAAAAACAAATGGGTATATAGGTTAAAGGAAAGAGAGAATGGACAAATGAGACATAAGGCCAGGTTGGTAGTAAAGGGATTTGCATAGAAACCAGGTATTGATTTTGGTGAAATATTTTCTCCTGTAGTAAAGATGACTTCTATTCGGACTGTATTGTCTTTAGTTGTTATTGAAGATTTGCATCTTGAGTAGCTTGATGTTAAGACAGTGTTTCTTCATGGAGATCTAGATGAAGATATATATATGGATCAACCGGAAGGTTTTGAGGTCAAAGGTAAGGAGAAACTTGTGTGCAGGTTGAAGAAAAGCTTATATGGTCTTAAGCAAGCTCCAAGACAGTGGTATTTAAGGTTTGACAGGTTTATGATAGAGCATGGCTTTAGTAAATATCAATTTGACCATTGTGTTTATTTTACCAGATTGGATAATGGTAGTTATATTATCTTGTTGCTATATGTAGATGATATGCTTGTTGCAGGTTCACACATGCAGGTAATTACTGAGCTAAAGGTAAAATTAGCTCACATGTTTGCCATGAAGGATTTAGGTGCAGCAAAGAAAATCCTTGGCATGAGTATTTTTAGAGACAAGGAAAGTCACAAGTTGATTTTGTCTCTAAAGGATTATGTGAATAAGGTAGTGGAGAGGTTTTATATGCAGGATGCAGAATCGGTTAGCACACTTATGATTGGATAGTTCATAAAATAGTGTCCTAAATCACATGATGAGGTTGAGTAAATGAGTACTAGACCTGATATTGCCCAAGTAGTGGGAGTTGTCAACAATTTTATGGCCAATCTAGGAAAGGAACACTAGAAAGCAGTTTAGTGGATTCTCAGATATCTGAGAGGGACCAGCAGTAGGTATTTATGATATGCAGGGTTAAGCATTTCTGTACATGGGTATGTAGATTCGGATATGGCAGGTGACTTAGACGGCAAGAGAAGCACCACAGGATATGTGTTCACTGTTGGTGGAATGGCAGTTAGCTAGATTTCAAAGTTGCAGAAGGTTGTTGCCCTGTCTACTACAGAGGCAGAATACATTGCAGTCACAGAGGATAGCAAGGAAATGATATGGATGACACGGTTCATGGAAGAGTTGGGAAAGGAGCAGGAGAGTTGTAGATTATACAGTGATAGTCAAAGTACAATTCATTTAGCAAAGAATTCAGCCTTTCATTCAAGAACCAAACATATACAGCTTAGGTACCACTTTATTCGACAGGTATTAGAGGATGGACAGTTGAAGCTGGAAAAGATCCATACGGATAAGAACCCTGCATATATGTTAACAAAGCCGGTAATAAAGGAGAAGTTGAATCTTCATTCAAATTTTGTTGGTCTTCAAGATTGAACTTGAAGAGGGAGAAACAAGCCAGAGAAACAAGACAGAGGATGTTGCTGTACAAGTACAGGTGCAACTATTTATCTCCAAGTGGGAGATTGTTAAGTTGTGTAGCTAAAAGCTTCACTATTGAGTTCATGCAAAGGTTATTAGACTAACATAGTCACTAGCATCGACAGTATCACTGACATTGGTCAAGCGTGGTTCAAATCCAACCAACATCGGTCAGGGATCGGTCGACGTCGGTCATATGCAGACTGACAGCAACCAGCGTCGGTCACCTGTGTGTGCGTGTGCATTTGCATGCATTTCCAGAATTAGATTTGTTTTAATTTTAGGATGGATAGAGTGTTTGCATGTAAAGACTAATTTTAGTCTTGAGTCTATGTTTCTAATTATTGTAATTGGGAAGTCTAATTATTGCATGCCTTGGATCCTATTTAAGAGACCCATGGGGGCATGTATTGTAGGTAAGCAAGTAAGCAAGGTCAATTAGATATGCAAGGTGCAAGATCAAGAAGATCAGCTGAAGCAAGGGAATAACAACTCGGTTATTGAGTTGATTGTAATTGATTGAGAGAGAGAACTCTTGAGAGAAATACTGTATGCCCAAGAGGTGTGGGAAGAGTGAGATTTCTTCATTGTATTCTGGAAGAGTTTAATACAAAATTGGTTGTTTCTTGTATCTCCTATTATTTGTTATTTCTAATTTCTAGTTACTTATTACTTGATTCAATTCCATGTTTAGTTTCTTATACAAAAGTAATCAATTGTACTCCAAGTTCCTAACAAGAGGTAGTGGGGTAGTAAATTCAAGTTGCCCTCTTGAGCTTATAAAAGGTTAAACGTGAGCCATTTCACTTTTTACGATTGTCATATTTATAAACTTATAGAGCTAAAGGAGAGTATTTGACTTATTGTAGAGTGATTTCCAAGTTTCCAAATGAGTTAAAAGTAATGGATTAAGATTATTTTCAAGCATTATGGACTGTATCAGTTGAAAAAAATAGAAAGAGTGTTAGGAAGAGTCTAAGGCCGTGCAAATTTTTAGATTTACATGTTACAGAGGTTAACATCTACCATTAGAGGGCAATAAAGTAAGAGAGCTAATGTGGGATAATAAGGAAACCACATATTATTTTAGGATGATTAGATGACCATACCTCAATCTTGGGGATCCTCAAAGTGTTATGCAACCAAATAAAAAGGCCCAATTAAGTGAGCCTTTACCTGTGATACTAGAGGAAGAAGAGTTGGAGAGTATGGGTGGTGAGACTATGTTGATTCGAGAAGAGGCACCTGAAGAGATCAAAGAGTACACATAAGACATAAAATCAAAAATGGTATGCCAGGTAAAGAATGTGTTTTACACCTCTAACCCCAATGATGATTGAATAAATGTATCACCCATAGATGGTACTACACATGGAGGACAAGGTATCGAATGCACCCACTTGTAATGTTTTTATTATAACCACTGCCATCTTGGCAATGAAGTATAATTATAGCCTAACTACTGGGTAAAGTACCAAATCACAAGGAATGAGATAGTGTATGACTTGAAAATTTTTAATGCTCTAAATGATGCTAGACTCTTCTAATTATTAAATCTTCTATATTTTGGAAACCTAGTTGAAGCAATGAAGTTTTTGATTTTGTGGGTGCACAAGGACTATATCTATTTTATTAGACACCAGATGAAAATTACATTAGAATAAATAATTAAATTAACAAGGTTGAAGTGCTCAATTTTGAACCTTTCTTATGGCTTGGAAGACCAAGACGAGATCGAGAAGACTGTTATGGCACTTGAACATCGAAAATAATTCTATGTTATGCATATCACCAATCTCCAAGATCCCACCCTCAGAGTGGTCATGCATATCATAATGACCAAGGTTGGAGGTAGAAAGAGGTGGAAAGAGGTGGATATATCCCACTTTTGTGTCACTCAATAAGTCACCAAGGGAATAAAATATAATTGGTCATAGTACTTCACTGATAGAATTATAGAAGATGCATAGAAATCCCGCTATATACCCAATCAAAGGTTTGCATGGGGTTCATTCCTATTATTACTGGTGTTTGATGAGATTGGTGTACCTAACTACACCACTATAGAGATGAAATGGGCATATCATACCAAGAATAAGTCCCCCACATAGTGGTTCAAAGCATTCACCTACCCTAGACCAATGACCCCATCCCACAAAGTCAAAATAAAGGGATGGGATGATGGGATGAAGGAGGCCTTCACAAATGAGTGGGACATTCCAAAGGAATTATCTGGATAGGTTGGACACTAATAAAAGTTTGATATTAAGCAACATTTTCCCCAACACACATCTAGATGGCTCTCTCTAGTGAGTTTTTTAAGTGGATGAAGTTACCATATGCTTTCATGATGTGTTACTTCATGAATGTTATCAAATAGATATATGATGCATAGCTAGTAAACATTACTACAGATAATATTGATGCATATACTCACACCCTTATCCATTTATACATATACCCTGGGAAGAAATCATATAGGGAAAGTTGGATTCGGGTAGAATTGACATAAAAGTTTAGCAAATTTTGGTTGAAAATTAAATTCATTCTTTATTTTATATTTTAAAACCCAAGAATAAATCTTCAAGGAGCGTAGCATAGGAAAAAGAGACAAACCTACTAGAACTAGCACTAGAGAAAAAGCAGAAGCACCTAGGGCACAATGTTAACACAAACACCCATATAGAACCTTTAAAAAGGCAAAGGACTACCCAAGTACCACTTAATAAGAATCCACCAGTCATTTAACCTAAAGTCTCAGAGCCAAAAACATAGATTGTTCCTTTGGAACATAAGATAGTGGTGCCTACAGATGGTGACTTAGAAGAGAAAATAGAGATTCTAAAGGAGACACTAGAAAAAGTTATTACAAAATAATTCACCCCTTATTCTAAGAAAACACCTTCATCAGCATGACATGAAGGAACCACCCTTGAGGAGGCACAAATAGAAGCTAAATATGTATATAGTGAAGAAAAGAGTGGTTCTGACATGATTTTGGGAATGAGTGAGCTTGACATATGGGCTAGTCACCAAGTTGAAGACATGGGCATTGAGATACATTAATGAAATCCATCTAAGGGGAAAGTATCAGTTTATGACTCTATTATGAGGCCAAAAAACACCGATGCAACCATAACCCTCTGTGCCCAGTATTAGAAGTGAGTGATAAACAAGCTCTTATACATGTATTCCTATTTTACACCGAAAGATACATCTAAGCAGAGTCAATGGGAGATGTCTTTCTTCTTTGATGTGTATAATGAAGAATGCCATTTTGAGATTCCTTCAGATAGCCTTGTACTAGATCCATAAGAAGTGGCATTTCTTGATACACTTTGGGTAGACCCATGACATCTTACCCCTATATAAGCTAGCATGACACTCTTAAAGTTGGAACATGAGGTTGCAAGGTATATTTCTTTCATTGAATCTGATATTTAACAAGCCCATAAGGAACACGTAGAGATGGTGGTTTTATATAAGAATGAGGTGACTAGCAAAACAAAATTTGAGGAAGAGTTGACCAAGGTTAAGTGCCAGTTATAAGTTGAAATGGCTTCCAAAGTGAAAACATTAAACATTTGTAAAACATAGTGAGGTAGTGGATAAATTGGAGACCTTGGTAGAGCTCCTATTGAAATGATGCAAGGAATAGCCTAGCCCATCGAATGAACAAACTTAGGCAATGGATTAGTTCATGAAAGTAGTGGAGGTGTGAAAAATTTTCTTGCATAGAGTTGGTGACACCATTCTAATTTTAGATGGGATTTTTTAAATTTTGGTACAACCCAGCAAGATTTGAGAAGCTTCAGGTAGAAGAGCTTAAATGACAATAGTTGGATAATAATGCCTTGCTAATAAAATATTTCACAAATTGCACCAAATTAATCAAGGATGTGGAGGTAATGGAGGACATAATAAGTGATCACTAAAAATAAATAAATTCAAACATCATGGAACTCTAAGGATAGGTTATTACCAAGGTCACTACGCTTAAAGGATTTCATAAGGATGCTTCCACATCCCTTGAACATTTAGTAAATAAATTAGGTGAGTTTCTTGAACAACCTAAGGAGATTAAGAAGCTCAAAGTGGTGATCAAATAAACAATGTCCAATCTAAAAAACACCTTAACCCATTAGGAAGGTGTCAAGAAGTAAATCAAGTAGATTGGACCATAGTTTTTCGTGGAGCTTGAGACCAATGCTTAGCTTGGGATAGACTAAAGACTTAGTATGGGGTGATATTGGGTCCTAAATTTTGGCTAAGTATTTTTTGGAATAATCATCATGGAGAGTCATAGTGTAGAAGACCATGGCACGAGAGTTTATGGTGAAGGACCAAGTCATAGAATAAATGTGCATGATAAATGGAGAACCTGAGAATGAAGGACTCAGAATTTAGTGAAAGAGTTGGGGATCACATTGAAAGTGGAAGATAGTTAGGGAATAATTCATAGGGATGAAATAAAATAAGTTAATCATGAATCTATCACCATTATTTAATAAGATAAGCACTCGGTGATGAGGATCCAATACCGAAGAGAGAATATAGGGGCATACAGGCCTGGGTCTTTAGGAAATCAATGCAATTGGCTACCATAACTCAAGTGTGTTGATAATCCTTTGTGAGTCACCATGACTGTATTTATTTTTTGTAACTGCTTGGTTGAGGAAAACCATAAATAAATACCCCTATATTGAACTTTATAATGTTGTTGTTTAGTGGATTTATTGATAGAGTGTATATGAGTGAGTTTCATTATAACACTAGAATTATGTAATCTTTGAAGATCACTTATCAATATGATGAATAGATCTTGTGTTTCCTTAATATTTTTATTCAACTGAATATGGAGATAATACTTTTAGTTATCATGTGCATTCTTGTTTAATTAACTAAGTTAAGGTAAATAATTACCATGTGTGCCATCATTTTCTCTTTGTTCAAAAAGGAGTGAAAGTGTTAAGACATATTATGGAATGATTATATTAATGCGCATGTGTTAGAGCACCCTTGTTTGTTAGTAAACCCTCATGTGACAAAACCAACAAGAACTGGTCCCTTACTGCATGTTTTCGATGAGTTCATGAGAACTCAATCTTGCATGAAATGCTAATGCATCAGCATGTTGGTTTCCTAATCACTTCAGCACATGCCAAGGTGAAGTTATTCCTATGTAAGGAAAAGAATCCAAATAGATATATGGTCATGCTGGGAGTAAGAATATTCTTCATTCTCTTTCAATCATGCAATAGTAATCTAGATATGTTTGCGATAGTGTGATTAGATATGTTACAAGGAATGTGCATTAAATTATAGTGACACTCAATGGCCTTAGCATTACTTTTATCAAACCCATTTTGTGGTTTCATATTTTTTATGGGTGGTGTATATTTGATTCTAGTGATACTCAATGGTATTTGCATCAATTCTAAAAAAACCCATCGTGGCTTCGCCTTTTTAGATTAGTACATTAGGTACTACTCCTAATTAATGAGAGTTGGAATTTTCATCTTTCCAACTCAAGGGCTTGATTAATTATGCAAAATTGGGGCTTGATCACTCTCAATTCACTAATGGTTCAAAGTATCCAAGTGTTTCAATAAGGGGTCATAGTTATCCATCAATGTCTATAGGTTACATGGAAATTTGGTTTTATATCCATATAGGTTTATTCCTTCCTTACTCTCCTCTCAATTTTTCAATTTTCAAAGTTTAGATTTTTCAAAATTAAAAAATGGATAAATGAATAATTATTTTTGTTGTTACAGAGTTTGTTAAATTTTAGTGCACTTCACAATTGGAGTAGCCTCTCAAAGATAAAGTGTGTCTTAACACTTAATTTTTATTAATTTTCCTTTACTTTAGCAATTCCATTACTAGATTAAAGTTGGAAAATGTAGATACCTAAATATGGTTACAAGAAATTGACAATGGTAATTTTTGACACATTAAACCACATGACTTGTGTTGAAATACATGACTCTTATTCACCATTCCTTTAATCCATTTGTCTATATGTGGGCTTGACCCTTTATTTTCCATCATAACTACATAGAAAATTCCAAGATAAATTCTCAAAATACTCCATAGTAATCACAGACTGTCTCCAGCCAAGGATAGTTGTCCCTAATTTTTTGGGACACGTCTACCACCGTGGGCCTATCCACCTACAATGGCCACATCCCACACCAAAAAATGGATAGCTTAAAAAAATTAATGATTTTTTTGGGTCTTATCATACATTTCATAATCTCAGTTAAAAAAAATATGGAATTTTTGTCTATAAATACACATCAAAAGTCATTCACTACCCCCACTTGGTTCCTAGATTGGTGTTATCTATTAAGCACTTTTATACTATTGCACATTGAGAAAATATACCATATTATTCTCAAATTCAATATCATTCACATGAATAATCCATGGTCCTAAAGTAAGATCTATCATTCATAATGAGATGTTACTTGGGATGGTGCTTGACAATGATATCTCTTAACCATCCTAAAGTAAGTCAATATCCATCATTGTCAAACATCAGAGCCATAATTCTAGCTACATATATATATTCAAGGAGCATAATTGAAAAATCAATATATGTGGGTAAAATATGTGGGTTTTATTTCCCTTCCTAGAGTATTAGATACGTAGATAATGGTCAATATTCAAGGGGGTGATTGGGGCCAATTTAACCCATTACACTCCCCTCTCCTTTTTTGTAGGATTCAAGATTTTAAGCTATCCTTTGGGTTTATAATATGAAAAAATGAAAATAATTAATTGTACGAGACACAAATAGAATAAAAACATCTAATACTACTCATTACACATAGGTGTAAAAGGTGTAATACTCATATTTTAGCCATAGTCAATACAGACAAGTCTACAGTCAACAAACATGAACAACCTCTACTATTGTCCAGGGAAAGCATTTCCATCTAATAATGTTCTTACGTTGTATTTTTGATATTATACTATCACAACTCTATTTTTTATATTTTTATATTTCGTTCATTAGTCACACTCAATTAGGACAAGTCAACAATCAACACACACAACATCACACTAAGTTATTCACCTTCATTGGACTTATCTAGACACAATAAAAAACCATGTTCATAATTATTAGCCATCACACTCCTATTTTATGTTGATTTTCATTTTTATTCATAAAAAATTGTAAATAAAATATCCATATCTAATCTAATTTTATTTTTTCCTTGTGTTTTCAAAAAATAGCAAGTTTCCATATTTACTAAGTTGCAATCAGAATTATTAATAATTGTATAGCTTTAACAATCTGATATTTCAAAGTTTTATAACTATTATACAACATATTGATATTTTAAATATAAAATAAGGTAAAACAATACCCCTTTGTCTCTCGTATCTAAACTTACAAAATGATACTATAGAAAAATGGAATATTAAAACCCTAGTTTATAAATAAAACACATTAAGCTCTCATGGCAAGAAGAACATGTACAAAAAAACATAGGGAAAGAATGGAGGCATGGCCTAGCCTTCATATTTCTTGCACTTCAACCTTTAAACTATCATAAATATTATTTCTTATCAAACAAAAGCAATAAGAAAAAATTAAACATAATAAACTAAATACTTGCATAGTAAAAATGGGTGGCAAATAAATGTAACACTTATTTATAGAAAATTCATAAGGATTTTAGGGCTAATTTAGGGTTTCCACCAAATTAGTGTCCCATATCCTTTTGATCCAACAAATATGTTTGAATCCAAAGTTAAATTTCACTTTAGCATATGGTGATCTTAAGATACTTAATTTAACATTTTAAATATATAATACTTAATCACTATTTTGAAGAAGATTTGATTCTATTGGGTGATTTTAAGCTTCCATTAATTTGTGTTTTTTAATTATTTAATTATCCAAGTGAATTGTAACATTTTATTTATTATTTATAATAAACTTAAGTGATTAAAATTTGTAATTCAAATATATAATTATAATGTTGGTGCTTTTATTTTATACTAAACTATGGTATAACCCTTATTTTAGGCATGTTCTTTTAAAATTTTCAATTAGTGGGCTATAACATTTTAGTTCACTTATGAAAATAGCTTGAGATAACAAGATAACAAGATAACAACATACCCCAAGTAGGTAGAAGAAAGTAAATGATCAAAATTGGTTATAACAAAATGATTTGCCCAAAGGTGGTTATAATTATTGAGAATGTAGGTGGGATAGTGTACAATGATTTTCCCATAGACGATTATAATCATTGAACCCTGATTATGGTAAACATGATCGATAGCTGATGATTGGAATATGATGATGATAACTTGAGATAAAGGATAAATATGAATTGGGATAACCAACTAGTAGGGAAATGCCCATCTAAACTAACAAAGATTGAAATTCTTTGGTTAATTACTCTGTTTTGGACATGAGTGGGATTGGATCAGGACTGGTGTTGATGTTAGTGCCAAGGAGATATCGATGTTGTCTTGGCATGAAGATTTAATGAAGTTAATTTTTATTATACCATGTTTTGGTAGGCATCATGATAGAACATCATGAAGCCTTGGCCAAAATATGTATAAGGACTGACTCCCATGATCCAATATTTGAGGGAAAATAATGCACCAATGATAAAAACCATGATGACAATGTTGACATTTTAATATGGATGGATTCAAGACTAATGCACAAGGAATCACCCAATAAACACACATAGACTGAATCAAGGCAATAGTACTTAAAGTAAACAAATAGGTACATAAACAAATAAATAAACAAAAAGAAATAACTAAACAAACAATGTTATGAACATTGCCCCTAGAAAATAAGTGAAAACTTAATAAACAAATGATATGGCGGAATAAAATAAAAGGAAGGGGGTGGTCAAGATGTCTCCATATGCACTCGGCAAGTAGATGTTGCCTACATAGTTCCATGGATGATATATCTAACAAAAACAAGATAAAAACATACCCCAGGTAGGTAGAAGAAAGTAAATGATCAAAATTGGTTATAATAAAATGATTTGCCTAAAGGTGGTTATAATTATTGAGAATGTAGGTGGGATGGTGTACAATGATTTTCCCATAGATGATAATAATCATTGAACCTTGATTATGGTAAACATGATCGATAGCTGATGATTGGAATATGATGATGGTAACCTGAGATAAAGGATAAATATGAATTGGGAGAACCAACTAGTAGGGAGATGCCCATCTAAACTAACAAGGGTTGAAATTCTTTGGTTAATTACTCTATTTTGGATATGAGTGGGATTGGATCAGGAATGGTGTTGATGCTAGTGCCAAGGAGATATCGATGTTGTCTTGGTGTGAAGATTTATTGAAGTTAATTTTTATTGTACCATGTTTTGGTAGTCATCATGATAGAACATCATGAAGCCTTGGCCAAAATATGTATAAGGACTGACTCCCAGGATCCAATATTCAAGGGAAAATAATGCACCAATCAAGGCAATAGTACTTAAAGTAAACAAATAGGTACATAAACAAATAAATAAACAAAAAGAAACAAATAAACAAACAATGCTATGAACATTGCCCCTAGAAAATAGGTGAGAACTTAACAAACAAATGATATGGGGGAATAAAATATAAAGAAGGGGGTGGTCAAGATGTCTCCATATGCACTAGGCAAGTGGATGCTGCCTACATAGTTCCATGGATGATATATCTAACAAAAACTTTAGGCCAAATGTCATTTTCCTAAGAAATGGGAAGAAAATGATAACTGATGAAAAACAAACATGATGGAGGTGATATGAGTATAGGAATGAGCTCACAAAATGGTGAGAGCATGGGATAAAAGGGGGCCAAAAAGGATCGATAAACTCAATGACAAGTGATTTGCTTGTAACTTAGTAAGGGTTCCCATAATCCTTAAGGCAAAGAAGTGGTCAATGTTTTTGGTTTTTTCTAAATGATTTTCAAATGTTTTTGTAATTTTATAGTATTTTAACCTGATCAAGAATGACGAGATACTATATGGTCCAAGCTCACAAAATGGCAACAGCATGGAAAACTTGAAAGGATGCTTACAAAATGGAGAGATCATGATGGTAAATAGGGAATGATATGACATTAACATGAATCAAACATGACCCACATAATCCCAAAATGGCCCTAGGTCACAGTAGTTGTACCTTAAAATGAAAGAATTGACCTGTGTAGCAGCTAATGCAAACAAAACATGCACAGTTAGTATAATGACACAATAAGTCATAGGAATGGCAAGTTGGTATGTCAAGGTACAATAAATAAGTATTGTCCCTCGTTTGCCCATAAGTGGTTATAACTAGGAAATAATGGTATAGATCAATGATACTAATTTTCCCATATGCAGTTATAATTAGTAGCAAGATTGGTGAAACACTGATTTTCCCATGTAGGTAGATATAATCTAGCTCACATAAACAAACATGATAATAAGGGAATAAGAAACAAAGGATGAAACTACCAAAAATTCTATCCTACTACTCCAAAATACTACCTATGTCTAAAATTCTTGAAACAACTATTGAAACTGATATAACTTTTCACATTGAAAATAGAACCAATGGATGAATCAAGGCCAAAAAGTCTAGGTAGGGAGTGTCAAAATAGGTTGGTTGATAGAAAAGGTATGATATAATGGAATGATGGAATGAGAAAGTGATAGAATGGTATAATGGCATAGTATAAAGGGGAAAGTCAATAATATAATACAACTTGAAATGGTCCTCATAGATAATATATCATATTACTCAAGTGTAGTACCACTTAAGGTGTATAATTTTCATCATCTCATCAAGTTCATCTTTGTCTGGTGTGGTGAGCCTATATGCTCCAATGCCATAGTCCACAATAATGATGAAAGGACCTACCCAATTGGTTTGAAATTGCCTTTATTCTTCTTTTAGATTGTGGTGTGTTTTTGGTTCTCTTTGAAGACAAGATCACCAAGCTCAAATGCTCTATGTTTCATGTGTTGATTATATTGGCCATGAATTTGGCTCTTATATTCTTGCAAGTGTTTCACTGCATACATGTGTTTCTCATCAAGTAACTCTAGCTCTTGCAATCAAGCTACTTGATAGTCTTTATCATCTAAAACATGCTTTAAAGACATGCATAATGATGGTAACTCGAATTTAATAGGAAGAATGGATTTAGTACCATAAACAAATGAGTATGGAGTGGATCCTATTGGGGTGTGATGATTGGTATGGTATGCCTAGAGGGCATGGAATATCTAAAGGTGTCAATCATAACTGGTATCATTGATAATCTTTTTAAGAATGTTGACAATGGTTTTGTTTGATGCTTCAGCCTGGCCATTAGCTTGAGGGTAATATGCTATGGATAATGTTGTGTAATGTTGTATTTGATAATAGCCATTTGATATCCTTATTTTGGAAAGATCTTATATTATTAGATATAATGTCATAAGGGATACCATAGTGGTAGATGAGGTGGTTGAAAATGAATTTGTAAATTTGCTTTCCAATCACATAAGTGAGGGGTATAGCTTCGACCCACTTAGTGCAATATTCTATGGTGGTGAGAATGTGTTTATGGTCATCTGAAGAGGAGGGGTTTATATTCTCAATGAGATCGAGGACCCATGTAGCAAATAGCCATGGTGTTAGCATTGGTTTAAAAGTCTTAGCTAGGGCATGTATCAAATTGGCATACCACTGACATTTATTGCATCTCTTCACATATGTTATTGCATATACGTCCATTTTTGGCCAATAATAACTAATACGTAGGAGCTTTTTGGATAGGATAGACCCCGCTGGTGTGGGATCCACATACCCCTTCATAAACTTCCCATAACACTAATTTAGATTCTATCAAATGTAAACAATGAAGTAGAGTTCTATCAAAGCTACAGTGGTATAGGGTTAGTTTGAGTAAGGTATAACATTGGGCATTGTGGATGAAGGCTTTGGTTTATTTTTGGGATAAGTCTGGTAGTAAAATTTGGTCAAGTAAATAGGCATATAGATTAGAATACCAAGTAGAGTTGGGATCAACAATATCATAGATCATTGTGATATTTGAAGGTTCATGAGCTGGTGTTGTTCGATTTTCAATGAGAAATTGGTAGTTTTTTATCATTTTTGTATGCCGAATGAGTGACCCATTGGTAACTATTGCATCTATTGTTCTACTATTTTCCCTTGGTATATGCTCAAATTCAATATCAATAATCATCTACTTAAGAGTGTCGACTATGGTCTTGTAGGGAACTAGCTTGCCATCTTTGGTCTAAAAGTGGTCTATGACCTGATTGATGATTAATTGTGAATCACCATAAAATTTTAGATGATGTGTGTTCCATTGTACTACCTGTCGAAACCCTACCATGAGTGATTCATATTTGGCCATGTTATTGGTAAAAGTAAATATGATTCTAAATCATTTAGGGATTAGATCCCCTTATGGAGTGATAATCAACAAGCCTGGCCCTGATCCATGTGTTGTGAATGAACCATCAAAATAAGTCTTCCACTCATGCTCTTCATGAGGTGTTTTAATGATGGTCATTATGGATTATCAATAAAATGAAATGTAAGTGGCTCTATGTCTGTAAGGGGTTCTTCATCAAGTTGATCGATAAGAACTTACCCCTTGATGTCTTTCTGGTTCATATATTATATCTCAAACTCACTGAGAAGTATGATTCATTTCACCATGTGGCCTTGTAGCATTATTTTGGATAGTAGATACTTGAGCAGATCTAATTTTTAAATGAACATGGTCTTATTATTCAACATGTAATGTCATAGTTTCTTATCTATGAAGACCATCACTAAATAGGCTTTTTGGATAGGTGTATAGTTATGTTCATATGCCACCAATGTATGGCTTAGATAGTACACTACATGCTCTTTTCCATTGTCATCGTGTTGAGCTCGAAGTGCCCCTAGGGCTTGATTTTTTATTGATAGATATAAAAGGAATGGTTTCCCTAGCATAAGAGGTAATAGAATTGGTGGATTTGCAGGATAGTCCTATAGCTATTGAAAAGCTTTTTAACAATCATCATATTAAAGCAATGTTACACCCTTCTTTAGTAAGTGTGTAAATGGATGACACTTATCAACTAATTGAGATATGAAGCATCTAATGGATTGGATCTTGCCCTACAAACTAAGAAGTTGCTTCAAATTGATCGGTGGTGGCATCTTTGTTATGGCTCATACCTTGGCGGGATCAACTTCAATTCCCCTATGAGACACAATGAAGCCAAGTAATTTGCCTAATGTGACACCAAAATCACATTTCTTAGGGTTGAGCCTAAATTCATATTCATGCAGTTGCTCAAATATCCTCCTCAATGTTGTTGGATGATTGACCCTGGTCTTTGATTTGCCTAAAATGTTATTGACATAGTCTTTGACAATGGCATGTATCATATCCTGAAATATGATAGTCATGGCTCTTTGATAGGTGGCTCATGCATTTTTAAGTCCAAATGGCATAACCTCATAACAAAATGTTCCCCAAAAAGTGGTGAAGATTATTTTGTGTTCATCTTTTGGTGATATTTTGATATGATTGTATCCTGAGAATCTATCCATTAGAGAAAGCATATCATAACCCACTATGGAGTTGACCATCGTGTCAATTTTTGGCAATAAAAATTTGTCCTTAGGGCAAGCTTTGTTAATATCCTTGAAATTAGTACAAATTTTGATTCTTTTTGGCTTTTTACTGATAGGAACAACATTGAAAATATATTTAGAATAGTCAATTGACCTAATATATCTCATTTTTAATAGCTTTTCTAACTCTTTCTTTACCAATACAGCAATGTGAAGATACATTTTGTATAATTTTTGCTTTACTAGTTTGGTATTAGAATGTACCATAAGGTGATGAACAACCAAGGCAGGGTCCAAACCAGGCATGTCAGAATATGCCCATGCAATATATCTACAAATTCCCTCAATAGGGTTGTAAAGACTTCACACTCCTCCTTAGTGAGAGACATGTCTTATTTAATCATGGAGTCATGCATGTCCTTTGATGTTTAGTGGTGATATGAAGTAATTTAGATTGGATATTATGATAATATGAATTGAGCAAGGTTTTAGATTGTTTATTATTTATTTCAGTCTTATTATTGCATAAAGATTTGATCCATTTCATTAAATGTTTATGAAATATATTAAATATTTCAGGATAAAAACATGTAATTATAACAATCATTACTTTAAGTAGAAAATATACACAACAAATATCTATTATAGCCATAATATAATGTCTGTAATAAAGAACCAACCACCCAAAAAAAACCACGAAGAATGTTTTGAGACACAAAGAGTTTTTTTCATAAAAATAAGTAGATAAATGAAACCTATAATTTTTTTTGAATAGGTTCACCAATCATCTCTAGATGTAATTTACTAAAAATAGTAAATTAAAATTTTAAAAAAAATCATATAATATTTTAGCAAACAAATACAAGTTTTTTATCCACTCAATACGACTAATAAAAAACCCAATGTTTGAAAAATAGATCAATTTTATATTAGATATTAGCCAAACAAGGATTGAACCTAATAGAGGAATCTCTAATAAGTTGATAAGCATGAAACCCTAGGGAAAATGGGGAAACATATAATTTGAACCTATAAAATTCTCAAAACTTAGGTTTGAAAATTAAACCCTATGGAATAAATAATAAAAACCCTAAAAAAAAGGATTAAACCTTAAGAGAAGACCTAGGTTTTGGATATTTCATGTATATAAATTTATTTGCTAATATGTTTTACCTTATTTTGAATTAATGCTAAGCCTAATAAGCATAAAAATATGTGTATGATTTAGATGATAAGATATGACAATTAAGCTTGAATATGAATGCAATACATTGAAATTGGTTTTCTGATTGCACTTCTTAAATATAGAAAGTACAATAAGAGGATAAGATGCTTAGCTTTAATCTATATTATACAAGATTGAAAAAGGTGGTAGATGATACGAATCATGAAAAACTAGATTTCAGGCCCCTTTGGATTCATGTGAAATCCTAAGGCCTTATTATTATGTAGTAGTGAAAAATTGATCTTTTTCACTCAAAACCCTAGATACACTTGTAATTATAAAAATAGCGCTACAAAAGGGGAATAAATGTGGGTTGATATGACTTCAAAAACTCCCTATTAATGGTTGAGCATTGCCTACATATCAAATACTCTAAAGAGGGAAGTCAAACCACATGTAGTTCTCCTCATTAGGTGTATGTGTGAAATTTATGCTTGTTCAATATATGTGTAATCACCAAAAAGTGGTATTTGGCTGCTAAAAGTTTTGCTTAAGATAACCCATTCCTATCTTAGCCCTATACCTATCCTAGATGTTTTATCACATTTTTCTAGCTATTTTGCAGACCACAGACATCTCCAGTTAGATCAAACATAGTCCCAAAACTGCATTCCCAAATCTTGGCCCTTTGTGCCCAATAGCATGCCAGCTGGATACTAGCACAACATTAAGGACACTAGAGCCACATGGTGCTAGTGTCCCTTTCCTTAACTCTCTTGAAAGTATATATTTTCAAATGTGTACCCCTCCTAAGGTCGATCTAAACACATTTTATTATCTGCACAAGCTATGAAACTCTATAAATATAAGACTACTAGACCTCTATTCACTACATGAAAAATAGATACAAAAGCCTATTCAAACAAGAAACAAGTTGAGAAAAATCAAGGTTATTAATCTTTATTCTACCCTACTTATGCATACTACCATATACAACTACCCTAATCCCAGATTTCAAATATTTCCAATCTCAAGCACACTCAAGGCATTTAAGACCACTATTATTCTATAATTCACTTGTACTTGACCAAACATTAAAGGTAAAACTACATCAGGATTGATCCTTCCTCAAAGTATTGGTCTACAGTCAACTCTCTTCATAGCGGGGTTTTGAGGATGTTCAACCTATCCTACTAATGAACACACATTTTTAGCTTAAGCCATACTTGCAAGGAGGATTGGGGTTTGTATATTAAATTATTATTCCATGTATAATATAAAGTTCCAGATTTCATGTGCATAGGAACAAAACCCATAAACACAGGCCCAAGGGCTCATAAAAATTAGGAACAATCCTACAAAGAGGACACTAGCACCATTTTCAGGACACTCGAGCCACATCGTGTTATTGTCCAGGTGAGGCACTATTGTCTAGTGAAGAATCTAACCTATGCACATGATTGATGACACTCAAACCTATCTGTAACCCAGTTCTTAGTACCTGAATCTTCTATGATAGTTATTTTCCAAATAAGTATCTATTTACACATATTTATTACTATTTTTAAAAAGTTAAAGCAAGTCAAATTTTATAACAAATCAGTGGCTATTTATTACATATTATTTCACTGATTTAGAAAACTCAATTATTTAATCTAATTTAAGATTTACGTAGTAAAACCTTAGAATGTTAAATCATTTGGTGAACTTGACTTACTTTGAATATTACTCAAAACCCTAGTCTAGATTTTCTAAATTTTTGTGCACTAAATTAGGGCTACATATATTTTTTTATTTTTTTAGCATAATCTAACTCATTAAATCAATCTCACATTAGAGTTTCATTTATTTAAATACAATTTAATTTTTTTTAAATTAACCCTAGTTTAACAAAGCCCTAACCCTATATGCTCTTAGGGTTTGTATCCTTTTTTTCTTATTTTCATTAACTGCTTTCAATTTTTCAAATTTCATATATTTTGTTTTAATAGCTCTAATCTATTTTTTTACTATATGTCATATAAATGGGCTACCTCTCTTCCCTTAAGAAGAAGTGTTAGACTAGGTGGTAATCATATAGAGAATATTTAGATTCCTACTATCTAAGCCAATAACATGGATAAGGGACCTATCATAACTCTAGCTATGCATCCTTTAGACCTTGATTATGTGGATTTCAATGATAATGCATTTGAATATGAACAATACAACCAAGAGTAAGATGATATACACATTGAGAATCATGACACTTTCCCTCCACTTAACAATGATGACATAATTATCAACAAAGATGAGATATTACATAGCTTCAGAGATAGAATTTAGGAATAACCCTTTGATCATGCATAAATCCTATAAGTAATATTAAAAATCAAGAATAAAACAAACAATGGTCAATCTTCAACTCCCTTACTTAATAATGTTGTTACACCTTTAGTGGGGCCAAAATAACCAATTCATCTAGCATAACTTAAGATTATAATTCAACAACATTCAGAGAGAGATACACCTCTTGTGGCTAGTTCCTCCACTCTATATGTATAATCCTTTATGCATGAGATTCATACTCTGCAGTTTAAGGTGTTACATCTCGAGAAGGGAGCCACTATGCCATCACATGCCTTGGATTCTAACATTCTCTTACATACATCTTTGGCACATCACATAGAGGCAACTCCCTTTTCATCTAGTTTCATGGCATTTAAGCTTACATTATATGATGGTAAGGGTGACCTAGAGCATTATCTCAAAGCTTTTCATGCATCATGCTTGGCCTATGTCTCCAATGATTGGCTTCTCACAAAGTTATTTCTATAAAAATTAAAGGATTATACCCTACAATGGTTCTATGATTTACCAAATCAATCTATCACAACATTCAATCCTTTGGCCGACATATTATTAGCACACCTCTCCATCAACATCAGTGATAATATATCATATGCATGAGTGACATAGTTAAAACAAAAGTCAAATGAACCTATCGCATATTATGTCTTACGATATATGACTATATTAGCCAAATTGACTAGCCCTGTGGTAGACAAAGAGCTTCAGGACATATTTAAACAAAATCTCTTAGCATCATTACATGAAGTTATTTTGTTCAATAGGTTTCTTATATTTATTGATTTATGCCACATAGTTAAGGAAAGAGAGGTTAAGCTCCTATCAATGGGCAAAATCAAGTATATCACTGGATCAAAATCATCTATTAAGAGTTCAAATAAGCCTCCAAATAAAGTAAGGGCCACTACGAATAAAAGGGATCAAATGGTCGTAGTCAACGAAGACTTTGAGCCATCTCTTAGATTGGTTTTATTCATTCCTCAGTATCGAGTCTTCATTAACCTTCTAGAGACACCAACACATGTTTTATAGTAGTTCTTGGAATTCAATGTTAGATCTCTTCCTCCCATTAAATTGGTTGATACAACACAGTGTCTTCTAAAGAATTATGATTTTAATTCATTATGCGAGTATCACAGGGCACCAATCCACATAACAAAAAGATGTATAAGCCTAAAGCACAAGATACAAGATCTGATTGAGGCTAATATTATTGATGTGGGCACACACACAAAGGCACTAAAATCACAACAAATAGAAGTTAAGGCACTTAATATATTCTTAGATTCATTTCCACAACACATAATAAATGAGGTAGGGCACACATCCATTGCACAACATTATTGGCATGTACCATAATATAGTGCCACCTAGACCACTCATCATATTCTTAAAGTAGGATATTATCAATGATTATATAGATTTGCATGCACTATTCATAAGAGCATACATATATCATCATCCTATCCAGAGTGTTATGGTTGAAAATGGGTCAAGCATAAGCATGTGCACTATGACACTTTTGCAACATTTGGGGTACTCAAAGAAAGATATATTCCCTACAGACATAGTCATTAGTGGTTTTAATGGTCACGTTCAAAGCTCCATCAAGGAGATTATGCTTCCATTACAAGTTGGACCAGCACACATAGCCACTTAGTTCCTCATAATAACTAGTGCAGACATGTTTAATAAATTATTGCATAGGCCATGGTTATAGTAGTTCTACACCATCCCATTTATAGTACACATAAGCCTAAAGTACACACACGTGAATTGAATGGTTAAAGTTGAGGGTATCTTATATGAGTATCCTCTACCTATCCCATAAGTAGTTCTAACGTAGTTACTAGTTATTTTTCCAACACAATTACCAGTTACATCATTACCAACTATTACATGGTTATCAGTTATAGCTCAAAGAACAGTTCTTATGTATACATCAAAGAGTTTAGTAGAGCCACGAGTGCAAGTGAGCTCTACTCCTATGGTATTGACACGTATGCATACTCTCTCATATAGACCATTATTAGAGAGACCCCTGCATCAAATATATGTCACATGTTCTAGAGGACCTCCCTCTACTTAGTTTAAGCCAAAATTAGTATCATTGGATTTTTGGGTTCTCAGCACAGGTCAGCTATGTCACCTACAACTTCTTCTACCAGATGGGTTCCTAAGACCCTTATAATTCATAGGGAATCACAGTCAGTGCCACATATTAATAGCATCATCATATAGGTAGATACAAACATAGATTAATTTGTATAGTAGATTATGGGATCATAGTTACCCTTTCACACAATGTGCATGATCATAGTTCCTTTATTCAACATAGGTCATAGTTATAGTGAGTCTCCAATGAGACTCACTGTTAGTATGGTTCCTACTCCTTATACATACTTTATTCACTCTTACTCCTTGTACATAGTTTATTTTTATTTGCATGTATATATTTTATATCTAGAAAACACAAAAACATTCAAATATTAGTCAAAAAACACAAAATTTACAAATTGTATAGATTGTTATGTTTACATTTCTTCTATTTTCCAAACAATAAATATGCTCATTATCTTAGTATAGTTAGTTTTATCATATATACGTTCTTCGCTTATTCTTGTTGAGTGGTTTCAAATTGCCTATAGGACTCCAATCCACTACACTTATCTAGACTTGTTATCATCTACCCATTGGGAGCATATACACTGATCCAGGTTTACTCATTTGATACATCCACCCACTCAGGGGCATCTTTTACATAGTTTATACTACCAGGTTCTATCCTTACATTCTATACATTCAATTTTTAGAATTTTTATATCTTGATATTGATCACTGTTACTCATGCTCAATTTTTTTATAGACTATCACTAGTTAGACTCAACAATGTACATCCTAGCATTTGCATAGATTTATACTACATTCATACATACTTTCATTTTTATCTTTCCTAGTTTAGACTTGATTGTGTTTCTTATGCCACTTCTATTTATGTATGCCTTGGACATGTGCCTATGTCCTTTATGTGTGCCTTCTTGATTGTATATGTGGACATTTGAGCATGTCCTTCTATGTGGCTCTAATCCATATTGTTTATTTTTTGCGTATGTGGACATTTGAACATGTCTTTGTATGTATTATATTCTCATATTTAGTGACATGTGCTCGTATCCCTTGTATTATGGCTCCTTGGCCTATTTTGCATGCCTTATGTGTTTTTTATATATGATTTCTTGTATGCTTCATCACCGTGGCACTTATCTTTGCTTATTACACACACCTATTTTTTATGGCATGAGGGACCTCATGCATCTACCCTTCCTAATTGGGTGTCATGATGGATACAACATACATCTTACACTACATACTTATGATTAAATTTTCTTACATTATAATGTTATGTTTGCACATTATATTAGAATATCAGGCAATTATCATGTATGCTCTGACTAACATATTTTGCAGAGTTATTTCTTTTGAGGATAGTTCTTATATATGTTTAAAACTCCCTTCAAAAGAGGGGGAATTCATATGGATTTGTCAAAAATATCAGGCTCCTACATTGTTATTCACAAATCATTTTCAGTATACAAGCTCAGTTTAGGAAATCAGACACAGGTAAGACACGAGAAAAAATAGGGACTCTAAAAGAAGTTCAGTCACACATGATTCAGACCAAATAGACATTAGTACCCAGATAGAGACACTATCACCACATGGCACTATTATCTAGTAGCCCTAGTTTTAGGGTAGTATAGATTAGCTATAATAGTACACTAGGTATAATGTAGATTTACATAGATATAGCTACAAGTTTGATAGTTATGTTTAGATTTTGCTCAGATACACTCATTTCAATTTAGATTCATACTAGTTGCTTAGATTAGGGGCATCATGTGCCATATGATCATCCCCAAATTCAGTTCACGTACACAGATATGGTTATTACAATCCAGTCCAAAATTAATATACTTAGATATTAGATTGGGGGCATGTGCACGGCACATAGTTTTCATATGATGAATTACACACAGGTTCATCAGATTGAATGGAAAACTCCATGTCAATCTCTATGATATATACACTTGTTATTATATTCTAGGTTGTCACTAGTTTCATGCCTTACTCCATCTTCAGTGGTTGACATTCTCGAGTGGCCCAAAGCTACCTAATGTACCCGAGTGGTCGTGGAGCTAACATACACAATTAGATACTTTCAAAACTTTATGTAGTTCAGTTTTAGATGCATCTATTACACATGGGTAGGCAATGATGGAGTCATAGCCTACTTGAGTTCTTGATCCACCCACATGAGAGGGTTAGATACAATTCCATTCTTATCCAAAATATTCACAGTTCATGAACCACCAAGTAGGCATGGGCAATCATGGAGTCAAAACTAGATTGAGTTCTTGAGCCACCCACATATGAGGATTGAGTAAGTCATCAACTCATTCCAAGCTATTTAGCATTTTCATCACTATGTACATGTACACATATTGGTTACCACCAGGTTCATGCATTGGTTTACATACCCAATGAGGTGTATTCAATCCTTTCTTCTCTCCTATCTCTTTACTTAGCTTTACTCATTAACTTTATTCAACATAGTATTTTGCTTTTAATATTTCTTAAGTAAGGACTGATTTATGCTCATTTCATTACAAGTCATACTTCACATACGTAAACCCAGCTTCACATACTCAAACTTAGCTACACAAGCTTCACTTCCTAGGTAAGTCCAGGTACACTTATTTTTCATTTATACTAGTCATTTTACTTTATTGCATTTTTAGCATAAACAAGGGGGCAAATGTAATCACCTAAAAGTGGTATTTGGATGCTAATAGTGTTGCTTGAGACAACTCATTCCTAGCTTAGACCTAGACCTATACTAGAGCCTTTATCACACTTTTTTAGCCATTGTATGAACCACAAACATCTCCAATTAGCTCAAACATAGTCTCAAAACTATATTCCTAGATACTGGCCCTTTGTGCCCTCTAGCCTGCTAGTTGGACACTAGCACCACATTAAGGACACTAGAGCCACATGGCACTAGTGTCTCCAACACAGCACTAGTGTCCCTTTCTATAACCCTCTTGAATGGATATATTTTCAAATATTTACCCCTCCTAAGGTCGGCCTAAGCACACTATTATTTGTATAATCTATGAAACTCTATAAATACAACACTATTAGACCTCTATTCAATATATAGAAAATAGATGCAAAAGCCTATTTAAATAAGAAATAAGCTGAGCAAAATCAAGGTTATTAATCCCTATTATGTGTTAATTTTACATGCTACCATCTACAACTCCCATCTCAAGCACACTCAAGGCATTCAAGACCACTATCATTCTAGCATTCACTTGCACTTACACCAAGCACTAGGTGGGAGAAATATAACAGGCTTGATCCCTCCTCAAAGTATTGGTATGTAGTAAACTCTCTTCACAGTGGGGTGTTGAGGATGTCCAGCCTATCTTACTAATGAACACACATTTTTAGCTCATGTCATACTTACAAGGAGGATTAGGTTTGCATATTATCATCTATTCTAGGCACAATACAGAGTTTCAGATTTTGTGTGCGTGGAACAAAACCCAAAAACATAAGCACATGTGTTCCTAAAAGTTAGGAAAACTCCTACAAAGAGGACACTAGTGCCATTTTTACGGCACTAGATCCACATGGTGCTACTGTCCATGTAAGGCACTATTGTCCAGTGAATAATCTAACTTAGGGACCTTGTTGACGACACTCATTCTTATCTGTAGCCCACTTTTCTACACCCAAATCTTCTACGATAACCATTTTCTAGATAAGTCTGTAATTACATATATTTATGACTATTTTTAGAAAGTTAAATCAAGTCAAATTTTATAACAAATTAGTGGTTATTTATTGCATATTATTTCACTAATTTAGATAACTCAACCCTTTAATATGACTTAGGATTTACATAGTAAAAACCTAAAAGATTAAATCAATATGCAACTTGTGATCTAGATTTTGATACTTTGAAAATGGAAACTTCAGCTTGAATACGAGGTGCTTTAGAGTTGCTAAGACATTCTTCTTATGACTAATTTGAAAATTGGTAAGAATAAGACAACCCATTTAAATGTGTGATGGTGTATCTAGATGTGTCTTCCATAGATGTTAGATCTTTAATAATCTTGAACTTATTTTGTATTTATATGAGACTCTTTAGGTAATTTCTCATGCCATGAACATGTTAGGAATATGGGTCGATCCACATAAATTATTTTATATTTATATTTTTTAAGTCATTATGTGAAGGATGAAACCATCAAATGCATTATTTAGATGTTATTGTCTGATTCTAATGTTTTTGTTTGGGATACAAGAATATCGATCTAATGATCTAGAGATATCTAAGTATGATAGCTTAATGCTTTGACACTAACTAAGGGGAATCCCTATAGGATTGACAATAACTTGGAAGGATTAGACCAATAAATAATATGAATTGGAGTCATGTATGTATGCACAATTCATGTAGGGAAAATGTAGGTCAAAACTATCATTTCCAAGTGTCTAATACCAGATTTTAGTATTTATACTAACAAATCCAATTAATAAACTTATTCAACCAAAAATTGTTATAAAATTTAATTAATAGGGACCCTTTCTTGTTTAAAGTGAGATAAAATTTTGTGAATGAAATCAAAAGGCATAAGAAGAGAAATAGGTTTTTCTTTAAATAAGCTCTCATAATGTTTTCCATGGTGTAATTAAGACTTGGGTTAGTTATAACAGAATTTGAGATTATTTTAATATTACTATGTCTTTATGCACCGTCATGGGTTTCCCCTTTAATATTAAGTTACCTCCTTCCTATCTATTTTGTGTTAGGGTTCACATGTTGTTTTTCTTGAGATCCTTATGAATGGATATGATCATATGTTTACACAAAAAAATTACAATATCCTTAGATCCAAAAAGTTTAATTTTCACTTTTAATTTTCACACTTTAACATTATGTGAACCCTATGATCATTTTAATAAGACTTCATATTTTTTATCAGTTTGTAAAGCTTTTTATTTATAATTTTTAAAAATTATTTATCTACTGATATAATCAAACTTTTGGTCGAGTATTATGTGTAGGTGAACTAGAAACAACCATTTATACATTGGTTTTCAAAGTCCACATATCCACAAGTCTCACAAAGATCAACCCAACCAAAAGTAAATTATGTGATTCCATAGATATTCACTAAATGCCACATGTTTTCTTCATAATTATCATGAGATTATTTGATAATCACTTTTAATATTATGACATGATTATATTTCTATGAGTGACTTATGTTAATGGCTTGTATGTAGATAAATATGCAAACTCCAAATAACATATGATAACTTGTGAAAACCCACACATCCATAGACTTCATAACAAGGATTAAAGGATTGTAAGAACTCTGTACTCTACTTGAATCTAAAAAAATCATATGTGGCCACTTGTCTCATTCTAATTTTCCATGAAAATATTATTGGATCATAGTGAATTTGACATTACAAGTGATCCGTGAACTTAATCCAATCTAAATACACCACGTGGCCAACTCCTATCAATCAAGATAAAGGTAACCCAAATGAAGTACCATAATATACCCATTTATATCACAAGTTCATGCCATGAGATATTGATAGGTATAGGGTTCACATTAGGCTAGATTTCAATCAAGATAAAACACAACACATAAATCCCACACATACATAAAATACATAGTGAATGAGGTGTCTACAAGGATACTCTTTGAGCTTTGTGATTGTGGAGCCACGAGATCTAGATAAAAGGATGATAAAGATGCCCTTTTTTTTAATAAATCCACAAAGACATCAAAATCTAAAAATATAGTGAGAATTGGAAACAAATAATAAATAAAGCAAGTGAAAATCCATATATTTTCATAATTTGATGTGATAAAGTGATCACCCAAGATTTGAATTATAAAAGAATTGGATTTAGAGTTAATATAGTGAATTCATTTCATAGAGAAACTAACATTTCTATCAAATATTAATAGTTAAAGAGTTAAAAGTTTCCAAGGATTTTGAGGAGGCCATTGCAAAGTGAGTAATCACTAGAATTCTATCATAATTATTTTGAGCACAAAACAAACATAATGGTTGTGTCCTCTTCTTCTAGATCCCCCCAAGAATTTAGAGACACAATTTTATCTCTAAAAATTACAAATTATAATCATTATAATTCTCGATTAAAAAAGGTGGAGGGAGCCCACACAATGAGCAATGATGAAAAGGCTACATATGACGATATTAAATATATGGATGAATATGTCACCATCAAAAGGGCCAGTTTGCTTCAATTCACGACTAAACCAGAGATATTCCCATGTATTAAACTCTTCCATAATATTTTTAATAGGTATGAAATGATAGACAACATAATCTTCTCACCTAATATGAAGAACAAAGTTATTTTTATAACGGGGATAAAATTTGAGAATTGTTATAGATTAGCAAAGCCCTCATTTGTCTATAATACATAGGTTGTTATGGAATGGATTAAAATAATAACCTAATTAAAGTTATAAAATATTTGGGTAGATGATAATTAACATTGGCTAAACAAAGTAGACATCGATACCTATTAATAAATTTAAACAAGTAGTTAGAGTTTAGATGCTCCTAATGATTACGATATATGGAACCTATAAAAAGTTCATGTACACAAATTATGGGTGCCTCTTCAGGCCATGATTATTAATAATAGGAAGAAACCAACCATAAGAGAGATTATTTCCTAAAATTAAAAAAAGAGACTTACCTTGTGGATGTTGCTTGTGCCATAGTAAGATTCAAACATATAAACTTTCCTAGGTAGATCGATTCTTTTGTGACCACTATTCATGTTCGATATTATAAGTTGTATATACACAAGTTTCAAGATTTCATAGAGGACATTTGAAATTTATTTTATCCTCCCTTATAGTTAAAATATAAATGAGAAACAAATTCATAGGATCTCAGAATAAATGCGACATGTCAAAGAAATTGGAATAATTAGTACTATTATAAATACAAGGTAATCAAGATAACAGGCATTTGGGTTTAACATCTCAAGCCTATATGATAAGTGCTAGATAAGATTATTGAACAATAAATTTCATATCAATTTATTATTAGAGTAGGTGGGAATTAAAAGTTCACAATTCAAAAACCATGGACCCTCCCACCTCTCAAGAGAGGGATACATCTTTACAAAGCATGGACATTAGTCCAACATTTGTCCAAACACAAGTGCTCATTTAAATTTATGATCATATGTTGAGGAAATGGGATTTAAAAGGGAGTGTCAAAAGGTATTTGTTATAATTGAGAGAAAATTTTAGTGTATTTCATAACCACATTCCTCATCCAGATGACTGTTACTACATAATATAGAGAATAATGAAGAAGTAATAGAAAAACTAAAGGTTGTAGGTCTATGTAAACCACAATTTGAATATTCAATATTGGGTCCAACATGCCCCATTACTCAAAATCTCAAATGGGGACCCTCTTGATTTAACATAATTTTTTTTTCTTCTGCTTTCACTTGCACATATGGTCATAGTTACAAATCTTGCTCCAATTGCTAAGGATTTCACCTTAAAACTTCAACTCATGAGTTAGATTTGTTTTGATAATGTTGAAATAAATTTATTTGGTCATTTGTCTATAATGACCAACTAATCATTTATCTATGGTTTGGGCATAAAAATGGTTTATTAAAGTATTTATTAAATTGAGTTAAGTTTTTCGTTCAATTTAAACTTTTGAACTACATCTTTTCAAATATCAAGTTGAAATATGATTTCATGTTTTTAAATCATTGTTACTTTGATTTGGTTCATTGTATATTCAAGGTCTTATTATGAAACATTTGAACTTTGATTTCCTTGGGGGTTAATTCGAAAAGGTCTATTTCAATTTAATTATGATTTTTAATTGTTCATATACAGTCTAGTTTGTAATTTAAAATGGTCAAATTATTGTAAGAAATTTCATTTTGACTTTTATTATAGTTTTTTTCTAATTAAAAATGTCCTTACTTGGCCAAATGTGTATATTCATTTGGATTTATTTATGTTTTTGGGATTTACTTATATAAAATATTGTATTATTTAATACTTCATTTGAATCATTTCATCGAGTGACATATTGATTATTTCCCAAGTCAGCTTTTGCTTTCTCTTTATTCATAAAGATCATTATAGACTTTGAACCATCGATCTTCACCAACTATCATTATCTAGTGCACTTAGGACTTGTTAGCTACAGGTCAGCAATTCTAAAGTCTTCCCAAGCTTGACCTACTGAGATTGTAACATGTGGTCACATCTCAAGCATTTAGAGCTCGAGGGAGCAACACATAACTCACTAGGTTCTCTGCCAACCTAACCTCGTAATTAGCAACAAGTGTCATAATATTGGGCATTCGAAGCTCATTGATTATAACTAATAGTACCCAAACCTAGCCTACTAAGATCGTGACATGTGGAAATCAATAAGATAGGTGGTAAAGTCAAAGCGATGCATGGCAATCAAAGTGATAAGTGGTAGAGTTAAAATGACACGTGGTAGAGTCAACATGACATGAGACTGTTAATAAGATATGTGGCATGGTCTCATGAATTTTATCTATAGGAAACATATTGTAAAATTCATAGTTGGTGAGTCCTAGAACATACCCATCATCCATGTGTCAACACATCAGGTAATCAGAATCTAGGAAGCTAGTTATATAGTTCAAGGTTTGTCAAGACCCCTGACTTTCATGATCATGACACATGGTCACATCAAGGTAATCAGAGCCTCCAGAACCCTGATTAGCTCCAACGAATCAATTATGACTGATGAACTTCAAGAGCCAAAAGCATGGGATTCTTATACATGGGGACATCTCATGTATTTAGATCCTGGGGAGTGATAAATAAAGCAAGCATTATGTGCCATAGATAAGGGCTAAATAAGCAATATGTGGTAGTAGATCAATGGATAATGGACACATGGATTTATAGGTAGGTAAAAGGAGACCAAATTTGATGGTAAGACCTAAACCAAGTGATGGGTGAGTGATGACTTGTGTTTGATTGTAAGTAAAGGTTGCAAGCTAAGGAAAATAGGTGACTATAATATATAGACCCAAGCATTTTTAGACTAGCTAGAACATAGAGTTATTTGAATAGATCCTTCATCAAATATCTCATGAAATAATCATAGAAAGAGAATGAGCATGAAGGTAGCGATGGCTAGAGAAATAGTAAAAATTTGGATAGAGACGAAAGCGAAAGGACTATAAGACAAAATCAACCCAATGGCTAAAGATATCAATAAGTTCATCAAGAGGATGAAATACACCTATATATAGATTGGACTAATCCATTATTCTAATATTTATCTACATGGTTATCATCATCTAATAATATAAGCGAGCATCTAGAAGAGGTTTTATTGTCATGGAGATAAGTATAAGCATGTGGAATGAGTAAACTAATGCATGAATTGACAACTCTATCATTGGGATTAGCTTGAAATGAGGTGTCTTTACCTATTTAGATCAATGATAAAGTTGTGGAAAATGGTTAACAAGTTATTTCAGTTGTGGGATCTTGCAATGTATTAGAGAATGTGTTTCCTTTCCTCTTGAAAGTTGTATCTAGGAAATTGTGCCATGACTAGACAGTCATCTTTACCTCTTGATTTTTTATCTCAAGGAACCATATAAGCTTTAAATTAGTTATTCCATTTAATGTTTGTATCAATGTCATTTAATTTTTATTTGTGCATCATAACCATTGATGGTTTAACCATGTCTATATAAGCAACATTGTTTGCCATTGTAAAGGGTTGACACATTTCAATACCAAAACTCTGGTAAGATTGAGCCAATATTTCACCCATATTTCCTCCTTATTTTGTATTGATTGTCTATCAAATCTCTTGATTTAATAATTAATCCATGCAAAAAAGTTTTTTGAGTTGTTGATGTGCAAGTGGATATATAATTAGATTGTGTAACATCTGATTTAATTGGATTTAAGTGCTCAATATGGTTATTTTGAGGCTTACATTAGTCATGGTGTGCAAATAGATGCATGCTTGTGTAATGGATTTCTTTTGAGTGGAGTTTTAGATTTCATGTTCACATAATTTTCATTTAAATCTTGCTCATTGTGGTGTTCTAGTTTGTGCAGTACCTAGACTTATTGCCCAAAGATTTAAATGTAACCCACACTAATCTAATTTCTTAGTATTGGAAGACCTATCTCAATCAAAGGATTCACCTCTTTTTTTCCCTAATCTTTCTCTCCCTTTTATATTTTTTTACTTAATAATGACCTACCCATTACATTGTAAATATCCCTTTTTAATAATAAACCAACATTGAGAACCTAAATATCTTTAAGGAGACCATTTAAACTTTGGTGGAAACAATCACAACCTACCCATGCTAAAGTATTGGAGTTTCTCAACCCTTAAATTACCAACATGATCATAAAAATGAGGGGACCTTTTTCCTATGTGTTGTAAGTTGATATTTTCCATTTATAATAGTTAATTCAATAATTGTATTTTAGTGGGTCATAATTTTAGCCTAACAAGAATTGGCACTAGAAGGAGGGCCATGTGCCAAATTTTTGATTTTATGGTCTTTCTGATTTTGAACCTCTAGATATTCCAAGATTATCATTGATTATAGACCAATAACTAATTCTCATGATTTTCATCTATTTTATGCTTAAAACCCATACTAACAGAAATTAGTGTTTATCACTCTAGAGTCTTCTTCAAGGATCACACAATCTAGAGTTAGGTTGGGTCATAGAAGATTAATTATTTCTCCTCTTCAAGTGCCTAGACATCTTAGATATAATCAAGGTAGAGATAAAATATTAGTTTACCCAACCACACCATCCCCATAATCTGTCACTAATAGACTAGTCTAAATATTTGGAGCTTGGTTAGTTGGATCAGCTATAAATGTTCATGGCGATGTGCATGGTTCGCCTAGAAACCCTGAACGTTTTTTTCCAAATTTTAATCCAAACACTAGAAGGACTACAAAAGAACACATTATATCTTATAAAACATCCCTCAAATTGTTTAATGTTGAACATGAAGTTGTAGCTTTTAGGTTATTCCCTTTTTTCTTTGTTTGATCATGCTTAAGATTGGTTCCTTAATCTCCCTCACAATTCAACCACATGATGGAATCAATTGAATAACATGTTTCTATCCCAGTTTGGTCAAGTGGTCAATCCAATCATCTTATACTAGCAATTTTCTTACATGAGAAGGGAATCCAGTGAGCTTATACATAATTTTAATGTACGGTTTCAAAATATGTATAGTAGGGTAATAGACTTGTATAGACCAAATGCTCAACTAGCCTTAGAAATGTTTAAAAATGCTTTAGATCCTTGGACTACTACTTTCTTAAGGAGAAATCCAGCTATCACTGACTTGCCCCTTTCATATGTAGATTCAATAAAAGAAGATGGACAACTCAATCCACAAGGGCAAATGCTAGCTTCCATCCCCAATGTTCTCCCAAACATGTCGGCGCTAAACCTAATCTCACCTGTAAATTTAAATTTTCTTTTACCAAAACCTCTTCCAATTATAAATTAGCTTCCTCTACAACATGTTGCTTCTAATTAGAATTTAGAGTTTCTAGATCAATTGGTAATGAAGTAATTACCCAATCTTATAACCAAACTTTAGTTCCAGATGAAACAAACAATACACAAAATCCTCTTCAAGACTCAGACAAACCTGAGTTAGATACAATCCAAAAAATGGTCTAGAGATTAAGTAATGAATTTTTAAACTTATAAAAACAAGTAGGTAGCTTGAGTAGCCCTAAATTTAACTTATCAACATAATTATCGACCCTTCAATAGAGATGGTAAAAAATTTGAGTCCTTATCTAACAAATTACAGGAGATCAATATCATGGAGATTAACTTACCTAATTGGTATCATGTGCATAACATAGCCCAACATGGATAACTTGATTGTGTTGAGTTTTGTCTAGCTTTTGACATTCTGTGGAAGGAAAGAGAAAAATATGAAGTTGTTCAAGTTATTCGAATGCTCTTAGTTCATCAAAATCCCCTAATACAACCATGGTAGAGACTTTAAACTTTCCTGATGTAGAAGATAATGAACTTGAAGAGAATACTAATGACATTCAAGCTTTCCAATAATACCAAAGAGGAAACTATACTCTTAGGATTAGAGCACATCATCCTTTGACTACCTGAAATCCACCAGACAATGCTACTACACCTCCTAATCCTAAAGCCAAAAATGATCCACGTCCACCAAAATAAAGTGACAATCATCCCTCCACTATCAAAACAAGTTACAACATTGTGGAATATATGAAAAGGATAAAATTTAATGTAACCCTCCATGAATTAACACAAATCACTGAATAAATGGATTTGCTTCTTAAGTATCTTACAAATAAGAGTAGCCAGCCCAAACAAAAGAACCTTGCTAATACCAACATTGCAATACATAAGACTAGGACTGAAGTTTCACCATTCTTACTTACAATCATAATTTTTGGTAAGAATATCCACAATTTCCTCATAGATTATGATGCATTAGTTATTTTTATGCCTATAGATATTTGTAATAAATTGGGATTGGTTCCTTTAAAATCAGATGAAGTTGTAGTTTAGTTAGACAAGTCTGAAGTTAAGGTTGTAGGTGAGTAATTGAATGTCCATATGCAATTACAAGCTAAAGAAAGAGTGCAACAATTTATAGACATACAAGTAGTCGATATCCCAAAAGCATATGGCAAGCTACGAAGTAGAGATTGGTCAAGATCACTCAATGGTTATATGGCAATTACTTTTTATTATATGTGGCTTCCATGGAGAGGAGTCACAAATTAAATAAGGATTGTTAGAGAGCCACGAAAGAAGTTGATGATAATAGAATATAATGCAAACCAATGAACAAATTAATTTTACTTCTACAGATGTAGGTGTTTATACTCTGACTACCAAACCAATAAAGAATAAAAAAGTTTGATCAAGATTAAAGTTCAAGTATGTGGTCATTGTATTTGGATGGAACACGCTTCAAGTAAGGAGTTGGGGATGGTATTGTACTCATTGATCCTAATGGCAAGAGGTATGTTGTAGCTTTTAGATTACAATTTCCTTGTACTATCAACATGATAGAGTATGAAGTCTTGATATTGGGTTTGTAATTTACAATAAGGTTTGATGTTGATCAATTAAGAGTTTTTAGCCATTTTTAATTGGTCATCAACTAGGTACTAACATATTTTAGTGAAAGATTTCATATTTAAATAAACAAAAATACCATGTTTAGGACTTGATTGAATATTTTAATGCTTTTGATATTTTAGTCATCCCTAGAGTAGAGAATGTTATGGCCAATTTGTTAGTTGTCTCAGTTGCAAACCTCACACCATTAGATAATTCTAACTTGCAAAAGTTTTCCATGGAATTAGTTTTTATCCCTCTATGCTTGATATTGTTAAGCATTTCCAATTTTTTGATAATGATAAGAAAACTATTGATTTCCTATCTAACTTCAACACTTTTAATGCACAGGTAATTGATGAAGAAGAAAGACTTCATTTCAAGGAATAACAAAATAGTTGTGATGGAGTGATTCAGTTGAAAGATAACCATATTCCAAAAAGAATACTATCATTGAAGAGATTATTTGACTTGGAAAATATAACAACTAAATCAATAGAAGAGCCTTAGCTTAGTCAAGAGTCATGGATTCTCAACATGGGAAGTATGGACAAGCCTGAAAACATGGTGGTTGGACCTGAATGTAGCAATGAGGATATGCAAATGTTAAAGAAGATGTTATTACGCTATCAAGATATCATTGCATGGAGCTATCATGAATTGAAAGTGTTCAACCCTCATGTTATGAACCATAGCATTCCTCTAAAACATGATCAAAGGCCCTTTAGGCAACGTTAAAGGCCAATAAATCTAGTCATAGAACTGCTCATCCTAAAAGAGGTCCAGAAGATGTTGTCAATTGGTATTATCTTCCATATGTTCCATTCAACTTGGGTGGCAAACCTAATACATGCGAGGAAAAAAATGGAGAAATTTGTCTCTATATAAATTTCATAAATCTCAATCATGCATCAAATAAAGATAATTATTCCTCATCTTCACTTGATAAGGTCATTCAACAAGTCAGTAGTTCTAAGCTGATGTCTTTTTTAGATGGATTATTGAGTTGCAATCAAATCTTAGTGGATAAAGCAGGCATAGCCAAAATAACATTCACCACTAATAGAGGCACCTACACCTACAAAAAAATGCCATTAGGTTTCCTTAATGTTAGTTCCATATTTCAATGAGCTATGGACACTATTTTCAAAGGCCTAATCGATAAGTGCATAGTAGTATACATGGATGATGTGATTATATTTTCCAAATGTAGATCAGACACTTGAGATAACTAGAGAAGGTATTTAAACATTGTAGAAGGTTTGGCATATCCCTTAACCCTAAAAAATGTTTCTTCTACGTAATGCAAGGTAAGCTTTTAGGCCAAATTATCACTAAGGAAGGTATGTCAATTGACCAAGAGTGAGCTAGTCTTATTTCCAAAATTTAGCTTCAAACATTAAGAAAGAACTGAAATCATTTTTTGGCAAAATCAATTATGTGCACAAGTTTATTTTTGGTTTCACTGAGATAACTAAACCTCTGAATCCCATGTTAAAATAGGGGCTAAGGTAGAATGGGATGCCTCTTCTAAGAGGGTGTTTTAAGAAATCAAGAATACAATTATGCAAGCTCTTATTTTAGTCAGCTTAGATTATGCTAAAGATTTATATCTCTAGTCTTTTGCCTCTGATCATACAATTATAGTTGTTCTGGCATAGAAGTTTGAATACAAAGGATATCCTATAGCTTTCATGGGTACTAATTTGAAATAAGTTCAATTAAAGTATCTTATGTTAGACAAGCAATCTTATGCATTAGTAAAGGAAGCAAGGAAATTTCAACATTATATTCTATGAAACAAGATCTATATTATGGTCTTTGATACTATTGTCAAGTTAATGTTAGGACAAAATGAGCTTGGAGAAAGAAGAGGAGGATGGGTTTCAAAGCTTCAAGAATATGGGGTTTCAAAGCTTCAAGAATATGACATGGAAGTTAAGCCTGTAAGGTTGGTTCAAGGTCAAGGTATGTCATAATTGATTTCTAAAGTTAATCCTAACATTTATGTTGTTAATGTAAATCAATCTAAAATCAAGCACAACCCACGGTATGATTCAATCATTCATTACTTATTATATGGTACTCCATTGGCTAGTCTTGATAAGACACATAAAAGAGCATTAGCATTAAAGGCTACTCATTTCAAGCTTAAGAAAGGGTTTTCTATCATAAAAATAGTTAAGGTATTTTCGTAAGATGTTTGATAGAAGAAGAAGCACTAGATGTCATGAGACACCTTTCTGGTAATGTGACAACATAAAATATCTTAAGAGTTGGTTGTTATTAGCCAACTATATTTAAATATGCTCATACACATGTGAGTAGTAGTTTATAAAATATTACATTTCATCAAGCTACTTACAAATCAAGGTGTATGACTTTAACGAGGTTCAAAAGGGAAGAAGTATAGTGGCATAATATGAGTTTCATTTCCTAGTCTTGTTATAGTTTGTGGGGTATGTTATAGATGAGGTTATTCAAGTGAACCATTTTATCAAAGGCCTTAATGTAGATATAGTTTGTGAAATATGCATACTCTCCCCATCAACCTTATCGGTCGCTATGGAGAATGCTTACATTGAAAAGGAGACTCAAGGGAAGTCATAAGAGGGTTAAGAGAGGTTCTAGAGTAAGTTACAATCCCAACATGATATTATATCACATGGTGCATAACCCACACCCATGGTATGTTGGAGAGCTACCCAATTAGCACCTAGACCCTCTCATTAGTAGTAGTAGAGTAACCAAGTTAACTGTGATGCTCAAAAATTTAGGAGGGCTTGTAACTAGTAGGACCAAAATAATAAGAGGAGGCAGGATAAGCAACCTGTTAGACATCAAATTGGGTTGACATCGACACATAAATTAGTGTATGCATAACCTTTAGAGTCTATAACTACAATTTGGCAGAGGACTATTGGAGATGCATGAGGGTGAGACTAGGTTAGGGGTACATGTTACACTTGTTGATCACCACAACACTATGCATGAGAATGTCCCTAAAGATTACTAGTTGTCACGAGGTAGAGGTTTCTGATGTCTAAGTAGATAATACCACATGTATGATTAACAAAATATATGCTACAATGTTATTTGATTTTTTAGCCTCCAACTCCTTTATATCCCCTTCAGTCATGGACCACTGTAGGTTGGTGGCTTACAGACTGTCACATTTCGATTTCTCTCTAAGCTGAATAACCTTTTAATCCATGGATTATTATTGTTGACTATTGTTTAAATAAGTTGTATTTTATATGTTGGTTATGGGATAATTATATGTTACTTGAGTTATATGATTATTTTACTATGAGATAGTTGTACTTTCATATTTTATAATTGATGATAAAGTTTGTTAGTTTATACAAAAATATTTTATGGACATATTTATGTTTTGGACTAATTACCTTCATTTTTGTGAGGTGGATGCAGGATAGATCCATCCCTCAAAGTGTGATGGAGGGAAGGAATCATCGGAGAGGGTGGTGTAGATGGAGGCATTAGGGGATGATAGAGAGAAAATTGGAAACCCATGCACACACCATAGTAGATTAACATGTTTTGTGATTATTGTTTGAGTTAGATAGTTGGAGTATGTTTTGATTTTTGCTATACATGTCTATTAGGATCTTGTTGTTGTTCGATGATCATCTTATTTTCATTGTGTGATTTCACTAATCTAGTTGTATTGCTGCATTAATAGTTGTTGATATTATTTCTTAGTTGTTGAATGAATCTATACCTCTCTTGTTGTGACTTGCCGCTATATTGGACATAACTGAATGTTTGTATAAATAGTGCTTTGTTTGGATTCATAGGTATAGGTATTAGATGGGTTCTAATATTATGGTTGATCTGGTTAATTAAGATATTACTTATGTTTATAAGGTTACTATTATTGTTTATAATGGTTGCATAAACCTATAGTAGGATATTAATGAGTTATAGTTCTTTGTTAAGCATTAATGAATGACTTTAATTGTCATGGGAAAATGAGATTGATGTTATTGACTTAAGACTGCTATAAAGCCTTAGTGCTTAGGTAATAAACATAATGTTATGCAAAGTAATATAGATAATTTCATGGTTTAATGATTATATGGACATCATTGTGTTTGATTCTTGGATGACTTGTTAATTTTTGACGATGGTATTTTAATAGTCATATGCTACATTTACTTCGTCATATGGTCATTATGTTATGTGGACATGTCATTTAGTTGAGATTGCACAAAATTGTAATGTTTTAAGACTTTTATAAAGTTGATGCATGATTTTAATCAAAGTCAACAAACATGCATATTTTGAAGGATTGTATAAATATTATTTTATTATTATTGAGAAGGTTTGAGATTATTAGGGTTCTAATATGTTTTGACTCAATGATCCAAAACTCAAAAGTTTTGGTTGATAAATATCACAATAACATAGAAATAACACAGTAACAATGAATTCTCTGAGAAGAGATGTAGTATTACTCAAAATCGCAATACAAATATATGCTTATCTCTGGGAAGAGATGTTTGTCTTCACATTTTGGGTTACCTCTTCTTTTATACACAATTTGAAAGCATGGGAAGGATGTGGAAGGTCACCAATCTCGAGGGAGATGAAGTGGTATGACTTCCAATATTTAAAACAATACATAATTCGAGGAATTACTATTTTTAGAAATTTACTATTTTTAGATAGCACTATTAAAATTGAAATTTGAGGCACTTCCGTTGGGTTTTTAGGGGTCAAAATTCATTGAGCAAAGCTCCATGCCATTTCACAACGTTTCCCTCGTTCTTAGCTTTCCAACGGTTCAAACAGCGAGTCAATTGGAGCTACGGTGCAAAAGTTATGGCTCCCGAAAGTTCCATCATCAATTGGGGTGGAACTGTCACCCGAATTGTCGCCTAAATTGATGCCTGGATCATTCCTCCCTCCTTGAAAAGCAATGGTTCCCATTGCGTCAATACTCCCCATCAGGTGTGGTAGTTGTTTCTTGATTTGATTCTCTGTGAACCACTCACCTTGATGGCTAAGCTGACCCCTTTTTACCACTCGATACAGCGGAATAGAACGTCCTCTGGTTGTCTTCATCCAGGTATCCACAATCTGATCCTCTTCCACTGGAGCAACACTCTGTGGATCAAGTTCATCAATGTTGAGTTGTTCTGCTACAATTGAAGTGTCCAAGAGAGGTGGATGATATGGCTTGAGGAGCTCCACATTGAATATAAGGTGCAGACCAAGGTAGGCTGGGAGGTTCAACTCAAAAGCATTTTCTCCAACTCTTTTGGTGATGGTGTATAGACCATACGCAGAGGCCAAATTTTTCTGTGTGGGCCTGCAAGTCATTCCTTCTGGAGCCGCAACCAGACCTTGTCACCCACAACAAAATGTTGTGCAATCCTGTGTTTATCATGGCGTTGCTTGTACTTTTGATTCATCTTCTCCAAGATGTCATGAACTTGTTGCTGGAGGTGTTGCATTTGTTCAATAAACTTTGTAGCTTTTGCTGCCTCAGATCTTCCATGAGGTGTGTATTCCATGGTGGAAAATGGAACTGCTATATCAACCGGTGCCATGGGTTGGAACCCAAAACATACTTGGAATGACTGTGCTTGGTCGAGCTGTGCAGTGCCAGATTGTATCCATGTTGTATGAAAAGAAGTCCCTCATCCCATGTGCGTGGATGTTTGGAGTGGTACATCCGAATCATGTGAACAATCAAGTGGTTTACCACCTCTGTTTAACCATCAGTCTGTGGATGGAAGGCTGTGGACTTCATCAGCTTAGTATCCATCATCTTCCATAGAGTGGACCAGAAGATGCTCAAGAACCTGCTATCTCGATCTGAGATAATGGACTTGGGAAGACCAAAATGGAGCCATACATGACCAAAATATAGTTGAGCAGTTTCCTGAGCAGATATATTTTTTTTACAGGCAATCATGATAGCCATTTTTAAAAAATGATCAACTACCACAAAAATACAATCCTTACCATGTTTGGAAGTGGGCAAGCCTGATAGAAAATCCATTGAGATGGATTCCCAAGGCCTGGTTGGTTCTGGAAATGGTGTGTATAATCCTTGCTTCTTATTTGTCGGCCTGGCTATCACACATGGGGTGCAGGATTTGAGATATCTTTCTACATCCTTTCGCATATGGGGCCAGTAGAAGTGTTTTTGAAGAATTGCCAATGTTTTCTCAATACCAAAGTGTCCAGCTGTCCTACTGAAGTGTGCTTCCCATATCATCTTTTGTTGCTCTGCGACTAGAACACAGATGTGTCCCATATGATAGAGGACATTATCTTGCAAATAGAAATCAGAAACATGTGTACCTTTTTGAAGTGCTTGATATGTAGCAGCAAAGGTAGGATCTGCTTTATACAGGGTACCCCAAGTGGCAGTCTCATGTCTGCACAGGTCCAAAACCATTGTGAGTGCAGTAATTGGTGGGCGGCTCAGACAATCTGCAGCTGTATTTGAGCTCCCCTTTTTGTGTTTGATTATCAGGTGGAATTGCTGAAGATATGTGGCCCACTTCTGATGCCTCTCATTTTGGAGCTTACTTTGTGTCTGGATGAATTCCAATGGTCTGTGGTCAGTGTGAATGACCGTTTCTTTTCCCAATATGTAGTGTTTCCATTGTTTGCAGGCTTGCACAATGGCATATAGCTCCTTATCATATGTTGGATATTTCCTGACTGTATTAGTGAAAGTTTCACTGTGATATGCAACAGGATGGCCATGTTGCATGATGACAGCTCCCATGGCATATTCAGACGCATCTGTCATCAACTCAAAAGGTTGATGCAAATCTGGCAAGGCAAGAACAGGGGCTGAGCAGAGTCTGTTCTTCAAATTCTCAAATGCCCTTTACTATATTTCACCCCACTGAAATGTAGCTTTTGCTCCTCCTTTAGTCACTTGGGTTAGTGACCAAGCAACATGTGAAAATCCAAGAACAAACCCGCGGTAGAAATTTGCAAGACCCAAAAAGCTACGAAGCTCTGTGAGGGTCCTTGGTGTGGGCCATTCTCGAATAACCCGAATCTTTTCTAGATCAACATGGACCCCTTCTGCATTCACAACATACCCGAGGTACTGAATTGTTGTCATCCCGAATGTGCATTTGTCAAGATTTGCATACAGCTTGCGCTCCCGAAGAGTTTGAAGCACCTTACGAACATGTTGCAAATGTTCTTCCCACGTTCTGCTATAGATGAGTATGTCATCTAAGTAGACAACCAAAAATGAGTTGGTGAAGGGTCGTAGGATGTCATCCATCATCCTCATGAAGGTTGCAGGTGCATTAGTTAAGCTAAAAGGCATAACCAACCATTCAAAGAGCCCCTCCTTAGATTTGAATGCAGTCTTCCAGACATCAGTGGGATCGATGGGAATTTGGTGATAACCAGATTTGAGATCAATTTTGGTGAAGAACTTCGCACCACGGAGCTGGTCCAGCAGGTCATCAATCCTGGGGAGAGGATAGCGATTCTTCACAGAGATTTTATTCAGGGCTCGATAGTCAATACAAAGCCTCCATGTTCCATCTTTCTTTGGTGCCAAGACAATTGGGCTACCACAAGGTGAAGAGCTTGGCCTGATGTGACCCTTTTGGATCAATTCTTGAATCTGTCTTTTTATCTCATCATTCTCCAAAACTGATCTGCGATACACAGGACTGTTAGGCAAAGGTGATCCTGGGATCAAATCGATAGAATGTTTTACCTGGCAATGTAGTGGAACTCCTGTAGGTGACTTGAATAAGTCATCATATTCTCCTGTGATGCGTCCTATTTGCTTCTATTATTGTGTTGATTGCGTAGTCAGGACTGCAACATCGGCCTTCGTGGATTTCTGTGGCTTGACCACCATGAGGACAAATTGCTTTGTTTTCTCCACCAATCTCTTACATTGCTTCGCACTGATCAGAGAGACAGATGTGGGAGGTGGTACCTCTGGTACCCTATAGCACCATTTTCCAAGGGTGAGATTAATCCTTCAGGTTCGTGATTCATAGATGCCATGTCGCTCATACATGAATCGCTGACCAAGGAGTACATCACAAACATCTAGATTGACTACATCACACAAGACTTCATCTTGGAATGGTTTTATGGCATATGAAAGAGGACATTGATGGGTGACACGGAGGTCTCTCCCTAGGCTTAACCATCCAATACTATAGGGCTTTGGATGAGGCTTCACAGATAGATTTAGACTTTTCACAACTTTAGCAGAGATTAAATTCTTTTGACTCCCACTATCAAGAATGAAATGTAAAGGCGTACCTTTTACCCATAATTTGGAGTGGAACAATCTTTCCTTGTCATCTAGTCTTTCTCCACGGTTCTGTGATGAAGCGACAATGGTGTCTGGCTCAGCATCTACAATTTCTTCTTCGTCTTCTTTGACTATGGGTTGTGTATGAGGCAGAGTAGTGGACGTTGAGTATTGTGACTCAGAAAGCAATGACTTGATGGCCCGACATTCTTCTTTGGAGTGAGTCCCAATTTTGTGGTAATCACACCATTTTCCAGCCTTCCCTTTCTGGGATTTCTTATCCTGAAACTCCTTTTGCTTCCAATTTGGGCCTCGTGTTTGACCTTCCTTATCACTTTTCCATTTTGAGGGTTGACTCTTCGTATTCTTTCTGCCATTCTTCTGTTCAATCTTCACTGCAAATTTGTATGCCTCACCGAGGGTTTCCAAATTGAAGAGTTCCATTTCCCCCCGTATGTACCATTGTAGTCCACCATGATATTTGAGAGTCTTATGTTTCTCACTTTCTTGAATGCCCAACCTTGCAGACAAAGAATGAAAAGTGTCTGTGTAATCTTGAACAGATTGGTCCTTACCTTGGCGAAGTTGTTGCCACTGTATGTAGAGATCATCATATGCTCCGATGGGATAGTACTCTTCTTTCACTGCTTCTACAAAATCATCCCAGGTAGGTTCCGCCTCAAGGCCAATGTCATCTGTGCTGAACCTCTTTTTGCACACTTCCCACCAGTTTTTCACAAGCAATGTTGATTTCAAAAGAGCAAAAGTAATCTTTTCTCCATCGGTGAACTTATTTACAGAGAAGTAGGAAGACAGTTGATCTAACCAATTTTCTACTGCATCAGCATTGATTTTACCTTCAAATGTAGGAATATCAAAATTTACCTGGACCTTGAAGGGTGTCGGGGCACTGAAAGGTCGTTCCCTAGATGAGGAGCCAGGAAGTGGAGCCGCGGAGCCAGGATTTCCCATCGGAAGTGTTTGAAGAATTTGGGCAAATTGTTGTAACATCTGTGCTTGTTGTCGTTGGAGGGCCTCATTCACCATTTCCTTAAAAGGATCGGATGTCTCGGTGTCGTCTGCCATTTGAGGTCGTCTGGAGCGAACAGGTGGAAGCTCTATTGTTTCCCACCCAAGCTTCTTATAGCCTGACCTCGTCCTCGTGATCATACACTCTCAAGACAAACCGCTCTGATACCACTAATCCAAAACTTAGAAGTTTTGGTTGATAAATATCACAATAACATAGAAATAACACAGTAACAATGAATTCTCTGAGAAGAGATGTAGTATTACTCAAAATCGCAATACAAATATATGCTTATCTCTGGGAAGAGATGTCTGTCTTCAAATTTTAGGTTACCTCTTCTTTTATACACAATTTGAAAGCATGGGAAGGATGTGGAAGGCCACCAATCTTGAGGGAGATGAAGTGGTATGACTTCCAATATTTAAAACAATACATAATTCGAGGAATTACTATTTTTAGAAACTTACTATTTTTAGACAGCACTATTAAAATTGAAATTTGAGGCACTTTTATTGGGTTTTTTGGGATCAAAATTCATCAAGCAGAGCTCCATGCCATTTCACGACGTTCCCCTCGTTCTTAGCTTTACAACGATTCAAACGGCGAGTCAATTGGAGCTACGGTGCAAAAGTTATGGCTCCCGAAAGTTCCGTCATCAATTGGGGTGGAACTGTCACCCGAATTGTCGCCTAAATTGATGCCTGGATCACTCAAGTTAATAATCATTTTAACAAAACCACTATGCGAGTTGGAAGGGGTTTGAATGAGAAAATAGCAGTAGATTGTTTGTTCAGTTGAGTTGTTCATGACATGCATTATTGCAGTCATTACTTTGCCAAGGAATTAGGATAAATTTGTATGGTGAGTAAGGGCATGGAGGTGAATAAAAGAAAGGATATAGAGGCCTATGAGGCAAGGGATATAGAGGATTAACAGGCATAAGTAGAACAGGGGATTTTGAGCTAAGAGGAGATTACAAATTTGTTTTCCTTGTCATTGTAATAATATTTTATAGGTTGATTATGTACTTTATATTCATGTTTGATAGTTTGATGGATGTTGGAAGTGAAACGATTAAAGGGTTTACTAGTTTCAATTGATTTTGAAATTATAAAAAAATTATGGGTTGAATGTGGGGCCCTATGGATGACCCGGCCATCCACAAAACCCTACATACAACCAAGGGTAACCCTAAGTGGAATGGCTAGAAGTGTATCATTTTTTCCATGTTTATATTTGCACCAAGAAAACTATGTATTAATACCTATTTCAAATTTGTAAACCCTATGAATTCATAGCATGGTTATTTCATTAAATGGGCATTTACAACTATATTGGGTATGGTCTTGGACTTAGTTTTAGATGTCCAACTAGTTTGGGGATATAAACATTAAGGCACAAATGTAGATTGAATTTTGTATTGAATATGAGGGATTCAGCTATGTATATATACATCACCTGGAAATTTGGGTAAGGATGTTATAGGTTTGTATAATAATTTTGACTATATGTATATACACAAGTTTATATATAAACTTAGGATTTAATGGGCCAATGATATATATACGTACATATGTACGTATGTATGTGTGTGTGTGTATGTGTATTCAAAGATTAGGGCTTTTTGAATAGATTTTGTGATTATTAATTTTGAATTGATTTAAGGATTATGTGTTATGAGAAATATACGTAGGCTTTATTATTAAAGCATGTAGAATACATTAATTGATATATATATGGAATTGGGTTTAATTCTTGGTAGACCATAAACATATAAAGGTCTGAAATCAGGTAATGATGCCTATGGTAGATAATTAATTGGGTAAAGTATAAACAGTTGGTTGTGTGTGTGTGTGTGTGTGTGTGTGTGTGTGTAAGATGAATGTTGATAAGGCTGAGTTTATGTTATATGTATGGGTATTCATTTGTATAATTACTTGTATGAGGCATTTATAAGTCTTAGACAGAAGATTGAATTCACAATATTCATAGGCATATATGAATTACTTAGTCTTTATATGATTCGATTTAGAGAGCATATTATGATTATGCTGATTTTATATAGTTATCAATTGAACCTATTATGTAAATATCTTAAGGACTGTGTAAACAATAAGGTTGAGTTTACTAGTGGAATGATTATCCTATTTTGTATGTGTATCATATACACTCAAATTAGTTTTAAATTACGAGTGAGACGATCATACCAATTATATTAGGTTTGAGTATTTGATTTAATAGTATATTGTAAGAGGTGTATATGTGGTCAAAGACTGAGTTATATTCTCATATAATTCTCAATATTTTGACATAGTCAGTTGAGTATATGATCTTTGATCATTTTATATGCAATAAATTTCAATAGGTCTATGATTCAATTGATTTGTGTATTTTAAAATAATAGAATTGGTAAATCATTGATTGGCTAGTTTGAATTGATAATCATGTATATTCTACACATTTTTAGCCAAAACAATTAAATTGGGATTTGTTTGGTATATTAAAGGCTTGTGACAAATTATCGTAGTTCGAATGTATATCGATAGTATGTGAGATACTCTAAGATCATGGACAGTGCATTGTCTACTTAGAGTATAATGTACATAATCTTTGATTAGTGACTATATAAAAATTTAAATGTATACTTGAGAGTTTAAAAATTATATGTATATACATGGTATAAATATATGATTTACCGACAGTGTTATAAATCTAAGAATGGATATACTATATATAGATGTACGCAACTTGTTATGCTGGTAAACATTATTATTATAGCAGGGCAATATGGGTGCTTTGTTATATATTTAATGTTTAGATGAAACATTAAACTAAGGTATTTAATTGTTTAAATACAGATCTTATTAAGTTGTTATATGACTGGATTTTAGTATATTTTTAGTATATGAACAAATAAATAAACTGTGATTAATCTTATGTTTCATGGATGAAATCACATTTTAAGTTACATATTGATATTGAGTAATTTGTAGTCTAGATATAATTTTTCCCTAGGTGGTATGTTTATATTGAGGATTGTTTATGATTTTATTTATTATTCTATAATAAATAAGATGATTATTAAGATTCACTTCATTACATTTGATGGACTAAATGTATGTATTTGAAATTTATGTACTTAGCATATTTTATATATGCCAATAAAAAATATTCTGATTGAATCTATTATTTTTTATATTATTATATAATTAACCAAATCTTGTATTTATGACACTAAATAAATAGTGGACAAATTCCACTAGCTTAATTATTACCATCAATGCAAGATAAGAAGTAATCCAATCAAGTGGTGTGTATGAAATTGACTAATCCTTAAGATCATTAACTCTTTGAAAAATTTGGCCAAAGTAATGTTTATAGTTAAACATTGTCATTTCATGTGTTTGATATAGTTCACATGTTTATGTGATATCATGTTAGAACAAATTTCTTTATGTTACACATCATGTATTAGTTATCTTACAGCACATAGGGTTTATTTTGTCACTTTGGATTTTTGCACTATCATTATCTACCCATCTATGAAGGGGGGCCATTTCCTTGTTGGGAGATAGTGTGTGGGATCGATGATCTATGTTTAGTGTAGAAAATTACTCGAATGATGTTCTCCCTCCCCACATAAGTACTACACTAGAGACTACATTTGAGATTACATATAGATACTTGAGTTCGTGGAGAACTCATGCTCCATGGAGCTTTGTATCATTGTATTAATATTTATTGAGACTTTATTATTGATGAAACTATATTATTTATTCATTTTTATTTCTACAGTAGTGGTTGTAATGTTGTATGAACCATGGCTAAAATTGTATTATTACTTTAATGAAATAAATGTAGTATTTACTATTTATTCAACATTGTTCATGATTTGTTATATCATTATCATGGTGATTATTAGCTAAATGGACTAGTTATAAACTTTGTGGGGTTAACTAAAATATTACATTTAGTTAATGATCACTTAGTTAGATTTCTCTTGATGAAATATGTTAGATAAATATATGTAATTAATTTTAGTTTTAAAAAAATTACTCTATTTTGGTAAAACCCAGTGGGGTTGTTACAAAGAAAACATGAGAGTTGGGAGGTTGAGTTGACCACTAGGACCAAGATGTATGTTAGCGCACTAGTGAGTTATGTTCTAGATTTGGGTGAATTTTTTACCATTATTGAGTTACACATTATACCCTTGGGGAAATATGGGGTTATTATAAGTATTAATTAACTCACTACTCATAAAGCCAAGATGGAATGTGACATCAAGTTCATCAAGTGTGTTAAAAACCTTGGGACTAGTATAATTATTTCAAGGGTCAAAACACCCATTTCCCTTCAATGGTTTTTGAGATATATCTCAATCGAAGCATGTGGAAGGGATGCCAAATGTTTGTTATCATAGTGAGTGATAGGTCTAAGGAGGACACAAAGGGGGATTCATTAGATGATCATCCCATCCTTTAGGAGTTTGTTGATGTGTTTCTAAGTGAGTTGTAAAGGATGTCCCCACCTCGAGAGGTTAATTTTAGGACATGTCTTATACTTAGGGTTGAGTTGATATCTAAAGCTCCATATTAGATGACTACTATTGAGCTTTGTGAGCTCAAGTTTTATCTAGAGGAATTGTTGGAGAGGGGCCTTATTCCTCTTTGTGTTTCCCCATGGGGAGCACCTATTATATTCTTGAAAGAGGATAAATCCCTTTGACTTTGTGTTGACTATTGCCAGTTGAACAAAGTAACGATAAAAAATCATTACCCTTTACCCAAGAACATTACCTTTTTATATTAGATGCAGGGAGCTAGAGTGTTCTCCAAGATATAATTGAATTATGGGTATCACCAATTGAAAATTATAGAGGCACATATACACAAAACTATTTTTCATACACAGTATGGGCATTATGAGTTTACATTGGTACCCTTTTGGGTTGACTAATGGCTCAACAATGTTCATAACCCTCATGAATGGAGTTCTACATACCTTTGTAGACTATTTCATGTTGATATTCCTTAACAACATCTTGATTTATTCATAAAATGAAGAAGACCACAAAGATCACTCATGATAATTTCTACAAGTTTTGCGAGAGAATAATTTGTATGATAACTTTGGGAATTGTGATTTTACATAGCTAGAGGTGTAATATCTCAAGCACATTATTTCTAAGGAGGGGATATCAGTACACCCCTCTAAGATTTGTGTTATTATGGAGTGGCTAACACCCATGAGTGTCACAAACATCCTTAGCTTCATGGGTTTGGTAGGCCACTACCATCACTTTATGGATAGCTTTTCTTATATTATGAAACCTATCACATTCCTTCAAAGAAAAAGGCATAAGTTTGTCTTGATAAAGGGGTGTGATCAAGCCTTCTAATTGTTGAAGAATCATCTAACTAGTGCACCCATCTATTAATACCTAATCAATTTGAGGAGTTATTTAGTTGTATTGATGCCTCTCATGTAGGATTAAGATCCATCTCCATGCAAGGAGGTAGGGTGATTTCCAATGAGTTTAGAAAACTCAAGGACTGTAAGTTGAGATGTCTGACACATGATCTTTAATTCACAAGTATAGTGCATACTTGTTTGAGATGGCGACACTTTCTTCTCAGTTGACACTTTATATTAAGGGCACATCACTTGCGGTTACAACACATTTTCAGCCATCCCAACCTTAATGTTTGTTAGTGGTGTTGGATAGGACTTTTGTTACTTCTTGAGATTGATGGATAGACTGAGTCAATTAGGTTTTAGAGGACATATTATGCATGTATATCATGGACCAACAGTCCTATTGGAAGGATTACTTCTACCTTGTGGAGTTTTCTTCAAACAACAGCTACCACAATTCAATAAAAATGACACCCTATAAGATGTTATATGGTAGAGATTGTAGGACCCCTTTAAGTTGGGATCACATTGAGGATAGAGTTGTCATTGGTCCTACCATGTTGTAGGACATAGAGCTACAAGTTGTTCAAATTCAACATCACCTTGAAGAGGTGCAAGAGTGGCATAAGAAGTATGGGGATGTGGAGAGGATCGATTACCTCTTTGAAGTGGAAAAAAAGTTGTTTTTTAGAGTGAAATTGAATAATAGCCCTATCTATTATAGAAAAGGTTCAAAATTGGCAACTTGTTTTGTCAGGTTGTTTAAGATATTTTATTTTGTATCTCTATATACCTAATACTACCCATGTTCTACATTGGATGAAATTGTAGGTAGAGATGGACATGAGTTTGGTTTTATATCTTGTGTAGATTATAGCAGGTAAGATGTTGAGCCTTTGCGGTCAAGAGTTGGACCAATTAGGTTCAAATGGGATTGATATGATGAGAGGAATACAACCTGAGAGGATTCAATGCCTTTGAGGGTCCACTATACCCACCTATTCTAGTGACTTCCAAGAGGAAGTCTACATAATGGGAGGGGGATGTGAGGACCCAATTTTCATAGTGTTAGATTTCTAGACTTTTTGTTATTGTATACATGTCATGTTATGACATGTTCTTTGTGTTATATGAGACATGGTATGCTTATTATTACATTATTACCGAGACAGTGGTTTTATATACTCATTGTTGTTAGTTTTGCTTACATGAGTATGATTTAGATGCTAGTGGTAGATGATTTTGATTGTTCATTGAGATGCACATTATATTGCCATACTAGTAAAGCTAATGCTTTTTTAGCCTGCGATTGATTTTATGGATGATTGGATGATTGTCGTGTGTATACTACCTCATGATAATTCAGGGCATATTGTGCTTTGTATGTTTTACGTGTATTTAGTATTGATATATATTACTTGATATATTTACATTCAACAACAATGGCTACCTAGGATAGTGAAATTTTATTGGTGAAATGATGTACAAGGAATAGGAGAGGCCAAACAAGGGAACTAGGACTATGTTAAGTATAAGCGTACCATTGATAATACTTGTGTAGTGGCTTCATGACTCCCTTAAATTAAAAGCTATTCTCAGTGTTATATTTTAACTTAGTCTTGAGTTTTAATAACTTAGGAGTCACCTTACAATTAAAATTAAATCATAAAGGTAAATATGTAAACCACTTAAGTGGTCCCTTAACAAAAAACTTGAATGAGAATTTATACCTATGTTTTCAAGTTGATAAAAATGTGTTATAAAGGTGGTTGTGGGTGTATTTAAGACTCCTTTTGGTCAAAGGACAGGCTAAAATTTTTAGACTGTTGAAAATTTTCTATGATGGCCCATGTGCCCACTTATGGCATGCATAAAATAGAACATTTAAGGGTGTGGGAAAGCCTTACTTGCCCACATGGGTGTGTAAGGTGAGTTAATGCTTAGAGAATATCTTTTTGAGAAGAGCCAAAGAACAAGGGACAAGTGTCACTTTAAAATTGGTCATTAAGTTGGATTACTTTGCCTATAAGAGGAATAAAAGCCTTCCTTGGAAGGACTTTTGGCTCATTTTCAAATTATAGAGTTGAGGAGAGCTCGAGAAAGGAAAAAGGAGCAACTTAGAGAAAGTGGAGGAGAGTTTGGTTTGAGGAGAAGTTGGTTTGCTTCAAACACTTATAGAAGATCCTCTTTGTGTAGATTCAAGTGGTGAAAGTAAGGCAAGATTTCATGTCACCCATATATGTTATTTTTATTTAGTTAAAAATAAATCTCTCTTCCTTTCTTGCCTTGTGCTTTCAATAGGATCTATGGCCACTTAGTTTACGCTCTTTTCTTGTTGTTTTCCATGGTTGATCTTATGGGTACCATGAGTGTTTATTTTGTTTCCTCTTTTGGCTTGGAGATAAATCATCCCTCCATGTTTATTGGTTATTTTAAAACCTGTTTTATGATTTAAATTTGTATCATTGTGCTTCTCAAATGGGATCAAATTGTTTACATGGTATATGCCTTCATGAGTAGGCTTTGGGTAAGGGAACTAAGTTCTAAGTCCTCTTATGAAGTTCCAATACATGGGGCTTTAGAAAAGGGAAACCCTCATGTTTTCAAGGTCCTCTCATGGTAAGGGAGAAGTTTTGAGCAATGGAGGCACTCCAAAGTTATCATTCTCCCATCCCATAGTGTGAAAAGTGGAAATTCTCATCCATAATAAGTGAGTTTGGAGTCTTGATAAGTATTAAAACTCTTTTTGGATACCATATGTATATTTTAGATTTTCATGAGGGTCATTATATTGATGTTATGTGGGTTTTGGTTTGGGGTGAATGTATAAGCTTCTTTTTATAAGGAAGTTGTTAGGTGAGACTCCTAATTGTACATTCTAGTTGAGCTTGTTACATTGCCATTACCCACCTTTTTCCTTGCTTATATTACCTAACCTTTAACAATTGGTGTCATTTATGATCTGAGTTGGGAGTCATAAGCTTAGGAGTGCCTAGGGAAACTATCTAATGAAAGTGAAAGGATGAGCCCCTCCTTGGCTTGGCCTTAAGGGTGCACTTGGGAGCATGCTTGCAGACTATATTTCCTTTCATGACTTTGTTGATATAAATGTTTATGCAAATGATTATTGACTTATTTAAATTCATTTGTCTGTAATATTTAATTTATAACTAATGTGAAAGATAAGAAATGAAAATTGATGTAAATATTATGAGTTTTCATGCATTATTTTTTCACTTAAGTTCTAGCAAAAAAGGAAGGAAGAAAGACATTGAGATAAAAAGAATAGTATAATGCATAAATTTTATGAATTTGAAATGCGTATGAAATGTTCTCTTTTTTTTCCTCTCATTAATATATAAATAAATATGACACTTTATTCTATGAATTTTCATATATTATGTTTTTTAGAGGTCCTAAAAGGGATAATTAAAGTCTATAGTTTTTGCATAATTTTAAATTGATAAAAAATTCTTTAAATTAATTTTATTTAAAAATAGACTCTCTTATGATCCTTTTGTTTTTTGTGACATGTTTTTAGCGTTCATAGTCAAGGATGTTTTTAATATGAACTACTAAATTTGCCCTAATTTCCCTTTGTATTTTGCTTAAATTTTGTGTGATTTTCATACATGTAAAATGAAGCATAAAATTTCCCAATATAAATTTAGATGAAAGTTTACAATTTTTATGACCTGTTGGGATTCATTTCATGAATTTTGGCTTACGATTTGATCTCTATGAAGTTTTAAAAATTGGTTATTTGTAGATGATATATTGAGTGACAAGTGTTTTGCTAGAGGGTGTTGGTCATTTAGAAGGGCAAGGGCCAACAACTGGTCACCTGTGTGACCCTTGTTCCCTAAATGATATATGTATATGTGTATAACAAAAAGGGCTAACATTCTAATGAATGCTAACAATATTCACATTGGTGGCTTATAACTTGTTCATCGTTAATACAAAAGGCCCCACATGGGGTAGAGCTCATAGTGACACCACCCAACTAGGTAGTGATGTACAGGATAAGGCCAAAAGTCCTATAAGCACAAAAATTTGGAGGTCTCAGAACCTAACAAGGGTGAAAGGCTAGTGCTCGACCTAAGGTTGAGAGGCTTATAACCCAAGTTGAGCCACATTTCCCCCTCTTTGTATAACAAACTATAGATGGTGGGTCTATGGAGGTAAAACACGAGGTGGTAGTTATGTGTGAGTGACTATGGATATCTTTGACAATGGTGAGAAAGTGGCATTGGTAAAGTAAATGGTGTCTAGCTGAGTCATTACTGAGTAATGCTAGATGTATAGTGGTCGTAGTTGGTGGTAGTGTCCCAGGCTACGACCGTTAGTGCCCACCTAACGGTGGGTCACTAAGCTACCCATCAACCCTACCTTACTTTTTAAATAAAATTAAATTTTTTATATATAAAATAATTTATATTATTTTAATATTAAATTTTGAAATAACCACACTTTTGATTATTTAATGAAATAGATACCCAGACCCATTTTACGTGGTTGATACAGGCCACTTCGATAGTTGAAGAGTGGGGCAACCCAAATGGGTCCCCCTTATTATTTTGAGTGATTCTCCATCATACCATCAACATGAGCCCATAAATCAAATTGATCATTAATTTTTTTGCCCTAATAACATGACATGTCTAGGGATATGTGTGGCCAACTTGTGGCATACATAGCTCTTTTATATTCTTGTCATATTTCTCTATGTTCTTATTATGTCAGCCTATGGAATAACCATGGTTAACTAGGATATATATAGGAGGTATTAGTTAGTCTCAGAGGAGTATATTACGAATTCTATTCTTATTGCATTATTATGTAGGTTGCCCCCTCGAAGTGGCTCAGTCATAATATTAAAGTATTTTACTCTTTTACCAATTGTTATTATGGATCTATTTATTATGTTCTTAATTATATGATATATTATTATATTATTATAAATAATCTACATAATTTCATTACAACTGGTATCAAAGCTTCAATTTGGGCAAGTTATACAGTTTGTTTTTTTGAATCTGGCATCCTGAACACTAGTAGTTCAAAAAAACATAACTTGTGATCTTATAAGAATTGAATTTTTTCATCACCACAATTTCGTTCCTAGATTTTTTTAGAAAAAAGGGAAAAAAAAGTTTGGAAATTTTTGAAACTTATGAAAATTACGAGTCACTGGATTTATCTTTATGAGATGATTACAACATTATATTTTACCAGTACACTTTTTATAATAAAATTTTTTCACCCTTATGCACATTAGTAATCATTGGATTTGTTTGGGTGAGGTGATTGTAATAGTATCATTTGTCGATACATTTTTTACGGCTAAAACCCTCCTAGGGTTTGTGCATGGTTGGGCCTAACAATCGTGGACACAAGAAAGGGCAATAAATGCCTTAAAATCCCCTCTAGGATGGCATTCGACTCTGGAACTTCAGATCTGAGTATTTCATTGGTGGTTTAACACATTTAATCAAAGTTACATGACATCGTGAACAAATATGATCTCCATGTAGTTCAAAGGGAAGTCATGGGGATGAGAGGGGAGATGAATGGCTTGAGGGAACAATTGTAAAAACTAAATAGGTAATTGGCCAACCTTGTAGCCCAGGGTTTGCAAAATAACTCTCTACCACTCCAGTTTGGGTCTCCCAATCCAAACAATTACATCGTCAATCTAAGGTTGAAGTTGATGTTGCCAAAAGTGGAATTACACAACTCTGATGGTAAGGATCTGCTCACATGGCATACTCAAATTGAAAAGTTATTTGATATACATCAGACTCCCTATTCACAAAAGGTGGTCGTGGCCTCTTTGTATATAGAACCTGAGCAATTCATTTGGTATCATTTGTTGTGTGCTCAAAATAAAAATAAGGGTGTCCCCATTTCATAGTCAGTATTTTTTGAGGAGTTGCAACTCCATTATCACAACAATGTCTCTAAAAACTACTTCAACTAGCCAAATTGAGCTAAATTGAGACTACAAAGGATTACATTCATCAATTTCAAATTCTCTTCTTATGTGTGGTGGACATCATTGAGGAAAATCTGACTAACCTATAATTGGGTAGCCTCAAATATAACATCCAATTGGAGGTTTGCATGTTTAATCCCAGTAATTTATATGAAGCCATACCAAGGGCACACATGGTTGAGGAAAAAGAGCTGATTAGATGAAGACCTTTCCTAAATGTTCGTGAATGTACTTTCCCAACACCATCATTTTTGTAGCCTACCAGATTAACCCCTCAACAAATTGAATAAAAACATGTAAAAGGTTTGTGTTTTGGTTGTGATAGAAAATAGAATAAAGGACATTAATGTGTTGAAAAGAAGTTATTTTACATTGAAGACACTGATGAGGAGGAAGAAGATGATGAGGCTTTAGGGGTAGGTTTGGAAGAATCTAAAGATTCTCAACTTACTATTACTTGTCATGTGCGTTTAGGCATTAGTACTCCTCAAACTCTTAAGATGGTGGGTTTCTTAAAGAAATAGAAAGTGATTGTGTTAATTGACTTTGGGAGTACACATAACCTCATAAATAGTAAGTTGGCTGCACATTTAAACTGGTTCATTTAACTAGCTCTGGAATTTCAGGTAATGATTGTAGATGGTGGTACAACATTAAGCTTACTATGAAATACTACTTGTTAGATTCTCCTATGTTTTTTATTCCCTTGAAAGGAGTTGACATTGTTTTGAGAGTGTAGTGGCTCACCACTTGCGGCACTATTGAAATGAATTTCTAAGAACTATTCATGAGGTTACATTCAGAAGGCAGGTCCTTTGAACTATGTGGATTATGGGCTAAATCTCCACAACTGGTTAATTCCCATAAAATGATGAAGATTCTCAAAAAAAGGTGCTAAAGGATTTATGGTATACTTATTTTCCATAGAGGTTTGACCAACCAAGAAGTCTCCACATCATGATTTTCAAAGGGTGTTGGATGAACATTCCATTATTTTTTGTGACATGCCAAAAGGACTTACTCCAAGCCATGCACATGATCATACCACTAAGCTCATAGTGGGAAGTACACCCCCAAAAATTAGACCCTACAAGTATCCCTATGCCCATAAGAGTAAAATTGAAAATATGGTACATGAGATGTTGGAGGCAGGAATCATCTGACATAGTCAAAGTGAATATTCCTCCCTTCTGGTCATGGTGTGGAAAAAAGATGACACTTGGAGGATGTGTCTGGACTACAAAGGACTAAATAAGTACACCATCAAAGATAAGTTTTCTATTCCAGTAATTGATGATTTGGTAGATGAATTACATGGAGTTATTTATTTTACCAAGTTAGAACTTCACTCTGGGTATCACCAGATTTAAATTTTTGATGAGCACAAACTTAAAACCGCTTTAAGAACTAATGACGGCCATTGTGAATTTATGGTCATCCCTTTTGGCCTCACAAATGCACCATCTACATTTCAGAGTTTGATGAATATTATTTTTTGGCCATTTATGAGACAAAAATTATTGGTGTTTTTGATGATATCCTCATCTACAAAAAAAAATGGGAAGACCATTTGAAGCATGTGAAATAGGTACTTTCAACCCTAGAACAACATCAACTTTATGGTAAACCTTCTAAATGTGATTTTGGTGTCAAATATTTTTTAGAACAATGATTATCATCTGAAGAACAATAGAAAAGGGTGACTAAAATGTTAGCCTATGATTTTCAAATAATGTATAAGAAATGAAAAGAGAATGTGGTGGTATATGCCCTCTCCCAGTGAGATGAATCAATTGAGGCATTGTTATGTTCCATGACCATGTGACAAGCAGATTGGCTAGAGGAAGTAAAATCAAAATGGGAGAATGACAGTGCTTAAGGATTTGATTTAGAATCTTTAGTAGGGTTCCAACAAATCTAAAAATATTACATAGAAGGGGAACATGTTATGGTATAAAGATAGATTATACTTTTGTAAGCATTCTCTCCTCAAACATAAAATTCTTCAAGGACTTCATCCCTCTCCACTCAAAGGTCACTCTAGATTTTTGAAAACATATCATAAAATCAAGAAATATTTCTTTTGGGAAAGACTCAAGGGGATGTCCAAATATATGTGGTAGAATGCATGATATGTCAACAAAATAAGGAATAAACCATTAAGACACAAGTCTTTTGTAGCCTTTATCCATCTTTAGCTAATGTTGGGAGGAGGTTTCCATGGATTTCATTACTGGGTTATCATGGTCTAAGGGTAAAAACACTATCATGGTAGTTGTGGATCGACTCACCAAGTATGCTCATTTTTGTTCCCTATCACAACCTTTTATTGCCAGTACAGTAGCTTATGTTGTTTTCAATACCACCTAGAAATTACACAATACTCCAAGGAGAATTGTAAGTAATCAAGATCCCATATTTACTTGTAATTTTTGGATTGAATTTTTTGCATGTTGACTACCTCTATTTGTTGACTACATCTATTTTTTGCATGTTTGACTACCTCTATCATCCTCAATCTTATAGAAAAATAGAGGTAGTCAACAAATCTCTATAAGGGTATCTTCATTGTTTTATTTTTGATAAACAAAAAAAATGGATTCATTGGCTACCACTTGTAGAATGGTGGTATAATATTTATGTTCACAATTCATCCAAAATGTCTCCCTTTATGGCCTTGTATGGATGTCACCCCCAATCCATGACTTCAACCTTGAAGGTCCATCCCAAGGTTTAATCATTTGAGGAACACATTCACCATCAATAGGATGGCCTCACCGATTTGCTAAAAAAATTGGCCATGGCTCAGAATCACATGAAACAATAAGTAGATCAACACCATAGTGAGTGACATTTTGACATAGGTGATTGGTTATTTATGCAATTATATGCATATAATCAGATCTCTTTGAAGCAACAGAAAAAGGATAACAAGTTATCCTCTAATTATTATGGCCCTTATCAGACCTTGCAAAAAATTGGCAGTGTGGCCTACAAACTAGAATTCACCCAATCCACTCACATAGATCTAGTATTTCATGTATCTTGCATGAATAAGGTAGTTCGCTACATTATTTCTACTCAAAATAAGTTGCCTAAATTGGATGAGGAAGGTTAAGTTTATATAGAGACTGAAATGATCCTTGAAACATGCACTAAGCAACTATGGACTAAAGAAATTCATGAGTATTTGATAAAATGGAAGAATTTGCATTGTGAATATCCAACATGGGAGGATGAAGCTTTCTTACAGCAAAACCTGAGGTTGAGTCAACATTAAGGACAACATTATTTTGAAGGGGAGGGGTGTAATGTCCCCAAAATTATGATAAGTGATTTAATTAATTTAATCAATTTTAGTTGTCCAAAAATTAATATTATTTCAAAAGGATGACTTTAATTAATTATTTTAATTAAATTAAAGTGGAAATAATAAAATATTAAATAAGTTTCTTCTAGAAGTTGGAGTTAGTTGCGAGTTGGCTTCTTCTAGAAGATTCCTTGGAGCCTTTAAAAGAAGTTGAGGGCAAAGCATTTGGGGATAGTTGTCGAGTAATATTTCTGATGCATTATTGCAAAGCTTGAACTTTGATTCAGCTAAATCTCTGAGGACGAAAACCTTCAGCAAATTGGAAAAGGGTTGGATGAAAACCTAGCTCTTTTCAGGAGTGGATTCATAATGAAATTCACATTGAGCTTATTAATTCAGATTTGGAGCTTCAAGGACATTTGCTGTGGAAGAGCGATTTTTGGGAAATTTCATGTCTTCTTTGAAGACAAAATTACCAGGGTTATGTGATATTGCCAAGGGAAAGACAAATTAATTGTCATGATTCTGAATAACACAAATCAGTGTTAGAGACCATTAAGAAAAATGTCTATATTCTCACAACCACACTGCCTAAATCCTCATAACTATCTACATATCAGCTAACTGACCAGTAGCATAAAATTGGGTACCCAGAGTAAAGCATGATGTTGCTGGCAGGAGCAATGGACGTGTTACCTAGAGCGGTTGCGAGAAGTGTATTGGAGTAAAGCCTCCCATTGGTAGGAAAAGGGATGAGGGTGAAATATAGATGTTTCTCAGAATTGCCATTATTTGAAGGACCCAAACACAGAGGAGTGTGTCCGCCAGGCTCTATACTCAGGCTCTGGCTCTGAAGATAGAGCACTTCCCCCTTCGCCGACAGCAACCCACTTCGAATTCGACCATCTTGTTGCAGAAACCATTGCTGAGATTTCTCTCCGGTGCAATTGGTGAGTTTGGTGGGATAGTAAGACATAGGATCAAATGGTGAATGCATTAGAGGAGGAGTTGTAGGTCCACAACTGTAGGTCCCATCTCAAAGGCGAAAATGTGTATTTGTGCAAGTTGACACTTCTATTAAGGAAGGGAATGCTGAGATATGTATGTTATAAACTACTATTTATTTTGGATATATTGTGTATGCAAGGAGTCTTATATTTACTTCTGAGTAGATTATAAAGATATATTTCTGATGTATGCAAAGGTTGAGATAATGCTGTGTTATTCCTATGTTAAGTTGACTGTAATCTGCTCAATACCAGTGGCTTCCTGAGCATGTATAAACCTAGGAAATGTATCTAAAATATCATCTATTTATATCAATTTGGTGATGAAGTTGTCAGTAGAAATTGTGTCTATTTACATGAACAGATCATAGAGAAATTTATCATAATGCATGCATGAGCAAGAAACCATGTTAGAATAAAATGGAACATTAATCAAACTGAAAAATATTGAAAGACTTCACACACCTAGAAGGGTATCGTACAAGGGGTATGATATACCCTTATCCTATGGCATGTTTACAGATATGTGTGGCTGAATTATGGCATACATACCTCTTTTATATTCTCTTCACATTTCTCTATGTCCTTATTAGGTCAACCTATGGAATAACCATGGTTAACTAGACTATATATAGGAGGTAGTAGTTAGTCTTAGAGGAGGATATTATGAATTATATTCTTATTGTATTATTGTGGACATTGCCCCATCAAAGTGGCTTAGTCATAATATTCAAGTATTCTACTCTTTCACCAGTTATTGTTGTGGTTTTGCTTATTCTGTTCTTAACTCTGCAATATATTATTCTATTGTTGTAAATCATTTGAGTAATTTAATTACATTAATTTTTATACCTGTTGAAGAAGATCCCTTTGGAGGGCCTAGTGCCTTGACTTTTCACAAATGTTTTAGAATGCTTCAAAGACCTGAGATTGGGGTGGCCTAAAGGCCCCCCTTGGTTTTTTGTGCTCTTCAACACGTAATGGGTTGCAAATGTTGAAAACACTTCTTTACTAGTTTTTATAATCATTTTTTATAGATTATTTAGGGTTTTGTCAACCACTTAGGGACCCTAGGACCTTAAAGATAGGGTGTACCTTAAAGGGACTCCTTGTAATTCTAAAACCTCTTTTGGATTAAAGTATTCACCAATGCAAATTGTGTAGACTTAATGCATCTTCTTGCATTCTTAAACCAAAATTCATGTGGCCACATTTGGCTATTGGAATTGTTGTGGACCCATCATCTTGTTCAATAATGAAACATGTAGCATAAGGGAGGTCCCTAGGAACCCTCTACTTCCCCAATCCTTTATGTACTTGGGCATTATGCCTTGCCTTGACCTCCAAGTGTCAAGAGCATTGATGTGACCTATATGCCTCTAAAGAGTGTTCACCCTCATTATCTTTGTTATTCATGTAAGAGATGGGGTGTAACAGAGGCTTGTAGGCTAATGCAAGTAAGTGGGACCAACATGGGTGCATAACAACCATGTAGACACTTACGCATTATGTTTCATGCTAGTTAGACATGTGGAATTTTCTTGTGCATTGTGCACCTCATGCTGCATAGTTGGCCAAATGTTAATATTTCAATTGAGTAGAATGTACATTGAAGATTCTTAAAAAAATAAAACTATAAAAATGCTCTACTTTTATGTCATTTTAGTCATGCAAAAAATTTCATCATGACATTTATAAAATCAAAGCCCCCAGGATATTCTAAATAAGCATTAAAGTGATAAGGGATATATTCGACAAGAGATCTTGATCATGGGCAAGTTGTGAATCGCACCATAAGGCTTAGGACTAGGGGTGTATGGGACAACCAAGCTTGGTTTTGCAAAGTGAACGCACGTAGATGTATTCATATGGAATAATCAAACACACATTCAATGGAGCAAAAGTCTTACTTGTAAGAAATGCAACTTATATTCATAAAATGAAATAATGGGGAAATAAACTATAATGCCTATAGTGTGTGTATATAGAGTAGATATATGGAACAAGATATATATGTTATGCCTACATAATGCAATTGACCCAACTAACTTTCTTAGTTGTTTTAGTTGTCTTAGTTGCTTGATGGCCCAATGTGTATATTACATATTTAACATGTATAATATAAGAGCAACATTAATTATTGCATAGCTACAAAGGAGGGTGTCTGAATCTTCCCATTAGATGTGGTAGTTGGAAATGGTTTGAATAATCAATGTCCAAGATATATTCAACTACTCCCAATCCCATAATCCTCAGTTGGATAATAATGACTAGTTGGATAATTGGTTGTGTCATGTGGTCAGGGTAGGTTGACACATGGTTGTACTAAAGTTAAGCATGAAGGAGAAACCAAGTTTGTGAGCAAGTTCTAGTTAGGTGCACAAAATTATGATATGATGGGTGTGTAGTGTGACGCATAGGCTGTGATTTGAGGTGATCATTGCACAAAAGTATATGAGTAGGTGTAGGACTTGTACACAAGGTTGTGAGCAAGATTCTAGAAAAGCAATGCACAAGTATGTGTGAGAGGTGTGAGCTCTACACAAAATAACAAACGAGTGTGTTTATCTATGTAGAGGTTGTACACATATCATTCACCCTTTCTTGAGTAGCAATGATCTCCATTACCTTAGTGTGTAGGTGAGGAAGTTGCACTCAAAGTTTTTGAGAAGTGTACCACTTAGCTTGATCATCACATTGTCCAACCATGACCACTCAAAAAAGTTTCAATGTGTAATGTTGGGTGCATGTATCTATCACTTCAATGATCTATTCCTTTTTTTTAGGGTGTAAGTGTTTGGGATCTAAATTAGAAGGATGTTGTGTGACTGCTAGCTCAACAAGTCATACAATGTAAGGCTTGAGAAGTTTTACATCAAAGACTTGGTACATGCCCAAGTACGAAGGTAGATCAAGAATGAATATATTTTCTCAAGTTGTGCACATAATGGTGTAGGGGCCATAGTGCAAAGGCTTGATCTTATAGTTTGGACCTTTGAAGCATTCCTTTTGAAGGTACAACCAAACTTTATCTCTAACTCAAAATGCATGAGGTGTGATATGTGTTATGGTGCTCCTTGTACTTTATTTGAGTCTGAGAGAGGATCTATTAAACCTACTGATGGATAGACTAAATGTGTCACAGAAACTTCTTAGTTTTGTCCACTTCCCATTCATGTGTGCATGACTCAGTGCTAGTTGGTGCATGGTAGGAGATGTCTAGAAGTGCCAAAGGTTGAAACCCAAGACATATATGAAATGGACTATGACCCATAGAGTTGTGAAGGGCTCTATTATAGGCATGTTAAATGTATAAGAGATTATCATCCCAAGTGCGAGCATGTGTGCAGTTGTAAATTCATAGAAGATGAATAAGTGTGTGATTGACCATTTTAGGTTGCCCATCTGTCTATGGATGAAAAACTGTGATTGATCTATTTGTGCACCCATCAAGTCCCACAATACTTGCTAAAAGTGACTTACAAAGCACAGATCTCGATCTGAGATAATGGATGTTGGAAGCCCAAAATGAACCCAAACATGGTTGAAGAAGGCTTGCACAATGCCAAATGCTTCAATGTCTTTCTTGCAAGTGACCATGATAGCCATCTTGAAAAGCCTATCCACTATAATGAACACAATGTCATGATGGCATCTCATCATAAGCAACCTTGTCATGAAATCCATGTTGATAGATTCCCATATTCTAGATGGAACCGATATAGGTGTTTATAGTCCTAGTTTTATGTTTCTGGGCTTAGCGATGCAATAAGGAATGTAAGACTTGATGTGACATTTCACATTTATGTGCATGTATAGCCATAAGAAGTGCAACTCCAATACGGCTAGAGTTTCTATCATGCTAAAGTGTCTCAACATCTTGGCGTAGTGCACCTCCCAAATGAATCATTAGTGAGGTGTGTTATTAGGAACACAGAGATGTTTTATCTTGTAGAGAAGATGGTTAGATAAGTAGAACTCTTGCACTTGTTTACATTACATTAGGCTGGTGTAAGGTGTGAATTCTTGGTTAGCTGAGTAGAGGGATACCCGATCTATGAAGTTGTGGCTGCACATATCCAACATCGTGATGAGCACATGAACTAGTTATTAGTTAAGGAAATCTACTACCTTGTTGTCCTTAACCTTTTTATGATTGATCATGAGATGAAAGTGTTATAGGTAAGTCATCCATTTCATGTGTCATGCATTCTCTAGCTTGTTTTGCATTTGTAGGAGCTGAAGTGGTTTGTGGTATGAATGAACATCTCCTTCCCTAGAATGTAGTGTCACCATTATTTGATTGCTTGCACAATAACATACAATTCTTTCTCATAGGTGGAGTAACTTTACACCATGTCATTGAACCTCTCTATGTGGTATGTGACCAAATGTCCATGTAGTATGAGCACTACATTGAGTGCACAATTAGATGCATTAATGTGAATTTTAAAGGATTATGCAATGTCAAACATTGCAAGAATAAACACTGCATATAAGCATTACTTAAGTCCCTCAAAAGTGAATTGTTGCCCATGAGTATAATCAAACTTGGCTTTTACACGTGTTATCTGGATGAGAGCCCAAAAGATCTACGAGAACCCAAGGATGAACCTGCATTAGAAGTTAGCAAGTCCAAGAAACTCCTCAATTCTGTGAGATTGCATGTAGTAGGCCAATCCTGGATCACCTTATTCTTTTCTAGATTTACATAGATTCTTGTGTGATCAATTGTGTAGCCCAAGTACTGGATCTGTGCAGTGTTGAATGTACACATTGTTAAGTTGGCTTATAAATTGTGTTGATGTAAGGTGTCTAAGATGCACAAGATGTACTCTAGATGCTCCTCCCAAGTCTCGCTAAACATGAGAATCTCATCTAAGTAAATGATGATGAAAACATTGAGAAGAGGCCTGAGTAGATGAAAGTGCATGAAAGTGGTTGGTGCATTGGTTAGGATGAAAGGCATGACCAACCATTTGTACAATCCTTCCCATGTCTTGAATGTTGTCTACTAGACATCTTTAGGATGGATTAGAACCTGATGGCAACCTAACTTCAAGTCAATATTGGTGAAGTATTGAGCACCTTAGAGTTGGACTAAAAGTTCATCAATGCATGTCAATGGGTACCGATTGTTCATTGTTATCTTATTGAGTGCACAATAGTCTATGTAGAGTCATTAGGACCCATCCTTATTGGGTGTGAGGACTATCGAACTCCTACAAGCAGAAGAGATAGACCTAATCTTACCCTAATCAAGGAGCTCTATTGGGCCCTCAATTTTGTATCTACTTTTCCTATGTACTTTTTGAAGACAATGACATGAAAGGAAGCATAGGCACAGAAGAGACACAATGTGGAAGACCATGGCACAAAGGAAGCAAGTCATGTGGAACAAGGAAACATGAAACATAGAAGAACTAAGAATGAAAGTACTCAGATAATAGCAAAAAACTTCGGTAGAGGCATGAAAAGTAGAGATGGTTTGCTCAAACATCAAAGAAGAGTAGTCAAGCACAAATCTATCACCTATCTACAAGAATATAGATGCACAAAGATGATAATCTAACATAGAGAGAACATATAGGGGTAGTTAGGCTTGATCCCTTAGGAATTTAATGTAAATGACTTTACATGACTCATCACTATTAATGGTTGTTGGTGAGTGATATTTTTATAATCACTTTTGTAATTGAATGGTCGGGTAGACCCATGTATAAATGCCCCCTAGTTTTACTTAGTCTCGGGTGATAATTTTAATCTTGGATCCATCATAATCTTGGATATGACAAATGTATGCAATGAGATGAATCGTATGTGTTGATGAAATACTCATGTAATATGTTCATGAATATAATGGAATTATTACTATTTTATTCTTAGTTTGCACCCAACTTATTTTTTTTTGTGATTAATTAAGTAGGAAATAAACAATTAAGAGTTAGACATGGAACTAAGTATGGATTTATAACTAAGTATCTGTTCGAGGGCCCTAGCTTAAGAAATTAGATGAATACACCATTATGCGATGAAACCAACAGGAACCAGTCTTAAGTTGTGTGCTTCGGGTGAGTGCACGAGAACACTTTCTCGCATGATATGTCAGCATGCTAACTCATTAGAAATATTGTCTTATTAGGTGCGTGAAAAAGGAAAGACATGTTAAACTAAAAGAAAAGAGCCCAACATTTTGGTTCCATTGTCGGGACCCATTGCACTTGTTTTCACGATGGTACGAAAATGCTTGAATGGTTATCTTTGGAAAATGTCGAGTGTTAGGTTACTACCATATAAGAGAATTTTTCACTTGAGTATCTTCAACTTGGAGTTTATGTGTATGCATGGGTAGAACAATACCTTCATGACTCACTCTATGAGGCTTTCTTTGTAGAAGTGCTCATTCATCTGCATGCTTGGATTTTGGCATACGTATAAGACCATTCAAGGAATTACAGACAAAATGTCCCCTAGTCAGTAGAGAATTAGTCAACCTTGGTAATATTGGTTGTGCCTCGGACATGCATGGTGGATATTTGGTGTTAAGAACACTTAATAGCTACATTTTGGAATACATAGTCTCCACATACTCTTATTTAGAGGAAGCCCCATTTAACTTCCTTCAAGAGCCACATGAAAGATATCTCAAGTAATTTTCATTAGAAATTAATAAGTTTATAGTTGACTCAAGGCTTGAAAACTTCCACATGGATGGCTAAACTCTCCCTCGTGTGAGCAATATAGTCAGTGGGGAAATGTAGGGGCACATATTGATATAAGATTATTGGTTTAGCATGACAGCCAGTCAATAGGAGTTGCATAAGGGCAAGTATGATAAGACAAGGCGAAGGGCTATGATTAAAAGTGATCTAGGGAGGGCCCATACGGCATCTAAAAGTGTTGCAAGGATTTGTAGGGAGGAGAAAAGGCATAATGAGGACCCCCCAACCACAAGAATGCACCCTAAACTAACACAAGTACATATGAGAGAAACAAGTAAAGTGATGGTGACTATAGAACCCAATCTAGATAGGCCCAATTCCCCACCCATAGTGCAGGGTCAAGTCTTTCAGTTGGACAAAGTTCTTGTAAGAAATTGGGATACAGATAGTACAGAGTTAGAGTCTGAACCTATCAAAGAAAAAGTTGAAGTACGTAATCAAGATAATAGTTTGTTATTAATTTATTTCCATTACAAGTCAACCCCATGGCTCACTTTAGAATGCCTAGTGGACCAAATGTAGCTAATGGGCAGAGTATTGGCCCTTCCATAATTAATCAACCTACTTTTATGCCCAATGTATTAGGTGATTCTATTATCATAGGAGGTGCGAGAGGCGTACCTATAGTGATTTAGCCGGAGGATCCAGAGGTGGTGTAGGAGACATTGGTGGACCTCACCCACAAGGTCCAAGAGGAATTATAAGTGTGTTATAACAAGCTCCATTGCCAACACCTAGTATGCCTATAATCTACTACGAGATGATGCTTCATATACCTAAATATCATAGTGTTAAAAATGTAGTGAAACATGTTCATAAGTGTGAACTTATTTGGCAGGTGCGAGGCATTAATTCTATTGAGTAAAAGGAAACTTAGTTTGTGACCATCCTTTTAGACCATGTGCATAAGTGGTACCAAAAATTTAAACTGCAACAAGCAGTGATAAACTATGAGTAGTTGAATGTAGCTTTTCTCCAAGAGTTTGACATTCCATAGTTCGAACAACAAAGTATTATTTCCCTAAAGGATATTAAACAAGAACTCATTAAGAGTGTGCATGAGTATGATGCACATTTTAAAACACTTATTTCCAAGCTATCATTTGAGATAAATGTAACTTAGCATGCCTAGTGTTTTTTAGGAGGCTTGTTACTTCCCTTCCAATACACATTATCCCATAAGACATTCACTGACCTACATAAGGCATTGAAAGCTACATTTCATGCTGAGGCCATTAGAAGTATATGTACATAGATTAGTCCCTTTATGGAAGCCCATATTATTGCTATGGCATTTTAGTTGGAGAAGCTCACTACAAATGGTTTTAGATATACTCATAATGGTTTATGGTGTGTTGACTACGAAGCAAAAGTTCATAATAGAAATAATTGTCATAGGAAGAGTATTCACATTGTGGTAAAATAGTCCTACGAGATCTACCAAGAATACCATGGTGTGAGAGATTGTCCCTTACTTCAGTGCACTACTCAATAAAAATTATCATCATATTATAAAATGTGTAATGCATATACACATGATATAAATGATTACTACCTTATTAATTAGATTCATGAGGTGCGTGTGAGGTACTCTCCAGACTATGTATCCAACACCCAATAAAATGGTGGAGGTCAGTCCTATAAAGGTCATTTTATGCCTAGAACCTAAGACAAGTGTAGATCTCTAGAGCATTACTAGCATTGTTGCCTAGTCTATTGAACCTATGCCTTTTATAAGAATGAGAATCGTCTGGAAGAATGCCTAGACTTGTATGCTGCCATCACCAAAGATCAGAATGAGAAGGGTGTTAGGATGATTCAGATTGAAAAAACTCCAACTGCTCAATGGAGATCATGCCCTACCACTGTGACTAGTCCTAAGGTAAATATTACTACACGAAGTGGTGTTCCTTCCCAATTCATTTCAAATCCACCGATTTACAAGGTTCAATAGGAAGAGCCTCATGTGAATCACTACCTGGATGCTCAACAACATAAAGAAGTATTGTAGGACACAATGACTTTGGTGTAAGAACTCCATCGTGAAATTCAATTCCTTAAGGATAGAGATGTTGTTACGCATGTTGAAATGCAAAAAGCCTTGGTTCTCTAAGACTCAACATGAAATGAGTTTCATGAATTATAAAAATAACTTCTTAACGAAGACTTCAATCCCCTTTTAAGGAACTGGATAAGTCATCAAGCACTAAATCCTATAAAAGCTCATCGATTAAACCATGCACGATGACAAGAGGCTTGTGTCCAGCCCAATATATAATGCGATAAAGAAATCTTAGTAAATGCAATTATTGATGGTTAGATCATTCGGGATATACTAGTAAACACTAGTGTAGAGGTAAATGTACTAACCAAGGATGCTCAGAGAAAGATGGTGAACCCTCTTTTGTAACATTCACCTTATGTATTGTTCATAGCTAAAAAGACTTGTGCATTACCCATAGGAATCCTTAAATATGCCACCACTGACATGTTGGGTGTCACTTTCAAGGTTGAGTTTGAAGTGATTGAGTTGGTTGAAAGTTAATGATTTTATGTCTCTTTCAGGTCGTCCATGGTGCTATGCAAACAATGTTGACTTTAGCTTCAAAAAGAACTACATCAGTTTTGAAAATGATGATCAACACATCATGATTCCCCTAGATAATGCTTAGGGACCTCTTTTTGTTAAAAATAGTTAACATTGATGAGGATCTCAATCATATATATAATGTCACAACTCAAGGAACTGAGCATTTTGATCCTAGTCTAGATGGTATATTATAGTGGGTGGATGCACAGTCTATTTCTATTACTACCAACAATGCCTATGAACATTGGGATCACGAAGAATATGATCTTACTGGATGAATTTTTGGCACAATTAGTAGCCAAGAGGATGTTTCACACAAGCTACTTAAGCACCATAAGTTTATTTGCCTTATTGGTGGACATTTTAAGGCTCAACCACCCCTGCAGTTAGATCCAGCACCTGGTTTCATGGACAAATGGAAGTATGGGAGTACATGCAAAAGTTGGAAACTTCTTATGTGTTTGAAGATGAATAGATCCACTCGCTTATTTATGTTCTTTAAGGGATAACTGCTCAATAATGGGTAACTCACTATCATAATTTGCTCACTTGGGATCGAATGCGCACTCCATACACTATTATTTCCATCGTGATAATTACATTCATGCTACTTTAAGTTATGATGGTGTTAATGCTCCAGAAGCTCATCTCAATGCCTACAAAAACCTTTGAAATGTAGATGAGACATCTTTACCTGATTATTCATGGGTTCATGCATTTTATGGTACTCTACACACCTGGGCTAGAGCATGGTACATTCATCAAGAATGGCACCTAGACATAGATTCTTGGAATAACATTAGAAGTAATGTGATTTTATCACTATCTTACTCAACACCTTTCATGGACTTATGTATGTCTTTACAAATGATCCATCAAGCTATTGTAGGTGATCCAACATTGGTTGAAGACTGCATATGACATATACATGGTGTGTGTGAGGATAGTTTGTCCATCTTCCAAAAATATGATACTCTTGCTTAATCTTCTTCATCGATTGACTCCCAACCACACCTTGCACTAAGGGAACATATACAAAAGGGTAAATAGAAGGTTATGCACCAAGTTGAGGAAGGTACCAATTTTGATCTGCAAGATCCGTCCATCGACCACTTAGCTTTACATAATAAATATGGAGCACAAAATGTCTAAGATTCCATATAGACTAACCAACAATCATATTTAGAGTCACTCTTAAATGGTTCAATGTAATATTGGAATCGAGGACATGCCTAAGATGGTCACTGTGGGCAATTATTGGTCTGATATTGAGATAACCAAGGTTTTTGAAATCTTACAGAAATATCAAGACATTTTCCCACATAATTACACATACATGAAAGGAGTACATCCTTCATTGGGCAAGATGCACATCAAGTTAGTTGAGGGTGCTCAACCAATAATAAGGAAACCTTATGAAATGAATCGTAATTTATGTGCTCAAGTTAAATAGAAAAATGATAGTATGTCACATAGTTTCCTTATCACCCCTATTGATGAATCTAAATGGGTGAGCCCCATGGTGATTAGTATCAAGAAGGATGGTCACATTTGCATTTGTGTAGACTATGAGTTACTCAATGTAGTTTGCGTAACTGACCCTTTTTTGAATACCTTCACTGAGGAAATTTTAGTAGTTGCTAGGTGGGAGGTTTATACCTTCACTAATGGTTTTTCCAGCTATCATTAGGTCTATATCATAGAAGAAGATAAATCAAAGACCACCTTTGCAATTGAATGGGGTTTGTTTGCTTACAATGTGATGCCTTTCGGTTTGAAGAATGCTCCAGTCATGTTCTCACATATTGCAGTAGAGGCTTTTATGGATTTTATTCATAAGTTCCTTCGAGTATACTTGGATGACTGAACCATCTATGGTTTAGTACATGATCATTATGTTAATATTCACCTCAAGCTTGAGTGTTGTCACCAACTTTAGATTTTTTAAAATCTAACTAAGTGTGTCTTTATTATTCCTTTTAGAATTTTTTTGGGTCACATTATTTGTCATGATAGACTACTAGTAGATATGACTAAAATTACAGTCATTGTTCACTTTCCATCACTGACCACCCAATGTGAGCTCTACACATATTGCAGTGGAGGCTTTTATGGATTTTATTCATAAGTTCCTTTGAGTATACTTGGATGACTAAACCATCTATGGTTTAGTGCGTGATCATTATGCTAATATTCACCTCAAGCTTGAGTGTTGTCACCAACTTTAGATTTATTTAAATCTAACGAAGTGTGTCTTTATTACTCCTTTTTAAAAAAAATTGGGTCACATTATTTGTCACGATAGACTACTAGTAGATATGACTAAAATTATAGTCATTGTTCACTTTCCATCACTAACCACCCAATGTGAGCTCTATGCCTTCCTAGGACACATAGGGTACTATAAAAAATTCATTCAGGGATATGTTAAGCTCGCAACACTATTAGAGGTATTGCTTAAACATAATGGCCAATTCTTATGGACAAGTGCTCACCAATAGGCATTCGTAACACTCAAGGATAAGTTAATCACTACCCTCATTCTCTAGTTTCTAGACTAGATGAATCCCTTTCATGTACATGTCGATGCTTCATGTATGGTAGTGGATGTTATCCTTGCACAACCTGGTGATGGCAGTCTTGATCATCCCATCTACTTTGCTAGTCAGAAGCTCACTCTAGCTGAAGGAACCCACTCAACTACATAACATGAAGCCTTGTCCATGGTACATGTACTGCAAAAGTTTTGCACGTATTTATTGGCCACCCTGTTTACTATATTTACAAATCATGAATCACTTAAATACCTTATGAATAACTCAGTGTTACATGGACACATTTATCGATGGATTGTTCTTTTTCAGGAATTTTTATTTTATGTGATGGTGAAACTAGGTAAGGCTAATAATAGACCAGATCACTTGTCGCACATTAAATCTAGTGAACTAATGCATGCCATCGAGGATGACTTACCTAATGTGCAATTTTCTCAAGTCACATGTGTACTTGAGGAAATGGAAGATATCACAACTTTTCTTAAGACATGTTCAACACTAGCCCACCTTAGCACTCAAGGTAAAATGTAATTGGCTCTTCACGTTGCTCTTTTATAGCTCATTAGAGGTGACCTTTATAAATTTGGATGAGATGAAGTATTACGATGATGCATGATGTAACATGAGTATGCTAAAGTTTTTTATGAGGTTCATGAAGGTGTCACCAAAGGACATTATATTGGTGATGCTACTGCACAAAACGTTCTGTCAGTAAGGTTATGATGGCCCACTTTATTTAAGGATGCCAAAACTTATGCACACCAGTGTCATATATGTCAATGCATGGGTAAATTAAAATGGAGGGATGTTATACCCCTTCATCCAAAACTTGCTCATGAACCCTTTGAGAAATGGGTTATTGATTTTATTGGCCCATTAATTTTGCGGTGAGGTATACTGGCATGAGCTATATCATTACCGCCACTAACTACCTTACTCGCTCGGTTGAAGAAACACCAACCCAGGATTGTACTGTCGTAACTATCACTAGATTTATTTGGGAGAATATTATCACAAGGTATGGATGTCCTTTAAGTTTGGCTAATGACCATGGAACTCATTTCCTTAACAAGATAATTTGCATCCTTTTGGTTGAGTTCATGATTGTACACCATAAGACTACACCATATCACCCTTAGGCCAATGTTACATCTGAAGCTTTCAATAAAATATTGGGTCATACATTGATGAAGATTTGTAATATTGATCACACTAATTGGGATGATTATGTTTCTATGGTCTTATGGGCATATCAGACCACGTATAAATAGTTGAGCAAGAGTACTCATTTTAACCTCATCTTTGATGTCAAAGTTTTTCCCCTAATTGAGTTCTTTATTCCTTCTTTATGTATTATGCATGTTGTTTGGTTGGATGACGAAGAATATTTAAAATCATGTTTGGTTGCTTTACTACAGCTGGATAAAACACATTTTCTCACGCATTGGAGTTAAGGAGTAGAGAAATAGAAACAGAAGGCTTGACATGATAGACATATTAAGAAAAAGACTTTTTCTCTTGTTATGCATGTGTTGGTCCATGGCTTCAAGTTTGCATGCCATTTAGGAAAACTTCATGTCCATTGGGATGGTCTGTTCATTATTCAAAGCATTCATTCCACTGGCACATGCAAGTCGAAGAGGTTAGATGGCCAGTTCTTTCCAGACCATTTCAATGGTAGTCAACTTCGACCCTACCATTTCAAATAATACTTCCCTTTTATTAATAAGGCATATGTCACTAGATTAGTTTAAAATTTTGGATTGTTTTCAATAAAGCATGGCATTAGTTGTGTGCCTTTTGCTTAGGTCTAAATCAACACTTGGTTCTCTCTTCTTTTATTTGTCATGTCGTGGAGGAATATGAACATCTTTTAGTGTGGGGTAAGTGTGAATGAAGTAAATCTAGAAAACACAAAGGAAATTATGGAAGGAAATGCACATGCAAAATGGGTGTGTAAGTGAAAGTTCAAAATGGGTGTGTAAGTGGAAGCATATAAGGACAAGAAGATACATAAGATGTGGCATGTAACTGCTATGAGGGATCAAGATGGAAAAAGTAGGTTCTCACCTTGGAAATATAAATTTTCAATTCTTTTATAGTTTTCCTGCACTTCAAAAAAAGTGCCAGATGGGACATATGCGTTAAATGTGATAAAAGTAATGTGTAATGACAAGTATTTGATTACAAACATTGCCAACCTGGGAATAAAGTAGAATTACAATGTGATTATAGGGTTGAGCGGTATAACACAAAAAATGAGCTTATTTATGATCTTACTATTTTCAATCATCTTAATGATGCCAGAGTGTTTCAACTATTCAATTTGCCTTATTTTGGAAAGCCTGTGGAGGTCGTGAGCTTTCTTATCTTGTGTATTTAAGAAGATTACTTTTAATTCGCAAGGCACAGAATGAGGATCATTGTCCAGATAATTAGCAAAGTCAAAGGTATACAATGCTTGGGTGCTGACCTCGATGGAGATTTGGAAGTCTAAGAAGAAATTGAGAAAATAATGGTGGCGCTTGAGTACAGGAAGCAGAGCCACGTAATGTACATATCTAGTATTAAGTATCCTGCCCTTTAGATAACTGCACACTTAGATATGACCAAGATTGGAGGGGTGGATAGGTGGAAAGAAGTTGATATGGCATACTTGTATATAGCCAATCAGATGGTCTAAGAGCTTAAATATAATTATTCCCAATATTTTACCAAGTGGATTGTTGCAGATGTAAAGGAGGCCCAACGCCTGCCCAATCAAAAAATTTCTTGGGTTGCAATTTTTTTTATTGGTGTTTGATGAGATTGGTGTGCTAGAGTACAATGATGGTGAGTTAAAGTGGGCCTACCCACCTGAAAACAAGTCTCCAAGTAAGTAGTTCAAACCCCCACTCATGAGTTCAGAGTGAAGGGTTGGTATGATGGAATGAAAGAAGCCTTTGGGAATGAGTGGTGCATTCTTAAGGACTTGCCTGCACAGATGAGGGACCAAGCCCAATTTATGGTGAAGCAACACTTTTCTTTAGTGTGCATTTAGATGTACCCAAAAAATGACATGTCCAGGTGACTCAAGTTACCGTATGCTTTTACAAATAGATATTTTATGAATTTTATAAATATAATATATGATGCATGCCCTATGAATATTGACGTAGATAAAATTGGTGTTGAGACTCATATTCATTGCTAATTATAGTATACCTAGGGAAGAAGGATTATAGAGAAAAACTGGAATCAGATAATACTGATATTAAATCCCAATAAATCCTAGTCGGGGGCAACATTCATTTGTTATATTATATGTTGAATTCGAAGAAGAAGACATTGAGGAGAACGAGGCTTGAAAAGAAACCATTCCACCACCACTAGAGATCGGAAGGCACTGAAAGGAGAAGAGGTTGGGGCATGATGTCATCTCAAGCATAAAATAAGGACAACCAAAGTGGCAAACGGACCGCCCCTTTGCCACCAAGAGATAAAGTGCCTATAAGTCAACTAGAAGGCCTTGATTCTATAGCGAAGATATCTATTCCTCCGGAATAAGATATTTTAGTGACTTGAGATAGGGAATTTGAAAAGAGAGTGATGTCTCTAGAAGCACCATCATAGAGGGGACCTTCCCCTAAGGAACAAAATAAAAATGAGGCCACATTGGAGCCAAAAAAGGAACCCTCTCCAGTACATCACAAAGAAGTTGCCCTTGACGACGCACAAGTGGATGTTGAAAGTCCCATTGGTGAAGAGGGGGACAACATAGGTACAACTTTCGGCATGGTGAGCTTGATGTTAGTACGAGCCGCCAAGATGATGATCTAGATGTTGAAATACTTGAGCATGACCCTACTAGAGGGAAGGAACCCATTGATGAATATGGGCATCAAAGGCCACTAGCTACCAATGTAAATCCTTATGTTCATGACCTTTACCAACATAATGTCTTAGAGAAGGACTTATATATGTGGGAGTATTTTCCCAAGGAGGACTCGACCGATCAAACTCGATGAGAACTTTATTTTTATATGGATATATATAATGAAGAGCATTGTTGTGAACTACCTTTGGATAATATTATTTTAGCACCCAAAGAGACGGAGTTCCCTTTTACATTTTGAGTGGATCCTCATAATGCATGTTAGCTCAGGAAAGCGCTATCCATTTAAAGTTTGCTCATGAAGTGACAAGCCATAATGCCATGAAATATTTTGATGTGAAACAACTTGAGTGAAAACATCAAGAGGTCGTTGCTCTATATCATAACAAGTGCACGGAATAAATAAAGCTTGAATAGGAGTTAGAAGAGCACAAGTGCCAATTGGAAGTACCAACAACATCAAGAGTGAAGACTCTAACACTCTACAAGTCAATTTTTTAGTAGGAACCGACCCTTGTTGATGGAGTTACTCTTGAGGGCGAGGCTATTGATAAATTAGGGACCCTGGTGGAACTATTATTAAAAAAATGTAAAGACCAAACAAATCCTTAACATGAGCAGACTTAGGCAATGGATTAGTTCACTGATGTTGTTGAAGATTGTAAGAGCTTTTTGACTAGAGTTGGTGATATGATTCCCATTGTTGATGAGGTTTTTGTCAGATTAGTGCAACTTGCTAAAATTTTGGAAATAAGGCTTCAAATGGAAGAACTTCAATGCTAGCAATTGGCTAAGAGTGCACTTACAATAAAGGATAGAGATGTGTGTACCAAAGCATTTCAAGATGTGGAGGCCCTTGAAAAAAAATAAGCATTCATCATCAAGAGTTTAACTCCAATTTTGTAGCACTCCAAGGAAAGGTTTTGACATAGGTTACTTCACTTGAGGACATTCATAATGATGCTTCTACTTCACTTGAGCATTTGACCACTCAAATGGGTGATTTTTTGGAACAACCCAAGGAGATTGAGTGGCTCAAGGATGAAGTCAAATAAATTACTTCCAAGCTCCAAACTGCATTGAATCATTGGGAGGAAGTGAAGCATTAGGTTGAGCACAAGGGACCCAAATTTTTGACATCAGAGGGACCTAAGGATAATGCAAAGTTTGGGACAAACTATTAACTTAGTGTGGGGTGATTTTGGGCCCTCAAATTTATATCTACTTTTCCTAAGTACTTTTTGAAGACAACATTATGGAAGCATAGACATAAAAGAGACACAACACAGAAGAGGCAAGTCACGTGGAACAAGGAAATATGAAAAATGGAGAAACTGAGAATTAAGGACTCAAACAATAGCAAAAGACTTGGGTAGAGGCATAGAAAATGGAGATGGATAGGTAGTGGTTCACTTGAATGTCAAAGAAGAATAGTCAAATGTGAATCCAACATCGATATGTGAGAAGATAGGCATACGACGATGAGGATCTAGCATAGAGAGAAGATATAGGCGTAGTTAGCTCTAGGTCCTTAGGAATTTAATGTAACAACTTCCCATGACTCATTACTAATAATGGACATTGGCAAGTCAACTTTTCGTAATCACTTCTGTAACTGAATGGTTGAGGTAGACCCATGTATATATACCCCCTAGTTTTACTTGGTGTTGTAATCTTGGATATGACACGTGTATGCAATGAGAAAAAACTTATGTGTTGATGAAATACTTATGTAATTTGTTCATGAATATAGTGGAATTATTCTTACTTTGTTCTTAGTTTGTGCCCAACTTATTTTTCTATGATTCATTAAGTAAGAAATGAATAGTCAAGAGTTAGACACAGAACTACGTATGTATTTAAAACTAACTGCCTATTAGAGCACCTTATCTTAAGAAACAAGATGAATACACCACAACATAACGAAGCCAATGGGAACCATTCATTAACTACGTGCTTTAGGTGAGCATGAGAGAACCCTTTATCGCATGATATGCCAACACGCTCGCTCATTGGAACTCTTATTCTCTTAGGTGTGTGACTAGGGAAAGACATGTTAGACTAAATGAAAAGATCCCAACAAGCTCTTATATCTGACACTGAATTTCATCATTCTCCTAAATTGATCTGCAGTACAAGGGGCTATTCAGAAGGGGAGATCTAAGGACCAAATTGATGCAGTGTTTTACTACACAATGCATTGGAAGGCCTTCAAGGTCTATGAAGACTTCGTTATGCTACTCCAATAACTTGTTGAGATGCTATTGTGACATTGCGCAAGTGTTGTGCACTGCCAGAGTGTGCTTTATCATCTGTTGTGCAGGTTCATTAGGGCAAACCATGAGCAACACAAACTTATGTGTGTGATATGAGTTTGCGACATTATTTGATAGAGACCAAGGTGACTTTGTTCATGGGTACTAACTCAAAAAGGTGGTAAAAATGATCTTATGCATGAATAGTCCAACTTTATGGCTTGGCTTGATATGTAGCTTTGAAGTCATATAAATATAGTCTCTCCAACAAGATGTTGCAGACCTCTAGAGGTGCGATGTCACAACTGATGTTATCCTCTATAGGCTTGACTTTGTATTGAAAAGTGCACTATCATTAGACCTATATATATTTACACTGTTGCAGCCACCCCAAAGAATATGGCTTGGGATGCATAGTAGTGGTAAGATCGAGGCATTGAGTTATAAATTGTGCAATGATGTTCTTCTAACTTCCACTATCAATGATGACATGGAGAGGCTAACCCTTCACCTAGAACTTGGTGTGGAAGATACGTTCATGCTAGATAAGAGGCATCTAGATTAGTGTTATCCATTGGCATGGGTCCTAATGTAGACTATGCAAGGAAGGACTGTTGTGCATGACATTCATAATCATCATGAGTGGATGAGCGATGATTATGACATCACTTATCACTTGACTTCTTCTTATTCTTGTCTAAAGTAGAAGGTATAGGAGCCTTCGAGTATTGAGCAGTCTTTTGAGGCCACTCACCTTTGTGAGAAGTGATGTTCTTCTATGTAGAAGGTTGTGATGTGGAGTTGTGTGAGGGTTGGGCCTTATGCACTGCATTGGATGAAGAGGTGGTACGCAACTTTATCCTTGCCTTGGCTTTGATCTTGATGGTGTTGCGATATGCTTGTCCCAAAGTGTCAAAAGTCAAGAACTCCAACTTCACATAGATATAAGGTGAGATTTAGTTTATTTACTTCATCACCCTATATTGTTTGCTCAAGTTCTCTTGCTAGTGTGCATAATAGTCATGGAATGTGTTGGTGTAGTCTTCCACTAACTGATATTTGTGCTGGCATAATTGGATATTATGTATTCATCTTCAAAGTGTTGGAGAGGTTAGTGTTCCTTCTTCAGTGCATCAATGAAAATCTTCCATGATTCGATTAGAACACACTCTTGTGCACGCTATGCACTGAAGGTCTCCCACTAGTGAACAATCAGAATGGACATCTTAAGTATTGTGAAGGTGATCTTCTCAATATCGGTGAAGTAGTTGATTGAGAAGTACGCCTTGAGTTGCCAAATATAGGCATCCAATGCTTTGGCATTGATCTTGCCTTCAAGTAGAGGGATGTAGAGATTGATTTGTACTTTGAAGGGTATTTGTCGCTAAAATTGTCATGGACTGTACTATTGAGATGGATGGGAAGGCATCAGGTTGAGTTGCATATTAACTCACATAATTGACCAAAAAGTTTGGTGCATTGTGCCTCCATTGCATTGATGATGAACCTTAAAACTTATGGGGTTGCCTCAAGTTACTTCTAGGCATCATCCATCTTACTTTTACTATGACATTCTTCTCTAATATCTAAAACATGACTGATTATTAAACCTTGTCTCTCTCATCGCACTCATGTGGTTACAGGCATAAAAAGAAATAGAGCTCAACTCTAATACTAATGATCTATACCACAGGGCCTAAGGCTAGGTGTGCGGGGTATAACCAAGTTTGATTGTGTAGAGTGAATGCACATAGATGTATTTAGATGGAACAATCAAACACACATTCAATGGAGCAAAGTCTTACTTGTAGTCAATGCAACTTCTATTCATAAAATGAAATAATATGGAAAATAGAGTACAATGTCTATAGTGCATGTATATAGAGTAGATGCGTGAAACAATTTACCTATGTTACGAATGCATAATGGCATCGACATGTCTAACTATCTTAGTTGCTCGATTGCCTGATGCGTATATTACATATTTAACTTGTATAATACAAGAGTAGTATTAATTATTCCACAACTACCAAGGAGGGTGTTTGAATATTCCCATTAGATGTGGTAGTTGTTAACAGACTCAACAATTAATGTTTAATATGTCTTCAATGACTCCTAATCCCATGATCCTCAGTTGGCTACTAATGACTAGTTTGACTACTGGTTGTGCCACACCATCAGGGTAGGTCGACATGTGGTTGTGTTGAAGTGGGGCCCAAATGAGCAAGTGAGACTAAAAATAAGTGCCAATTAGGTGCACATGACTGTGAGCTAAGGGGCACACGATGTGATGTGTAGGCTACGATCTGAGGTGATCATTGCATGAAAGTTTATGAGTAGGCACAAGACTAGTGTGTAAGGTTGTGAGCAAGCTTCTAGTAAAGGAGTGTGCAGGGTTGTGTGAGAGGTGTGAGCTTTGCACAAAAGAACAAATGAGGAGTGCGTTCGGCTGCATATAGGTTACACACAAATCAAGTTGGCAAAATCTATAAGCTACATTCAAGCTAAAAAATGTAATGTCTCTTTTCAAAAATAAAGAAAGTGCAAAGGATGAAGTCGTCCCTCATGAATGGGGTGCCATAATGAAGGAACAACACCCAAAGAAAGTCAGCCCATGTGAGGTTTCAAGGGACACCACTCATTGGGAAGTCACACCATTTGGGAAAAGCCACCGGAGGAGTATTTATGATGGGCAATTTGTGGAGAAAGATCATGATCAAATTTTATCTAATAAATATTCATATTTGGGCAGCAACTCTGATAATGCATTTGAGGACAAAAACTCTCATTTATAATTAGACTCAAGGATGAAAACCCTCGAAGTTTATTGTGGTGACTTCGTTCAGGAGTTACACTTGTGCTTCACTTTGGATATTTGACTATTATTATTCAGAATATTTGTCTAAGACAAAAATCAAGAATTCAGTATTTGAAATCAAAAATTTATTTTTATAAGTTCATAAAAATTTGGTGAAAATATAAATGATATAGTTTCTAGTAAATATGATTAAGGCAAAATCCAAATTTAGGTATTTTGATCCTATTGGAGATATTACAATGGTGTCAGAGTTGTTTTCTTGCCAACCTATGAACCATGGGGTTACTACACAAGAATATTGTGGCCAATTTTGATCAATATAAAACTCTTTCAACATAGATTAAAAAAGAAATCTATTTTTTAGATTTTATGGAGTTGAGTGAGTCACATAATAGAATAGGGAACTATGAGAAAGTGTGGTTAGGTAAAATGAAAAAGTCAAGATCCAACCCTCAAAACCCTGACAATGAACAATAAACACTTCACATGCAAGTTGAAGGTAAGGATCCTTGGGTAGTGAAAGATGTTTCATTAACTTCTAATGATTGCATACGTCAACAAGATATTGATGAAGTCAAGGTAGAAAGGGCTTCACTTGTTGGATGCAAAGAGTTCAAGGTGAAGGAATCTGCACCAAATCTTGCACTATCCTTCAAAATTCCAAAAGACAAACACTTTGATGACAACCCAAGCATAGGACACATAGGTTATTTGATTCAAGTTCATATTTGTTTTGGCATGTGGGATTTAGGTGATATTTTGAGATTGAAGAAGATCAAGTCAATACAACTAGATGACAATGGGGATGGTAACAAAGTAGAGGGTAAAAACAATTCTCTCTTAGGGATGGAAAGATTTCCAGAACCATCCAGTTCAAGCAAGAATGTACTAAATTATGTTATAACACCTTTAATAGACAGAAGGTAGAAGAAAAAGAAGAGAATGAGGCTGTGAAGGCTGTCATCTCTTGATAAGGATGGATAACCTTCAAAGAAACTCCTCTTGCCTGGGACTGTGGAATAAAGGGGTGCAAACATTACAAAATATTGCTGTCAAAGATCAACTTTTCTCAAAATTCTATGAATGTGATATTGTTGAGTCAACATCAACAGATGGACTTGTGAAGGACATGGACCAACTGCATTAGAACATTGTAAGAGGCATGGAAAGAGTTGGATCAACAATACTCTTTAAATTTTTCCACCGTTTCTCCATCAAAGATTGGAAAGTAATAAGGAGGTTTCTTTTAGTGGGATTTCTTCTCATAAGAGGGTATGGATCCATTCACTTCAATTTTGAAACATAGCCATCACTTGAGGGGTTGGAATTTGGCTCTTCCTACTTTGTTGTTCCACATATTGAATTGGATGAATTTGAGAACTATTTTGTTCTAGTAACAATCGTTGCATGTGATCATTCTCTCTTATGGACTGTCAAAGAATCAATTTACATGCTTGAAATATCTTTGTAGTAGGTTTATTGTCAAGCGATGAAATTGGAAAAAGGATCCATTCTTCAAGGATTAAAAAGTATCACATCCTAGATAAGCCTTGTTGGGAAGGTTTTGTTCAAAAATTATCAAATATGACTTAATCAAGTGTTTCAAAGGTTGTTCTTACTATGAGGACTCAGATTGAAATTGATATCGATTGCTTAGGCTTGTTGGTTTGTCTGTAGGAGAAGGATCACAATTTTTTTCAATTTTATATCCAGATCTCTGATTCAACTGCTCTTATGGGAAACATGCCACAACTCCTCTTGCATAGGGATGGATTTTTTGTTTCAACTGATGTCATAACTAGAACATATTCTTGAACAGAATACTATTATAGAGAATGCACAAAAGGATCATGTTTCCTATAATGGCCCTCTTGCAGCTTGGAAGATCGTTACAATTTTAAAAATAATGAAAGAGATTAAGAAACAAAAGCATCAAAGAATACTTGATTCGTTGGAAGATTTACCTATTGAGGATGCCACCTGGGAAGGAGCGACCATTTTAGAGCATCCCAACTTACAATTGCTTGAGGACAAGCAATTTTGGGAAGGGATGACTATAATGTCCCTTTTCAAAAATAAAGAAAGTGTAAAGGATGAAGTCATCCCTCATGAATGGGGTGCCACAATGAAGGAACAACACCCAAAACAAGTTGACCCATGTGACGTTCCAAGGGATGCCACTCCTTGGGAAGTCACGCCATTTGGGAAAAGCAACTTGAGTGGTATTTATGATGGGCAGTTCATGGACAAAGAGCATTATCATATTTTATTCAATAAATATTCATATTTGGGCAGCAACTCTGATAATGCATTTGACGATGAAAACCCTCGTCTGTAATTAGACTCAAGGATGAAAACCCTTGAAGTCTATTGCGGTAACTTCATTCAGGAGTTACACTTGTGCTTCACTTTGAATATTTGACTATTCTTATTCAGAATATTTGTCTAAGACAGAAAGCAAGAATTCAGTATTTGAAATCGGAATTTCGTTATATTTGATTTATTTTTATAAGTTCATAAAAAAGTTGGTAAAAATATCAATGATATAGTTTCTAGTAAATAGGATTAAGGCAAAATACAAATTTAAGTATTTCGATCCTCTTGGGGATATTATAAGTAACGATTTTAAATCTATTGCAAAAATTCAAATGGCAGTCCCTGACTATGCCCTCTATAAAATGATAGTTACAGGGTCCCCTATGTGGTGGAAAGATCAAAATTGGAATGTGTACACTCCCATGCTTTGGTATAAACCTTGGCTTGGTTTTTAATGGCTCCCTCTCTCGATACTTAGCCCTTGGAGATGCTCAACAAATGGTGGAATCTTAATCGCTTTTCCAATCTTTGGAACAAGAGATTCCAAACCATCTGGTTTGCAGTGGTGGGGTCCAAAAAGGTTACCTTTGCTTGGTGTATCCTTTGCCAAGGCTTTCCAACAGGGTACAAAATGTTACACATAAGAATCCCCTCTCCTAGATTTTTTGCATGTGGCCAAATCCCCACGAGGCCTGAAGATGGATTCATTCCTTCTAATAACCATTCAGCCCTGAACCCTTCTCCTTGAACATGGTTCTATTGGGGGACTCTGCTTTGGGTCTCACAAGATTCAAACATATTTGGATATTCTTCACATCGAAGTTTTCTTTTTGCTTTGGAAAGATGGAAATTATGTTTTGTTTAATAAATAACATATTTACAAAGTTTTTCTATTGCTAACATAATCATCATATTGTCCAATGTAATTCTATAGATTTGAGTGCAAGCATAAAAGGTAGCCTTAAAGGTGGAACACCTCTAAATGCTCATTGGGGCAATGCCCCTTACACTGTTAGTAGGGTTTTCCCAGATGCACCTCCATAAGACTTCCTAAGAAGGGACTAGGAATGGTGTGACTGTGGTTGAGGTCGTCATAGATTGTAGAGATGTTATGTCTTTTTCACATCTCCTTCTTGTTAACGATTCTCGCCTTTAGGTGGTCATGGAGGGTGGCTCTTCGATAGGGAACCAATGGGTGATCTGGATTTGTGCTTCAATGAGGAGATGGTATGAGAAAATTTCTCATATTGGTGCTTGCCATCTCACACCCGCACCATCCAATTGTGGAAGCTAAGGAAGAAAATAAAGAGCAAATGTTCAAGAACCCAACCTTGACGACTGCACCCAATGGGGAGTTAACCTAGATAGTTCACCACCTCCTCCTCCACCTTCTATGGGGTTGGTGGCATATAAGACATGGGAATCAACAGGGTCAATGGCATCTAAGACATGTGATTTTATGGGGTTGGGGTTGTTTAGTCTTGTTTTTTATATGCTTTGTTGCTAATGTCACTATGATGTAATATTGTACTAGTTTTTTTTAGCTGTAGATCTAGATCTCATTTATTATTTGTTGCACTTGGCATTGGGTTCATCCCCAAGCCCGTTTTCCCATTAAAAAATTGTTGTTTGGAGTCACCCATACCCTCATACCCCAACACTAACCCAACTCGTCTAAACATTTGAGTGCTGATTCTACAACATCAATACGAATCCTCAACTTGGCCCAACACCAGTCACACAAATCAAACTCACCTCGAGTGGCATCCTAACTTGCATCACTCATCTCAACGCGTGTGCTCTCAAACTATCCGCTCTCTATGAGTATATATTATGGCTTTTTTTAATTAATAAAATATAATACCTGCTTCCATCCCTAAATAAAAAATTAAACTTACAAAGCTGAGCTTTCCGCCGATCTTGAAATCGCCACTCTGGAAGGACCGTTCGTTTTTATTTCACTGTCGAACTGGTCTGTAACGTCTTCTGTCACGCCCTCTGCTGGTGACTTCCTCCATTTCACGATTTGTCTGCAAATTTTGCGCGCGATTTTTGACCTCGTCTGTTAACGGGAATGGTGACTTCTGTTCTTTCGTTTTGCTAAAACCTCTTCAAAACTCGCTGTTCGTAGTTCGTACCGATTAGGGCTTCCTCGAACTCCTGGAACTTTTGTTTGTACCCTTCTCCTAGGGCTTCCTCCAACGGTTGTTCTGATACCAATGTTAGCAGATATAATTAGATGGTACGCTAACTGCTTCACTAAATGCTCTGAAAAGGTTTGAATAAACCTAAGACAAAATTTTAAGTGTATTGGAAAATGGGGAAGCATAAGTCGTCGAGGAAACATGTAGAATCTCTGAAGAAACCTAAAACAAAGTTTGAAGAGTATCTGAAAATGGAGGAGCAGAAAACAATTTCTGCTGATGAAGATTTCGCAATGGAGCAGCAGCTTGCGAAAAGGCTGAAGGTCAAGGGTGGTAAGCTTGGTGGTTCTGATGATGGGCTGAATGAGCTAATCGATGGAATTTTTTCGCATGGTGATTTTGTGGAAGTAGATATTGAAACCCCAAGAAACGAGAGAAAGAAGGAAAAAAAGTCGGTGGAGCCTCCATATATGAAGAACAAATTATTAAAGCTGTCGGAAGGGCGTACTTCTTGTGTGAAAAAGGAGGACAAGGTTTTTCTAGGTTGCAATGAATCGAGTGAGATGTCTATGGCGGTGGATGGTGTGGTTCAGGATGCTTTAGATAACCATATAGAGCTTGAAGAGTCCGAAGCTTGTGTGAAAGATAGTCAAAGGAATAAGCGTGAATCGTTCAGAGGAAAAGTTTTGCGTAATGATAGCTCACTGTCAGAAGGTGGTGGTACAAGTGCAAAAACTGACCGACAACGGAGCACAGAAAATTCTTCGGTAAAGTATGTGGTACCACGCTTGCGGTTAAATTTGATAAATACAACTGATGAGTCTGTTCAGACACGGAGGCACATCAGAGGTTTGTAGTCCACTTAAACAAATGTTATTGCCAATTTTGGTTTTTTATTTTGGGATAAAAAACAGGCTGGTCATTTGTTCTTTACTTTTCAGATTTTGGGTGCTTCTTTTCGATAAAGAGATCTGCTAAAAAAGAAAGTTGTCAAGCAAGTGGGATTTTGTTTACCGGTTCACTAATGCTCATTTTCATTGTGTTTTTTTTCTGATTTGTATCCTTTATTTTCACAGGCCTTTTGAACAGGCTCTCGGAGTCCAATGTTGAATCGGTTGCAGCAGAAGTTTCAACTGTTTTTCAGGTAGGGTGTTCTCTTTAGGCCTGTTTATCATAAAAGGATATACATCCGAGAACGATTTTGTGGTCTCATCTTTGTTGTCTATCGTTGTCGACGTGCCTTTGTTTTACATTAATATGTCCTTAACAGTGATCGAAGTAATTTTCTTTCAGATATTCACGTATTTTAAATTCAATAGTTTGATATTACTGTCATATTATTTCATGATTATCCTTTTGAGTTTGTGAAGCACTTATCTTGGTTATGGTTGTCTTTTGTTTCACCTTACTTTCGTAACTCTCGAAGTCACATGGTAGGAGTTTGGCAGCCCAAATTGTTGGAGATGAAGTTATGGCATCATGTTCTAAAGGACCACGTGGCAATGAACAGTAAGATCCTCTCCATTTCTTTGGTAAAGTCACGTTTAATAACATTTGGCTATGGTGGTGCAGATGTTGTTTTTGCAATTTTTGTTCCTAATAAAATATTTTATTTATTTTTAGGTGATGCTTTCATTTAATATCTCTTATTTGTATCATTTAATATTTCTTATCTGTTTCATGCATACCTGTAATGTTTTGATCTCTTTGACCTCCCTTGAAAGAAGCATGTTATGTACCTAGGGATATTATATGATGATGTGTATGGGTTGATCTAGATGCCAACATGTCGCACACATCCACCTTAGTTAGTCACATTGGGTCAAATAGATTGAGTCAAATGGATAACTTATGGAATTAGTTATATTGGGTGATGAGTCCCAATATGTTTTACCCAATATAACTAACTAAGGGGGATGTGTGCCACATGTCAGCATCTCCATCAATCCATATACTTCTAACGCTGCTTGGGCCAATTTCAGTTTTAATTCTGTTCCTATTGTTATCATTTGCTTGTTCTCATTTATTTTCAAATTGATTTCCCGAGTCTTTGGTATTGCATATTGCATATTTGTTTCTTGCATAAATACATATGCATGTTGCATATTTAGTTCTACATCTCCTATTTTATATTCACTACAGTACGGTCGATTGTCATTCCCATCAACAACTTTGCTTTTTTAGATACTTGTATCACCCTCTACTTTTATATCTATTGAATACAATGGTTTGCTCTTCACCATTTTCTTGGATTCATGTCCTGTTTTTCTATTTCTATTTTAATTGCTGGTTTTATAATTTCGTACTCACCCTTTAGTCAATGTAGGAAACCTTTATCTGTGTACCTACTGTCTTCTGAGTATTCATCCAAACACAGGACAGTCTAATCATCTGGTTCAAATTCTCTATTTGAATTTTTACTAAAACTTGAATGTTATTCACCAATTATTTGGTCTCTTAATGTGCCCTTTGTTAGTTGAGTTACTGCAATTGTTTTTTCTTCCCAATTATGGATAGCTTTTACTTAGCTAACCATCGGCATCCTAATATTGCATCATAATGCTTTAGAACGCTTTCCATTCTTATAATTACGGACACTAATTTCAATAATTTTCCTGCTATCATAATTTTCTGGTCTATAAGAATGCCTAATGGGGCATTCCGTTCTTGATTTTCTAATTTTGATCTCAAATCACCTATTAGCAATGGTTGTTTCATGGATTTTTACATTCCTTTTTTGGGTAATATGTCTACACCTGCTTCTCCATCAATTAATGCATTTGGTGGGACCATATCTCCGATTTCAATAGTTATTTTGGGAACCTCATCTTTTCGCAATAACAATGCATCTCTTTCTTCTGTTGTTTGTTGTTCTTTTGCTGGTTGCAGTGATTGTGCTTGAGCTAATTGCGGTAAACAGTCCATCAATAATGAGAATGGTACTATAACCAATGTCCCATGTATTAATAACACCAATTGTTGTATCGTGCTATTTTCTTCTGGTTTTTTAGATTTATTTCCATACCAGGTTTGTGATTGTCCTAGTCTTATTTCTGGTGGTGGGGTAGTTTCACTGTCACATACCCACCCCTCCTTGATCCACTCGTTTGTTTACATTTTTAACAACTTGGATCACATCTCACATTCTTTGTTTTTCAACCTGCATATCCAATTCTTTTTTCTTAGCTGCTCTTATAACAGCCAGCAGATATTTGTCTTCTTCTTTTTGCTCAATTTCCATCATGTTTGCTATTTTCACCGATGGGCAGTCATCGTCATCATGGTAACTAGGACCACATTACGTACATAGCTTTGACACTAGGTCCGTTACATTGGGACATTCTCTCGCGAAGTGTTACCGTTTGTTGCACTTTCTACATTGAATTACTGGTCTACCCTTCTTATCTTTTAAAACTGGTGCATGCGGTTCTCTACTCCCATTACTGCTGTTACTTGTAGATCCATGGATTTATATTTATATTCTCTGCTTGATCGTGTCTGCTGTATCATCAGACATGCCCATTTGCTGTTTTTAAGATTAAATGGTTTTTCACTAATGTCATGCGTTCTTACATTGCAAATTCTGCAATATTTTATGGCACATCATTTTTTTCTTTTATTTTTAAATTTCAAGCACCATATTCGTGCTTTTCCAAACTTTACTTTCTTATCATCTTTCTTTTTTAAAATTTTATAATTTCTTCTAGTTTCGACTTATGTTCATCATTGTCTTGCTTTCTTTTCTGTAAAAAGTTTTGTTGCTCAACATCCAACGTCTGTTGATGTGTATCCTAGTATTTCGATGTTGGCACTACCCAAGGGCTTTCTCTAAATACTTTCCTCATCCTTTCATGAAATGTTGTTGTTTTAGATCATCCTTATTGGGTTATCTAGCGTCTGCACAAAATTTAACATCCTTCTATTGGAATCTTTAATAGATCTGTTATACCCCTGTCTTATGCTAATTTATTCATTAAGAATATAGGCTTCTGTATCCCACTTTTTAAATTATGTAGTAAATGCTGTTTTAACTTTCTACCACGTGCTTTTGTCCTCTAGTTTTTAACTGATTGAACCACTTAATTGCCAATGTAGGAAACCTCTATCTCTGTACCTACCGTCTTGTGAGATTCATCCAAATGTAGGACACCCTAATCATCAGGTTCAAATCCCCTGCATGAATCTTCACTCGAACTTGAGTGTTATTCACCAATTATTTGGTCTTTTAGTGTTTCCGTTGTGAGTCAAGCATTTCCTAATTTTATTGCAATTGTTTTGTCTTCCCACTTATTGATAGCTTTTACTTGTGCTAACCCTGATATTTTGAAAACTGAAATGTCGTGTTTCATATCATGACAAATCCTCAACTGCATGAGGGAATGCTTGCTGCTAGCTTTTCAAATTGCAGGGTGAATTGCTTTACTTCATATTTTTAGACTTTTTATTTCATGCTTAAAATAGCTATAAAAGAATTGTCATCCAAATGTAAAAATCAAAATGTTGTAGCTTCATATCTCTTCTCACATATTGCCACCTTGTAAATTACTCTCAGTTTCAATAAAACTTCTGTTTACATTGTAGTATTATATATGTTTATTGGTTCATTTCTTTTATTTGGTTCATTGATTTCACACTACGTTAAATTTCTGCAATTTAGTGTGTTATCTACTAGATTGACAATGACCATGATTTGTTTGTCCAAGATTATACAAATGAGTTTCAGAAGTTGGCAATGCATGCTATTTATTGTTTACAGTGTCAGAAGGAATTGCTGTTATTTATTGAATATTCCAACATCAATCATGGTGGTCACCATTCATCCAGTAGGTACTCACTTCCTATCAGTTAGCTGTTATTCTATAAGACTGCTTTACCATTTTGTGGAATAAATGGCGTGATTAAATGTGCTAGAGAAATAGTTGCATACATGTTGTTATCTTTTGATGCTGCTTTTTTTTCCACATAAATTTATTGATGAAAAATGTCCTGCTAACATTGCAAACTTTTTTCTTTATCTGGACTCCTTTGTTTAGTGGTTCACTAAGTTAATATTTCTCAATATCACAGTTTTTAACTGTATTTGATTCTTTGTATTAGCAAAATAATAGGAGATATGAAGCGATGATATGAACTCAGAGAAAAACAGAGGTTGGGCACAGAGACAATTATTCTGAAACCCAAACCTGCGCCATTATTGACATCACAAACGTCAAATGGTAGATCTACCTGTATACAAGCCTGCAGTCAAATCTTAGGTTGCCTCCATAACTCTACTTAACTGCCATGCTGACTTATTTGAAACTCTTTTCTTGAAACATAGAAAAGCACTGATGCGACTGACTTGTTACATGTGTTGTCTATGACAACACTCTACTTGCACTGCAGAACTATTCTTTTTACTGTTTTGGATTCTTTAATACGGATCCACCACATCTTGAAATTTCTAACAGGTCACTCCCTGGCATTGCTTTCTCGTTTGTATTTCTGAAATTAACACTCTATTGGATTGGATTTTTGCTTGAAGGTATGCAGCAGTTTTTGCTGCTTTTGTTTCAGGATTATCTGCTTCAGTTGGTATGGATTTTGGAGCTAAGCTTCTTGCTTCCTTGGCAACTTCCTTTGAGGTAAACCTCCTTTGACTTACCTTATTAGTCTTATGAAATTTATGGGATGAAGTATAAGAATTGCAAATGGAGCATGGTCCCCGAATAGATTTTTTTCATAAATGGCATAAGAACTCTGTCGTATATTGAGCATTGTGCCCACCATTACATGCACACTGTAATATTTAATGCCTAGTGTGTTTGCAGCAGTCTTCCCTTTCGTACAAAGTATTGGTGTGATTTTTAATGCTTTTGCTACCTCAGCAATGGAGATGTTTCTAATATTTGAATGGATCTTATCTCCCTCGAACATTGCTTGTATTTAATCAAGGTTTTATGATTTTCTTGTCTATTTTTCTGGTGTTATTGGCAGTTTTCAGGATCTATTTAGGAAGTTGCAGATCGTGTCCTCTTGTTTTTGTGTCATTTGAACTTGTTAAAATTTCTCTCTCTTCACAATTGTTTTGTGATTCTTTAACGTTGGAGGGTAGTTTGTTCATTTATATTCCTTTATTTTCTGTCGTTTATTTCAAGTATCTTTTGCATGCATGTCCAAAATACATTCTTTATGCATATTGTATCTTAGGAACTTGTTACGGTTATAAAGGAACTTGTTATCGTTATAACATGCATATGTTTGCATTCGTGTTTTCTAGCTTGATATTATAGTCATTTTCATCAAATGAATTATAATAAGATATTGCTGGTATTTGAGCACAATTACATTGAGCTTTGTCGTCATCCTAAACAAGCCATGTTAGCACTGAATATCAACAGGCATAAGCCTTAGACCCATCATCTGTGTAAACTGTTTGATTGTTTAAGCCTTAGATCCATCATTTGTGTAAGCTGTTTGATTGTCTGGATTTCTCCTTATGCAACTTAACTGCAATTTATAGTAGAATTAAATAATAACTCGTATCAAAGCATTGGGCACTTGTTTGGTCCCTTTTATACTTTAGGCTTTGAGATCATCTATTAATTCAAGTGGGAAGCATTGTGTCAAGTGAATCAGAAAGCTCAATCATATAACCTTAGATTTCTTTATTGTGTTTACAAGCATGTTGCGTAACACTTGATGAGGCAATTAGATTTCATACAAATACTTATAAGACCCTTGATCATGTAGTGTTAAGTTAGAATACCATTAAGGCAATTACATTCATAACATACATAAAAATTAGAGGTACACAATAGAGAAAGTATTTAATTAATATTTGAAGCATTGGGTTTATAGAAATTTCAAATGCATCATCCTGGGCTTTTTGTACTAGAAACGTGATGTGAATATTCCACTCAGAGGTACACACCAGTGAACATATTTATTTAATATTAATAGCAATCGGTATTTAGAAATGTCAAGTGGATGATTTGGCCTTAGTGTACTCGAAACATGATGTGCTTGAATATCCCACTTAGAGCTACACAAGGGAATATTTTTATTTAATATCTCAAACAATTCATATATAGACATGGGAAGTAGATCATCCTGGGCACAGTATTCTAAAAACGAATTTCATGAGGCACTTGAATATCCCACCAGAGCAGGTCTCTATACAGGAAACACGATCAAAGTTCTTTTATTTCAAGAATTATGTTATGTGCAGTGATTATTTCATTAGTCCCTTACTTTCTTAAGTCTCATGTTGTTATTTTTTGATCCAACATGCACAAGTACCATTCCTCTTCTGCTGCCCACTTCTTGCCTTTCCATAGCTAAAAGACAGCAGGATTTTGGCATCATTGCTAAAGCAAGATGCTAGTTTGCTCATTTGGTAAAAACGTTGATTGTTACTGATGCATTAACTCCAAAGCTAAAGTTGAAAGATTTGTTTTGAGCAAAAATACTTGGAAAATTCTACATTATTGTTTTGATATTAGAGAGTTCATGGCCACACAATTTTCCCCATGTCTTGGAAAAAGTTTCAGTGGTTTAAGAGTTTGCATAAGATGAACGCTCAATAAAATTTAATTTTATCTTATTTGCTGTTGGACGTTTTAAACTTTGTTCTTTTGCAGTTTGTATTAGTGCATAATTGTTTTTGGATTATTCAATTGTAAGTTATTCTTAAATATTTGAAGTCTGCAAGGAATTATGATCACATTGCATCTCTCCCCTTACACAATACTACTAAAAGAAGACGAATTTTTTCTGGACAGTCGAGGCAGTTCAACATTTGAGGCCCTATAATTTGCCATGCGTAATACCTGTATTCTTTTTCCATTGGACTTCAACAGACCAGTTATGGTGTAATGTAATGCTTTAGACAATGGAATCGGAGTTGGATGGTCGACCAGTAGCATTTGAAAGTTGACAACTATAAGGAAGGTATATGTCCAAATCTACATACGAAAAATAATTTGGTCATACTTCATGTAGTCAAGCAATGATGTCCTTACCTCATAAGAATGCATTAAAATATTAAAATGGATTATGATAGCCTAAAGTACTTCTTGCAGCCACAAATTTCATTGGAAGAGAAACAAAAATGGGTCACAAAAACGTAAGGGTATGACATTGAGATTATGTATAACAAGGGAAGGAAAATGTGGTGGTAGATGTACTTAAAAAAGAGAGGAAGATCAATCACTCCGTCGTGTATTCTTGACCCTCCACCTAGACTGGGTTGACGTTGCAAAACTGGAATGACAACAAGATTCTTTGATGAGGCAACTCATTCAAAAGATTCAACAAGATTCCCACTCGCCTGATAAGTTTTTGTGGAGGGATTGTGGAGGGATGACTCCTTATGGTACAAGGATATGCTGTACCTTTGCAAAAATTCCCAACTAAAAATCTTGGTAGTCTCAAAATTACATGGCTTACCCGTTAGAGGGCATTCAAGTACTTTCAAAACCTATCAGTAGGTCAAGCATGACCTTTTTTGGGAAGGGCTCAAATCATCTTTTGTGGATTTTTTCAATAATTTGTAGCGAAAGGCTTCATTTCCATGCAACATAAAGGGTAAACATGTAAGAATTTGGGACTACTTCAACATTGTCTATACAAAGCTAGAGACTTGAGGATGTATCTATGGATCTCATCATTGAACACTTGCTAAATATGTTGATTTTTCTGCTTTATCCCATCCTTTCTTTACAAAGATAGTAGTTGGTGCCTCCATAGACATGATACAAAAACTACATTGGAATCCAAAAATTATAGCAAGTGGTTGGGATGATTTTTTCTTAAGCAATTTTTGGTCATTCTTGGTTGCAACTCTTCTGACCACTCACACTCAAATGGGAAAACAAAGTTGCAAACAAATGCCTTGAGGGATATCTTGGTTGATTTGCTTCAAATAAACAATCTTAGTCGGCCCAATTGTTATCTTTGATTGAATGGTATCCAATGACTCCCTTTGAAGCACTGTACACCTATCCCCCCCCATCCAGTACTTCGCTTAATAACTTTAGGGTCCACGTAGGAGAAGATAAATATCAAAATTAGTAAATTGTGCTATAGACTTTTAGGGATAACTTGGCCATGGTTCAAAATAGTATGAAACAAGCAAATCAACATAGAAGTGAACACCATTTTGAGGAAGGGGATTGGGTTTTTCTTTATCGACAACCATATAAACGTCTCTACGAAAACTGAAGGGAAACAAATTCATTCCTAAGCTCTTTGGGACCTACGAGGTACTTTCCAAGTTAGGCAAGCTTGCTTACAAGTTGGAGGTACCTCCATTCTCAGGGATCTATTCAAATTTTTATTTGTCTTGCTTTCAAAAGGCATTTAGTCACAAAATCGTAGTACAAATAGAGGAAGCACAATCGGATGATGGGGGTTGAATTATATTGGAACCACAAGAAGTGATTGGAAGGCGAGTCGAGGAACTACGTACATAGTTATTATGGAGTATCTTATTAAGTGGTAGAATTTGCTAATGGAGGATGCGACATGGGAGGATGACTACTTCATATTGAGTCACCCGCAATCGGCAAGTGTTCATAGCAACACTTTTTTGAAGGTGAGGGGCATGTTGCACTCCTAGTTGTACACATCATATGTATGGATGGGTTATGGAGGAACCTACACGGCGCATACACAACCCTTTGTCTTATTCAAGTAAAAGTTTTTAGATATTAATAGTCAATCTCAATAGCGGTTATGGGGTTTTCCCAACATAATTGAGCTATATATAGGGGTTGGATATTCATTTGGATATCATCAGTTGTGTGAATATATCTTTGGCTTAAGTATTTGGTAGGTTGCCCCTCAAAATGGAAGTGCTTATTATGTTATAAAGTAATTTTGGGAAATGACCCTACAATTCTACACATGTAATGCTTCATATAATGCATGTGTTGTGAATGTTACCGCTTTATTTCTATGGTTATATGGTATTCCTTATGCTAGTATCCTAACACGGTCTAAGTAGTAGGAGGCAACTTCCTTATGCTATCTTCTTTTGCTTGTTAGAAAATCCAACGTGCTAAGTATTTATTGATATTCACTTGTTTCACTGCTTGCTTTTTGGAGAGTAAAGTAGAGCTAGCCAAAGCATAAGAAGAGGTGATTTTGTATACTTCACCATCCTTCTGAATCTTGTAGGTGTTTTGCCACCCATCACTAATGACATGGAAATCATCCGAGTAAAGACGACCAAGGATATTTTATAGGGCGTAGCCACTAGACCCCACCCTACAACACAATAGGGAACGTGTAAGAGGATTGCTGTCCCTTGAACCTTGCGGCAGCGACTGAAGTTTGTCCAGGGCGTGCTTTTAGTAATTTTTGAAATGTTCTTGGGATCTAGCAACAATGAAGGAGGTAGTAGAAGAGGTTGTACAGAGTTACCATCTAGTAAGCAATTGTGGCACTAATTTGATGAAGAACACCGGAGCAAATTTTGAAGGTTGCTGAAGAGTAGATCTAGTGGAGGGTGACCCATAAACTCTCACGAAGACTAGATCTAGGGTCTTGATCACAAGAAATCTTGTGGTGTTAGATCTAGTAAGGGTAAGAGATGGAAACCTTTTAGGTGATTAGATTTAGATGTCACAAATATTAGGCTCTAATACCAATTGGTAAGAGAATAATCACAACAGTGGAAAGAACACAAGATTACCGAAATTTTTGAATGTTGTACTCTTTTGTATTGTGTATATATAAAGATTAGAAGGGATGTACAAGAAAGATTCTAAAAGTTCTAGTGAAAGGAAGCTTCTAAGAGAAGTCAACTGTGCATAGAGATTCAATTTTTTTTTAGAATATGCAATAGCCCATGTGACACAATATCAATTTCAAACACAATTCCACGAAGATGTTGTTCTTTCACCAGTCTTCCTTTTAATTGCCTCAATTGCCTCTTCAATGGGAACCTTTGTGAACAAAGACACTGCATCGAAACTCAAAAACACTTCCTCCAAATCTATTTTTTTATTTTTTATAATTGGTGAGAGGGTAGGTTGTGAGAATTCAAAGACGTTAGCTAGGAATAAGGGTATTGGGGTTGAAATAAGTTCTATGGTAGAGAGTAAAGGATGTAAACACTTGAATATGATAATCGTGAATAATGGGTATGGTTTAAGAGTTCCTACCTTCCCTTCTTACACATTTAGAAGCTAGTAATTCCTTGGTTTTGAATGTGGTTAATGGGGTTGACATACATGATATGTTTGATGATTGGGGAAATAAGTTAGTTGTGAACTTGTAAAACCTTTACTCTTGGTAGATCAATGTTTGACATTTTAGAAAAGGGACTACGGTTTTCCATCACCCCTCAATACATCCAGAAGGATGATTTTTTAGTTGAACTAGAAGTTGTGGTGAGATTCCTCATGAATGGGTTTGCTGAAGTTAGGTAAGATTGTGCTGTAGCCCTTAGGTGTGCTAGATCCCCCAATTGCAACAGTTTCAAAGATGAATGAGCTTCTATGAAGAAGTTAAATAACAATGAAAACAATGTTATTGCAAAAGTAGATAAGGAAAATGCTGCAGTTTTAATGAACAAGGTAGACTATGATGCCAAGATGTTGGACCTACCACAAAATAAAGGAATCTACATAAGATTATAATTCAAGCCAGTCTCTTTAGTTACAAATACAAAAGCATTTAAACAATCAATGTTAGAAGATGACATGAAGAAGTGTCTTATCTTCACAAAAGAAACCACTTTGAGGATTTATGGGGCTCCAAAGATTCACAAAAATGATATCTCACTAAGATCAATTGTGGACACTATGCAACAAATTAAGATGGATCTACAACTTATCCTACTTAGTAAATCCAAGCTTGGAGAAGGTAATCATCAACTAACACCTGTTTCGATACTTTTTATATTGAGGGCATGACCAAATTGGATCCGCTAAACCTAAGTAAGGGAGCACTTATCACACAACACTAAAGGAGAGGGTTCCAAAGCCTCTAGGCAAATAGTGCTATGCACTAACCCTAGCTAGATCTTAATACATAAAATAAAACTAATCTAGTGCTCACCAAAGCTTGTGCCACAAAGGGGGATGATTTAGCACAAACGAACAATCAAGGGATCATGGTAGGCAAATGGGGGCCTAGATCACCTAAGTTGGAAGGCGAAAAGCAAAGAAGACCCTATAACCATACTAAGTTTAAGTATAGAAAGTAATCTAAGCAAGGAGTTATACATTCAATACCTATTACTTTGTGCAATATCTATCTAACAAATGAAATAACAAAAGTTAGGGATACTTACCTTTGGACGAATTTGTTGAGTTTCAATCTCTCCCTTGGCCAATGGGGCTTTGCAAGAGGTTGTTGTGGATTTGCAAGGATCACACTATAAAAATCAGCTCTAGGTTAAAAGACTCTTACTTTACATCCAAGACTTCCCACAAGTCAAACTATCTTCCCTCCAAGACAAACCCTAAGTAATGGCTCCATCAAATGCAAATGTAGCATAATTTTGAGCTATAATAATCTGAAAATGAATCTTTCTCTCTATTGGATTGAAGTGAAGGTTGCATTTATAGCAATGTATAGGTCCTAATCATCCAAAATTGTAGCCGACAAGGTTGGCCAACACGACCCAATTTTAAGAAAAAGTTACCGTTAGGCCTCAAACTAGGATGGCCGGGTAGACTTGCTTAGTAGGAAAAGAGTGTTTACTTAGTTAGGGGCTGTTTGAAAGGATAATTTCTTAGGGAAATGGATAAACGGGGTTTGTTTGCTTGGGGAGTTGGATAAGAGGGATTTCTAGTGGGTTTAGGTAATGCTAGAGTTAACTAGCAATCTTGTGAAGCACCAATGGTTTGGCCACCCATTTCTCGGTGCACTGTTTAAGGCATGCACTTAGAGAGATTAAAACTTAATAGGTTCCTGCAAGAGAGAAAGTGTTAGGAAATGATAAAATTCAAAATTATTGTATGTATACATGTGCCCCACTTGAAGCTCATCGCATGTCACAATAGTGTAACATGGGATGGTGCTTTGGGAAAGAACACAACACCACCATTGAGCTAACTTAAATGAAGTATGACAATGAATGCCAAAAGTAAATAAAAATAACTTAAAGTACTATATACATACCTTGACTTACCTTTTTGCTGAATGACTACTTGCAAATATCATAGTCTCAATTGTGGAGGGTGTAGTACCTGCATTTCAGAAACCCTAGGGATACAAGACTAAAAATAGAAGTGATGTGTGCGTACACGAGATGGTGAAAGTAACAATGAATAACTCTCAAAATTGATTAATTACTTAGAAAATTGGCAAGTCGGGATCATAAACGCTATTAGAACCAAAAGACCAAGCATGTAATGACAAAAAGATGACTAATGAATGTAAAACATACTAAATCATGTAAAACATTTTAAGTGAAATATCAATGTGAGAAAAAATCAAAGAAAAATATACAAGTAAATGAAATGTAACATCATGTCAAATATGCATGTCAAATCAAACATAAAGAAAACACAAATGACTGAAGATGAAAATGTAAATCAAAATGTAAGACAAGCATGTCAAGTGAAACATAAAGAAAAATATGTAAGCATGTAAAATGTCCTATGTAAGATAAGTGAAGTGCACAAAAATCAAACAAGAACATGATTTATAGATTGAAATCAAAATCTCTAAAGGATGACAACTCAAACTTAGTGCTTGCCCTAAAATATGATGTGGCAAAGCACAACCACCTAATGACATGACTAGGATGACAATGAAATGGTGTGGAAAGTATATGGTGTAAGGGTGTTTGTGAGGAAGACTTGGTCATATCCGAGGTCTTACAATGCAACTCACAAACTAAAACATTGCGTTAAAAGGAAAATATGATTAAGGATGTGATTGGCTAAAAGTAATACCCATCAAGGGGAATATCAGGAAAATATGATGCAAATAAAAAATGTGAGGCACCACATGGGTGATGTGAACATCCCTTAACATGAATAAGACATACTAGACAAGTGAGCAAGGCAAAGAACTATTGACATCAAGGACTTAGGACGCTCTAACTAATGAACACAAAGCTTGGGCTAACAAGTGAAGTACATAGATCATCCCTTGAAGGCTATATGCATGTAAAGTAAGATGGACCTACCTTCCCACAACATGTTCCCTGCTCCTCAGGACTCATTACAGAGTTGTTGGTCTACTGGGAAGATTGGGTACTTGTGTGAGAAAGTGGTGTCACTAAAGTATATGATATAATGAGACCGCCTATCCCAGTCTACTGGCCTACCACGTCCCAATGGACCTCGACTCTATCATGAGGCCAAATGTAGAATTTGAGCTTTGACTAAGATAGGAGATGTGCCAAATAAAGATCATGTCTTTTGATGTGATTTTGACTTTTGAATTTATAATTGCCTTTTGCTTCTTTTATGATTTGGCTTTTAACTCTTTTGGTTTTTTCTATTCCTCCTCCATATGGATTCAGAGAATCAATCATGAGTGAAATAAGTGACGAACACAAGAGAGTTTATACCTGGCCACTAGAGAGGAGAACCTAAAGACCATGGTGTATAAAGACTTCTAGATTTGCCCACAAGTGTGTAATCTCAAAACTGACCTTTGTGTGCCTCAAATAAAATGAAATAAAGGAAAGATGGGGATCGTGAGAGATCCACCCATGTAATAAGTGATACAATGATGAATATGCTTGTAGTTGATCGCAAGAAAATAAAAAAATACTTCGAAAGGGACAAAGCTATGCTATGATAGTGATGTCACTAGGGAAGCCATACTAACCTACAAGGGATTTCGCACAAGCAGCCATGAAAGTAGTAGTCATCCTAAAAGAGGGGGAAAGTAAATGGTCATCTTAAAAGAGGAGGAAGTAAATAAGGACCAAAGAATCATTAAGATACTGAGGCAAAAGTGATTAAAATGTAATAAATGATAACAATTAAAGTGATACCTAAGAACCACAAGGGAAACAAAGACTAAAAGAATAATGAAATGAAACCAATGAATCAAAAAGAAAATGATGGTGCTAAAAGTGATGTGAAAATATCAAAGAACCAAAAAGGAAACAATGGTGCAAGTAAAATGAAACTAAATGAAATAAAACACACAAAAACAAAGAAACATGAGGCAAAAATAAAGAGCAAAATCTATGCTAACATTTATATCAAAGATGAGCATGCGAAATACAAGCCTATGTGTCGCAGAAGGCTTCTTGAAGTTGAATTTGTTTGTTATTATGCAATGTAGAAGAAGAGTGGGCATCGTAGGATGCCCCAAAGGGTAATTTGATGTAGAGATGGGCATCGCAAGATGCTCCAAAGTCTGAAGGGACATGTGGATGGGCATCACAAGATGCCCCAACATGTGGTATGGAGTGAGGTGAAGTGGAACTCTTAGAATGAATTGCATTAGGCTTGCCAAAGGAGTTTGAGACAGGTAAATGTGTTGATATGTTGGATTTTAAGGATGTTGAAATTGACATAGGACGTGTAAGAGAGGTCTTAAGAGGTCTATAAGGTAAAGGAGGACCATTTATGATGCACTTTGGAGTAGGTATGTGATCTAAGTCTCCTTAGGTTCGTTTAGCTTAAGAGGTTGAGGTTTGATGAATGCAACCACCCGTTTGAAATAGTTCATGTCAGCGATCCTTTCGTTATTGGTGCAGGAAGAAGGATCAACTGTGGTTTGAACAACATTAGTGGATGAGGTGGAGGTATGGGTCAATTGTTGTAAATAACTACGTGGTGGAACAACGGTGAGAGAAGTGGTTGTTTATGTCGGATGGTTCAGATATGACGTGAGTCTAAAATCTACTTGAGGTGGATAGGTGGATCTAACTTAAGGTGGACTTGATAAAAAAATCAAAAAGGAGAGAGGCAAGGTCGAAAAGAAAGGGATCTATAAATCAACTAAGAAATAAACCCTTCCAAGCCAACTTCTTCTATCCTAGATTGAGCAGATGTCTAAGAACTAGTACCTACTGCAAATTGCCGTTAGCACAGTTGGCATATAGACACAGTTAATCATCAAAGGAAACAATTGCAATATACTCAATAATTATCATCAAAGGTATGGTTAGAATTAGACTGCATAGCACATCCTTGCCTCTATCCACTAATGAGTATGATCAATGATCAATGAGCATTCAAACTAACAATATGTTCAATCTGAATAATTGCAAAGCAATAGTTACACAACCTATTCAAGATTATATTAACTTAATGGAAATTCTTAGCAAGACACAAATTTTGGAAGAGACAACACTTCAACACAAACTTATAGAACAATCCGAAAACTTTCTTGATTGTATTAATTGCGAAATTTTTCTCCCTTTACAATGTTTAAGAAGCATATATTTATAGCTTGGGATGGGGACTCCTCATCCTCTAAGCTGAATCTAATTTTACATTGTCTAAATTATAATTGTATGTCAAAAGCATGCAATGTATTCATGTTTTATAATATGAATAAATATAACGCTTAATTTAGACACATAAATGCTTTTACAAAATAAGTCACAGCTTAATGATAACAAGAATAGTTCAAAACTGAAACCAAGTCTTAGTTGGAATTGCTAGTTCAACTCGACTCAAAGAACTACAGTGATGTTGTGGCCTTTCCATGCGTAGTGACTGCGACTGTAGTTGGAACTAAATTGATAGCTGGAGTTTGAACTGGAGTCACAACAGTTGTCAAAGGTGATAGTGGAGGCACTATGTCTAGCAGGGTGACAAGTATTGGTCCTGTAGAAGTATACATTGTAGTATATTCGGGAACCATAGGTGGAGGTGTTGAACGTTGAGCCTGAGTTGTAAATGCTCCCGCTGAAGTGATCAACTCCTCATTGTCCTTATAACCGGTTGTACTCAGCCATGTTTGCAGCAAAGTCCAGTTTGATAGTTTCAAAATCAGTAATGGACCTTTTGAACAAAATTGGAACTTTGTCCATTAACTTTTTATGGGTGGCCATGGAAGATTTGAATGTCATATGGAGGGTTTCTGTCTAGGCTAACTGTCACTAGCAAGTGTGATTAGGTGTTCTATTTGCTCATTTGTTCTGTAGGTGGTGCTCTCCACTTCCACCTTAAACTATCAGCTGCAATTTGTAGCAATTTTTTTTAAAAAAGGCCTGGTGACCATCCCTCCCTGAGGTGTACCCACTCCTGTGATCCTTATGTCTCCAAGGACTTGAATGGTCTTCTATTCTTGATTAACAAACTGTTGCACTAAACCTTGCATCTCTCGGTGCCATTCTACCATATAGGCTCATTTGGTACTTACATGGTTATGTGCCAAGGTCACATTAGATGCAAGCATCAAATTCAAATGTTGGTATGCCTTCAATTTGGTAGCCTTACTGATGAAGGTCAGTTTGGCATCTCAATCTTTCATTGTCTGATGAAACTTGACAACATCTCCCCATAGTAGTTGATATTGGGCTCTTGCTGTTCTGATTGTGCTCAAGATCTGGTACAAAAATCTAGTAGAGCTCTGCAGATTGTCAGTTATATCCTTAGGAGCCTCAATCACACTCTGCTTCTTCAGTCTCTTTTTAGACTGCTGCAGTCCCCTGAACCATAGTCGTAAAGTTTGTACTCAACAACTACTCGACAACCAAAATTTTTGACTCTTACTCGGGACCCGACAATTACTCAACAATTTTATCGCTACTTTAAAAAATATATAAATTCATAAAATACAATGAAACACATAAAAAATGAAATGAATATAGAGAACACATAACTCTAGTCATAAGTATGTTTTATGTTAGTTTTTGAGCAAATAAGAGTACAAAATCATGCACAACCACAATCTACAGACTTTGCATGGTGCCCTATGGTCACGTTGCACTTAGCTGCCAGCACGTTGTATTGTGAACTCATTGGTCGAGGCTCGAGCCCTATGGAGATCGCTGTTGTCCGTCGCTGTTTGAGGCTTTGAGCTTTCCAAATGTTCACGATTCCCTCCAAACAAAGGCTTGCCTGTCACTCCAAACAAAGCCTATAACAATATAACCTATTCATTGTTCGCAATTTACTGTGTGATTATGAATAATGAAAGGAATAACCTGTTCAGTGTTCATGATTTACGAGTAACTTGTGCGATAACCAAAGAAAGGGAATAATGGCATATTGGTGACAATAACACCTTGCAAATGAAGGGAATAATGGATTAAAAAAATGAAAACCGCAAAGGAAAAATCGCAATTCGCGACAGTAATGAAGGGTTTTTTTAAATTTTGTTATGTTTATGTCTAACATGGGTCAGAGCCAAGTAAAGCCCTAACATCCGTGGTTAACTGTGGGTAATTATGGATTGGCGATAGTGAAACCTTGCAAATTAATGGAATAATGGATCACAAAAAATGAAAACTGTAGACAAAGGGAAAAATTGCGATTCATGATAGTAATGAAGTTTTTTGTTTGTTTGTTATGTTTACGTCTAACGCGGGTCAGGGCCAAGTAAAGCCCTAATACCCATGTGTAATTGTGGGTTTTAGGGCTTTACTTGGCCCGCAGTTAGTTAAAAGGGTATTCGTTTTGCGAAAAAACAAAAGTTTTTGGCGAGTACTCGCAAGTTTTAATACAGAGCCCTAAACATTTGCTTTAAAACTCCCCCAGTAGCATCAACCATTGTAAGAGAATCTTCATCAAACTCATCCAATTCTGTGGGCTTTGTTTTCCTCTTCTTGGTCAATGAAAACAATTCTTCTATTTTATCATGCTTGACAGGTTTACCATCCACCATCACTATCCTCTTCCTCACCCTTTTCGATGTGTTTGTGACTTTGTCAAACTGCATAGCAACTTTAGGTTGCTCAGTGATGACCAGGTCCTGCCTCGTATCTTCTTCTAATTGTTGTATCCAGGTAGGGAGTACCAGTATAGTTAGCTTGATGGCTTGAGTTTGAGATGAGGAAGTAGAAGGTGGAGGGTTGCCTGGGATTCTCATCACTGAAAATGGAGGGGTAGCCATGGAAGACGAAATAGAGGATGTAGGTGGTTTAGGGAAGGTAGACAGAGGCTTTTTCCAACATGTGCTATTGATATGTGGAGTCGTAATAGTATACCTGGTTGTATTTGGGGTCTTGTAGACAAAGACTACTGAGGACTCAGTTTGTGTGACCTGAGCTAAAGGCATCCCTAGTTGAGTAGATGGCCTTACTGACATCAATTGGGTGGCAAAAATTGTTTTAGATATTAAATCTTCAAAATGTACATTAGTACTCATAGTTCCTTGGTTAGTGGTGAAAAGCCATGGATGAATTGATGCAGCTTGGTTAAATGAATATGGTGCAATAGAATCTTTTGTGGAGTCAGTAGTAAAAGAATCCAAAGAATGTAATTTAGAACTTGTCTTTGTTAGAACATTATCAGTTGGAACCTCTGCTCCCAGATCTGCTATAGCAGAATCTATCGAAATTTGAATTATATTTGGCTCTGCAACTGTAGAAGGTTATGTCATAGAATCACTTACTGTAGAAACAATAGTAGTAGGGGCTTCCTTAGGTCTATCTTCCCTAGTTGGTTCTTAAGGAATGGCAGGCCCTATGCTTGTGACTTCTATTGCTTGTGATTCTTCAACATCTGGAGAAGGCAATGAGGAACTAGGAGGATGATCCTTGGTTTACTCTTGTATCAAATCTTCTCCAAGATTATCTGGTCCAATCTCCCCTCTTAGGTCATCTTCCTTTTCAGGTTCCTCAACCTCACTATATAAGGGGCCAAGTGTAGCAACTGTATACTCTGTAGACCTCTCTTCCTCTTTAATGGCATTAGGAGCTTGGAAAGAAGGCGAGAGTTCTTTTTCTTTTGTAAATAACTTGTGAAGGAGGGGCAGTAATAGTAATAGTCCTTGGTGGAGAAGGAGCAATAGAAATTGCAGATGGAGATGTTGCAATAACAGGGACTGACAAAGACTCAATAGTAGCAATTATTGATGGAAATATAACAGAAGGGGATACTGATGTAGATGCCATAGTGGTAATCACCTGTTGTATGACGGGAGGGGCACTTACGCGTGGAATTTTTGCTGGTTGAGTTGTAGTAGTAGGTGAAGCTGGCTAAGTTGTAGTAGCAGGTGACGCTGGTTGAGTTGGGTGCTTAGGAGTCAGAGGTGTTCCTAGACCCTTTGCAAGAGAAGGGGTAGCAGTGCTTGGTGGTCTCGCTAGACCTCTGAAGATGTTGGCCCTAATCTGCCTATCAGTCTTAGCCATGGTCTCTTGTCCCTCATTTATAGGAGTGCTTGTTTGAGCTAGAAGTACTTCTTTGTTGTCTATGCCCTTGGTATCCTCGGGGGAAATGGTGGGGTTGTATTGTATTCTTTGTGCGACCCTCATGGACATTGAGTATTTCTACATATTTCTCATCACTTCAATGTCATCCTCTAGTTTAGAAATTGGGACATGGCCATAGACATGCATTTACAAACGTAGGTTTGCACAATGTAAGTAATGTAATTTAGTATTGATATCGTATCCCAATTTAGATTCGCATTTTCTAGAAGTTGTGAAGATTTGGGGAAGGATCCATTGTTGCAGTCCCGTTAGGGCATGGAAGGAGTCATGATTTGGGGACGTGAGTAGACCAGGAGAACTCGAGCAGACAAAGAAAAAGCAAACAAGAAGATCAAAGGGCAAAAATACAATCACAAGGAAAACGTAAAACGTATTTGCAGTTAGATTTATGTTCTGAGGATGATATTACTAACGACAAACATTGTAGACAAAATGCAGACGTAGTCAAACGAGAAGGGGGACGAGATAAAGTGCAGCTAGACTATAATTTGCAGAATGTGATTTTTCCTGCATCCAACCTTCTCGCATTCACTCGCGATTCCAGTCTACTCCTCTCCTCTCTGATTGCAAATCTTCTCGTCTGCACTCACATTCCCCTAGTTCTGAGACTGCATTTTGCTTTTGTCACTCCTGCCTATTCTGCATTCCTGGTTGAGCTTGGTCAATGGCAAAAATGGATGATTTGCATCCCCCGTTAAATCAAACGTATTGATGTGAATCAAGAGACAGTGGGAATAACCCTATCCATGATCTAATTGATAGGATTCAACGAGTGGAAAATATTAATCAAGCTCTTCGGACATAAATTTTTGACCTCACAACCAGGGTAGCAACAGTTGAATTGGAGAACATTTCTCTGAAAGAATTGATCAGTACCAACAAGGAACAAGCTCTTCTCCCTAATGATGGTTTACACGCATAAATTATTAACCTTAAAAATAAACAAGAGATCAAATCATTGCAGGCCTCTTTTAAACAGGGAACGAAAATACACATCCAGTGGTGGGCACATGTAGTTAGTGGCAGAGACAGTACTCCCCCCTTTGGCTGCAGTCGAGGAGATCGTCTAGGCTAAGCTATCAGAAGAGTGTACCAGGCATGCCATGGAATTGAACCTCAAGGTGAAGGGACTTGCCCTACCTCTTTCTTCGTCAAACCCCATGGATGTTGGGACTACTTTCCTTAGGGACAACCTGAGCATCCCTTATATGACTCTTGACAAAGCCTGGATAGGGTACGACTCCACCCTTTTCGTCAGATTTAGGTCTACTGCTAACCGACTTAGAGCTCTCAAAGCCAGATGGTTGTTGTTCTCTCTTCATAGCAAGATCTTTCTTGACGAAGATCTCACCAAATCACAGGTCGCAGAGCTCAAACGCTCCAGATAGTTGGTTATGGCAACAAGACAGGCAGGGAAATGGGCGGTCATTAGGGATCTCAAAGCAGTGATTAGGAACTCCTTTCCCCCAGGATGGGAGCCTAGATCTAAAACTGCTAAATGATGGGCTTGTTGGGGGAGGAAATAGGGTACAAGTACATCTATCAGTTGTTGGAATGGCAATGACTCTTTTTGGTCATTGCCTGGTCTATTGTGTGACGCTCTTGGGTTGTCAGACCTCCTCTTCATGAGCAAGACCCACGAGAGCCTCGTATGGCCTCTCCCTAGTATCAGGTTATCACTAGCTTTCAGCATGCAAGTAGGATGCTAGGAGTTCTGGTGGTGTCAAAGGTTCGGAAGGGGTGGCTTGTCTGACTATTCTCTTCAGTGCAGGGTTTCAGCCACGACCTGTGACGAGTTTGCTAGGTTCATGTGGGTCCGGATTAGGGAGGTTGCCCCCCTTCTCAGGGACATCTACATTGCCGTTTGTTACTTCCTTCTCGCTTCATCCTCGTATGGTATCCACAATGTTCCAGGAGGGGACCCTTTTATAGATTTGTATACCGACATCACTCAATATTCAATCTTTGGGGAAGTTATCCTTCTAGGTGACATCAATGCCCGTACTAGAGCTTCTCAAACCCCCCTTCATGACCGTTCTGTTAATGTGTTCATCCAGGAGATTGATCCAAAGTTAGTAGGGCTTCATAGGATGTCAGATGATGTTTGAGGACCTTCCACGGCCTATGGTTGGCACCTCCTACAGATGGGAGAATCTCATGACTTGTTGATCCTGAATGGTCTCACCTGCTTTCCAGATTCGCGCTTTTTCACATGCAGGCTTCATGGTGGTGGAGCGAGTGTGGTGTATTATGTCCTATCTAGCCAAAACCTATTGCGTTTCATTAGCCACTTCTCTATTTCCCCCATCCCACTTTTGGACCACGCTCTTCTTTCCCTTTCTATCCAATTTGGTACCCCCACACTCCCTCTCCTACTACGGCCCCCTTCTTTAGCCTATACCTCGTATCACCTTCTGTTTCGATGATGGGGACTCATACATCTTCTCTTCCCACATCCGCCAGCGTCTCCCACCCGAGTCCCAACTCTTCCCACTTGAGTGTGTTGCTACCAAATACACGTGTCTTTCTTCCTCCATTTGGGAAGCTGCCCTTAAGTCCTTTCCTAGCTCCACGAGGCCCACCTTCCCCTCCCATCAGCATAGTAGCACCAGCTCGAATAATACATGTCCCATGAACAACTTGTACGATGAAGATTGCAAAACTCTTCACCGCTAGCTTCATTACGCCTTCATCCATGCCCACCCCTCCTACCCCACACTGAAATCCTCTTATTGTTGTCTCCTCCGCCGCAAGAAACGTCCCTTTATCTCTCAGAGAAGACGAACCTTATGGGCTTCCTTAATCCATTCTCGCAAACAATTCTGGCGCACCATCTTCCCCCCACCACTCTCCCCTCCCTCTTGAGCTTAACCTTGGATCGATGATCTCCCACACATCCACTCTCTATGATTTCTCTGGGCAACCCAGGATTCAAGTTACGTCCCCACCTTCTTGCCACTTATTCATGTGCGGGAACATCAGAGATGCTCTTAGAGTGATGAACAGTAGTAGAGCAACTGATGAGGAGGGCTTTCAAGTAGAATTCTTCAAGTATGGATTTGAGGTCTTGGGTAGCTAGCTAATCTCTTCAACCATGTGGTTCTTTTAGGTTTTCCACCATGTTGGTCACATCACATTATTCATCCAATATACAAATCGGGTCCCAACTTAGATCCCAACAACTATTAGACGATCATGGTGGGCCACACATTCTCAAAATTAAATGCTATAGTTCTCCACATGCATCTTTCGAGAGAGACACGTCAAAGCTAGGGGGATTTCGACAAGCTCATCAGACCGTAGACCATATCTTTACCCTCCGAGCCATCATTGAGGAGGCACGCCATCGCTCTTTGAAAGTCTACTATTGCTTTGTAGACTTTCAGAAAGCATTTGATTCTATTCTGTGGGAGGCCCTATTCCAAAGGCTCAGAGACATTGGTATATCTGAGACCCTTATGACAACGATTATGCGCCTTTACGAGACAATCCTTGATCATCTTCACACTAGTCATTTTCTCTTTGATTTCATCAAGAGTACCATCGGGGTTAAACAGGGCTGCTCCTTGGCCCCCACTCTTTTTGGGATATACATTTGTTGAGAAGTGTTGTCATTGATGTGACAAGGAAGCCATTTGACAAGTGAGAATTTGAAGACAACCTAATGATTCTTCTGTTGGTTGATGTCAAAGCTCAGGTCAGATAGAGAATTTGAAGGCAACTTAATGATTCTTCTATTGGTTGTTTTAGTGGTGTGAGTGCTATTTGATGAGTGTTTTTGTTTGATAGCATTGAGGTAAGCATGTTTGAGTACTAGTTCCTGAGTACAAGGTGTCTTGAGAAGCCTAGTCTAGACCCTATGAGAAGGTGTGCATGGTAAAGTTTGGTGAAGTAAGCAAGCATGAGCTTGTGAGAGGTTGTGTGGCATTGTGTGACCATGTAAGTGAAGTTTAGATACTTTCCGGATTGTTTCAAGGTCATTGTCAAGTTTCAAGTACTTAAGAAGCCTAGTCATGGCACTAATCATAGCGTGATGGCTCGGTGAGATGAGTGCACAAAGGCATGAGTGGTTGTATGAGATTGCTTGAGCATGTATGTGAAGCATTGGAGCCCTCATGAGAGTCTCAGGGTGAGCCTACCGGGGTAGGACCTATAGACCTAGTCTGCATTTAGACCACTTCTAGACCCTACTTGGCCTAATGAGGTATCATGCTCTATTGTCAAAACATATGAAGGATGTATGATAGTGTTCAAGCATATATGAGGTTGCTTGAGTATGTGAGTGGTGGAGAGCACATGAAAAGAGGCATGAAGGTCAGTTTTAAGGCCTAATGTGGTTTGTAGGACAAGGTCTAGAGAGCCAAGAGAGAGAGCGTGGCCTAATGAGGGGTCATGATTAGTTTTCAAGACAAGTTTGCATATGTGAGCATGGACAGAGGTATGATATGTTGTTTCAAGCATCTTCACAAAGTTTGAGGTCATGGTTTGCAAGAAAAGGCATGAAAAGTTGTTTTGAGGTCTCTTGAGTACACAGAATGGAGGCATGCAAACCCGAGGACTTTCAGGTGTTCGTTGGCATGTGTAACTTTTGCATGGGAACTTGAGTTGTTAAGGAGAGATGGGGAAGGGTTCTAGCTAAGAACTACATGCATTGGTTTTGGATTTAAGGGGCAATCTTTTATGAACAATTGTTAACACCAAACTTTGTGTTAGACCTCTCTAAAACCCTAACAAGGACCCGATGTGAAAGATCTTGTTCAAAACAGCCTAAAATGGTCTCAAATGACTAGACAAACTATTGGAGCATGTAGTCAACTCTCCCAAGTACTTCCAGGTGGTGGTGGTTAGTCAGATGAGAGAGAAAATGCACAGATAAATGTTTATCTGTGAAGAATTTGCTACAAATGGCAAAAGTTGCATTGGCCAAGAAAAACAAATGGATGGAGGATGAAGCTTGAGACTCATGTTTCATGTCCATAAAGGGTTTTGGACAAGTTTAAGCCCTCAAGTGTCCTAAACCGGTCATTCAAGTTAGCCAGTCGCTAATAGGCCTAATGGTGAAAACAATGAAAAACCCAGGCAACAGTGAGAAGATGATTAGGGATGTGTTATCATGATAGAGTGATGAAACCAAGTGCATGGAGATGTTGTTTGGGACCGGTATGCCCTATTCATGCTTGGTAGAAAGCTTGAAAGTCAGGTACAGTGGTGAAAATAATGAAACCAAAATGACTTGTCTGGCTTAGTGAGGTCTGTGTATAGTGAGGTCATAAGATTGGTCTTCAAGACCAATATTTGTCATTTGACCATATGATATTTCTATTTGAGAATGGTCTAATGATCTCATAGGATCATTTACTTGCATAAGAAGTCTTTGAAAGTGGTCATACAGGCGCTGAAGGTTAATGTCACCATGACTGTGCTTTAAGGCAAATTGGTAGTTCTGGGTAAGCAAGTTCCAGTGATGAGTTTGAGGCTCTATGCCCTGCGTTGAAGTATCTAATGCACATGGTGTTGTTGTTTGGGATTTGTATGTCCTATCCATGTTTTGTAGAAGGTTTGATAGTTAGTGAAAGTGGTTGAAATGTTGAAGACAAAATGGCTTGTCTGTTTCTGGTTTGACTGTGTAGTGAGGTCAAAAGATTGGTCTGCAAGACCAATATTTGACATTAGACCTTATGATTTTTGTATTTGAGAATGGTCTAGAGATGTCAAAGAATCTTTTGAAAGTATCAGTGGTCCTGGGAAATGTTCTTTCAGGTGTTGAAGATCAAGTTGTTCATGATTGGGTTTTGGAGTATTCTGGCAGTTTTGAGTGGGCTATTTACAGAGAACTGTTTGAGTCCTTTTGCCATGAGGTGTGAAGTCTAAAGCACATGGTGATGTTGTTACGATCATGGAGTTTCTGTTCATGTGATTTAGTGTCATGGTTATGTGACTAAATTGTGTTCATGCTTTAGTTTTGTTTGGTAGACTTTCTGTAGGTTCACAGGACTAACATGAACAATACTAATGGTGTGCTTCAAGTGGTGGTTGGAGCTAGAAAGCGTCATGGACCTAAGATGAGCTTAGTAGGGGTCTATTTGAGTGGTATATAAAGTGTTCCTGTCGTGTGTAGACTTTGAAAGTGTTCCAAGGAGATCAAAGGGTAACATGTACTAATGAAGGCCTAATTGAGTTAGGTGTTCTTAAGGCCTAAAAGAGATTTTTGTCTTTTATGTTGAAGACGACTTATTGTAATGATTGATTCATGTATGAAATGTGTTATAAGACCTATTGTAAGGGTAATCCAAGTGTGCAAGAATGTATGGCCAACCAAGAGGGATATGAACAAGAGGCTTGTATAAATACAACACAATTTTAGGCCTATTTGGGTAGGTAGAGAGAAAGCGAATAAAATAACACGTTGAGGAGAAGGTCTTGTAGACACCATCAAAGGAGTATAGAGAAACGATGATGAAGATTTGACAGAGGTTTTGTGTATGAAAACCAAGGTCATATGACCTAATTAAGTCAAGAAGAGGGCTAGTTGAGCAAAGAAGCTTAGAAGACAGTTTGAGAGGGGTATAAGAGAGAGAAGAGTTGAAGGTGATCATCATCTGTTGTGTAAGCAACAAAATGTTTTGAAGGTGATCAAAGCATTTAGGTCTCTGAGTTGGTGTTGAGTCATCTAGGGGGTTGCTGCCTCTTTGCAAGTTGTTGCTTGTTAAAGCCTAGCTGAGTTGGTGCTTAACTAGTTGGGGTTGGTGCACCATGTGGAGTTGGTGCTTTATTAAATTGTGATATTTTGACTTATATGACTATAGTCCATTGAAGGGATCAGTGGGTTTTCTTCCCCTTGAGGATTTCCCACATATATGATATGTTATCTTGTGTAATCTTGTTTCATGTTTGTATAGTTGATTGCTTGATCTATATGTTGATGTGATGGTTCATAAATGTTGAGGAATGGAAAGAAAGTTTTTAAGACACTGATTCACCCCCAACAACATTGATTTGTGATGAACATATCCAGGTTGGTGATGGTTGCCTTCTTCACTAGGGTTTGATATCTATCTTGTTGTTTGTAGACGATGTGTTCCTCATGGCCTCTTCTCTTGAGGGGTTTGCAATGACAGTTGGATGCTTTAGCTCTATTCTGTGATCTCCGATAGTTGATAGTCAACCTAGGGAAAACCAAGGTTATGGTCTTCAATGGGTTAAAGACCTCACACCTCCATTTCTTCTTCAGAGGAGAGAGATCACTAGTAGCTATATTTACTGGGGGTGCAATTCTCTGGACCCCGTTTTAGCCTGAGACATGCCCTCCCACCTCGAGTCAATAAGGGTACGAATCTTTAGCCCTCCTTGAGAGAGTGTTTTTGGCACCACTTTCAGGGCATCTCTTTCAAGATGTCCCTCATGGTCACTCTTATCAGGCCCACTGTTCTCTATGGTTTCGTAGTTTGGGGACCCTCTTTGCTTGAGTCAGATTGGGCCTCCGTCGAGAGAGTCCAAACATTTCCCCTCTGTCGCATTATCAGGTGCAAATAGACTATTCCCTAGCGTATCATCCTTGCAGAGTTTGGGGCCCGTCCTTTCCGATTAGAGACTGTTTGATCTGATCTCCTCCTTGCATCGCATCTAGAGCTTTGCCGACTCAGTTGAGGGGCGAGATGGATCCCTGTACTTAGCTTATTGTTCTTCGAAGGTTATTACCTGTTCGGGCCCTCCTGGCTGGGCGCGTTGTTGGTGCACCAAGGTCTCAGATCTCGTACGATTTGAAGGGATTAGGATGGACCGTCTCTCTTCGTTCTAGTACTCCTTGGACGCTTCGAGTCACCTTCTACCTACCATACATGAGATGAACAGGTTCCTCAGGAAGGATATTTACAAATAATTTATTCATACCACTTGGGTTAACCCCCGTGGGGGTTTATTCCCAAAGATGGCTTTTTATGTAGAGCACTTCTTGGAACTGAGGGATGGGCTTATTGTCCACCCCTTGTACACTTTCTGCAATTGGATGCATGCTCTTCGTATTCCCCTTGGGCAGTTCAGAGTGGGTTTTCATAGGCTTTGGATTGAGACAAACCACCAGATGGATTGATCAGATAGGATTTGTCAGTTATGCAACCTTTAGGAGGTCGAGATGGAAGAGCACTTTATCTTCTGTTGCCCCATCTACTACGAGATCAAAGGGAGGTTCCACTACCTTTTCAGGGAGATCCAATCTCTCTCTGTTTTCTTTAGATATGAACCATAGATGTCTGGCTCCATACATGCAGGTGGCCCTCAGGCTTCACGATCACACAATTCAAGGTCCCACGAGACCACAGTCTATCCAGTGGATTACTTCTCTTTTTACAGTGCTACCTTCGGGGAGAGGCATGAAGTGCCAGATTGACATTAGCACGACTTCACACTCCAGTTCAGTGTGGACTCGGGGGACTATTCACAGCTCCCCGAGATCTCATCGGCATAACCATTCCAGTCCTAGCTTTGAGAGATAAACTAGATCCACCAGATCTTTGTAGCGAGCCACTCCCTTCAAACTACAACATAGGGGATAGACCAGGTATTCCACCTCTTCCTCCTCTGGCTATCTGTCTATTCTGAGCTTCTTTTCGTCAGCCTCGAATGTTAGGAGAGTTGGGTCCGCTCCTTGATGGACCTTTCTCATTGCCTCTCTTGGTTTTTCTCTCATTTTGTACCTTCAGACCCCCTCGTTTTGGTTGGGGTCGTTGGCCGCGGATTGCTCTTCGCTTTCCTTTCTAAGTGCTATCACTATTTGGTCTTCATTGTATTGTTTTTCTTTCCGCTTTATGTTCTTCGTGGGAAACCGTTGGGTTTTCTTGCTTTGCTCTGTTACTTTTGTACTCTGCAGTCCCTTTGACTTACTTTTGTGGTCATTTGTCGGACATTAATATATTTATCTTATCTTATCTTATCTACATTCGTGAATATGGGGTCATGACCATAAGATTCATGTCCGTATTGAATCTTGACCTTGTTGCCATATTTTTTAAGGACCTCATAAATAACATTTCTAGCCTCTAGGATCCCAAAATCTAAAGTATGCTTTGCTAAAACCATATTGGACCCTGGCCCTGCTCCCCTGATAAAAGTGCTCCCACTGTGTATACTGTTGGCGACCAATGTTGAGGGGAAGTTTATGAATGACACCTTGCCTAGCTGCATTCATTTTCTGGACTATTGCGTTGGATAATTGGAAAGCAATTTCTTGCTTTGCCACTTTGTTTTGATCGTGTTGTGGTAGATTCATTGGGGCTTCATAGGTTTCTTCGATTCTAATCATGGTATGATCCGAATAGAATCAATAATCTCCCATTTTTTTGATAGACCTTTTGATTTGGTCTAACAATCGAGGCATCCTTTGCGCATTGATGGCTTGATAGACTGCTGGGTAGAATACATAGGCAATCTTCTGCATTTGACCCCTAAACCTGTAGATATGGAAGATAGTGTAATCGTCACATATCCTTTTCTTTGGATATTCAGAAGGTTCCCAAGGTTCCTCTTGAGGGGGAGGGTCATAGTAGCAGTTATTGCATCTAACAAATACGACATCATATAAAAATTACCATTAGGTCTGTTCTCGGTCTAGCTCATCTGAAACTTCAAGTTCTCAAGTTGATTACCTCTCCCAAGGTCAAAATCTGATTCATAGTCAAAATGATGTCGAGTAAAGGGACCCAAATCTTCTTAACGTAAGTGGTGTTTGGGAAACCATATAACCTATTCAATAGAGCCATTGCTACTTGCACCCTTGGCTAGAATCTCACGATTGGGATGCTATTAATCTGGGCTCTTAACAAAATAGTATTTGGGTTTGTTGCCCAGGTCTTCAATCTATCTTTGACATTATTCTTTGCTAACCAAGCATCTGCTATGGGATGATTGTAAGTCATGTCTGGAATAGGGAGTCTATAGTATTTTCCAAAGGCATTGCCCGATACATAAGTCACAGGAGTTGGGTTGCACGACAGGTGAAGTATATTTCCCGAGAATTGCCTAGAAATAAATAAATTGAATAGGAGATCAATACATGGAAATACCTTTAGCTATACTAAGTTTTAAGTATAGAGGTAATGTAAACAAAGAGTTATACATTCAAAACCTATTACTTTGTGCAATATCCATCTAACAAATGAAATAGCAAAAGTTAGAGATATTTACCTTTGGATGAACTTGTCGAGTCTCAATCTCTCCCTTGGCCTTTAGTGTTTTGCAAGAGGTTGTTGTGGCTTTGTAAGGATCACACTATAGAAATCAGCTCTAGGCTAAAAGACTCTTACTTTGCATCCAAGACTTCCCACAGGACATGCTATCTTCCTTCCAAGGCAGACCCTAAGCAATGGCTCCTTCAAATGCTGATGTAGCAGAATTACGAGTTGTAATAATGTAAAAATCAATGTTCCTCTCTATTGGATTGAAGTGACAGTTGTATTTATAACAATGGATAGGTCCTAATCATCCAGAATAGTAGGCGACAAGGTCGGCCAACACGACACAATTTTAAGAAAAAATTACCGTTAGGCCTCAAACTAGGATGGCCAAGTAGATTTAGTTCCGTATTGTGTGCTTTAACTTTTATAAAAGGGTCAACGAGGTTGAATTAGTAGGAAAAGCGGGTGTTTGCTTAGGGAAATGGATAAATGGTGTTTGTTTGCTTGGGAGGTTGGATAAGCGGGATTTGTAGTGGGTTTAGGGAATGATAGAGTTAATCAACAATCTTGCGAAGCACTAGTGGTTTGCCCACACTTTTCCCGGTGCACCCTTTAAGGTGTGCACTCAAAGAGATTGAGACTCGACAAGTTCCTACAAGAGAGAAGGCGTCAATAAATGATAAAAGCTCTCCGACTTATGAGTTGGTAGCGTTCCTGGTCAAGAAAAACATACCTTTGGTGGGGGAGACATCTTCGTTCATCAAAGATTCTATCTTTTGTATCAATTTTATAAAAGATAAGAAATTAGATGAGTAAATGCTTGTGAGTTTTGATGTGGTGTCATTATTCACAAAGGTTCCCATTGAGGAGGTAATTAAGGTAGTTAAAAGGAAATCTGATGAAGAAACAGACTACTTGGTGTAATTGTGTTTGAAATCTACTTTCTTCACTTTTATGGGTGTGATCTACGAACAATTAGGAGTTGTTGCACTGGCTCCCCACAATCTCCAATAATGGCAAATCCTTTAATGAAATATTTTGAAGAAAAAACACTAAATTTCTTTTCACCGAAATTGAGGTTGCAGAAGAGATAGGTTGATGACATTGATTTATGTTGGCAACATGGCAAAGAAAAAGTAAAGGAGTTCCATGTTCACCTCAACAACAATGTAGAGAGCAATACGTTCACAAAGGAGTTATTATACAATGGAAAACTTCCTTTTCTTGATATTCTTTTCACTAGAAATTTTGATGGTTTCCTAGGACGTCAAGTTTCTAGGAAAGAAACTCACATGGATCTCTATTTGCGTGCTTCATCACCCAACTCAAAAAGCAGGAGTCTTCATGACCGTAGCCACTTGGGCATCCATGATATACGATGAAGTTTTGGAAGATGAAAGGGCCCACTTAACAATGGTTTTCAAGATAAATGGATACACGGGAAGATGATTGTTAGAGCTTTCAAACAAGAAAGGAAAAGTCATGAAAAGAAGAGGTTTCAAAAGGACTCAACAGGTGTTTCAGTGGATTTCCTTATATCGAGGGCATTTACAATACGATCTTCAAAATTATAAAGAAAAAGAACATTGGGTCACCCTTCTTACCACACAATAAATTAAGGAAATTGATCATGTCTTTAAGTATTGTTTGGAACCCATGCAAAGAGATGGACATTCAAGATTTAGCAATTAATAACACAAGAGAACACATGATCTACGTGGAAATCCTCTCGGGAGAAAACCATGGCAAAATATTGCTTTTATATATATAACTCTTTTACAATGTTTGCAGGTACCAACATACGGGAGACACCAATCCCCAAACCAAGCACCAACTCGGTCAAATTGTGAGCACCCACCCACTAGAGACACCGATCTCTTTCGCCAAGCACTAACCTATCCAATTCGTGAGCACCGACCCACAAAAGCACCAACCCCCAGACTATGAGGCATTGACCCATAGGAGCACCGATCCCTAGACTATGAGGCCCTGACCACAAGCCAAATCGATTCCACCATTTGTGATTGCTTCTTTAATCGAATGATGGATTTGCTTCTCTTACACTTTATCTCTAAGTATTTTTCTTATATACTTTCTGCTCTCCTCTCTTTCACAATTCTCAAATAATATTTTTCATTAAAATAAATCTACCTTTCACATTTCTTTTCTTAGGAGATATTCTATTTCATTTTCTGCCCTTTCTCTCTTCATTCTCTCTCACACTTATATGATCTTCATTCAAATCGAATGCTTGTAATACTTCCACATCTCTTCTCCCTTATATAGCCTTTAAAGGATGCGTCCCATCCAAGAGGTTCCTCTTCACCAAGAGATGTGACTGTTGACATTTCCGTTCACTTCCGTCGACATTTTCGATCACTTCCGGCAACAATTCCGTTCATATCTATTACAATTCCGTTGACGTCAATGACAATTTTCCAACAGGAGTTTACCGAATTGATTGCTAATGTGGAGTTCCATAAATTTGTGGAATGGGACGTTCCATGAGCACCAAAGTTAAGAACACGATGCTGATATAAAATGGGAAAGAGTTATCAAATCAGCATTGGCAGATCATTCCTTTAAAACTAGTCACTGTATTTGCATTGAAAAGGCAAAGGTGGTAGGCACCATTTTAAAAGGTGCTTAAGAGAGGCCATTGACATTAATAAATATTCTCAAAATTTGAACAGGGATGAAGGTTTGGGCGTTAGCCACACATGGAGGCCAATTATAAATGGGGTAAAAAGACCCATTAACTGAATAAAATGGCAATTATTGTTTTCTTTTTGTTTGATTTAATTCACGTTGAAACTAATTTAGTGCTATTAATGGCTAGTACATGAAGTTTATTTACCTGTACTAGCTGACCCAATAATCACATTGTTATGTACTAGAGTTATTTATGTAAGCAAGCTCGAGTCCACAATCTATACATTATTTCCTTGATCGAAATGATGGATCACGAAGTGTGATTTGAAATGTTGATTAAAAAATCAGCTGCACAGTTTTTTCCAAATGCTCATTTCATAATTTAATAATTGCTATTGCAATCTTCATGTATTGTTTGTGAGGTTGGATTTCAAAATTTCAATCTGTACATTAATTATTGTTTGACTTATATTCTGTCCATATTAAATTGCTGGTTTAATTTGTGGGTTTTAGAGAAGTGTCATTGCTTTCCCTCTCTTGTAAATTGCTTGTTTAATTTGTGGCTTTTAGAGAAGTGTCATTGCTCTCCCTCTCCCTCTCCCTTGCCTTGCCTCTCCCCCTCTTTCTCCCTGTCCCCCCGTCCACCCCCTCCCCCTCTCCCTCTCTTCCTCCAGCTGCGCTTTCTTATTTTAGTGTTTTAGTTCCTAGTCACATTTTCAGCTCCTAGGGTTCTTTTCTACCCTAGAACCTTTTTTTATAACTGAATGTTCTTATGACTTCCATTGATTAACTTTGGTTACTCGTGGATATTTGTATAAATGTTTTCTTTCTTTCTTTCACTCAGGTCATGTATGCAATAATGCAACTGACATACGATTCTATTGTGGACACAAGCAATGGAATCTATGAAAGTATTGTTCAGTGTAGCATCATGTGGCGAAATTGGAACAGAAGTGACTCATATAGTATTAGTTTGAAACCTCAAAATGCCATTTTTTTGCTACTGGAAGAACTGTGATGACTGGGAGTAGATAAGTATTGGTTTCCCACAAGAGCTACTGTGTAGGACCATCACACTTTTGTTGCAACTTGTGTGCCAAATGTTTGCTGTATATTTTGTGTAAGATGGGTTATATCCTAATGAATTTTGTATAAGGAGGCCATTTGGTTCGTTGGAGAAAAGTTTCATTTATGATTCATTAGTAGCAGATCACAATTTTGCAGTTTTCAATATTTTGGTTTATTTTTGACTCTAAAACACAAGGAAGGCAATTGGAGTTGATTCTGCCACAAGGGGATGAATATTCTGCCATTTTCTATCTCATTTGCCCATCATCTTAATATTGAAGATTGCTATCACAGGGTAAGAGCATCTGTTTTAGAGGCAAAGGGGGAAAGAATTGGTCATTACAATGGTGCTTGGCACATGTTACATCATCAGTGGGAAACTTCACCTTTAATTGTTTGTTCTCCTTGCTTTCAATTTTGTTATTTTTTATGTTTCATATTTCTCAAGTTGATTTATTGTCTAGTTTATTGCAGAATCCTAGAGTTGTCACCAAGGCAAATTATAGGTTTAATAAGTTTAGTAAACATACTTTGCTCATAATTTGAAAGAAAATGTATTCTTGCTTGTCACTTTCATTAATAATCGTTACATATAAAAATGTCAGATCAAAGGTTAATTCTTCCTTAGTCAAAATATGAAGTAAGGCTCTAATGTAATCATTTGGTATTGATTGGCTGACAATCATAATGCAACATCAATGATCTTGGGTGGAATTAAGATCCTTGGTAAGACTCTTTGTAGCCATGTGGATTCTTGGTAATTTACTCCTACAAAGTATGGTGTCACAACCTCTTATTTTGAAGCCATAGTGTTATCTCGACCTAGGTTGGTCAGCCATCTATGATGAAACTATGTATAGAACTCTTACCTTGACTTATGTATTGCAGGCTCTGTCTCTAGTAAATGATGTGGATGCTTTTCAAAGTCACTTGAATTGGACTTGGAAAAGCTAAAGAGTAAGAGTATGATTTGTACTCCTGAGATTTCAAAATTTCCCCCCAAAACAAGGTTTTCTTCTTATTCCATGACAAATTCACTCAATAGACATCAAAATAAATTTAAAAACATGTCTTAGAAAAAAACACACAATTGTAATTGAATGCCGATCGTCAGTATAATTGGTATTATTCTATTTAATGCACACTTTTATGTTATTCTGATGCCTATGAAGCATAGTCATGCAGTCCTCAGACTTGGGAACAACTTGATATACCGATGAGAGTAAAATTGGCTCAGCAAAAAAGAGTGGAATTGGCTCAGCAAAAAAGAGTGGAATTGGCTCACTGGTGTCAAGTCTTTACAACTCAAAACTGTGGATGGGCATGGGATATCCTGCCATTGTTCCTGGCATTATAGGGGCTGATCCCAGATGATACATCCCTGTTTCCATGTCCCTGTGAGATGTGGGGATGCATTTTGAAAAACCAGGGATGCATCCCTGGGTAACACTGTTTTACTTGAAGAAAATCACTGCCCTTGTTTTTTATTTGGCTTTATAGCTCAAAGTTGCACTAGTAGAATGATGTCTTTATCATGCGTGGAACAACTTGGATTAATTTTTTCAACCTAAAGATCAATTTCTTAGCTCAAAAGGAGCTCTAATTCTATTGTGGATGTGCGTTTTAATAGATAGAAACATTTGTTGATCAATATATGTAAGTATTTGAGCGATCTACCCCACATGAAAAGCATGTTAAGGTATTGAAGACTTGTATTTAATGAAATTAAGTGATATTTAATCGATTGGATAAATGATTGAGGTATTTGATATCTGCATCTTACAAATAAACATTAAATTCTAATATTGAATTTCTAAGTATTATTTAAGAGATTGGATCTATTTGCACGTGATACATAAGTACAAAATTATAATTTTGAGATTCTTTGTATCTAAATTGTCAATCCAGTTTCTAAAATAGTAAAAACTATAGAAGTGGACGAGAGAATTAATGCATGTAAACACACATTAAAATGGTAACAGTTTTTGAAAATGGCTTTATGTGCGATTGGATGCTTGCTAATGTACTCCAGTCATAGAAGCAACTTATAAAGCTATTTATTAGGTAGCTTTATATGAAAGATCAATGGCTAAGTTGCAGGCTTCTGTTGATAGTTCTTTCTTTCAAAATGTTGAATGACGCTTTTGTCTGATTTTACAGGAAGAACACACAAAAGAAGATGGTCTTGCATTGAGAAATATTACACTACTGCTATCTTATCTCTACATATTTGGACTCTGCTCCAGGTTTGCATTATGCTATATTATCTTATTATTGTTATCTTACCTTCCTCTGCCTGTTGTGCTGAGTTATTATGTTTCTGCAAATTGATATCCCAAATCTTTTCCTAAACAAGATTTATTATTATAAATAAATCCGCTTGTCTTTTCCACAAATTTTATAATCTGATTTTTTATTCCAGAGAGAAACTTTTATCTTGAGTTGGATTTTTCTGCTTCATTAAGTGCTTGAAATCTAACTTGACAGAGGCTAATGCCACCCCTGATTCCAAGTTAGTTTGACAGCTAGTTTGAGAAACCTATTTTTTTTTATAGAATGACATACTATTGTGTGACGGTTTGACTGTGCTACTTTCTGCTGCTGCTGGTGATAATTTTTTGTTCTCGAAGACCAATAATGTCTTAGTCTTATAATGTGGCAACATTAATTATGTTTTAATGCATCACTTGTATATTTGAGCACATTGAAAGTAAAACACCAAGATTTTTCCAATTCTCATAACTCGAGAGATTTGTTAGGATGTGTTTCCACTTTGCATGTATCTGTGTAATGGTAACTGTGGGCAAGGTTGTTTGCACAAACATGGAGGTTGATTGCACAAGCAAGGATGGTTGTGTAGTCTCGTGTGGAGACTGTCTATCTCACTTGCACAAGGTTGTCAGCTTGCTGGAAATGGTGCATAGCTGTGCAGTTCTTTCTACGCAGTATCATTGCACTCTAGAAGGATGCGCAGTGGTGGATTCGCAAGTAAGGTGCTGTGAGGAGATGCACAACACTGTTAAGCAATGTAAGTTTGACATGAGGCATTACAAACACTTATCTAGTGAATCAGTTAGACTGGAGGTGTGAGAGTAACGTCTTGGCTGCGATCTGACATGGAGCTATTGAGGAGTGTTACGCGATGATCACTTTGGTTAGTAGTAGGTGTGACTACAGATTCTCTTGTTGTGTGGAATATTACAAAGTGGGTGCCGGATATAGGTACGGTTCTTCTCAGGAAGAAAATGATGCTTGCAAAGCATGTGATAAATCAGACAGGGTGAAGTGTATAGAGTGAGTGTGATCTTATGGTCTAATGTATGGCTGATGCTGATACACGGTTTAGTGTATTGCAGATGCAAGTATTTGCAGGAATGCTGAATGCACAGTCAAGCATGTGCATTGTAATATATAGTAAAGTGCTGTATGAAAGTAATAGAACCTTGTGACTTGTTGTATTGTAAACAGACTCTTGTTAATGCTATAACCAAGAAGGTTATTTTTCTGGATTTTTTTACCTGAAAGGGTTTTAGGAAATATTGCCTATTTTATGTGCTTGCCATCACCCTTATATGTTTAAGGTTCATATAGCATAGCTCTCTGTATTAATTTGCCGTGTATGGGCCTTATCCCCAACAAGATTATGAGGAATTCTGTTTTTTTGAAACTTTATAAAGTTATTCCTAGTAGTTTGAAACTGATGAGAGGAAGCAGAAACAACAAGAACACAGGAGCCGTCCTCAGCACAAGAAAAGAGCGAGGATGAGTTCTAGTTACCGTTTGGATAGAGGGTCAACTAATATTGTTGTTCGTCATACATCTAGCACTTTTGATTCTGTTGTCTAGTTTCCTTTCCTTCTTCACTATCTAATCTTTACCTCTCTCACTTGTGTACATACATTTCAATATTCTTTACAATTATGTTCACTGAGTAGGGGTCTTACAATACCTTGGAGTATATTGTCATATCCACTGAACCCTTAACCAAGAGTCCTGTAAAAAATATTTTGAACATCTTACTGTTGAATTGTTTTAAAATTTCCATTTGCACAAAGATTTTGCTTCATCCCACCCACAACACGAGTATGTATGAGTGCATTTACTAACTTATTTAGGGTGTAAAAATATGACCTTTTGTATTGATTATCATGCCTTGGTGACTATGTTACATGTCCCTTCAAATCCTGTTCAAGAGGCACTTGGGGCAGGAGATGGCTAGATTACTGATAATTGAAGGCCTTGGAAATTAGAACAGAATGACTGCTCTTAAAAGTTAAATGTCATATGATGCCCAAAAAGGACAGGGGATAATATCTGGAAAAATCATGGTAAATCGCCTCTGCTGCATATGGGACATTCTACCTATAGACACCAGACTTTGCATGGGGAAGAGTCAAAATTGAGTTGGCACTTGACAAGACTTGGCACTAGACTGGACAATTTAAAAATTCATAAATCTTGGAGCTTTACAAAACAAATTGTGTTTTTTAGACTGCAAGAAATTAACTTCAAAGTTGTTAAAATTAACAATTTTTTTTGTTAAATTAAGTAGTACATATCTGAAAATTTGGAGAAAAATAGGTCTCTAGTTTAAAATCAAAATTGCTCCAGCTTCATCATGACATCTCAGGGTAAAGTCTGAAGAAAATGGCTGTTTTTTTGAGGTTAACAATCGTTGCAAGGAGTGAAAGTCCGTTTTTGAAAGACATTGGTATGAAATGATAAAGTAATGAAGTGGTTTCTGGTGTTTAATATTTTAGACTTCGGCAAATCACTTATGGAATTACAGCAACATACTCACCGAGTCTGGGCAAGTCTCTGCCAAGTATGCATAGATACTCAAGCCAACTTGGCTTATATGCACAATTTTAAGGTATGCTTTGCAGAATTTTGTATCTAACTTCTAGAGCCTAACAAACAGAGGTCTAGTTCTTTTAGAACACCTTGCACCAATGGAGGAAGAGGCAGCTTGTTATGGAGTGATGAAGATGTTGGCTGATCTTGAAAAATTCCTTAAGGAGATGCTGCATGAGTTAGATAAGACTAAATCAGGCCGGCCATAGTTACCCAAGACGGGGACGGGGTTTCCCAGATGGCAAAAATTTCCCAGATTTTGGGGATGGCAGAGGGACAACTATTAAAATAATTTATAAAAAATAATATTTAAATATTTTTGCTCGATGAAATTTAGGGGTTTGAACTTTATTTAATGTTTTTAAAGCTACTTTTGGGATTGGGAATCAACGTTTTTGTAAAAATAACATCTATTTTTTTGGGGGGCAGTTCTATCTTAAAGTAAAAGCATCTGAAAATAAAATATAAAAAATTGGGGATGTCCCCTCCAATTCCTAAGTCCCCGAAACATTTAGAATATTCAAGATGTCAGCAAACTCTAGGGCACACGTCCCTGTGTAACACTTATAGTAAATCCCCTTAAGATATTACTTGAAGAGGGACATTGAAGGTTATGAAATGCAAGAGTAGGAAACACTTTCTTGCAAAGGAATGACATTAGAAGTCCCAAATAATAGAGGCAGTAATGTTTGCTTTATCTTCTGCTAGGATTACAAGGAAGGTTGTTAAAATTTCCTCTTTAGTTCCATCAACTCCTCCAACAATGGCTTCGCTGTCAGCACCACTAATAGTGTAATAGATTTTTCCTTGGGTATTGTGTAGTTGGTTTCTCCACAGTTCCTCTAAGTGTCCCTTTCTTGGTTCTTGTTGACCTTTCAAGTCACCATGACCTTGAACTCCTCTTAACACGATGGGCATGCATGCAAGGAGAAAGACCACCCTCGGATTCAGCGCAATGCTTCATGGAGCACGGTTCCTCAAGGTTCACAGAGAGTTCACGAGGAGGCTAGATTAAAAGGAATCAAGATTCCGCACTTTGTTAAGGTTTTGGCCTTTGCAAGGATCCATGCCCAATGATGAATGCTCAAAGACAAGGGCACGAGGGAGCGCATGTGTCCAAAATGGAGTTGGGACTGCCACACAGGTACTCGGTAAATGCGGCCTAGTGCTCGTTCGATCCTAGTGCCCGTTCACAGTGAAAGCCACTTGGATGAGGGATTAAGTAGTAACTATCAAGTGTCAGACCCTGCCCAAAAGGACAAATCTGATTTGATTCGCAAAATTAGAAGCGATTAGCTTCGACTAACATAATGATTGAACCGATGACTAATAAGACAAAAGAGCATGGCCAAGGAACGAATCCCAATGTAGATCTCAACCACACTCTTATATGAGCATTCAATTCCATTAGTCGCGTGAGCATGGGGACTTGCAGCAAACGACATGACTTGATGTCCAATAGATCCCAAGGAATCCCTCTAGCTACCTTCATGTCTAGATTGCAATTGAAATTCAATAAGCATGGGCTTTGACTTCTATTTTTAATTCTCTCATTTGTATTTCTCCAATGTAATTAATGACTCATGGGCTTGCCGTATCTATAAAAGCTGGGTCTTTCATTGTATAAGGGTGAACATTTTTTAGGCATAGAAATGTTGCTAAGAGTTGTCCTCCATGAGCCCTTTGCTGCCTGAACCTAGTGACTAATGAAAAGACTGAGTTTACCTCTCTCCATGATTCTTGCATTATGTGTATTTTAGTGGTTGTTGATCTTTGTTTGTGGATGTATTTGCACTCGTGTAGAACTTGGCTCTCTCTTGCAGGGCATATTTTGTGTGCACACGGGTCTATGCACGCCCTATTTCTGGACTGTTGGTCATCCCCATAGTGTTGCATTGTGTTCCCGGGCCTCCATGCGAAATACTTATGCAAGTAGTTGCCATTTTGGGGACTGTGTAATAGTTTCTCATTTTCTTCAGTTGCTTCGTGTTATTTAAGGCCGTAGGAGTGCTTGCTTTATTCTTGGTGCATCATCACTTTTCCTTTCAGCAAACCCCTCACCCTCTCTCTCCCGTTTTCCTTTGTTGAGATTAGGTTTAGCATTAGTAGTAGATTTCCTTTTTGCTCTTTTTAGGTCTGCGTGTTGGTCCTAAACCAGATGCACTTAGATTAGAAGGAAGCCGGCATTCTTCGGAGGCTCATCCCAAGGAGTGCAAGATTCCCACACTTTGGGGGACGATTCCATTGTTGCACCGAAGCCTTGAGCTATTCGTGTGCGCAGGAGGTCTCGAACAAGCCTAGAACCCATTCGCTCACAGTGCCAGTTCATGCCAAGCACTTGCGCCAAGCTCCAAGCACTTCCACGCCACGAATTACTCATGGGTGCAAGCTTTGGGTGATAATAGTTGTTGGCACGCTCGGTGGGGCCACTTTATATAGTTCAACTAAGAGCTTGGTGCGGGCCTTAGCAAGTTTGCAGTGTTAAAGACACTCTTCAAGCACCTGGTGACTCCAAGCATTCCTTGTTCTCAAGAGATTAGTTCTTCGTCTTATGCCAAGACAGACGAGATCTTCAAAAGGTACCGACTTTCATTTTATTGAACTGCCTTCTGCGCCTAGAAAAAGAAGGGTTAAAGCATCCTTATCAATTGTTAAGAGAACTAGCAATTCAAGACAATCATCTTTGAGAGCTTGGTCTACTCCACCTTTTGGTAGATTTCCCTAGCCAAGAGCAAGGTTGTTTCCCATTCCCTTCATGGTTGTCCCAAGAGCTTTTGTGATCTTTAACGGGAGCAGTCCTTTGGCTCTCGCTCAGTACGATGATATCCCAGTTGCAACGCTTAAGAGCTTATCATACTTCACTGGTGAGGATGCAACTACCCCCTTTGAGCACATCCAAGATATTGCTAACATATGTTCGGTGCACCATATCATTGAAGACAACGTAGCGGTTAGGCTTCTTGCCACTTCTTTGAAAGGAAAGGCTATCCAATGGTACAGGAGTTTGAGGCCTAATTCCATTCACAACCGGAACGAGTTGGGAGAGCAGTTATACAATCAGTTTTAAGACAAAAGTGATCATTTATCCTTGATAGAGCAGCTCACCACCATCAAGAGAGCCTCGCATGAGTTGATGGTTTACTTTAATTTTAGATTCCAAAAAAGTTTGGGACAGAACACCACCTTTGTTGAAACCATCGCCAAATATTGTATTCTTATGTTACTTAAGGGCTCTAAATAGTGATATAGCTGTAATTGTCCAATCCATGGGAGGCGTTGTACTCCCTGATGCTTACGACATTGCTGTAATGGCTGAGAACTGTTTAATTCAGGCTGGAAAGATCACTCCCAGGCCTCCCATGCCTCTCTTTTCAGAGCCACCACCCAATCAACCTACTCTAGCACCCAATCCTATATTAGTTAGCCCACCAACCCACCTGCTGCCCTTAGTGAGTTACATGAAGTCAGGGCGTTGCTGCAAAGTTTTGGGAATGAGCTAGTGACTCTGAAGAGACAACAAGCCTAGCATTCTAGGCCTTATCAATGTTTCAATCAGCCTTATCAGCATGTTAGGCAACCATATCAAGGCAGCGTGCAAACCCAAAGTCAACTCCCATAAGTTAGGTCACCCTACACACAAAGTGCCAATGCCGCTAGTGCTTCTAGAGCTCTCGTGCCCATGCAAAATAACTTGGTGCAAGACCACGAGTGGAGCTTTCCTTGCAATCAACCACATAATCAAACTACTTGCGCAAATGGAGTGCCAAACCAAGCCTTGATGGTACAAAGCATGTCATATCCCCACGAGCCAGCAAAAGAGCCAACCTCACAAGGAGAGGGGGTACATGTATAGGGGTAAATACAAGGTGAAGCTACTTTGGTGAATTGGCACGAGAATGACTTCTGCGCCATAAATTAGAACCAAGTACTGACAGTCAGTAATTCGATGGCATATTACACAGGATTCAAAAGGAAGGCGACGGAAGTGGAACCATCTCCTTCACCTGGTTGGCCTTCTACTTCCCAAGCTCCAAGTGAAGCTACGAGAGGAAAGATAAACATCGGGACAACCCAAGCACAAGCAAGTCTGGCTGCTCAAAAGGGGAGTCAGCATCAAGCCAACCAAATTCCAAATGACGATGTCGCCTCAAAGTCTCAATCGAAAGGGGTGCAAATCCCTTTTAACATAGTAGATCAAATGAAGAAAGCAAACCTCAATGTAACTATGTGGGAGGCTCTTTCCATCCCTTCTCAAAGAGATTTGTTGAAAGAAGCACTAAAGGGCTTCCACTCGCACGAGCCATCAAAGGGCGCTTCAACTGTTTCCACAAGTTTGTACCAACCGAAAGGAGGAGAGTCTAACAAAAGCTACTAACCACCACCATTTTATATCTCCTTGATCATCGGCCAACACCATGTCCATAATTGTATGATTGATTCGGGTGCAAGTAGCTCAGTAATGCCTAAGAAGATTGCTGACATGTTAGGCATAGGATACGCCCCGATCACAAAAGGTGTTGCCTAGTTAGATGGCACAAATATTAAAATAGTCGGGATCATTAAGGACTTGAGCCTTACTCTACATGCATGTCCTAGTCTCTCCATCACTTAGGGCATCTCTGTTATATACCTCCCTCCTTATTTCGCCATTTGTCTCACAAGGGACTTCACTGTAAAAATGGGTAGGTACTTGTCATCTGACTGGTCACACATGCTATTGAGGACCAAATATGGGACCAAGGTAACCATCAAAGCTGAGCCTATTTGTAGGGATCATATAGAGCCATATTCACCTAATCTGATCAACATGAATTGTACAATGCATAATGCAGAGGATAGTGCAGTCTTGCATGAAACTACCACGCCTTTCGAGGAGGTTTCTGATGTAGCACTGGACGAGTGGGCTAATGAGCATCATGGGTTTGATCCATATGATTGTACAAAAGAAATGGGGCTGGGCACTTACTGCGTCCATGAGGAGAACCTTGTTTAGCCAATCCTCATGAAGGGTCAGGGGGACCCTGAAGGAATGTGACAATTATATTTTGATGGCTCTAGGAGCAGGAATGGCGCTGGAGCAGGTGTTGTACTGATCTCCTCTCAAAAGGAAAAGTACTTTTGTGCATACAGGTTGTAGTTCAGCTGCACCGACAATGTGGTGAATATGAGCCCTGATCCAAGGCTTCCAATTGGCGCAAAAGAAGGGGATTAAGGCGCTGCAAGTATTTGGGGACAACGAGCTGATTGCGAACCAAGTTAGAGCCCAAAATGTCTCCAAGAATCCCTTGTTAAAAGCATACAAACATAGGGTCTGGGATCTAATTGAGGACTTAAACGCTTTTAATATCCAATCCACCCCAAGGGCGCAAAATGTTGATGCTGACAGACTTGTGATGGTGGGCTCCCAATACGATTTGCCTTAGGAGGTTATGAAAGGATTAGGACAGCATGTCAAGCTTGTAGTAAGACCAACAGTCGTAGACAATGCATGCAATTGGCACGTGTTTGACAATGATGAGCAAATCATCAATTTCCTGCAAGATGAGGCATAGTTCTCTATGAGGAACCAGTCACAATTACAAGCCCAATATGAAGATCAAATCATTCAACTGAAAATCAACAAGCTGCCAAAGGGATTGGTCACCCTAGCGAACATCTTCAACGCCGACGATCAGCTCAAGTGTGAGAAGAGGAACATAACGGTCAAAGAGGATAATTGGGAGTAGGTGGTCATCTCTAATGGCAAGCTCTTAAAGACTGGCAAGTTATGTACTCAGCTTGAAAAGGAAGAATTTGCCCACCTTTGTAGAAATTATTGACATAGTGGCATAGAGTTACCAGGACCTCGAAGGTTTCGACCTGACCTTGGCCCAACACACAATTGAGCTAGATCCCGATGCCAAACCAATTAGGCAAAAGCAAAGGCCTATAAAATCCAAGCTCAAGCCCTTGATGAGGAAGGAGCTAGCCAAACTCATAGAGGCCAATATCATATTTCCGATCAAACACTCCTCTTGGGTAGCTAACTTTGTTCCAATTAGAAAGAAAAATGAGGAAATTAGGTTGTGTGGACTTTAGGGACTTAAATAAAGTGTCCCTCAAAGATTACCATGGAGCAGATCCTTCAAATAGTAGCAGGCGCTGAGAGTTTTTCACTTCTTGACAACTATTTGGGCCAGATTCACATACTTGTACAAGAGTCAAATCAATTCAAGACCACATTCCCTACCAAGTGGGGCACCTATGCATATGGATATGGCCTTTAAGGGATGACAAACGTTGGCGTGACCTTCCAAAGAGCTATGGATATGGCCTTTAAGGGTCTTGCCAACAATATGATCTTGGTTGACCTTGATGATATCACTGTCTTCGCCAAGCGTGCGCTCGATCATTTGAACCATTTGAAGCAAGTCTTCGATAGGTGCAGGGAGTTTGGGGTATCCTTAAACCCAAGCAAGTGTGTATTCACTGTCCATGAGGGCTAGTTATTGGGGCACATTGTTTCCAAAGAAGGGCTTGCCATTGATCCGAAACGGGTGGAAGCTATCTTGTCGCTTTCCCTTCTGCGCCACAGGAACCTACAGAGCTTCTTAGGAAGGATAAATTTCGTAAGAAGGTTTATACCGGACTTTGCCACCTTGGTCAAGCCACTTACCTTTATGCACAAAAAGAATGCCGATTTTAGTTGGTCAAGAGGAGGCAGGGATAGCTTTGAAGCAATTAAGAGAGCCATCTCTCAAGCTCCTACACTTGTAAATCTGCGCTATGATAAGGACTTCATCCTCTATATTTTTGGAGGCGATGAAGGCGTCTCGGCTGTCCTAGTACAACAAAATGATGATCGAATGGAACAACCCATTGCCTTTTCCAGGGAAGCGCTCAAGGATTACGAGTTGAGGTATACTTTTGTAGAAAAACAACTTAAGAAGTTCAAACACATGCTCTCTAACAACAAGATTCAGCTAATGGTCTCACACCCAGGCGTGAAGGAGTTCCTATTGAGTAGGGACATGAGCAAGAAAAGAGTTGGTTGGATCACTAAAGTGATGGAGTATGACATTGACATCAAAATAACCAAGCTCCTGAGGGGTAAAGGTGTATGCGAGCAAATGGCAACAGACCTAGGTGTTGACAACAGGGTAGTCCTTGTGCTTCAAGAAGACTGACCAACTCACTTTGCCTATCCTAATCATGATTCCCCTAGTTGGGCCCAAAGCATGAACACTTTCCTCCAAACAAACGCATATCCATAGGGGCTCGACAAGGCATAGTGGAGGCACTTCAGGTTGCAAGCCATCCCCTATGTGCTTGTTAATGATGTGTTATTCAAAAAGGACATCAATGGAGTCCTCTTGAGATCTATAGAGCAAGATCAAATTGATAGCGTCCTTCAAGAGTTCCATGATGGACTATCAAGAGGTCACTACTTGCCAACGACTACTGTTGTCAAGATTATGAGAGCCAACTATTATTGGCCAAACTTATCTTGAGATGTCCATAGGTGGGTAAGGAACTGCAAGAAGTGCGCCTTATTTGCAGGGAAGCAGAGGCGAGCCACCCTTCCCTTGCACCTGATAAAAGCTGATTAGCCCTTTGCCCAATGGGGCCTGGACTTCATTGGCATGATCAACCCGTTGACCAAATTTGACCCCCAACATCAAAAGGTCAACCTCTATAGCAAAAAACTTGTTTGTCATGCTTCCATACCTTGTTCTTAGTCCTTTCCATGCATTAATAGTCTTCAAATGGTCTTCCTAAAGTCTTATTAGCAAAAAACAAGGTTAATTTGACAAGATTAAGGTAATGGTTTGTTTTGGTCTTGTACTAGTCTAGTCATGTCATGGTGTAAAGAGGGTTGGTCAAATGGTGTCATAGAGTCCTTAACTAGTTGACTCTCAAAGTCATATTACTCCTTAATCACCTTGCATGAATGTTTCATACTTGTTTGGAGAGATTAAGGTAATTTACAAACTTTAAGGTAAAGTTTTATGCAAAGGAAAATGCATATAACTAACTCCCACATGTGTCAAAGCCAACCAAGGTGAATGATCTGTACATCACACTTGTCCAAGCTTGTAAAAGAGGTTTCTAAAGTGTATATGATAGTTACAAGTCAGAAAGTGATCGGATTCTTGTAGTTCAACGCTTAAGAGGAGCTTTTCACCCACTTGTATAGACTTGGATATCCATTGGCAGGTGAAAATGCTTTTAGAGTGTCTCTTCACATTCTCCAGGTCATGTCCAAGTACATGAAACTTTCACAATTCCAGAGAAGGCAACAAATGCATAAAGTACATGCCCTTAACCAAGGTAGTTTTGTTCTGCTCATTCCATATAACACAAGGATAATGATGACCTGAGCTTAATGGCAGAGGAGGGGGTCCTAGTGGCCTTTAAATCCTTGGCATTGGTTTTCAGATTGAAGCCCCCAACTCTATGAACAATCGCTAAGAGCTTGAGGGGTCAAAAGGTGACTCTAATCCCCACTAGCTCTGTTTTGTCTTCATGACTGCACTTGTGAACTTGGTGAGAGAAGATAAACCATACGAGAATAATCTCAGAGTGGGCAGAGATCTCCATGACATGCAAATCCATCAGCTATATCAAGCATATGCATGTATTAGCACAAATGAGACTCCTTTTCACTGTTTGTATGTGACAGACCTGTTTTGTGAGGTTTGTGAGTTGTTCTCCATACAAGTAATGTGCTAATGGGGTGAAACGAGTTTCGAACAGGTCAAGATTGTTTATACATCATTTCCAAGCCAAAACTCATGTGCTTGAAGGGGTACAGTACCTAGATACAGTAAAAGAAACTTTTGTTCATTGCTAGCTTTTGAGAGCTCTATGTTGATGGTTTAGTGCATTGGGTAGTCTCCAATATATCCCTAGAAAGTTATCATGCCTTCTCAGCCTCATTTCAACCTTTTAAGGCATTACTTAATCATAGATGATCAAGACAAAAGTTGATGAAGAGATCATCATGCACCCATAGATCTCACTGAAGACCTATAGGTTTGTATTCAATGTATGAAGAGAATGTGCAATTCTTGTATGGAGGTTGAGTATTCAAAGGTCATAAGGCGATATGAGGGGTCTTAGATGGAGATGGCGGAAGAACGTTTTACTCTTTGGAAGTAATAGAAACCATACAAACATGAGACTACTTCAAGTTGCAGTCAAGAGCAAACAAACACACACCTACAGCCAAAGACTGTGTACAGGCCTGCCAATGTAGAAGTGAAATAAAGGTGATAATATTGCATTGTGAAGAGTTACATGATGGTCTCAACTTCATGAAATAGGGTAGAGAACATTGGAGATTTGTTCTCAATGAAAACATGGTCTAAGGATATGCCTAAATTGGCAAAAAGGTAGGTCTCCTTCTCACATAAATGCAACAATTCTTGCATTAGAGATGATGGTTTGAGGGCCAAAAGAAGGGCAAAAGTGATGTAAAGTATGGAGTGTGGATAGAGGTCTACACAAGAGGAAAAAGACCCTTGGAAAAGCTCAAAACCCAGCTAGGACTCTATACAGGCCTAGCTCTCTACAGGCCTACTTGAAATGCAAACCCATCTTCAAGCATTGAAGAGAAGATACTATGTTATGCATTGATGATTGGGTTTGGATGAATAAGTAGGGTTAACAGAACCATTAGAGATCAAGAGAAACCTAAAGAGAATGGTTAGAAGAGAGTGATAAAAATAATTTACCTTGAACCTTGCAGTCACATAGTCCAAGACCACATAGTCAGGCCTATGTGTTAAATGATGAAGAGAGTGGTCTGTTGAAGGCCAAATCAAAGTGTAGAGACCCTAGGAAGGTTATGAGAGCTTCGAAGAAGTGTTCTATGAAGTCTTGAACTCCTGCAACAATGATGAAAAGGGGCAAACACAGTTCTAGGGTCAGAGTGGGTAGTTTTGCCTATAAACCCTAACATTAGGGAATGAAGGTTATAGGAGGTTTGATGAATGGAAGGGGCAAGAAGATCATTGGAGCAAGTCAATATGAGTGTTATCGACCTCCCTAAAGCGTTTAGAGATAAAACTAGACTCTAAGATGGTTTTTCCAAGTCAATCTCTCTCAACCTCACCAAATGCAGACTTTCTAGCCCGAGAGGCATATTCTCATGCTTGGAACAATACGGACAAGTTGCACGGGAGCCCAAGCTCCTAGGGGATGTTATGGGGCCTTGTCCACTTGTGATTTGTGGAATTTGTTCATTGGTTAAGGGCATGTACTTTATGAATCATTGTTAAAATGATAAGTGTGTTTTTGGCTGCCTAAAAGCCAAAATTGACCCAATTGGAAAAATTGACTTCCCAAGTGCTTGAAATGAGTTGGAATGGCCTTGAAACCACCTGGACATTATTCTTCACTCTCAAGAGACCCTTACCATGAAATTTGTTTGTACTTGCAACTGTACGGATGCATTAAGTGTTGTACTTTTGTGAGGTTTTGGGTTCAAAATAGGGTATATAAGATCCTAGATTGATGCAAATCATTGGGGTAGATGCTTTGGGTTGTATTCTACCTCTTCAAGTCCAAAAATCCGTACATGCCACCCTAGAAGTGTTTCTATAGGTCTGGTTGTTGAAGGCAGTATGAAAAAGGCTTGAGAAAGGCTAGTTTCTTGGACCATTTCGTGGTTCTCATATCTACACAAGGTCTCAGAAGCCCAAAAGTGGCATGGAACATGGTCATAGGTTGGGGAAAGTGAATCAAACACTTATTGGCGGTTTCACAGGTGTGGGAGAAGTCTGGAGCAAATTCTTAGTTCCTAGGCTTATAGGGCTAAGGGAGACCTAATTGGAGAGAGAGAACAACATAAGTACCACTTGAACTTTTTTTCAGGCCATGAAATTTGGTATGGAGTTGTAAGGGGATACTGGGTACTCAAAACTACTCTCAGTTTTCCAAGATCATCCGTACATTATTCTACACAAGGAGGTTTGCATTTTTTAGGGCTACATGGAATTGAGTGCTAATGAGAGCTTTAGGTACAAGATGAAGTCTTGGAGAGAGTTTGAGGACTCCAAATGAGTTGTTTCAGGTTTGATATGATATAGAAATCCCTTTCATTAAGATAGGTTGCACTCATAAGGTTGAGATCAAGATTTGACACTTGCAAGCAAGGAGAGGCGTAGTAAGGTCAAGTGGGCTTCAAGACACCTAAGAGTTGTAATCATCACTTCAATGTCAGTTTAGAAGATTTCTAAGAATATGAAAGGTGTAAAGAGTAGAGGAAGAATGTAACTGAATATGACTTGATGATGAAGAGTGCCACTAGTCACCCACAAGCCAAGAAGAAAGCAGTTTTGAAGAGGAAGATCAAGGTGTCAAGCCAAGTTTGAAACTCCTATGCCATTTGGGAGATGAAGCATCTGCAAAAGAGCAACAAATGTCCTTGGAGATTTGATGAGATAGTTTCACAATTCCTTTCTTTATTGTAACCTTCACTTGACACATGTCATGGCTTTCTCCTACGCCACTCTCCTCTACTCTCATTTCTCTATTTAAGCAGCTTTGTTTGGCTTGTTTTGTATCCTCCACCTGGGTATGGCGAAGCCTTGCCCATTTGCAAGCCTTTGACTGGTTTCAATTTGTGTGCATGACTAGTTGATCTTGTCAAGTGATTAGCTTAGATTCCTTGGCATGTTGTCTTTTTCTAGCATTCATATTCAATTTGAAAGCTTCTTTGCAGGGCTTGTGAATTGTCTAAGTGAGATGTGAAATTTGAGTGAGTTGTCTATTCATTGGTGTCATTTTATGACCTCTTGTTTAGGCCTTCTAGCCCAAACATCTTTCATTACCTCCATAATGAAGTGCTGATGTAGAGCGGCAAATTAGGAGTAGTGTTTGTTTCAGGTTAGTCTCATGATTGATGTGCACTTGCAGTTGGTTGGTAGTGGTCAAATGTTTTGGTGTATCACCTCTATTAGAGTAGGCTTCTCTCTCTTTTCCCAACAAGTTGTAGATTAATGAATGAGCCTAAGTGATACATCAAGGGGAGCTAGCCTTATAACGTAGAGATTCAATCCACCTAAAGGTTACCTACAACCTAGGATTGTCTCCATGTTATCCCAAATTTGGAAGGCTTGAACAATCTTCTAGGGGTTCAAATTTGGGCTATAACACAACCCTCTATTAAGCGCTAGACACAAATGGATCCTTATAGCCATAGACTATTTCACGAGATGGATAGAGGCAATGGCGCTCAAGGAGGCAAATGAAACATGTATACTGGACTTTTACGAAGGTATAGTCACTAGATTTGGTGTTCCAACCACCATTATCTCAGATAACACTATGGCCTTCATTGGGACTAGAATCAGTGAATGGGCCATCAAGTATGGCATCTATTTGAGCACCTCCTCGAACTATTACCCTCAAGGTAATGGTTTGGCAGAGTCCACCAACAAGAACCTAATCCGTATCAAGTTTGTGTACCAACATAAAAATTATAACAAGGTTTACAAATAGTCAACTATGGTCGAGTAGTTAAATGCATGTCAAATAAAATGTAATAATCAAACAAATAAATTGACTATTGTGATGTCGTAGAGTGGTTAGAGATGAATTCATGAGAGGTTTGGAGGAGAATCAAAGGACTTGGCACACCAAGCTCAAAACAACCTTATGGGCAAATATGATAATGCCAAAAAGAGCAATAGGCAACTATCCTTTCATGCTAGTTTATGGGAGAGAAGCAAGGTTGCCCATGTCACTTGAGTTGCCATCATTGGAGCTTGCCCACCAACTAGAGCTGATTTAGAATGATCCTATGTCAGTAAGGCTAACAGAATTAATGGCATTGGAAGCGATTATGAATCAAGCAATGCACACTATGGAGCTTCAACAGGTGCAGATGAAGAAGACATTTGATAAAAAGGCTGTTGACAAAAGTTTCAAAGAAGGGGACCTAGTGCTCAAGTGGGATGAAGACAACAAACGCTGGGAGGCACACAAAGTTTGATGCCATATGGAGTGGTCCTTATGTCATAACTAGTTTCAAACAGGCCAATTTCTTTTAGCTCTCAAAGCTAAACAGAGAGGAGCTGCATATCCCAGTGAATGGGATCCATCTCAAGCACTGCTCTTGAAAGTTTCTCGGAGCTTTATATATAGTAGATTAGCTGCTTTTCTTTCCTCAAAGTGCTTCTACACAGCAGTTAGTTGTTTTTCGTTTCCTAAGTGCTTTCGCACATTTTGTTGTTCCTTGCTTTCTTGTTTTGTTTTGGGAAGGTCTTAGTTCTTCATATTATTCAATGATGGGTCAAGCGTTTATCAGACTCTAGCGTGTATGGGATTTACACTTTCAAAGCAGGCAAATCTCCCATGCTTCAATGACTCCATGCCCAATGGATTGCTTCATAGACTATTGGACCTTGCTTAACAAGCAAGCAACCCGCAGAAGTCATTAGAATGTTGACCTTTCAAGTCACCATGACCTTGAACTCCTTTAACATGATGGACGCACATGCAAGGAGAAAAACCACCCCCGAGCTCAACTTAGTGCTTCATGGAGCACAGTTCCTCAAGGTTCACAAGGAGTTTGCGAGGAGGCTAGATTAGAAGGAATCAAGGTTTCGCGCATTGCTAAGGTTTTGGCATTTGCAAGGATACGTGCCCAAGGATGAATGCTCAAAAACAAGGGCATGAGGGAGCACGTGCATCCAAAATGGAGTTGGGACCATTGCGCAGGTACTCAGTAAACACGGCCCAATGCTTGTTTGAGCTCGGTGCCCATTTTTTGTGAAAGCCACTTGGATGGGCGATTAAGTAGTAACTGTCAAGTGTCACACCTTGCCCAAAAGGACAAATCCGTTTTGATTCGCAGAATCAGAAGCGATAAGCTCTGACTGACATAATGATTGAATCGACGGATAATAAGACAAAAGAGCATGGTCGAGGAATGAATTCCAATGTAGATCTCAACCACCCTCTGATATAAGCATTCAATTCTGTAGTTGCATGAGCATGGGGACTTGCAACAAATGGCAGGACATGACGTCCAATAGATCCCAAGGAATCCCTCCACCTACCTTCACGTCCAGATTGCAATCGAAATTCAATAAACATGGGCTCTGACTTCTATTTCACTCATCTGTATTTAGTCAATGTAATTAATGACCCATGGGCTTCCCATATCTATAGTATAAGGGTGAACATTTTTCAGGCTCATAAATGTTGTTAAGATTTGTCCTCCATGAGCCCTTTACTGCTTGAACCTAGTGACTAATGAAAACACTGAGTTTACCTCTCCATGATTCTTGCATTTTGTGTGTATTTTAATGGTTGTTGATAGTTGTTTATGGATGTATTTTCCCTCGCATTGTTGTCCATCCATTTGCACCCGTGTAGAACTTGGCTCTCTCTTGCAGTGCTACTATGTGTGCACCCGGGTCTATGCACGCCCAATTTGGGGATCGTTTGAAGTCTCCATAGTGCTGCATTGTGTTCCCATGACTCCATGTGAAATACTTATGCAAGTAGTGTCCGTTTTGGGGATTGTGTAATATTTTCTTGTTTTCTACAGTTGCTCCATGTTTTTTAACGCTGTAGGGGTGCTCGCTCTATTCGTGGTGCATCACCACATTTCCTTTCAACAAACCCCTCACCCTCCCACTTCCTTTTTGCTTTGTCGAGATTAGGTTTAGCATTAGTAGTAGATTTCCTTTCTGCTCGTTGTAGGTCTGTGTGGTGGTCCTAAACCATATGCACTTAGATTAGAAGGAAGTCGGCATTCTCCATAGGTTCATCCCAAGGAACGCAAGAGTCCCACACCTTGGGGGACGATCCCATTATTGCACCGAAGCCTCGAGCTATTCGCACGCGGGAGGTCTCGAACTCGTCCAGTGCTTGTTCTCGCCAAACACTCGCGCTGAGTTGCAAGCACTTCTGTACCACGAATTACCCAAGGGTGCAAGCTTTGGGTGCTAACAATTCCCTTGCCCTACTACATTTCCTATGTGTTCATGTGAGCCCTTGCAGAACAATAAATGTAGTGCCAAAATCTTCTACAACATTGGATTGCACTACATGTACAACTATAAACACCATGTTAAAAATTGTTTTTCTTGTGACCACTTTTTGTAGGGTCATTAACAATGCTCAAGTTTACAGGAGGAATTGTGTGCTAGGAATTTTTTTTAATTTGGTGATTATAATTTATAGCTTATTGTACATTTGGAATATTATTTGTGGGTAATACCAAATATTCTTATTAGTATTAGATTTTAGCAATGATAGGAAAGGTATTGACATTGGTGGCCATTGTCATATGTCTTTTAATTCTTACTACCTCAAAAGACATTATATAATGCCTACCAAGACCATGAAAGGTGGTCATTCTTTGCGAGTCTAAGTGGGTAGACATATCTACCCTTGTCATGAGTGATCCTTCTGTATGAGTATACCATATTAATAATGAAGGATATTTCAACTTTCCATTGCTTTTAGTTGTACACTCAAGTGGTTTGATTTGTGTTCATGAGTGTTTGATGTTTTCTTTGCTTTCTCCATGTTACTCTCAACTTTGCACCTCTGGACGACAATTAGAAATAAATTGTACTGTTCCTTTCTTCATTGTTGTAATTTTGTTGTTCTTGTTTGGACACAAGAGAAACCCCCTTTTAACATTTGTTTCTTTTTGTTGATATTTGTAATTGAGAAAGAAAGAAAGAGAGAAATCATAAATGTCCACAAATGACCAAAAGTAGCTTTTGACACTCTGAATGAGTTTTTGGAATTGCATTTGTGATTAGCCCACTTATACCTTCATGCCACTGAGGGCCTTCTAGAATGTACTTTCCTGTGAGGGCTTTTGGTTCTCAGAGATTTATGGATAACTGTTAGGGAACCATTTTTTAAGGATATGCCACAATTTGTTTTGTAATCTGGAAACGACTGTTTATTGTACATTTGAAACAACTATTAATGGGTTGTCTTAACTCTTATTATAAGTTTTAGACTTCACTAAAAATACGGAGGGAGTTAGATGGTTATCTATTGCCAACTGTCTGCGAGTTCCGGCTACCTTGGAATAATTGTCCAAGGTGTACCAAAATCACCAAAAGAGGCTATTCTATGCAATTCTAAGTGGGTAGAAATTTGTACCATCGTCATGGGTGATACTTGTGTACATATCATTTCATATTAATGATGACCAATTTTCAATTTTCCATTACTTTCAGTTGTATGCTTATGTTTGTTTGATTTGTGCTTATGTATATTTTTAATTTTCTCTGTTGCTTTCTTTTGCCCATTTTTCTGTTCTGTCAATGTTTTGGCTTTCCAGTGTGAGACTCTTTAATGAAGGGGTGTTTGTGGTTCCAGAGTTATGGCCTGCTACATTCACAACTACCTTTGATCTGTGTCATTGTTATCTAATTGACGTGCAATCCATATATGTCTAGCTGAGAATACAAAGGGACCCATCTCTCTGGGATGTCTTCATTGCAGTCTGTTATTTCCTCTAGCTTCATCACCCTTTTCCATGTACACTGAAGGTGACTAGTATTTGGATCTTTATACAGAGACTGCATACTAAGATCACATATTCCTCAATACCCCAAGGAGGAATGGTCAACACAACTCCTTCCTGATATGACCAAAATATATATTTCCTTGGTTAGGGATATTGATAACATGGAAAGGAGCCTTCATCATCTTGGCAAGAAAGATGGGGAACAAGACTCCCATTTACCTCTACTGGGGGAATGTGTAATGAAATTGGTTAGTTGTATGCAAAAAAATATGAATATATCAACGTGCTTCAGCAGAATAATCAGTCTCAACAAAATATAGAAACCATTGAGAATGCTTTGAGTGCAGCCATACACTCATCCTGAGAGTTCTATGCATCCTACACACTCTGCAGAGTTTGCGCATCACCATGCCAACTTGCACTATCAGCGCAACACTGTGTTACTTCACACATTTTGCGCAACGCCAAATTTTATACTGTACAGCTCAACATCTGTGTAGAACACTCATTGGCCATGTGGAGACTTTGGTCCACGTCATGCCATGCCAGGTGACACGTTCAGAGCTCGTGCCCTCTCAATGCATCTGTTAGCATACCATGCATTTGGAAGTCAAACCGTCGCACCTACACAAAGGCAAACCATCATCTATATCAGAAGTTGAACCGTCTTCTTTTGTAACTGCTTTCTTGCAATGATATATTGTAACCATTTGACTGCAAGAGGGACAAGAATCAAATGGTCATTTGTTCACACATTCCCGTTTAGGAAAGTCATGGGATTTCTCATTCTCAGCCTTGTTTCATACTGTACACATATGTACCATACATGTTCATTTGTCATTGATTAAAAGAGCATCTCTCTTTCTTTGCATTTGAATGAGTAATGGTTTATTGTCTTTTCTGTTTACTATCGTGTATTCTATAACTCAACGATTTACTAGCTAAATTGTTGGGATGTCCTCTGTGCCACCATCCAGGGCCCCCTGATGTGGATCATTGCTATCAGAGTAGAGCTTTTTGCATCCCTGTAAACACGCAAGCACAACAACAAGGATGTCAACTTGGTTTCATATCAGACGTTGATCAAGAGTAAGATAGCTCATTCTTAGAAGAAACCTTTTGATACCTCCCCAAATGTTAAACAATTCATTCAAGGCACGCTAGAGGAGCACACATTGTACCCACTCTTCTACACCTGTCAATACATCGTTTCCCCGTCAAAACCTTTTCAAGATTCAAGTCAATCTAGACATTCCTATTTTCGAAACCAATATTGATGCTATAGCATTGTATAATTAGATTGGAAAATTGAAGGCCTACTTCTTGGTCAACTACTTTAGTGACAAAGAAGATCAGGATTCACAACACTAAAGATGTCTATCTCAGTCAAACACTGGGGGGAAGCTTACTTTGCATAGCGCAAACAAGAATATAAGTCTTTTAACACTTGGAGCAACTTTGTTAGTGCCATGTAGAGTGAATACTACCCTCTCAAAAACTATGAGATGAGTGCATGAAGTTTCAGTAGTTGCGCCAATGCAAAGAGTAGTCAATTCAAGACTACACCGAGGAGTTAAATGACTATGTTGCGTGCTAGCATAAAAACTCAACGAAGCAAATAAGGTGTTGAAGTACGTCAGCGGACCCTCGCCTAATTACACATCAAGATGGATTTTGGACCTCTGACACACTAGGGCAAGCATACTGTAATGTCACCAAGATTGAGGTTGAGGCCAACGCTAAGATGAGTAGAAGTTTTCTTCTTCATCTAGTGTCGGGCACAAGAGCAAAACCTGTGCACAATACACCAAACTCTTTTGCCTAAAAGACATCGTGCCAAGGAGAACATATGAAACAATCTACAACCTAATAAAAGGCCCCATCATCGTTAGCATCAGACAAAGGCAAGAAGAAGCAATGTGATAGGTGGTGCCACTGACACTGCTCAAGCTCACACAACGATTTTGAGTGTTGCGCACAACAATCCTTGATTGTACAATCTACATCAAGCGCCACGTAAGGAGAAGACATCGATCTAGATGCTTCTTGTCTGAGTGTGCATGAACATCCTTGTATCTCTAAGATTATCTTGCACTCGAGAATTTATTGAACATTTTTTAGAAGAGTGAAACATCGAGCAGTGAAGCTTTTTGCTAAATGGTGTGAGAATTCACTCTTCGTAGAGCTTAAGTGAGCTTCACAAAGCCCTTTGAATCTCACAAGCTTGGCAATTTGTTTTGAAGCTGTGTAAAACTGGAGGAGCTTTGCAAGCCTATAGAGTTTCACACGCTGGACAACCTTGGCTGAAGCTTAGCAAGCCTACAAAGCTTTGCAAACTTGAAATAGCTCCTCAAGCTTACAAGAGCATCACAAGTGTGGAATGAGCTCCACAAAACCAAGGAAGCTTTGCAAGGCTCAGAAAGGCTTGGATTAGCTTTCCAAGCCACCAAAGCCACGAGGCAGTACTTCATAGATCATCAAGCTATCCTCACTCGAAGTTGCCCACATTAGTACAATGGCGCAACACCACTTTGGGGGTTCAGACATGGCGCCATCCTTGCCCATGCCATTCCTTATGTGATGTTTCAAATCGGCTTCCTTTGTGTGCATATCATTTGTAAGCCATGATGGGAAGGTTGAATCTTGCTACATGGTGGTGCCAGTTATCGACAACTTCCTTGCCGCATAGTGTTGCTAGGTATTGACAATTTCCCCACAACCATTCCAAGGGGAAGCAACTTTCAAATGAGACAAGTGTACGATATGTAGACTCTTTTAGGCGTGTGTATTCCGCATTTGAAGCAAGAAGGGAAATAATGCCATTAACTGCTTCATGGATGCATTCCATACAAGAGGATGAAAGTAACAACTTGTTAGAAACGTTATACCTATATTTGTAGAGAATGTTAGAATCATCATATTTAGTAGGAATCTAACACCATGCAATGCGGTTTGCTGCAGTTGATCAATTGCTTTGAACTATACTTGTAACATGGATTTTGTGTTCGAATGGTAATCTCGATTCCACGACATTAGTAGTTTCTTTTAATGCTTCTTGGCCCATTTAAGCCAAAGGCAAGATCATGTGAATGGGTTCCACAACAAAGCGGTTACACAATGGTTTTGCAACGGAGAAAGACACTGCCTTCAATCGAGAAAGGGGGTATTGGCTGGAAGAGTTGTCTAGTTGTAGTAGACTAGCGTAGCTAGAATAAGAGCATGTAGCTCATAATTAGGAGGGTGTTAGCATGCATAAGAGTGCATAGTAAGAAGGCCAAATTGGCCAAGTTGTGTAGTGAGTGTACCTCCAAGCTTCGCAAAGCCAAGTCAACGAGTGTGTGAGTGTAATATCTCCATTTTACATTGAGGAATGCAAGAGTGGAGTGTTGTGTGCCTATCCTGTGTTGCAATTGAGAGTTTTGTACTTTGATACGGTTGTGAGTTGTTTGTTGTTCGCTCGACCCACAATCCACCTCACCATCATTGAGTGTTAACACTTGTACCGTCGACATTTAAGAGGAACAAGAATGCCTCTTCCATACTAAGTGTTTGGTTAAGGGTCAATGCCTTCATGTCATCATTGTTAGTGGGAGCCAAAAGAACATTATTGTGCAATATGTAGTCCAATGCCCAGGGCTTACCATTGTAGCACATCCTCATCCATAATACTTGGGATGTCTGCAACAAGTGAAAGATATTCAAGTTTGGTGTTCGTGCACTTTTTAGTATTGAATCAAGCCCACTTGTGATTTAGTTGCCTATGATGTCGCGCCATTGGAAGTCTTTGGCATTCTACTTGGAAAGCTATATGTGTATGATCGAGATGGTTTCTGTAGAGCTAAACCACAATGCTGGTTTGCCAAAGTCAATGACTATATCTTCAATGTCCCGGATTCCCCCCAATGACCAAAGTCATTTTGTTATTTGCCAAACAATGCTGCTAGCTCATTTCTCATGTGTAGAAGCTCATGCTACTAATGGTCTGCCCAGAGACATAAGAATGCCAAAGCAAACATGCATTGGCAGTGTGCCCATACTGTGTCTTTATCTAACAACAACTTGACAATTTGTTGCAGCAATATGGAGACAACTTTGGAGAACCCAAAGGCCTACCCACATTACGTGGTAAAGCGCTAGATTGATTTGCTTCCTTGATCCCCTCTTCCAAACAGCCTGCTGTATTACAGATCCATTTGGGAGAGTGATGAAATTTGGCGCCAAATCCAAGAGCTTATTGATCAAGGAAAGATGGGGCCAAGCTTTTCTCCTTGTGGCAGCCCAATAGTCCTAGCACCAAAGAAAGATGGCTTATGGTGTCTGTGCACTCAACAAGATAACGATGAAGAATTGGTATCCATTGCGGTGCATTGACGACCTTTTGGACTATCTCCAATGGAATATCCCTTAAAAGAAAACCTTGACAAGTCTTGGGAAAACTGAATTCTGATTTTTTTATTATTTTTGGAGGTTATTGGAAACTGAAATTTCGTACAGTTACTGCAACAAATCGTAAATGATATATGCAATTCAAGTTCAAAATTTTATTCAATGCTTGGTAATACAAATAACAAATAAAGCATAATACCTAAGTTTATCCCTGAACAACTCAAACCCTAACCTGGGTTTGGCCATGTTTTCCCCCTTTTTTGGTACAACAGGTTGCTAGTTCTACCGTTGGAGGTGTTGTACAGTACGACCAGGGTTTGGAGTGGTTGTTGGCAGTTTAGGAGGTGTTGGAATAATTTTCATTGATGTCAAAGGAATTGTAACGGATATGAATGGAAATGTCAAACGGAATTGTTGCCAGAAGTGAAAGGAATTGTTGTTGGAAGTGAACGGAAATGTCGACGGAAGTGAACGGAAATGTCGATGGAAATGTTAACGGAAATGTCGATGGAAATGTCAACTGTCACATCTCTTGGTGAAGAGGTACCTCTTGGATGGGACACATCCTTTAAAGGCTATATAAGGGAGAAGAGATGTGGAAGTATTACAAGCATTCGATTTGAATGATCATATAAGCGTGAGAGAGAAGAGTAGAAAATGAAATAGAATCTCTCTTAAGAAGTGTGAAGGGTAAATTTATTTTAACGAAGAATATTATTTGAGAATTGTGAAAAAGAGAAAGAGCATAAAGTATATAAGAAAATTACTGAGAGAGAAAGTGTAAGAGAAACAAAGCCATTATTCGATTGAAGAAGCAATCACAGATGGTGGAATCGATTTGGCTTGGGGTCGGTGCCTCATAGTCTAGGGGTTGGTGCTCCTGTGGGTCGGCACTCACGAATTGGCCAGGTTGGTGCTTGGCGAAGGGGATTGGTGTCTCTAGTGGGTGGGTGCTTACAATTTGATCGAGTTGGTGCTTGGTTTGGGGATTGGTGTCTCTAGTAGGTTGGTGCCTGCAAACATTGTAAAAGAGTTATATATATATATATATATATATATATATATATAAGCAATATTTTGCCATGGTTTTCTCTCGAAAAGGTTTCCACGTAAATCTTGTGTTCTCTTGTGTTATTAATTGCTAGATCTCTAATGCTTATGATTGTTGTGGTTGATTAAATTTGAAAAGATTAAAAGATTATGTTATACTGATTCACCCCCGCTCTCAATATAACCCTGTGCTTAACAGGAGGTAAGCCACTGACTGAAAGTGTGACGCCAAGAATGAACTTCCTAATGTGGGTCCAAAACCCTAACAATAGGGCTTCGGATTGATTCTTTGTTGTGTTGCTGATTTTAGTCTATTGCGATCTGCCCAAAAACCCACATTTTGCCCCCAAACTACTACGATTTGCTCCTAGGAGGTTTCACTGCTTCTTGGAAGTGAAGCGTAGTTTAGGGGAATGTGATGCTAACCAAAATAGGAGTTACTATAGTGATGCCAACCAATAAGGGTCAACCTTATGCAGTACGACAGTCGTGGTTGCTGAAAGTGTTGTAGTTTCTTGGTTCAAACCTTTGCGAAACCTTGATTTCTAATTATTGAAAACAACTCAACTATGTGAAGTGATTGTAACCCTTGTATTGAGCTACCTTGATACACTGAAGGGGTTTTGTCCTCCAATCTAGCTGTAATGAAGGTTTTCGTCCTCAAGCAGAAGTTGAATGAATTTTGGATTCAGTCATGAACGGAAAAAGTGAATCCTCAATAATTCCTTCATAATGATTGCCCCAATGTCTTTTTATGAAATCCACTTTTCCATTTTTACCCAAACCCTAACATAATTAGTGTTAGCTATTTAGATAGCACGCAATAGAGGTTAGATTGCTCAAGTCTGACTCATTCCTGGACTAACATGGGAATGATCTAACGCTGTGGGATGCTTATATCTAGATTAGACCTCTAGGGTTTTTAATGAGGCTAGTTCCTCAGATATGATAGTTTGGACTTTTCTTTCTAAGACCTAAACAAGTTGGGGTGAAAAGAGTTAAGAGATTGCATAAAATAAAACCTATTCTAACATATGGTGATGCATCGAATGTTCAAAGATCCACTCTCAAGTTTGAACTCATTAGCACACTAATAGACTACGTTGTTTGGATACGGGTACGGGTATGATTCGGGTACGCGGGTACGCCATTTTTCAAAAACCTTGATTTGGATACGTTGTGGGTAAGTCTCTCTCTCTCTCTCTCTATATATATATATATATATAAATTTAAAAGAATTTTAAAATTAAAAATAAAATTTAAATACTACCTAAAGATATAGTAAACTGTAAATTTAAAATAAAATATAAATTATAATATTAAAAATGTAAAAACTAAATAGTATTTAGTTTAAATTTTTAATATTATTTAAATTTTTAATATTATATTTTATTTTATTTTTAATAGTTATATTATATTAAATGAAAAATTTAAAATTAATTAATTTGATCCCGCTTTAAGGAGAAGGAAACATGGTTTCCCTCATGCTTTCAGTATTTCTTTCCCAACTCTAGTATCCGATTACGATCAAGCTCGTTGTTACAAGTGTTGGTTCGGGTTAAGCAGATTTGGTGGAACCCGGCCTCCTGGAGGACGCTGGGACCATACATTGGCCAACACTTGCTGAACCCCTGCCTTTCTAAACACCCACAGCCTTCTATTGTCGTTGGACCACATAACCCCATATTCATCCTCGTACAAAGCCATGGCAGGAAAGTCATCGGGGTCCAGCTGCCCCTCGTTAATTTGGCGGACAGCATCACGCAAGCTCATGCCGTTACGAAAATGTTCTGCAATGGAACTCTGCGAGAACCTCACATCAGAGGGATTCACATACCTCGACTCCATCCTCACTGTTAATGGTCCCCATACCGTTTCCCTGAGAATTTATAGTGCATTTTCAGAAAGAAACGCATCGTTGTTCCAAGTGCAACTCGTTAGATTGACCCAGCTCGGGCTCGAGTTGTGCAAATCGCACTCAAATGGCAACTCCGACAGCATTCCGAAGGTCCACTCCCGGAACCATCTGCAAAAGCGTAAACCGAACTGGCAAAGGGCGGCTAGATCCAATAGTTTCGGAGAACAACTCCAGGAACAATTTTTTTTTCGTTTTTCGCGTTTTCCGTCAGAAATTTTCAGGGGCGCCCCAGAAACGCCTCGGGTACGCTCGGAGTCATCCCGGAGGCGCCTCCAAACAGGAGGCGTCGGGCCAGGGGGCATACCCCTGCAACACAGCTAATAGACTATGAAAAGAACCAATGTAGTGCTTACAATGGTTTCCAAGCAACAATACTTCACCTAGAGGTCAATTTGATGGACTTAGGCTGGAGGGCAATGAGGATAAGGCTTGATTGAAAGCATCTACAGTCAACAATCCACTCTATACCTGAGACATCAACATTAAGACACGCTAGATGACTTGCAAGGAGAGTTTATTAGTACTTAGGTTGAACTTGGACCTATAAAGGGAAGATGATAACTACTTTTGCATATCAAACAAATACAAAACACTAATCACAAATTGGTAAACAACCGCAAAATGCTCTATTCATTACTCCAAGAGGTGCAAAATACAATTTCTGGCAGAGTCTAGTTGTACCAGCTTGAGGGATGCTTAACAATAGCTCAAAGGCTATACTTATAAAAAAGGTGAGCAAGAGAGAGGGATTTTGGCATTGAAAAAGGCATCAAAATGAGCACAACTCCTTGAATCGTAGTTACAACTGTCTCTGCATTTATGCTCATTCAAGCTTTCTGATTGATCCGGGTCACTTCAATCCATTGCATAGTTACATTATTCCTTCACTATGCTTCTTTATGGTTGCAATGATGTGATCAAGTCGTTTCGAGCTAAGTTCTGGCATCAATGTAGTTACAACAATGGGCTCAATCAGTTGAGTTTTGTCATGGCGCTAACTGCTCTACTAGTTTGTCGAGGCATGCAAGAGTGGAGAGAAGGGTCACTTTCATGCAGTTGGCTTTGGGGATGAAGCCATTGAAGTCTACGTGTCTGCCTTGGTGGCGTCCTTCAAAATGTTATCTCTGGTTTAAACTGGACTAGACTCGAACTTGGATCCATGCTTTTACTTGCTTTTGTTGAAAACCGCTCCTTCGACCTCCAATGAGAAAGCTCCCTGGGTTCGACTTTGGCTGTCAAATATCAACTTGGACCAATTAAATAGCTCCAAATTGCCTTGTTCCTATTGGTCCCGCAGATCCCTGCTGTCAGATCCTTGACCTTTTGACCTCCTGCGCAGCGTAGATTTGCTTGGTACGAATGAACGTGGGCCCTTGATTTCTTGCCACCGAAGATCCTTTGACACGTTGACTCGAGCTCGCACTGTTGGATCAAGATGACAAATGAACGCAGACTGTCAGATTTGTTTGGACCCACCATTTGAACTCAAACGGCTAACTCGCGAGGCTCAACTTTGATGTTTGCGTGCCCATATTTGACGTCTGCGTGAATGTATTTGATGTCCGTGCGACCATCTTATGATTTTTGAATGCCAACGGTTATTTGCCGTGTCTTAAGTTTGATGTCTGTGTGCCTGTCATTTGACGTCCGCGGGACCGTCACACTTGTTGGATCAATTTTGAAGGCGTTGGACAAACAATTTCTCTGAAACCATTCAATTCCATTGAAGTTTTGCATCGGGCATTTGTTGCGGACATTTTGTCCGATGGAAATATCTTCAGGTTTTTGACAAGGACCTTTTGTTTCGGACATTTTGTCCAATTGAAATGTGTCTTCGGAAAGATTGTCCTGGACATTTTGTTCAGAAGAATTCCACCTTCGGTACTTTTGATTGACATTTTTTTCGAAAGAAATATGTACTTAGTCTTTTGTCTTTGGGACAATTTTCTCGAAAGAATTCCAATACTTAGCCAAATAAACTTTGAAATATTTTCCAAGTGTAAACTAGGCTTTTAAGCCAACAAGTTCTTTGGGACATGTTCTTGAAACTGTGCGGACATCATGAAAACCTGTTCAAACTCTTCACCTTGCAATGCTGACCTTGCTTCTAAGCCATTTGATCTACTCATCAATTGGGGCTTTGCTAGGCTTCTCTCTAGGTCTAGGCCAAGCTTGGTATGTGGGCCAAAATGGCCAACAATTAGAATTACTTTTAGTTAAATATTCACATTTTCCTCATAATAATTAATTTTTGGCCATGTAATTAATATTGCTTTTGGCCCCACTTAATAATAATAATAATGTATAAGTGTCTTTTTTAAAGTTATTAAATAAAGTGACTTTAAGGACAACTTAAAACATTATTATTAAATTATTTCCCTTTAGCCTACGAAAAATAAAAATAGGCTTCGAGGCTTCAGATTTCTTCAAATCAGAAAAGGGGACATTGCAGTTCACACTTCCCGTAATTGCTTTCCCTCAAGCAATTGCATACTAGGATTGCCAAGTATCTCTTCACCCTCCCATGTTGCATCTTCTACTAGTAGATCCTTCCAATGTACCAAATACTCTGTGATGGCTTGTTCTTCAATTTCTTCTCTCTGAAATCTATGATAGCTTCAACAACCAGGGTTAATTTGCCTTCATCATCCAAAGGGGCTAACTCAACTGAAGGGATGATACGCTGTCCCAATGCCTTTTTGAGGGATGAAACGTGGAATACATTGTGTATCCCACTGTGCTATGGTAACTCAAGCTCATAGGCAACCTCCCCAAGGCTTTGCTTAATCTTGTATGGGCCATAGAAGCGAGGCTTTAGCTTTTTAGCTCTACTCATCTTGCGAGAAGACCGTCTATATGGTTTCAATCTCAAGAAAACCATGTCTCCAACCTCACCATATCTCTTAGTACGGTGTTGGTCTGCATAAAACTTTTGTTGATTTGGTGCATGTTGGAGATTTTTTTTTAGTATTCCCAATATCTCTTGGCTCTGTGCAACCAAGTCTCTTGCCCCTGGCACTCCACTGTCTGTAATAATTAAATCCATAAAAAAAAGAGCATCATAACCATACAAATCTCTAAAAGGAGTCATACCATTGGACATATGGTGCACAGTGTTGTAACAATGCTCTCCCATGTGAGCCACTTGACCCAAGCTGATTGCTACCCTGCCACATAATTCCTCAAGTAACCCTCCATCCACATATTCACAATCTCTGTTTGCCCATCTGTTGGAGGGTGGTAATTGGAGTTTGGAGTCATTTCAGTTCCCGCTAAATGAAAAAAGTTCTTGCCAAAACAAAGGAACCTGCTATCCCTATCACTTACAATGTTTTTAGGCAATCCATGTAGCCTAAAAACCTCTCTAAAAAATAGATCAACAACTTTTGGTGCCTTAAACTCAATTGGAATAGAAAAGAAGTGAGCATATTTGGTAATGGACTTTTGGAAGGCTTGTGATAAAATCCATTGAAATACTCTCCCATTTTTGATTTGGAATTGGGAAGGGCTGCAACAAACCGGCTGGAAATACATGCTTTATTTCGTTCTGTTGGTAGGTGAAACACTCCCTGATGTATTGGAGGACCTCTCCCTTGAGTCCTCTCCAAATAATCTATCCCTTATCTATTTGTAAGTCCTTAAATAACTTGGGTGACCAGCCAAAGGTGTATCATAGACAGCCCTCAAGATTTTGTTCATTACTTTTGATTTAGGGACTAGATAAATTCTATCCTTGTAGAGGATGAGTTCATCAATCACCTTATATCTGTCACCCTGTGCTTTGCCTTCAAGGATATCATTAGTGAATACATTCTTTGCATATTCTGCTATTAGAATAACCTTCCAATCAACAAAGATTTCAGACATAGAGCATAAGAATGTCTTTTGAGACAAGGCATCAACTACAACATTGTTCTTTCCCTTAGCATACTCTATGTCAAAATTATAAGCTTGAAGTTTACTCACCCATTTTTGTTGCCTATCATTCAAGTCCTTTTGGTTGAGAAAAAACTTCAAATTGTTGTGATCTGTCTTGACCACAAATCTGCCACAAACCAAGTACTTTCTGAATTTTGCTAAAGCACGCATGATGGTCAACATTTCTTTGTCAGATATAGAGAATCCATGTTATGTATCCTTGAGTTTCTGACTCTCAAAGGCAATGGGATGCCCCTTTTGCATCAAAACTGCCCAATTCCTTCCCCTGATGCATCACTCTCTAATACAAAAGGAATAGAAAAATTTGGAACAAGTACTGGACATGGACTCATTACATTTTTAAGTTTGTCAACGGCTGTTTGGGCTGATTCGGACCAGTTGAATGCTCCCCTTTTGGTTAATCAGTGAATGGGACAGCAAGTTGTGAAAATCCTCTAACAAACCTTTTGTAGTAGCTACAAAGGCCCAAAAATCCCCAACTGTGACAGTGGTAGGCCACTCCAATATGGCTTGGATCTTCTCTTGATCAACCTGTACTCGTGCATTAATAACATGTGCTAAGTATAAGTTTTCAATCATGCCAAACTCACACTTAGACTCCTTAGCAAAGAGAGTCTACTGTTCTAAAATTTCCAGCATTGTATACTAAGTGTTTCAGGGGCTCTACCCAAGTCTTATTGTACACCAAAATGTCATCAAAGAATACTAAGACAAACTTCAAGTGCTCACTAAAGATATGGTTCATGCATGATTGGATAGTAGGAGCATTGGTCAAACCACAAGGCATAACCAGAAATTCAAAATGTCCAAAATGACATCGGAAAGTTGTTTTGTGCACATCCTCATCTCTTACCTTGATTTGGTGATAACTGGATTTCAAATCAATTTTGGAAAAATATATAGCTCCATGCAATTCTTCAATTAACTCATTAATCTTGGGTATTGGGTATCTATAATTGATAGTCTTCTTGTTCAAGGCACGGTAGTCAATACACATCCTCATAATACCATCTTTCGTCTTCACCAAAACAACAAAAGAAGCAAAGGGACTAGAACTAGGCCGAATATGTCCCATATTCAATAATTTCTTGATTGCCTTCTCAATTTTTTCCTTGAATGCTCTTGTATGGTGATAAGGAGTAATCATAACAGGTTTAGACCCTAATTCCAGCTCTATGACATGCTGAAATCCTCTATCAGGGGGCAATCTTGGAGGTAAATTACTAAATACTGTGCCACGGTTGTCCAAAATACACTGGATAGCGACATGGTAAGGTCTCTTATGAGTGGATGAAGCTGTAGTACTTACCAAGCAATGGGCTGCCCAAGCTATTTGCCCCTCACGAAATGTTCTCTCCATCTTCTTCGCTATGACCACTCTAGGGGCTCCATTGGCCATACCATGAATCCCAACTTCCTTTCCATCAAACTTGAATTTCAGCTCCATGTTTTGGTAATTTTGTCTAAATTCCCCAATGTAACGTAACCATTGCACCCCTAAAACCAAACTTTATTCTCCTATGCCCACCACATAGAAGTCATCATTCATCTTATAATTGCCAAGAGTGATATCCAATCCCTTAACCCTCGTCGGTGCATGGAATAATGAAACCATCAGTTACGGTGACATTAAAACCCTGGAAATCTTTTGTTTTCAGCCCTCTTCAGGCTACAAACCCCTCATCAAAGAAATTGTGGGTTGCCGTGCTATCAATCAAAACTGTTACCTTTTGCCCATTCAACACTCCACAAAATCCGAAAGGATGTTATTTGTGGGCTCTTGAGAGTGTAGCAAACGTACCACTTGAAATCTTTTCTTATTTAATTTCAGCTTTTGGTTCTTCCTCTTCAACTCCTACTTCAGGTTTCTCTTCTTCTGATTTTGTACCAAATATCACCTCTATGTAATGTACTTACCCTTTTCCAAGGCATCTATGTTTAGGCTCCCATGGATCCTTGCAAACGAAGCATAGTTTTTTTCCTTCTGAGCTCATTCTTGGTTTTTGCTTCTTTGCTCACTTTTGGTAGCTCCTTTTGTTGAAACCCTCCTTGCTGAAATGGTTTTTCTCTGCCCATAAGGTATTGATTTTGGCTGCTGCCCATAAGGTGTTGCTCTTGGCTGTCCCTTAGGAGCTGATGATTCCAAGTTCAAAGCTCTTTTAATTGCTTCTTGGAGAGACAAAGGGTCAAAAGCTTTTACTAAAGTCCTTGAGAGGTTCAGACAAGCCTTTAAAAAATAAAACCACCAGTCTCCTTTCTATTACATTTGGTACCATCACGGATAGCCTCTGGAAATCAGCAATGTAATAGTCCACTATTCCTTCTTGTTTGAGTTGGGCTAACTCCCTGAAATGGATTTTTTGGGTCTTTCTTATCAATCCTCTCTATTACCTGTTGGCTGAATTCTTCCAATGTAGAAATAGATCTATGCCCTTAGATGACCATGCCATGGTACCACCATTCATGTGCCACCCCTTCAAGGTGAAGGGTAGCAAATTAATTGCCTCTTCCTCATACATCAGATTCATTGAGAAATAAGTATCCAACTTTTGCAACCAAGATCTAGCTGAACATTTGTTTGAACTATCATAAGTAGGAAGGGTAATCTTACTTAACCGTTGTTGTATATCTTTCTATGGTTGTTCTCACCGAGTTCTCCTACCTTTTTTGTTGTTTTCATTTTTAGATCACAAAACTCTCTGAAAGTGAGAGTTTATTGCACTGCAATGCCAAGTCCATATTTCGCATGATATACTGTAAACTCATTCCCTATATGAAGCGGTTGAGGCTCTACTTCTTAAAGGTGATCCTCTTCTTTTTGTAGGAATTTCGCATGAAAAGTTTAGAAGGTGGGGTGATTGAAACCCTCTCATTCGCTGATGAGCTTGCTTCTCCTTGGTTTGCTTTATTTGGGTTGATACCTTGCATAGCTCAGACTAGTTCTAACATGAATTCTTTCAAAGTCATTTTGGTTGTCTTTTCCAAATCTTTTTGACCTCAGCGGATTGTCTCATGTAAATAACTTATTTCATCAGAAGGAATCCATTTTTCTCTGTCACCCATATTTTCTTCTTTGATCTCTGGTGGTTGAACTTTTCTTTTTTCTGTTTGATAGTATCTTATTTCTCTTCCACTAATACCATTGGCATGCATGTGATATTATATAAAGATGTCAACTTTCCCAACAGACGAGCAAGAATTTGGCTTTGATACCACTAAAATATCCCTTAAAAGAAAACCTTGACAAGTAAATCCTGAGAAAACTAAATTCTGATTTTTTTAATTATTTTTGGAGGTTGTTTGAAATTGAAATTTCATACAATGAACTGTAGCAAATCGTAAATGATATATGAAGTTCAGGTTCAAATTTTTATTTAATGCTTGGTAATACAAATAACAAATAAAGTAGATTACTTAAGTTTATCCTTGAACATGTCAAACCCTAACCTAGGTTTAGCCACATTTCCCCCCTTTTTTGGCACAGTAGGTTGTTGGTTCTAGCACTGGAGGTGCTGTAAGTACGACCATGATTTGGAGTGGTTGTTGGCAGTTTAGGAGGCAGGGTATTGAGTGAAAGCTATGTTGTTTGGGTATGGGTACGGGTACAGATACGGGGAAGTCTCAGGTACACGGGTATGTCATTTTTCAAAAACCTTGATTTGGATACGTCGTGGGTATGTCTGTATATATACTACATTGCAGGGGTACGCCCTCTCCCCCGGCGCCTCCTGTTCGGAGACGCCTTTGGCACGGGGACGTCCCGGGTACTCTCGGAGGCGTTCGTGGACGTATCGGAAACCTCTGACACAGCCACAGACACCTCCAGGAGTACCCGGGACGTCTCCGGGCGTGCCCGAGGGATTCCGGCAAAAAAATGGCGAATTTTTTTTAAGAAAAACCTCAAAAAATACTTTAAAAAAACCCTAAAAACTAAGCAACCCTAAATGTAAATCCAGTCCAAACCGAACAATATATAAATAAACTTATACTTTAAGTTATATTTTATTTATATACTTTCAGGGTGTTTGAGAGGGGTTTCAGACTGCTAGGAGCTATAATGCAAATTCTAGGTTTTGGAGGATCCTATCATATTTCAGAGTTAGATTCCAGGGTTTCAGGGTTTCAAACTTAGCCATATTTCAGGTTTTCAAGATTTCAAAGAGACATCATAGGAGGTATGAAGGCTGCATGAAGGGATGTATGCGTGATAGAATAGTATGAGAATATCTCTCGCAAAGTGCCACAAGCCGATCCCACCCCATTCCCTGTGCACCCCTTAAGGCATGCACTCGTGAGATTCAATGCACCGATGAGCCCTTGTGAGACAAAGTGTTAGTAAATGATTAAGTTGAAAAATAATGGGAGTGGCATTCATGATTTTGTGGACAATCGAGATGATTTATTCTAGATTTGAATGTACATCTTGTCTTTGAAGTAATGAATGAATGAATATTATATATTTTTAAGTGTTTTATCATTTATAGACAAATATTTTCACACTATGTAGTTTCAAGTGTTTTACTAAAAAAATGAGTAATATACAATATATACACACACACACACACACACACACACACACACACACAGACGTATCCACGACGTATCCAAATCAAGGTTTTTGAAAAATGACGTACTTGCATACCTGAGACGTCCCCGTATCCGTACCCAAACAACATAGTATATATATATATATATATTGTATATTACTCATTTTTTTAGTAAAACACTTGAAACTACATAATATGAAAATATTTGTCTATAAATGATGAAACACTTAAAAATATATAATATTCATTCATTCATTACTTCAAAGACAAGATGTACATTCAAATCTAGAATAAATCATCTCGATTGCCCACAAAATCATGAATGCCACTCCCATTATTTTTCAACTTTATCATTTACTAACACTTTCTCTCAAAAGGGCTCATCGGTGCATTGAATCTCACGAGTGCATGCCTTAAGGGGTGCACAGAGAATGGGGTGGGATCGGCTTGTGGCACTTTGCGAGAGATATTCTTATACTATTCTATCACGCATACATCCCTTCATGCAGCCTTCATACCTCCTATGATGTCTCCTTGAAATCTTGAAACCTTGAAATATGGCTAACTCTGAAACCCTGAAACCCTGGAATCTGAGTAACTTTGAAATATGATAGGATCCTCCAAAACCTAGAATTTGCATTATAGCTCCTAGCGGTCCGAAACCCCTCTCAAACATCCTGAAAGTATATAAATAAAATATAACTTAAAGTATAAGAAACTGGATGTCTTCTTATACATAAATGTTTATTTTATTTATATACAGTTGTGTTTGGACTGGATTTACATTTAGGGTTGCTTAGTTTTAAGGGTTTTTTTTAAGGATTTTCTAAGTTTTTTTAAAAAAGTTTTTCGCCATTTTTCTGCTGGAATCACTCGGGCACGCCTGGAGACGTCTCGGGCACTCCCGGAGGCGTTTGTGGCCGTGTCGGACGTTTTCAGTATGGCCACGGACGCCTTCGAGCGTACCCAGGACGTCCCCGTGCCGGAGGCGTCTCCAAATGGGAGGCACCGAGGGGGAGGGCGTACCTCTGCAACGTAGACTGAAAGTGTGACGCCAAGACTGAACTTCCTGATGTGGATCCAAAACCCTAACAACAAGACTTTGGATTAATTCTCTGCTATGTTGCTAATTTTAATTTGCTGCTATCTGCCAAAAAACCCATGATCTGCCTCCAAACTGCTACGATTTGCTCCTAGGAGGTTTTGTTGTTGCTTGGAAGTGAAGCACAATCAAGGGGAAGGTGACACCAACTAAAATAGGCGCTGCTACAATGATGCCAACCAATAAGGGTCAATCCTATGAAGTACGACAATCTTGGTTGTTGAAATTGTTGTAGTTTCTTGCTTAAACCCTTGCAAAACCCTGATTTCTGATTAATGAAAATAACTCAACTATGTGAACGATTGTAACCCTTGTATGGAGCTACCTCGATATACTAGAGGTGTTTCATCTAATCTATCTGCAATGAAGGTTTTCATCCTAAAGCAGAAGTTGAATGAATTTTGGATTCAGTCATGAATGGAAAAAGTGAATTGTCAATAATCCCTTCATAATGATTGCTCCTTTGTCTTTTTATGAAACTCACTTTTTCAATTTCACCCAAACCCTAAATTAATTATAATTACTTTTAATTAAATATTCACCTTTTCCTCATAATAATAATTATGTTTTGGTCCCACTTAATAATAATAATGTATAAGTGTCTTTTTTCAAGTTATTAAATTAAGTGACTTTAAGGACAACTTAAAACATTATTATTATATTGTTTCCCTTTACCAGTTTCCCTTAGCCTATGAGAAAAAAAATAGGCTTCATGACTTCCGATTTCTTCAATTCGAAAAATGGGACATTACATCCAAGGTGCACAATACTTCACCAAAATTGATCTAAAATCATGTTACCATCAAGTTTTAGTCCATCCTAAATACTTTTGGATGACAACTTTCAAAACAACGAAGGGATTGTACGAATCGTTGGTTATTTGTTTGGCTTAACCCATGTGCCAACAACGTTCATGTGCCTGATGAACACCATACTCAGACCCTTCACCAACTCCTCTATCATCGTCTACTTTGATGACATTCTCATCTTCAACAAGACTTGGGAGGAGCATGCAGAGTACATCATACACATCCTAGACACATTATGCTAGCACAAATTAAGTTCTTGGGCTACAAATTAATCAAGTTTACATTCAGTGTTGCACAAATTAAGTTCCTGGGCTACATCATTGACTGTGTAGGCATACAATTGGACCTAGAGAAGGCCAAAGTGATTCAAGATTGTTGGCCAACTCCAAGTGGTCTCATAGAGCTTAGAATTTTCTTAGATTTGCAACTTCTTCCTCAAGTTTGTCCTTGGATTTTTGCACATAACCTGACTGCTCAACCAAATCATGTGTGCCAAGAATGCATCTCTTTGGTCCCTTTGAGGATGGGACCGATGCATTAGAGTATGCCCTCAACGTAGTACTCACATAGTAGGGACATCCAGTTGCATATCATTTGAACATTCAGGGGTAGTACTCACCTAGCATGGATGTCCAAATGCCTATCATTTGAAGACATTCATAGGCATCGTTCAATGATATTGCACCAATGAAAAAGAATTGTAAACCATCATTCAAACAATCAAACAATGGCGCCACTACATCTTGGGTATGGAGACAATCATTCAATTTGATCACAAGTCGCTTTAGTTCTTGCATACACAAAGCAAGCTGGAGAACATGTGCCACATGAAGTGGATGACATACAACTCTTCCATCTAGTGATCAAGCACAAGAAGGGAAAATGCAACAAATTGCCTTAGCTTCCCTCCTGCCCAGGTGCTCATCACAATGCTTGATACTCATGGCCAAAACTTATTTGACTTGGTATCACTCTACTCTGCAGACCAGGACTTTGCATGGGCCTACATTGTCCTCGTGCAAGGTGAACAAGTTGCCATTTCTATATGTCTGATCAACTTATCTACAAGCTTGGGCATCTCTATGGTCATATCGACGCACCTTGCCAAAGCTTCATCTGAGAGGGACACTACTTTAAGACTACAAGAAACTTTAGTGTCACAAAGATGTTTGCAATGCTTCAAAAACACTTTTTTTGGCCTCCTATGTGCACAGATACAGAGTACCATATCAAGTTCTACATTCCCTTTTGCATTGCCATTCAAAGAACAAGAGGCTTGGGATTTACACACTCTTGCCAATTCCATCTAGGCCTTGGGAATCTATTAGCATGGATTACCTATGACGAAGCACCAGATTGAATTTATGTTCGTGGTAGTGGATATGTTCTCAAAGATGGCTATCATGGTTGAATGCAAGAAGTCTATCACAACGCAAGACACCACAACACTGCTTCTTCATTCATGTTTGGGTTCACGTTGGACTACCTTCACCAGTCGTCTCTGATTGTGACTTGATGTTTGTTTGTCACTTTTTGCATGCCTTTTGGGAGATGTTGGATATACAATTGGATCGATCTATAACATTGTCCTTATCTAGATGGGAAATAGAAGTTGTCAACCACACATTATTCCGTTTACTGCACATATAAAACAATGCACATATGCACACTTGGGATGATAATTTGCTTGTCTTTCAATATGCCTACAAGAGAGCTCTCCAAAGTTCTACAGGGCATGGTCCATTTTAGACATGTCTTGGGTTCCATTCAGCTGAACCTCTAGACATCTATTAAGTGCCATCCGGCATTGAGTTGTGCACACAAGAAAAGGAAATGGATAAGGCACAATTTTTTTTGCAACACATCCAACTTGTTCACCAGTAGTTTCAACAGATGCCTTGCGTAAAAAGAGTGTCGCGATACACATCACACACTTCATATTCAAGGTGGATGATAGAGTCTGGTTGCATCTTCAAAAAGAATGATTCAAGGGTCCTCATAGGAAGATCAAGTCTTTATGCTATGGTCCTACCATTCACAATGATTGGGTCTTTGCGTGTTATTCAATGTGTAACCCCTTAAACCAAACTTTACACCTTAGCTTGAGCTAGTAGCAACTCAACATCTTTGAGAGTTGGATCTTGAACACTTGTAGGCTACACCCAAGGATTAGATTGTGGAAGTCACAACTACACAAACCCTCCAAGGCATGCATCAGCTGTTTAGAGTGGGCATGACAAGGCAATGCATTGATTAGGCTATGTGGCACTGCCTTCATTAGCTTTAGGTTCAATTCTCGCAACTAATGGGATGAGGGCTATCGCTCCTTAATAAAGGGAGAATGATCTAAGCACAGCCATTCTGGTCCGTGCACTCATCTTGAAAGTTTGGTGCACCCTGTGCACTATGTGTAGTATGTGCTACATCACAGACTTGCACCATCTGTGCGATACCACGCTACCTCATGTGTCACACCCAAGCAATGCCAAACTTGATATTGCAGGGCTCAACATTTGTGTAGAACACTCATCGGTCATGTGGAGACTATGTGCCATGTTGTGCCTTGCTAGGAGACACTTTCTTAGCTCGCACCATGTCAATGTTCCTATCAGCATACCGTGCATCTAGAAGTCGAACCATTTTGCTTTTGTCCTCTTTTGTTACTGCTTTCTTTTAATCATATATTGTAACCATTCAACCCCAAGAAGGACAAGATTTGAATGGTCATGTGGTCACACATTCTAGTCTAGGCAAATCATTTAGGAAGTGTTTCTCCCTTTTTGATCATAGGAATCCTTATTCTCAGCTTTGCTGTATAATGTACACATATGTACCATACCTGTACATTTCTCATTGAACAGAAGAACATTACCATCTCTTTGCATTTGAACGTGTAATGATTCATCTCATTGCATTCAAATGTGTAATGGTTCACTGCCTTTTCTGTTTACTATTGCATATTCTAGAACTCAATGATTTACTAGCTAAATCTTTGGGTTGTCCTCCGTGCTGCCATCAGCCCTATGTTGTGGATCAGAGAAGTTCATACTCTTATGATCCTGTTAAGAAGATGAAAGTTGACATCATACAGGAGGGTGTTGAGTGCCAACATGTGGCAAAGAAAAAGGTCACTGAGGCTGGCAGCTCTAGCACAATGCAAGCTCAGATTGCTGACTGGCATGTTCCAGTTTAGAGGCCCAAGCCTTGCCCTGTAACAGTGGCTAATTGGCCTCCGCTACAAGCCATGCAAGGAGGTGAAGCTGCAGCTAGTACTCTTGAGGGCTGCTAGAAGCCATGGAAGGAGGTGAAGCAACAGCTAGTACTCTTGAGGGCCGCTTGAAGCCATGGAAGGAGGTGAAGCAACAGATAGTACTCTTGAGGGCTGCTATGAAGGGGCTAAGTAAGATTGGAAGGTTTTCTTGGACTGCATGCCAAACATGAAATTACAATTCTCCCATTTTGTGATGAAAACTGTTGTATATTGTGGTCTCGAGCCTCAACAAAGTGAATGTATATTTCACTTTCTATTAAGCATGTCTGTATTAGGGGTGTCTATAGCATAGTCAAGTCTAGTATTTAGTGTGCGATGTGTTAGTCGACTGTTGTAAAAAGGTCTTTGTTGTAGTTTATACCAAGTTTTTGCCTCCTGGTGAAAGTTCTTATAGGAGGATGCCTTTGATCTTTGATCTAAGTGATAACCGTTTTTTAATCTGCTAAATGCCTGCCTCTGCTGTTGTTCATCAAAGGGGCCTGGCCTGATGTATCTCAAGTTTTCAGTAATATAATATCTTATCATTTATAAACAAAAGGTTTTAATTAAAAAAAAAAAGATGCCTGATAACCAACAGGCACCGTTCAAGTTGTAGTAAAAAATCCATTATTTGAGTAGAACCTAAAACAAGACTTGGTTAAGTAGTATAGGCTTTATTCCAAAAGAAGATTATTATAGTTTTACTTGAATGGGGAGGTCCATTCTGTGGGATATGCTATTTTTTGGTTTATTTTTACTAGGAAAAATGTGGCACATTAGTTTAAATTTGTCTTCCATAACGGTGCAACTTCCTCCAAGGTTTTGCTTGGCTCATAAAGACAAATTGGACTGTTAATTTTTGTTGACATTTCTGAATGTTTTGAGTACAATTTCACTCTATCGTCTCTTGATCCAAGATTTAAACACAGTTTTTGTGCTGTGTGAGGCTTGAATTGCTTTTGTTTTTGACTCTTGAAGCAATTTCCAGTTTGCTCTTGCTCTATTGTATTCATCAATATCCATATGGCTGTCAGAACAAAATTTATACATTGATATAACAGAGTTTGTTTGCTATTGACAATCTGTTAATCTGGTATTGTTAGGGTAGAAGTCCTATCTAAGTTGTGGCTTTGGTCTTGTGATTGGTTCTTACTATTTCTGGACAAATTCTTCTGCCATTTAGTTTTCCCTTGAACTTTAAATTTGGCTTTGGATTGTGCCTTTATCAGTGGAAGTTTTGATACAAGTCTGATTTTAATTAGAACTCAATAACTTAATTACAAAAGGTGTTCCAGGTGCTAATTCAACCATAATGTCTGAAAATCCATAATTATAGATTTTAGTCTGAGAAGCTTTATATTCTTTTTGTTAAATGGAACTTTTGATACTATATTTATAGCATTCGTGCACTACCCAGTCATTAAGAAAATAAGTTCTCCGTGTCCTGCTAGGCTTCTAGCAGCTTCGGCAAGAGGTGCATGCTTGCTTACTAAGGTGTAGCCAATATATACAGTTCTTTTCTGCTATCAGCTTTCCTTTCACCTTTGGTGTTGGAATCAGGTCCTTCATGTTCTTCGATGCACATTGAAGGCAGGGACATTATGTTATAAAGTGCTCTGAGAACATATCTCCTAGAAATCTATAACAAGTCAATGATCTTACCATATTGTCAGTTAAATCCCTCTAAGAGTGCTGATGGATCATTTTCTTTGGTGGTTGTTTACAGCGATTTAATTTATGACCTACTTAATTTGTTGAGCAAACGCTTGGAAGAATTGGATGTCTCCACGATATTGACAATCTTGCAGTGTATGCATTTTGTTTGACCAATGTTTTGTTTGTAATTTGATATTTTTTATATATTAAATCTTCATGCCACTGAAAGCTTATTGGAACATTCCAAATGCCATACTAATTCTTGTGAGTGATATGTGTAGGCTGTGGCATGGGCTTAAGGAGTGATGATCCAGCTGCAATGAAAGATTTCATTGTCGATATTCAACAGCACGTTCATGAGTTGAAAGCTCTACCTTCAGGCACCCAAGATGGAAAGCCAAAAATGAATGGCAAAAGGGTATGTGATAGTCTGACATGGTGAAGCACCTGAAGCTGTGCAGTTGTTGGAGAAGGAACAATTAGTCATATGCTTATGTGTTTGGCTTCTTTTTGGCAGATGGAATTTATGCTGGAAACTATTTGTGAGATAAAAAATAACAAGAAGCGGCCAAAAGAGGAGTCTCCACCGCATACTCGTCTCAAAAAATGGCTACAAAAGGTGGTTCTCTCTAGGAAACTCAATTTGGTCTTCTGTGATTTTATTGTAAAACGTTTTTCTTTTGTAATCTGTATTATGGAAATATTGTTTTAACACAAAGTATTCAAGCATGAATCATTGATTTCTGTTTCATTATATATATGCATATGCCTTACTTTTGCTTTGCATTCATATTGGTTTTGAAAATTTAAATGCATCATTTTGTGCTGTATCACTAACATGCTATTCAATCCTTATTGTCTTTGTCTTGTTTTCAAGCCCTTGATGTCTTCTGCCTGCTGGTTTTGGTTTTGTGTTGGGCCTTTTTACAGTAGATATTGCATGCGTGTAAGTGTTCAACCCTCTTTTCAAATGAAGATTATCTTTTCCAATGAAGCTCACAACTCATGTTAAGAGGAAAGTCAAGAACAGGTTTGTATAAATAATTAAAAAAACAGCAGGATCATTTTTTGTAATTCATAGGTATGAAATAACTTGTAAATGACTTTGAGGTTTGAACAAACACGAGGTAGCAATTGTACAAGATACCATTGTGCTCGATCACAACAGAAGTAAAAACCTTATGTGATTTGCTACTTGTGCTAAAACTAACATGAATAATCCTAGAATTGACCTTTCGTACACATCACATCATCGAGTACACATCATCACATTGACCAAATTAGGCTAGGATCAGTGACTACCTCGGCCTGGATGAGGCTCCGTAACCGTACTGTATTAGTCTAGGCTCAGTGAAGCCCTACGGCCTAACTCAACTTAGAGATCCCTCGGCCTTCTGATAGAACTATGGACGTGTATAGAGAGCCATATATATAGATAGGCCCTCCTCCTCCTACCCTATGTCGGGGGAGTGCCCCATATAGAATAGAGTTGGGGGGGGGGCTCAGTCAATAAATCAATCGAGCGCCCCATATATATTTAAAGATATGTTTCTACTTTAGGCACTCGACCAACCCCACTATCTATAGTCTACTACTCTCTCATTGGACTCCACTATCTATAGTCTGGTACTCTCTTGACTGACTCTTCTTACAGGGGGCGGGACAAGGAGGATGACAAGGGTTCGACCAATGGCCCTATATAAATTATATACTAGATGGCTGGTTCGGACCTTCGAAGTCATGCATAAAACATGGGGCACCTACTGATTGTGGAGTTAAATTTTAGCTATTTTGCCCTGTTCATATGGAATTTGTTCTCCAGTATGTTCCAGGCAACAGTAGTTTTCTGACTGTCTCATGTATAAGTCGAATTTTGTTCCAGTAAGTATTGGAAAACTAAGGTCGTTTTTTTTCTAGTTATGACCATGGTTGGCATGTGATTTTTGTAGAGTAAATACCTTTGCTGCAAGCACTTTAATAATATTAAATTTGCAAAATTAATTTCTCAAGTGACATACACATATGTAATAAAAAAGAATCTACATTTGTGCTCTAGTAAGAAAAATAAAACCACCTGGGTGACATTTGGACATGGTTCCCAAAACTGGGGACGTGTCCTCAGGTAGCACTGCTGCAAAGAAAAATGATAAAATAATGAGAAGTGTTCTGAGCGGTGGGGCCAACTAGCTTCTCTGCCCATAATCAACAACTCAGTCAATTGCTTACAAAATATAATGTGTCACACAGGACACTCTTATCCTTTGCTGTGTGCTACCTTATTTACTAGGCCTGTGACACTCTTGTCCATGCTTACTCCTCAATAGAATCATCGTTATGCTTAGTAGCTATCAGAGTCTTCTCGCGACTCATGTCCAGTAAGCAATTAGCGTAACAATTAACTCAACACATACAAAGTACAGGCATATTTGACAACCATATTCCTAGAAATATAAATCAGGTCATATGATTCTTTTTAATTATATTTCTCAGTAGAGATTACATGCCATCATTGCATCAGTCAGGTTACTCTGGAAAATCCCAAACAACATAGAGAGGATACGGTTCACATGATTAATATAAAATCTACCACAGACCAAGTCTTGTCTTGGTCATTGCATGCCAATGTAGGAGTTACAATTCGATCACAAAATTCATGTTTTCGTCAAAATAGTAGTTGCCTTGTCGCTTTAGGCTTGTGACTAGCACAAAGCATTCTTATAAATTCAATGGGACTTGTGTGCGACTTAGTCGTCATTATCTTTCCTGTTTGCTTTAGGCTTGTGACATGCATAAAGCTTTTGAACAAAATTCAATAGGACTTGAGTTGTCCTTATCTTTGGAAACCATCTATCGGTTAATGTCAGATAAAAATTTCTCATTTTTGAGGTTTTACTCTTCACATAATAGTTGTGCCCTAGTTTGCAACTTGACAGCTCAATGGAGTCGTACACATTATCAACTGAACACAATATACACATCTGCAATTTGGCAACATAACAGCCTCATACATGTTTGAGGCATATCTTTGTCATCATCTTCTCATTTATAGATTTAGTTAGGCACCCCAAGCCTTCCCATTTTGATTAGTTTTTCACTTTGAACAAAATTCAATAGGACTTGAGTTGTCCTTATCTTTGGAAACCATCTATCGGTTAATGTCAGATAAAAATTTCTCATTTTTGAGGTTTTACTCTTCACATAATAGTTGTGCCCTAGTTTGCAACTTGACAGCTCAATGGAGTCGTACACATTATCAACTGAACACAATATACACATCTGCAATTTGGCAACATAACAGCCTCATACATGTTTGAGGCATATCTTTGTCATCATCTTCTCATTTATAGATTTAGTTAGGCACCCCAAGCCTTCCCATTTTGATTAGTTTTTCACTTTGAACAAAATTCAATAGGACTTGAGTTGTCCTTATCTTTGGAAACCATCTATCGGTTAATGTCAGATAAAAATTTCTCATTTTTGAGGTTTTACTCTTCACATAATAGTTGTGCCCTAGTTTGCAACTTGACAGCTCAATGGAGTCGTACACATTATCAACTGAACACAATATACACATCCGCAATTTGGCAACATAACAGCCTCATACATGTTTGAGGCATATCTTTGTCATCATCTTCTCATTTATAGATTTAGTTAGGCACCCCAAGCCTTTCCATTTTGATTAGTTTTTCACTTTCTTCCATCCATGTTAAGTATTATCTAGCAGTCTGGTCCATGTTTTGCCACTCTCTTGGAGGGCTGACATCCTATTTTGTCTTGCATGCTGTTTGCAATCCTCCGCCATCTAACAATATTGATTGATGATGGTGTTCTGTGCAACACCATCAATATTCCAACTTAATAATGGAGAAAGCATCTCTAACCTGTGCTTAACAGATCACCATCCTTTCATGTTAGTCTACATTGCCTTTGAGGGTCTTCTACGACAGTCATGTTAGTCTACTTTGCCTTTGATTGTCTTCTATGGCAGTTACTAGATACACGCGTGTGCATCACACTGAGCTTTTTACCAATTATGAGTTTCCCTTAGCCATGCATGTTATTGTGTCGATACTTGACCCTCAATGACGTAATTTGTTTAGCTTCAGATTTTTAGTAACATGTCTTGATAGAATATCAACTGGAACTGTGATATCAACCAGTAAGCTTCATGTTCCTCATGTCCAATACACATTTATGTTAGCTGAACAGTGATGACAAAGGTTGCAGATTCTTGCACCGACGAAATTTAGAAATAGAAAATTTAGACAAATTTTATTTTTCTGTCAACTAGGCTCATAACGTTGTTGCATTATCCATTCTTTATCTTATTGGTGATGGGCCTTGAATTCTTAAACACTGTAGTGGTTCACACCTGTGCTTTGTTATCAGCTGAATCGCTTAGAGTCTCTAGTTCTTTAGTCCCTTTATCCCAACATACTTCTTTGATTAACACTCCACTTATTTTGTAGAGAGTATGGTGCAACTTGGTGCTGATATTGGTCGGCAACCAGGTTGCTGGTTTGGGTATGGGGATCGGGCACGACGGTTTGCCAATTTTATTTTGCCCTCAGGTTCAGTATGGCTTGGGTATGACCATACAAAAAATATATAAAATACTAAAAATCTAGCTAAACAATCAAAATAAACCCATTTTATGCATAGAATAAACAAATTAAACCACAAAAACTATTGATGGTTCGATGCCAAATTTCATGATAAATAAAAAATGGTTAATAATATTTGTTCAAAATAGGCTATAGTCTATGATCAAATTACATGGTGCACAAGCATATCCAAAACAAATCATCATATTGGTCTTCACCAAGAGCATCGACAACATCATTTGGTTCATTTTTAGTAGCATCGGTAGTGCCATTCCCACTAGTTGTGCTATGTTGGTCTTGTGAACGAGTATCATGCCCCTCTTCATCGATGTCGACTAATGAAAGATGAGTAATGGGCGCATCCATGTTGGGATTCTCAGAGTCTACATCCCAACGCCTCATAATCCCTTACTTCTAATCAAGGTACTTGTGTGATAGGAGGCAAAAGTTGGAATGCACATAGATCAATTCCTATGCCTTTTTTGCTGCCAACCGGTTGCGCTTAACTGAGTGGATAAACGAGCATGTACTCCATTTCCGCTTAGTTGAAGAGGAACTTGCAACATATTGAGGTAAAGTCAATGCAAAATTATTATTTTTTAATTAATTCATAAAAGTAAAAATTAAAATTAAAAAATAAACACTAAAAAGAAATGGAAGATAGAGAGTTAAAAGTCATATCCCTGATAAAACTTTGATAGCAAGAGGTTGCAGGTATGTGGATCCTTGGCAATGTATATACCACCACATATGAGAGTCCTTGTATTTGTCTTGAAGAGCACTAAGCCCGTGACCTATGGAGACTATGAACTTCCCAAACTCAACCACAATTGTGTCTTATATATTTGGGTAAGGGAAGATATTAGTGAATGTCGCCTTATATATGTCACTAACTTCAACATTCTTGTATGGTGCCACTCTCTGGGGCGAAGAAAGAATTTTCGCGTTGTAGTATGTTGGAGTTAATGCAAAGGCAAGGAGATGCAATGGGGTGGTCATTTTGTTCCACCATCAATAAGAATTATTTCCACTTGCTTGAATAACTTTATGTAGGATCTTGCTCTTTTGCATTTATGACAGCCTTCAGTTTTTCAATCATTGAGTCAAGGCCATCTTAGATCTTGCTTAAACATGGCCAATCTGTATCAATAAATCTGACCATATTTATGATGAAATCACTAAATCTAAGCAAGAAATCCACATGATCCCACCAATTGTCATCTAGGATCAGTCATTCACATTTTGGGCCCTTTGTATGTTCAACTGTCTCCATACAGCCCAAAGGTTGCTGATAACCCTGCTGCACAATCACTCGTACACCTTCGCATGTTGTCTCAAGATGATTGTGTGCGAGACAAATTTAATCTCTGCAACCTAATAGGAAATCAAAGCAAATAAATATTAAAAAACTAAGTTACAACTTTATATACTTTATTTTTTAAATAAAAACTAAACTATACAAGTAAATACTAAAAATAAAAGGAAGTTAGAGAGTTAGAAGTCATATCTATGATAAACCTTAGATGGCAAGAGGCTGTAGGTATGTGGATCCTTGACCACGGAGATACCATCTCGTATGATTGTCCTTGTAAATGTATTGATGAGCACTAAGGTTGTGTGGCCTACAGAGACTATGAACTTCTCAAACTTGCCCACAATTGTCTTTCATATCCGGATCAGGGGAGATTCTAGTGAATGCCATGATACTCACGATGGCTCGCTAAACTTAAGCAAGTAATCCAGTCAAGCCCACCATTTGCCATCTAGGATCAATCCTTTCACTTTTTGGGCCCTTTGTATGTTCAATTGCCTCTATACAGCCGAAAGGTTGCTGATAAATTTGTTGCACAATTGCTCTTGCACCTTCACAAGTCATATCAAGAAGATCGTGTGCAAGGGAATCTCATCTCAAGTAATTAAAACAAATAAAATATTAAAAACTTAAAAATATCTGCAAGTAACTTCATTATCTAATTTGTTTTTTAAAAGTAAAATATAAAAAACAAAGTTGATAATTTAAAAATTAAAGTTACTAAGGTAAAGAAAACAAGTTAAGATAGGAATTACCTTTAACAACTCCAACTTTGAGAACAATTTGAAGATAGTATGTGACATGTGATGATTGGTGGAAAACATTTGAATCTCATTGGCCTCAGTATACAATTCTAATACACAGTCGATTTAAATGCCCAAATTTTGTATCATCAAGTTGAGTGAATAAACAACACAAGGTGTCCAAAATATGCCCTTGTACCTTGCTTCAAAAAACATCTCCATGGCTTTGCAATTTTTAGCATTGTCCGTTTTGAGGTCCTGCCGACTCAATGGATTCTATGAGGATGTTAGTGATGAATTGTGCATTGTTCACTTGTTCCTCACAATCAATTGTCTTTATTAACATAACCCATTTAGGGCATTACAATCACATAATCAAGGGCCTATGTTTGCAATCTTTTCATCCATCAGAAACAGTGGACACCCCTATTTCGACCCAAGAACCTGAAAATGTAGGATAGAAACATCTCTGAAGTCTTTGTTACCTTAATAATGATAATAACATTTTGATGCAAGTTCCAATCAATGCTCCTTCTAGGCATAGTTCAGGATCAATTGGCTCCACTCCATAGTTTGTTTCATGTGATTGGTACTCATCACTACATCCTATAAGCTATTGTAGGTTCTTCAAAGTCTAGTCCTATGTCATGTATGTCTCCTGAGATTATTGGGCCTTAGGTGCCAAGTCAAGCATCCATCCACATTCACTATTAGAACATTAGTTTGTACAAACAAGGCATTTCACTACGTAGTGTATTATAGATGCTCCCTGGTGTCTCAGTTTGTATGGAGATTTTTTTTAGCAGCCTTGAAGTAATGCCTCTGCCATCAAATCTTGATGTTGCTCAAAGTTGTGACTTGGGAGTGACGATGATGGCATTTGGACGTGAATGGAAGTATCCTTGTGCACAATAATTAGATTTGTACTCGCCTTATACTCTACAAAGTGAAGGGTGGGAGTCAAAATTAGTCTCGGCAAAGATTTGGCAATATAATATGTGTAAGACTTGTTAAATTAAAACAACATAAATATTTGACATTTGACAAAAAATTGGGATTTTTATAATTACATAAGAAAGTTTTCAATCCAAGCTTGTTAATGTTGACGGCAACAATTTGTTCCATAAAATGCTTGAAAAATACTAGTGTTATGTGGGGACACGTCACTTGGATTTTGGTGATGTCTTGGACATTTCGGGGACTTGGAGGGGAGGTCCCCAATTCTTTTTAATTTTTTAAATTTTTTTGTGATGCTTTGTACTTTAAAACATAAACCCCCCCAAAAGAAAACAAAGTTATTATTTTTACAAAAACATTGAATCCTAATCAAAGGACCTTGAAAAACATCAAATAAAAATTAAAACCCCTAAATTTCATTGAATAATGCTGAAATATCAAAATATGAATTTTTATATATTATTTTAATCGCCATCCCCTTGCCGTCCCCAAAATCTAGGAATTTTTTTGCTGCCCCAAAGACCCCATCCCCTGGTCCCTGGGACTTAGGCAAATGTTGGCCATTTTTTGGCCTACATACCAAAATTTTGCCTAAGTGTGAGAGGGTGGGCATTCAAGCAAGACTTACGGTTTTACACAGCAGAAGATTTCAGGTTTTTGGAAGGAGAAGTCTTCGGGTTTTACAAGAGACAACTTATTTCACTTTATGAGTAATCAGCAGTTGAAACCCCTCAGCAGAAGTAATCCGGGTTGAAAAACCCGATTTACTCTTGACAGTGCAAATCGGTTTTTGAGAAGTGCTTTGCATATGAAAGTTTTATCAGCAGAAGTAATCCGGGTTGGAAAACCCGAATTACTCTTGACAGTGCAAATCGGGTTTTGAGAAGTGCTTTGCTTATGAAAGTTTTATCAACAAAAGTAATCCGGGTTGGAAAACCCGAATTACTCTTGACAGTGCAAATCGGGTTTTGAGAAGTGCTTTGCTTATGAAAGTTTTATTAGTAGAAGTAATTCGGGTTTAGAACCCTGAATTATTCAAGATAGTGCATTTCGGGTTTTTCAGGGTGAATGACTTATCTCTTTTTATAAGTAACAAGCAATGAAGAATCCGAAGTAGGTGCCAGTGAAGAGTTTGAAGTTGCAGACATTGAAGAGCAAGCAAATAGATTTGGATAAAAACCTCGAAGGAATTCCTTAAGACAAGTCAAAATATTTGGACACTTCCATAAAATCCGAAAGGTAGAGGACACTAATATAAAATCCGAAGGGCAATTGCCCTTCGGAAGGGTCGTTGACAAAAAACCCGAAGGGTAGGTACCCATCGGGAAGGCTCATTTCAGGATTGGAAGGGACGTTTGCAAAAAACCCGAAGGGCACCTGCCCTTCGGGAAGGTTCATCTCATGATTTTAAGGGCTTTACAAAACCCTGAAGGGCACTTGCCCTTTGGGACAGGATTTTCGACGCGCTGTTTTTTAGGCCAAGGGACAATTCCCGTGGACTTTTGTCCACGGCAAGTTGAACACAAAAACCCTGACGGAATAAAATATAAACAAGGCAAAGAAAGAAGGAAAGATATCCCTCAAAAAAATTGGCAGATAGAAAAAATCCGAAGGGAACTAAGGGGCAAAACAAAAGATCCAAAGAAAAGCTAGCCCAAGAGAAAGTGCACAGGAAATAAAGTCTGCGGGAGATAAAACGAAGGGGAAGCGAAAAAGTCCGAAAGAAATGGATATCCTTTGGACAAATTGTTCGAAGGATTCCTTCAGAAAGCTTGGTCAAAGAAAGGAAAGTTCGAGGGCAGAGAGAGACAAAAGCGAAGTCCGAAAAGAATGAACATAATCCACTGGAAAATGACTTAGCAAATAGCCCAATGGATTATCTGAAGAAATAAAACAAAAGGGAGAGGTCCGAGATAATATAGACCCGAAGAGAATGAACATTAGGCTGAAGGAACAAGTAAGAAGGAAAAGTTCGTGGAAAGACAAATACAGACAGAGGTCAAGAAGCAGAATTCTAAATTTAGCCAAGAGAAATCACGAAAAATTGCGCTGAGAGAAACTCATGCACAAACAAAAGACGGAGTCAACGTGGAATTACATGCAAGCAAAAGCTAATTACGGTTAACTAGTCAAGGCTTCAGTTGATTGGTTGTTGAAGTCAAGTTTATCTCCAAGGTCAACTCAGCGTTTCAAACGTTCCAACTCGGCTTCTAACGGATCAAGTCAGAGTTCTAAAATTGGCAATGGCATTAGATTTCATGCATGCTATTGTGATCTCATACTTTCAAACATTCCAGCAGCTCATGAAGAATGCCAAATTTGGAAGTGGGCGTAGCATTATTGCATGATAGAGAGGTTTAGCAGCCCAAAATTAGCCACTATCCACTTCAACGCCAAGGATTCTTCATGCAAGACAAAAGACAAGAAAAACAAATTTGGAAGACTTATGCAATGCAATTTGGACTTAGGCTAATGAAGAGTTAACTTCCTTTCCTATTTTCAACGCCATCTCTTGGCTATTGTATTTTTCTATAAGTTGGCTTTCAGTCTTAGATTAAATCATCCCTCTTTTGACAAGAAAACTTCTGCCAAAGATTGCGCTGTAACCTTTTTCAGAATCAATAAGAAGAGCACTGTGTTTTTTCAATTTTCAGTCACTGGGATAGTGTACTTTTGTTATAGATTTGTCTAGGTGATAGATTTTGTTTCTTCTTTGTCAAATCTAGATTCGTACCTAGTTACTAGCTGGTCATTTATACAGGTCACGTTCTGTGTTTGAATGTCTTTTGCTGAGTTTATAGTGTATTGATCAATTGGAGTTGAAGTTCTGCCCTTTCCTTGTCTGAATTAGTGTTTTTAGAAGCTCTATTTGAGTGGATCAAACAAATTAGGTGTATCACCATTTTAGCTAGGATTTCCTTTCAAGTTCTTTCTTGCTTTTTCCCCATGCAGTTTGTAGCGTAGAAGTTGAGATCCTCATAGATACATCTTACAGAAACCAGCCTTCTTTGGAGGTTCTTCTCATCATTGAGGCACCTATTTTCGTGAGAAGATCTCATTGTTTCAACCGGAGCGAGGATTAGCCATTTCAACACGTCTTCGATCAAGGTGCAACTTCAGGTTGACAACAGTAACTATGAAAAATACTCCCTAGTTTTGAAATTATGAAGCAAGATAGATTGGTACAATGCTCTTTCACAACCATAAATTTGAAATTATCATGCAAAAAGTTGGGTTTGCAAAGATTTAAAATTTTTCTTATTTAGTGAAACTGCTTGCTACAACAAATGTGAAATAGAACCTCACTCTAAAGTTGTATAAGTGGAAAATGAGGTCATTTTTCCATTTATGGCCTAATATTAGCCACAAAACACAATAATAGTCCACTGGCAAGCCTGACATGGCAGACTTGAGAGTTTGGCATGAACTTGGGAGAGAATTGCATTGACTTTTCCAAAGTCTCGAACTTTTATCTTTTCTGACTCATAAAATTTGACTCAAATGCGAGGGTGATATTAGAGTCTGGTTTCTATTCCCTTGTGCATCTTTGGTAGCATCTCTAGAAAAATTCGAAATAGATTTTTGATGAGGTTATTTCTGAGCTATGGAAAATCATGCGTTTTGCTTCAATGTTAAATTAGGTTCTTAACAAGAACTCCTTAAAATAAAATGATATGAAACAAAATTATACTAATCTCGATGAGTCACTGAAAAAAATACAATTGGAGGCACTATTAGAAAGACATGCAAAAGAAAGAAAGCACCACCTATAAGAAAGAGAAAAAGAAAAAGAAATCGAAGAAAATAAAAAATACAAGTAATTATGGGCTTAGTAAGAGAATCCTATTCTGACAATCCCATGAAATTGTAAGAGTACGTTGACAAAACATTACTTAAGGAATACAACCAAATACTATCTCAGTCATCATTAGAAGTTAAAATATGATCTATAGTTGAGGGTGGGAGGGGTGAAGTGAATTCATCCACCATATATCGTTCCCAATAAATAGTATAGGAGAGTGACCCTGACTGATAGGAGTCAAAGGAGCTGTTCTTGGAGATAAACATGATAGTTTGCATGCTTCTAACATCCAAGGTCTAAAATCTCCTGGAAGAGGTTATAAAACTTGTTATATATGCTTTTGGTTATGTGAACTAGACTTAGAGCATTGAATGTTAGTTATCATCCTTTGCTGCATACATGTTCTGACAATGCATGTTAGTTCTTGAACAATGTAAGAGATGCACTGCTTAACTACTCTTCTTTTGTCCATATGAATGTCAGCAGAGGCTGTGAAAGCTTTACTTCCCCTACTTGAGATTGGGTGGAAGAAAGAAGTAATTAATCTAGCAAGCCTAGAAACCTGTGTTAGTGCCTAATGCTTCAAAGTCACAGCCTCCTACAAAAACAAAGCTAGACATCTTTTGTCTGAGTGCCTGCCAAAATTAGAGAGGTTTTCCCAAATTATGTATTAGCAATAATACTTTGATTGGATCCCATAATAATAGGCATCTAAAAAGGAAGCGCTCCTCAATCTCAATCTCTTGAAGAGTGCAAAATATTGCAAACATTCTCTTCTTGAGGGATATGGTGGTTATTGTCAATATGAACCCAGTAAGAGTGCACTATCATCAGGTCTAAGGGGCATTATAAGGTTGTGTAACTAGTGATGCCATTGATAATATGGGCAAACAATCATGCTATCAAAAATCTGTAGAAGTGTCCAGCTCCTGCCCGACAGGTTGAGGGGGAGAGAGTCAAGCCCCTTGGATGAACTGTTGACCTATTTGGTTAATCTTTCCACTTGAGGGGAGGAGGTGCAGCATACAAAGAGTATCTGTGAGGGAGATACTGATTCAAAAATATTGGATGAGCCTCATTGTACAATCGTTGCTTGTCTTGTTGGATTAGGATGGAAATGGGAAGAGAGCTCCATAATAGAGCAGGGGGAGAAAAAAGGGAAACTCTCTTAAGCTGAAGCTAAATCATCAATGAATCGGGCCATAGGGAAATAGGAAATGACTAGGAAGATGCTCTCAATATGAAGCATATGTTCATCAAACTTGGCTTGAACAATGCTTCAAAGAACAGTTTTCTTGCATGGAAGCATGTGTGGAAGAATATTAATAACAGTCTAGACTCTAGACTATCAAATTGTGCTCAAAAGTGGCCCAATGATGGGCACCCCAGGTGTTGAACCATAGAAAACAATAAATGAATTAACCGTATTGGAGAGATGCATTTTAAATGAATATCATAGACATGAAGTTTGAAACATTGGCACCCAATAACTGCTAGCACTAGCAGTACATATCCCGTACATAAGCTTGGCTCTGAATTTGGTTTCAAGGTGAAAAGATAGCCAATGAATTGCTCTCCTAGGTAAATTTGTGCTGTGATAACAGATCGAGTTCGTGTAAAAGGTGAAATGAATTTTGGATAAAGCATTTGTTAAGGTGTTGAATAACCTTACCTTAGCATTAACAGGATTCACCATTAGTTGGTGAATGTCGCAGATCTGAACTGAAGTGTCCGACTATGAGGAGGCAAAAAGTATGCCATCGTTAGCAAAATGGAGCACATAGATCAAAGCATAATGTGAGAACAACCATAGCTGACACGTTTTCTCTTTGGAACATTGATGATGCTCATTTATTAGACCCCAAACAGAAGGAGAAGAGTAGGCATCTCCGGTTTCAACTCAGTGGTCCTTCTCTATGATAAGGAAGGCCTCATGGATTCTGAAAGTGGTCCAACACAGCCTTATAAATCCTCATAATTGCAAGAATCAGTTGGTTGGATATGCTAGTACTATGTAGTCTCTCTAAAAGGAAATGTGTGGGAATTGAATTTAAGGCGTTTTTGAAGTCCACAGGCAGCACTATATCTTCGAGTACCTTTGCCTAGCTTCTTCAATTATATCCTAGAGGGTAAATACATGATCTACCATCTGGTAATACTTTTGGAATCTATCATGTGCTTTGGCCTAGAAAGCATCCTTGTCTAGTAATGCAAATAAATGCGTTCCAAGATAGTGGCATAAGTCCAGCAAAAGTGTGTCCAATCATATTAGTTTTGTACTTTTTAGGATAATAAATTGTAGGTGGTGATGCATTCTCCTTTACGTGCTGCAAGGCACTTCACAAACTCTAAAGAGATTATTTTTGATCATAAAATGCTTTACAAATCATTGGTGTCCATTGAGCAAAGGTGTTATTTTCTCTTGTTACAAAGAAAGTTACAAGACAAGTGTAACACTTTTAAGAGGCAAAGCATCAATGCTTGGGTTTGGTGATAATGTTATTGGGTTAAATGCATCTATTAGTCTTGAGTTTGAAAATGAGGGATCATTGATTTGATCCTTTAAGAGATATTTGGGGGAAAACATTGTGAATTAGAATCCTGGTATGTTATAAGTGCGGAAGATAGAGTATGCAAGGCTTGTACATAATAACAAATCAGAGGGAACCAAAATGGAAGAGACAAAACAAATAAATTAAGAGTGGCATTTCATGGATGTCAATTTGCACCGTGTGGAGTAGGATAGTATCGGCATTGGCGGCGGGCGCTATGAAGACTTCGGTGCTGGAATTGGCATTAGTGCATTGCAAGGATTGGTTTTAGTGTTGGGAGTTGGAACTTGATGCAGGGGCATCTACATTCATTTTCTTGCTTAGACGTGGTTACGTTGGGATGATTAAATTCAAATTCCAATTATTATATTTTGCCTCCAAAATGTTATCTAAAGAGGAGTAATTGTAATTGTCAAAAGTAAAAAGTGAAAAGATAAAAAAATAATTGCTGGGGGCTGTTGAGAAAATACAGGGGTGGTTGAAAATATTTCAACTTTGGTATGTTGTAAATTAAAAACTGTTTTAGTTTTATTTTAGTGCCCAAGTTGGGCGTAGAAGTTAGGGAGAAGGTAAAAAAAGAGCAGAAGAGAATTTATTTAGGAAAGAGAGGAACGAAGAGGAAGGTAGCGCAGAAGAAAGATAGAGAGGAAGGACCTCTCATTCAAGGGAAGAGATGTAAGAAGAGGAGAGGATCGCTCAATGTAAAATTAAAATGAATGCATGGAAGATACGGAGCTGTAGAAGTGCGCTGAGTTGGTGGAGTGGAATTGGAGTTGATTACAATTTCAACAGATAGGCACATAGTTACAAGGTTTCAATTGCAGGATGTCAATCCTTGAGGAAGCATGGTCACGCAAGAGACCAAGACCATTTGTAAGTGATCTTTCATATTTTTTGGTTTGTTGCTTTTGTATTATTCCCTGAGTAGCAGAGAAGTAAATCAGACGCAAACAACAAATTGTATATGTTTGTTGGTGATAATGAGCAGTCAATAGCATACAATTACTAGATATGTCTCTATGAGCACATTTGTGGTTGAACAAAATTGTGATTCATAGAAATGTAGTGATTGATATTAACAAAGATGTAAAAGCCAGCGTCAATGTAAAAAGAAAGCGGGCTAGCCGGTATGCAGCATATTTAAGTGCTTTCACTGCTTCGTTAAAGGAATCTAGTCCTATTCTGGGGCAGTCCAAGAAGCGCATTAAGACAAATGTAATGGAATGCTGTTCACATGAATTTAAACGTTGTTCTGAAAAATCTGTTCTGCACAACTCTGGGAAATTTAGCAAGAGCTGTTCTGATAAAGCTATTTTGCAAAACTACGGCAGCTTTCGGAAGAGCACTCTACCAACACGAGTTATGTATTTCTGGAAGGGAGAATAGATTGATACACTTGCATCCCTCAAAGAGGCGTTTCGGGCCAGAAAATCGGTTGCCGAGTGAAAAGGTTCAACAAATTGATGTCAAAGTCGAAATTGGCATAAGTGGAGCAGAAAGCTCTAAATCAGAAAATAGCAGTGAGGTATCTGTCAGCCATGTCAAATCACAGAAGTTTCAGGCTTCTCAAGTTTCATTAACATCGGATATTGCTATTCCAAGATCACTACATTCAAAAAGTGAAAACATTCCATTAGGCACCTCTGAAAGCGTTGGCTGTAGCGATGTGGTTAGAATGGATACTGGTATATCATCTGACAATATTGTTGATTCTAGTAAAAAATGAACCCTGTGAAGATATTAATTCTGTGTGATTTCGAAGTAGCTGTTGTAGAAACAAGTCAAAGGTCAGGTCGTAGTGGAGTCATACAAGTCAGTTCATCAGAACTAGTGCCAAATAAAGATTTAGCATTGATGATAAACTTGGTGCTATCGATTATTTAGTATGTTGATTGTTTGTCGCCCTTTGGAAAGAATGATCCTCGTTGCATTGAGTGCCACAAGCAACTGAGGAAACTTTTCCTAAAATTGCTCCCGTGTAAAACCACTTAGTCTGCGTTGTCCACTTTCTTGCCTTTTTAACATGGAATAGAGGAAAGGCCTTTTTTCCAATTATTTGTTCATGTTAAACTAGAGCCATACAACACATAAATTTTACAGGATGCTCCATCTATTGGGTGGATTGCTCTAGTAGAGGTGAATATTAGGGTTGAAGTAACTCCATGCTAAGATTTGGATGAAGACCAAAGGTGGAGGATCGAGCTTAAAATTATCCCCCAAAGCTGCTTGGTGATGGTGTAGGGGCCATAACGTAGGATGTGTTTGCGGCATAGACTTGAAAATCACTCCTCGATATGACACTGAACATTGTCACCATTGCTGCACTAATGGATTTGCATCGATCACCCCACTACTTGTTCTTGTCAGTATTTATCTCAAATATCTAATAAACTTGTTGCTAAAAGTTTTGGATTGGCTCCATGAACCCAAAGGTGTTGTCTACTTATTTTTAAATTGCAACAAAATTAGCTTATGTTGGCTTTGGGCAAGCCATTTTAATTGTCTCAAGTGGATGAAAACCTAAGTATACCTAAAAATGGCTATGTCGGGTAGGCTTGTGTTGAATGGAAGACAATTTTTTTAATCTTTGGTTCCTAGATGGTTGATCTTGTACATGTATAGAATATGTTCAATAGTGTCTGTAGATGAAAATTTGTAAACAAGGTAAGGTTTGGATCCATGAGGAACTAAAGTGTCTTCCAAAAGGTGCTAATAAATTCAGAGGCGCGATCATATATGTGTTATCACTCAGGAGTGCATCCTACTTGAAAATGTGTAAAAGACACCTTTTCACTCCAGCTAATACAATTGGAACTTCTCAGAGCGTGGGTGACCCTTTGATGAGAAGAACCTCCAGAGAGGGCTAGTTCCCTTCAGAATTTTTTTCAATAAATTTGACTACTGTGATTTTTGGATGGAAAAGGGGAAGGGAATACTGAAAAAGAAATCCTATCTAATGGGGTGATGCACCTGAATTGTTCAAATCCTTTGAAGTTACTGAAATCAATGCACACATATAATCAAATGAAATCTATAATTCTGTCCTTAAGCATAAATATTTCAGATGAAGGGTTGAAAACCTCTTCAAATGACTTGCAAAAGGTTGAGATAGAGAAAGATAGGTGAGGAAGGGACCTGCAAAAGGAGAAAAATCTCACTTATACGTTGATGCACAATCAAATACACACTATTCTTCTTTCCAAAACTCAAATTCAGAACATAAATTCTTTATTGATGACTGGTCCAGCTTACAATTTTCTTCTTCAAACTTTAGGGATCCCTTCTAAATGGCTTGATTAAGCTAATAAATAAGCTTTCCAAAATCTAAAATAGCCTTAAGTGTAGTTCTAAAAAGGGAAAGGGTTAGTCTTGGTTAACTAACTCAAGACTTAACACCTTTTACAATATTTAGAATTTTCAATGAAATCTTTTCCCTTTACAAAATTTGCATGCCTCTCCAAACTTTGGTGTAGAAGTATCATGGTGAGGCCAAGTTTGAAAGTTTAATATTTAAAATAAACAATATACTCTCCAAAAATCTCCAAACATGCATGAATCCAAGGTTGGCGTAGAAATATGGATGGTGGGCCCATTGTCTCCTTTGCATAGAAAACTACGCCAAATCTCTAAATAAGGAACTCCATTTGATTCGTTTGAAAGCTGAGCTAGAGGAAGAGATATTCCCGTTTGCATGAAAAACAAAGATGTGTAACAAGGTTATCTAGTCAACTCCAATTCAAGACTAGTCAACCTCCAATGTTCTCCACTTGCATACAAAGTTATGCCACATCATAGATGGAGATTGCCACTTGAATTGCTTGAAACGTTGAAAGCTTTGGATTGCATGAAAACCAAGGAGAAGCGTGATTTCGATCAAACAGTCAATTGAAACTTTGACCAGTTCACTGTAAATAGCCCTTGCTTGCATGGACAAGGATCTTGCTGAGTGAGAGACACGTTCAGATTGAACCTTGTTATTTCTCAGCCTTCTATTCTCGGTTTCTTCACTTCTGTGCATGCATTTTTCATGGCCTTATCTATTATGGCTTTTACTATATTTGCTTGTCTATTTCTCTCGGACTTTTTTCCGCAGGAATTGCATTTCTTTTATACTTTTCTCAAGATTTTTTCTTGGCTATTTTCCTTTCCAATGTTGAATCGGGCATTTGTTTTGGCATTTGTTCAGTCAATTTCCCACAGACAAAAAGTCCATGGGAATTATCTCGGATTTCTGTCTTTTCTATAGCTTGGACTTTCCTTCGAACAAAAAGTCCGAAGGAATTGCCCCATTTGGATTTCGACTTTCCCATGGACAAAATGTCCACGGGAATTTGTCTAAGACTTTTCCTTTTGAGCTCTCTCCCTTTTCTGAAGGAATTCCTTCGGACAAATTGTCTGCAACCGTTTTCCCTGTTCATTTCCTTGTTCCTTCGGACAAAAAGTACGAAGGAATTGTCTTCTCTTCTACCCATTTGTAAATGACCTGCCCTTCGGAAATCTTGTAGATGAACTTTCTCAAAGGGCACATATCCTTCGGGATTTTTGTAATGTCCCTTGAAATCATGAAGTGAACCTTCCCGAAGGGCAAGGACCCTTCTAGATTCTTGCCAATGACCTTTCTGAAGGGTACAGATCCTTCGGGTTTTATGAAAATATACGTTCCCGAAGGGTAGGTACCCTTTGGGTTTTTTGGAACTACCCCTCAGAATTTTGAAATGGCCCTTTTTCCTTCGGACTTTTTGAACTTGTCCTTTCAGACTTCTATCTTGAGCTTTCCCGAAGGGTAGTTACCCTTTGGGATTTTTGTAATGATCCTTCCCGAAGGGTAGGGTTTTTTGTAGAAGTCCTTTTCCCTTCGCTGAACTATCTGCCCCTTGGAAAGAAAAAACAAATGAATCTTAATCTTTCGGACTTTTGCAAAGTCCTTTGAAATCTCCTTTCACTCGGACCTTTCCTCGTGGACACAAAGTTCGAGGAAATTGTTTCCACACTTGGCCCGAAATAATTCTGAGAGAGAAAACACTTAGGAAAGAAAACATGATGTAAAATCCGAAAAAGCAAACCTGTACTCATACTTATGATCCCTTGCTTTCGTCTGTAAGTGAACTTACAAGCTTGTAGGTTACTTTAAGGATGGTTGTAGCTATATAGACTAGTAGATTTACTTGAAACTGTCCTCTTAATATATATCCTTAATCCCTGATGCATTAGTTGCCTTGTCACTGTGGACTTCAAACCCTAGATTGAAGCAAATGTTTGATTGGTAATCAAACTCGATTGTAGGTACCTTTGTGAGTTGTAGGTGTCCCTTAGATGGATGGCCTAATCGAAGAAGTGCCTGTGAGCATTATTCACAATCCATTGTGCATCATGTATTTCTATGAAGTGTCTTTAGCCACCAATCAATCCTTCGCTTTAAGATAGTTCTCTCATTCAATAAATGTTTATAGGAGATTGTTGTAGGGAACATCTTTTGTAGGCGTAATGGCTGTAACTTGATTAATTCTTCATTGGCTCTTATTCACCTTACGAAGTCATTCCTCCTACAACCTTGTAGGTTAACTTTAATGATGGCATGTAGCTTGATTAGGAGATATGCTTTTGAACTTGCTATAGGTGTCTTGCCCTTGGAACACACTTGATTGTGTAACATTGCTGTAGGTCCTCATCATGACTGTATTTGATACTTTGGCTGCCTACATATCCCTTTGGTCATGCCTTTCGACTATAATTCATCAACTTGACCAGCTGTATAGGGGATTTGACCGTTCTGGGGAAAGTTTCAAATAGTAGGGGTAGTAATTTGGCCATGGTAGGCCAAATTACTAACAATATGATGGGTCTACGAAGTTTGTAATGTATCTAGACATGAAGAATGAAGAGTTGGGGTGTTGAGATAGCTCTTGGCATGCCATAAGAATATCCCTTTGGCAAAAGTGATCAACCACCACAAAGGCACAACTAAATTTTTTGCCCAATAGTATTTAGACGAAGCAATAAAACATTGCCATGGTCCTCTTGTAGGGTACGAAAAGGAATGCAAAGTACTTCCTATTTTATGGTTTAGCAATGACACATGCTGCACAAGAGCAAATATATTGGGCAACCTTGGTGCGGAGACTAAGCTAGTACAAATAATTTTACAAACTGCTAGGTCTTGTGGACATCACAATGACCTATGACTTAAAAAGTGCACTTAATAGATCAACTTTTGGTGTTCAAAACATGACGAATACAAAGGCATCCAAGGTTGTGTAGAAGATTGTCCTGAAAATAATGGTTGGGGAGTGCGTTATCGTCATGGAGAGATTCATTGATTGCTTAGAAATGTGGATCAATCTTGTTTTACATTTGATCATGTTAAAGTGTTATGACCACGTGTTCAATATGGTTAACATGACATGATTAAGACAATTTGGTTTTGCCTCGTTTATACTTGACGATGATGTGAAATTGTTGTAGATGGTTGATCACTTGAGCTGGCGCATGCTTTGCATCTTGATCAAATGTTTTCTAATAAACTGTAGGATTATGGTCTAAGCGATTGATTGTCTCTCGCACAAGTATTTAAGTTTTACATTGGTACTGTTATCACTCTGGAGTGCACCCTGCTTGAAGATGTGCAAAGCACAACTTCTCTCCAGCTGATACAATGGGAACTTCTCAGAGGGTGGGTGCCTCTGTTGTGAGAAGAACCTCCAGAGAGAGTTGGTTCCCTTAATATTTTTTGCAATTAAGTCTGAAACTGTGATTTTTGGGGTGAAAAGAGTAAGGGTAAACTTTGAAAGAAAATCTAAGGGGGGTGATACCCCTGAATTGATTAGATCCTCTGAAGTGACTGAAATCAATGCACACATATAACCAAAATGCAATTTATATTGTCCCTAAGCAAAAGTGTTTTAGAGGAAGGGTTGAAAACCTCTTCAAATGACCTACAAAAGGGTTATATAGAGAGAGATAGGTGAGGAAGGGACCTGCAAAAGGAGAAAAATTCTCTTATATGCTGATGCACAATCAAATACACAATATGCTGCTATCAAAAATTAGATTCAGAAAAATAAACTCCTTGTTGATCATTGGTCTAGCTTACAATTTCTTTTTCAAACTTCAGGGCCCTTCTCTATGGCTCGATTCAACCAATAAATAAGCTTTGAAAAATGGTCTAAATCTATCTAAGTGTAGTCCAAAAACAGAAAAGGTTAGTCTTGGTTTGTTAACTCAAGACCTCACCTCTTTTACAATGCTTTGAATATTCAATAAAATTATTCTCCTTTATAAAAATCTGCATGCTTCTCCAAACTTTGGTGTAGAATATAGATCATGGAGCCAAGTTGGAAAAATGATTCTTAAAATAAACAAAACTCTCCAAGAAAACTCCAAACATGCAGGACCAAGATGGAGTGGAAGTGGGCGAAGGAACTCAGGTTTGACCAGTCAACTTTTCCTTTGCATGAAATGTTATGCAAAAAGCTAGTAGATGAACTCCACACAAACTGCTGGAATGTTTGAAATGTTTGGACGCGTGAGAGAAGCATGTGGCACGGTGAAACAATCAACAACAATTTTGACCAGTCCAAAAACAAGTTTGCATGGATAAGAATCTATTTTTGACATTTTCTATTTACAGCTTCTAATTCCTGTGCATGTATATTCTTTGTCTTGCTTGCTTGTCGAGCTTTATAATCTCAGACTTCTCTATTTATGATTTTTCCAACTGTGTTTGCTCCTTGCTTATTCGGACAAAAGTCTGTGCCTTTACTTGTTCATTCTCTCGGATTTTCTTGTGTATTTCTTTGGCAATTTTCCCCTTGGTTTTTCTACACAGTCAAATCCCTTAGAAATTCTTTGGGATTATTTCCTTCGGGTTTATTTGCACAGTCAAATTTTTTGGATCTTTTCCCTGTCTTATGCTTTATATCGGACTTATTTGTCTTAGGATTTAGCAATTTTCCCGCGGATTCATCTTCTGAAAGAATTCTTTCAGACAAAATGTCCTAAAGAATTCTTTCGGACTTTTGTTTATCTCCTTTTCTCCTTCGGCTTTGTTGTGGATTTTCATCTTGTCTAAGACTTCCTTGCCTACCTTTGGCAATTCGTGACGTCTCATTTCTTTCGGACTTTTGTCTCTCGGACAAAATGTCCGAAACTTCTCTATGCATACTCACCTTTCCTTTTTTCGAAGGGAATTCCTTTGGACAAATTGTCTGAAGGAATTCCTTCACACTTTTGTCCAAATCCTTATATCATTTGCCAATTTGTTCTTTGTTCTTTGGACTTTATTGTAAAGTAATTTGCCCGAAGGGTACATACCCTTTGGGCTTTTTGTAAAAGCCCCTTAAAAATCATGAGATGAACATTCTCGAAGGGCAAGTGCCCTTCGGGTTTGTTGCAAACGTGCCTTCCTTTCTCGAAGTAAGCCTTTCGAAGGGCAAGTGCCCTTCGGGATTTCTGTCAATGATTCTTTCGAACTTGAAGTGTACCTTCTTGAAGGGCAGGTGCCCTTCGAGATTTTTGAAATTGTCCTCCAGAAGATTAAAAATGACCCTTCGGCCTTTAAAATGAGCCTTTCTGAGGGGTAGGTGCCCTTCGGAATTCTTGTCAATGACCCTTCTGAAGGGCACATACCTTTCGGAAAAAATGAAATGAACAATTATTTTGAGAGAGAAGCTTGTTGGATATTTTAAAATGGCCTTTGAACTTTTCCTGAAGGGTACCTACCCTTTGGGATTTTTGAAATGATTCCTCCCGAAGGGCACATGCCATTCGGGCTTTTTGAAAGAGTCCTTTGTCATTTTCCCGCCAAAGAATTGCCCCTTTGAATTCTTTCGGATTTATTGTTCGACATTTTGGATTTTTTGTATCCCGATTTCTTTCGGACAAAAAGTCCGAAGGAAATCCACTCCTTCCTGAAGGGCACATGGCACCCAGATTTCTTCAAATGGTCATTCGGATTTTTGCAAAGTGTCCTATTTCTTTGAGAAATGCCTTTGGGCTATTTGAAAAGTCCTTTGAAGTCCGAAGGAAATCCACTCCTTCCCAAAGGGCACATGGCACTCGGATTTCTTCAAATGGTCATTTTCGAAGGGCAGGTGGCCTTTGGATTTTTTCATAGTGTCCTATTTCTTTGAGAAATGCCTTCGGGCTATTTGAAAAGTCCTTTGAAAACTAGGTGACCGTTTTCTTTCCCTTCGAACAAGAAGTCCGAAGGAAATAAACTTGTGTAAATGACCACTGTGACGTTCTTTGGGACTCTTTACAAAGTCCTTTGAAAACTCTTTCCCTTTGAGAAAATTGTCCATTTCTTAACCCAAAACAATTCTTGCTTTTGCAAGCAAACCTGCAGGCCTGTAGCTTTATAACGGTATATGATATTGCGAAAAGGAGATATGGCCTTTGAACTTGCTTTAGGTGTCATGCCCTTGAACGAACTGTATGCTCTATATGGTGGCTGTAGGTCTTCACCCAACTGTTCTTAGACCACAGATTGACCAGCTGAAAAGGGGATTAGATCGTTGTAGAAAAGTTTAAAATAATAGGGGTAATAACTTGGCTTTGACAAGCCAAATTACTAACAGGTACATTATTTGAATAATTTGCGTACAATTCCCAATCATAGACAAAATATTGGTGAACTTTGTAATTGAAGCTTTTAGAATGATAACCAAAGGATGTACACGCAAAGTCAAGATTGCTCCAAGTGCATATTTAGAGGTGTGTATCTTGTTCTCAAAATGTTGATGCAAGTCACGCAAGGTGAGTTGTGGTGTAGTAAGAAGTCTTATTTTCAATGTTTCAAAAGCATTATGTTGTCTATCAGTTCACTTCAATGTGGCCTTGGCACTTCCACGCTAAACTTGGTAAAGTGGCCAAACACCATGATAATATCTAAAGGTCAAATTGAGGGTAGAAGTTTGGAAGCCTTGCGAAGGTGTGAATATGTCTGAGAAAGAAGTTGTGTAATCTGCACCTACTCTACATCAACTTTGTATGCCGGACACATCCATGATATATCCATTTTGCAGATCCCATGATGAAGGAAAACCTGTCCAAATCGGCTTAGAGCTTGTGCTAGCATAATATATGGAAGACTTGCTTGATTTGTGCGAGATGCACTACCAAAATAATTTTTTAGACGAGGATGCATCAAGGTAGAAAACAACAAAGTGGTCAATGGATGGCTCTAACATGTCATTCATTAGGGACATAAATTTTTGTAGGGCACTGGTGAGGCTGAAGGGCATAACCAACCATGCAAAGATTTATTAGGACTTGCAACATTATTTTCCAAACGTTTGATGGTCCTATGGGACTTGATGAGAAATTGAGTTGAGAATGATCTTGGTAAAGTATGTGGCACCACAAAGGAGGTTAAAAAGATTGTCTATACATGAAAAATAATAGTAGTTCTTGACAATGTTTAGTATATATAGGCTTGATCTATCATTCTTGGGAGCTAGAAAAAATGAAACTCCCACACGTTTAGATGTTGTGACTGAATTTCATCTTCTAGATGAACCGACAATACAAGACACCATTTCAAAGTAGAGATACAATATGTGGTCAATGGAGCGTTTTAGATGGAAATGGAGAGGAACTCCAATTGGTGACTTAAGAATGTCATTGTACTCATCCAAGAAAGAAAGAAAGAAAGAAATGAATTATATTAATGTCCATAGATGACCAAAAGCAGGTCAATGGGACTTGAGGATACAAATTGTTAACAATATAAAGTTCGAGGAAAGAGAATCCAAGAAACTAAGGTACATAAGATGAAGTAAAGCATTGTGCCACTAACAAAGGTGGTAATGGAACCAATACAAATAGCAATGAGGGGCGAACAAGAGCCTCTAAAAGCATGTGTCGATGAAGACTGGAAGACCTCATCGAAAACCTCTGTCTGTGCTTGAAGAGGACATCAAGTTGTGTTAGCTGGGTGGTTTATGCGGGTGGGATCTACACCAACGTTGCAGTCTTGTGTTGGTCTTGTGGTTTCACTGTTAGGAGTACGAGTTTCTGCAAATAGTTGATCAATTTGCGGAATCGATTGGCATTGATCGGGATACCTTAGTCTTTGAAAGGAGTTTAGGTATTCTTTGGGATACCTTAGTCTTTGGCAAGAGTTTAGGAATAATGACATATTGTGGCCTTGGCTCATAAACACCATGTCTTTACCAAATGAACAACGTACAAAGGACATCATAGACATGGAAAGGTGCTACATCGAAAGGCTTGATGACATACATGAGTTTACATTGCTTTGTAAAGCACATTTTCCTTCCATTTTGAATCCAAATAATGATATAAGGTATGAGGATATGACATTGTCACAAGCATGAGCCTTGTAATGGTTTCAATAAAGATTAGGGTCTATTAGCTACCATTGGCCAAAGTGAAAGGAGGGGTTGTCCTTTTATGTACATATTAAAATTGAAAAGGAATTACTTTTCATCTTTAGCATATGAAACAAAAAGTGCTTGTGTATTGAGAGTTGCAGGTGTATATGGCTAGAACAAATATTCTGGAAAGAACTATATAATTAGTAAATGCTACAATGTCAAGCACAATTTTATCCTTGTCTTGCATTGGAGGATTTTGTGCTTGTGCTAAGAGATTCTGTTGGGTATGACATTCTCCTTGAAGTGTTCAGAGGACTTGTGAAAATTGCAAAATTTACCCAGTTTTCCTTGAGTCTTCTTTTTGATTGCTGCTTCTATGGCGCGCTAAACGGTTTTGTTGATGTTGAGGATTTACCTTCCCAAATTCAGACCTGGAACTTGTATCTTTGAGATGCTTTCCATGGTTAAGCTTTCCTTCTTTAACAAAAGCTATGACAAAACTTCTCATTTTCGACAACATATTTGTAGGAATCTCCAAAATTGTTTATGGTTCAAAGTTAAAACTATCTTAGGATATGTGAACTAAGACCCCTGTGGTACTTGAGAATCTTCTTATGTTCTCTGTTATAGATTGCTAATTTTGCAGGTATGACATGGAATTAATTTGTGTAATCCTGGATAGTCTGGTCATATCTTTGGTGCTACTATTGTCACTTGATTTATTGATCGGCATAATGCTTCACAAGGTTGAACTTACCATGAAGAGCTTTGATGAACTGGTTCCATGCCTAGCCTGGATTTTCACAATGTTTATGCATATGATGCTAAGTTTCCCAACGATACATGGCAGTCAATACGAGCTTTATTGTAGTGAATGTGTTTTCTTCTAGCTGCCAAATTGATTTATGAAGTATGAATTGAGCTGTTGAATCCAGGTGTCAAATGTATCTGCATTGGTTTTGACTTCAAGTTTGGAATATTGAAGTTTAGTTGAATTTTGAAAGTCCTGTGACCAACATACAAAGGGCTATTTGAGGACATCCTCAAAGACTTTGTTGAATATATAAGCTATTATAAAATCTGGAAAAATTGATTTTAGAATTTGTTTTCAGTCTCTAAAATGCATCTATGATCATTTCATGAGCTGCGATGGAATTTGAGCTAGCTACAACCTGAGATTGTGCAAAGCAAGACAGTAGATAGAGGGATCGTGAGTAGGAATATTGTACTTCTTGTAATCTACTGACATATCATAGGAATATGGTGCTTTGATACTTCTAATTTTAATCCCAAGAAATATTTGGTGGTGGGGAAAGAGGCTTGAGGGAGATGAGCGCAATATTGAATTAATATTCGCCTGTGTTATAATAGCAGAAGCTAGAGCATGCACCTCATGCACACAATGTGAAAACAAAATACGAAGAAACGAAAGAGTCAACAAATTTATCATGTATTTTATTGATTGGAAATAGATTTGATGATGAACTTGGTGCTGCTGAGAATTTAGTACACTAATCAATCACATTGTGGTGGTAGAAGTATCTGTGAAGTAATCCAAGGTATCAAATTTGCCTCTGAATCCCGCATCTCTGGACCCAAAATGTACTAGACTTATTGAAATGTTGATTACACTATAATTATTGAAATGTCGATTACACTATAATTACATGGCCAAAAAATTTGCCTCGAAAACATTTGTGAATACAATTTTTTTTCTTAGGCAAGAACAAATTGTTGGAAAGGTTGTCAAGAATTGAATGATGGCAAATAAATGCTTTTCTATGCTGGAAACATTTTCCTCTAAATTACAGAAGCAAAGAACAATGGAAGAAAAAGTTATGTAAGTTATATGTTTCCTAGGCTGTTCAATTTATTCCTAGAAATGTTTCCATATGCTAGAAATGTCTCCTATTAGTCACAATATTTTTTGGTCTGTTAAATACATCTATGTAAACGTTTTTGTAAATTATCTATTAGTGCCAAACGACCACTTCCTAAATTTGGGGACATTGCTGAACCCGCACCATGTTTTTCATAAAATAGAACTAATATGTTGCAACACAATTGAACATCAGATTAAAAAGACTAATGGTCTTGTATATATTCATAGGAAATTATGTATGCTAAACTTAATTATAAACATAGTTACCAAATATGGCCGGATCTGGACAAAAATCTGGCCGGATCCGATTTTTTTTGGCTGGCCCAGATAAGTTTGTCCGGGTCGGCCCTTTTTTTCTCAAATTTTCAAGGTTTTCTGCACAAAAAAGCCCAAGAAACCATAAATATGAGATAATATTAACATTTTTATATTATCTTACTAATATTTTTCATTGTATTTGTCAGTTTTGCATATTTATAAGACTCTGCTCACATATATATCTGTATATATTTCGGATCGGATTTTTCTAAATTTTTTCAAGAATTCTGGATTTCGGATTTTTTCGCCCTCCCGAACTGATCCGGATTTCCAAACTTGGTAACTATGATGCTATCCTCAGTCCTTGACGAATCAGCTTCACTTCGAAGATCATCTTATTAGTGAGGGTTGCCATGAATTTGTTAGTGATGATTTGGCTTGTGACCAAGAATTTGATGGGGTGGTCAGTGGTGCTTATGAAGATGAAAAGAGCATGACTTTTGAGATTCTTGAGTCTGTACTTGTACTTATATTCATATGGTTTTGGTTTTAACCACTTTAGGTTTACCCCCTATAGTTTTATTTACTTGGCTTTAGGTTTTCCCATTGACCTACTTTGGCTATTTGTAACATTACTAATTTCCAATGTTTCTCTGAGTTTCTGGGACGGGTATGGGAGGCCTGGGGACGTATTTTCAGGATGGCAATTTATTTTTCTGAAATCTTGGGACAGTGGGGGGATGCTATATATATATATTTCTCAATTGTATAGTTTAATTGTTAAACATCACTAAAAATATTAAATTGCTGAGCTTCAAAAAACAACATCTATGACATTGAACATTGAACATGAATATTCAATGTTGACAATTGAAATAAAAAATTGAGTGAAAATTGAAATAGAGATTACAAAATAATAATTATGAATATCTAATTGTTATATTTTCGATGATCAGAAAATAAATGTTTGAAAATGCCCCCCCTTTTATTTTTGTTTTAATTATATAACTAAGTTTTATAATGTTTTTTCAAGCTGTTGATGTGGGGGGCATCATGATGTCCTTGGTACATCCCCGGTAGATTGGGGGCGTCTCTAGATGTCTCGGGGATGCCAGGATGTCCCCAAGTACCATCCTGAAAAGGATACATCCTTGAGATGCTGAAAAAGTTCTGAAACATCTCTGAGATATGAGAAAAAATTTCAGAAAAAGGGGACGTGGGGGGTGATGTCCCCGAAACATCTGGGATGTTCCTAAAAGGTTCAGGGTGCGTCTCCATGGAACACTGCTAATTTTCTTCTCTTTCTTTCTTCTCTCATCAAATTGTAATATTTTATTATTTTGTATTTTAGATGAGAATATACACGTCGAATTGATGTTCTATTAAATTTCATTAATATGTTTTGGATATTAAATTGTTCACTCTTTTAAACCTTTTATATTATTATATGTTGACCTAAATTGCTAATCTTTATTTGGTCTGTACTTTGTGTTGGCAGAAATATCTTCTTTATCTCGTGATTATGTTTTTCTCCATGTCAGATAACTGCTTTTTAATTCATATAATGCCTCTTTTTTTTTTCCTAACCAAAACGGGTTTCCAAAGGATGGATTTTGTTCTTAAATTAATAAATTTATACCTGCGTTTCATCCTTTTATCTTATATTTATTCCCTTTGCGTGGATGAGACAAGGGCCACATGGGTCGATGGTTTTATATGTGCTTCTGCAAAACCAATAAGTTTTCATTCTGACACATAAGCATACTTGCATGAGAGAACAATGTAAGAGATGGATCGACTAATATATTCATGTGGATGACAAATGGGTGCTCATGCTTGCAAGCGTATTGGTTTCAAGCAATCACACATTTGTGACTTGTCAATTGAATTTTTATCCAGCTGTTTAAATTTATGTTACTCTATTATAACCCATGTTTATATTTGTAGTTCTGGATTTGTGTTGATAAGGGTTCATTTTTGGACGTACATATGCAGTAAAGCCTGATTGAATCTTTAATGTTACAACTGCAGCTTAGAGTGGAGGATGTTCAACTTCGTGGTATAAAATGGAATAAACTAGTAGATCCTAACAAGAAAGGGCAGTGGTGGCTTTCTGGAGATATAGAGACAATTAGCAAAGACCCTACAACTGAGATCGCTGATGTGATTGACACAGAGGTTGCAGAAGCACGAAAAATGTTGCATTTAGCATCTGCTCAAAGGATGAATACGGAAGCTCGCCGAGCTATTTTTTGTATTATCATGAGTGGAGAGGATTACATGGATGCCTTTGAGAAGATCCTTAGATTAACTTTACCTGGAAAACAGGTTAGCATTACTTCTTTATCTTTGTAAAATACCCCGAGCATTTACATCTTCCACATGTAATGAAATATTTTTTCTAAAATTAACTTATTTAACTTTATAAATACATGTATATTCTAGAGTTGTTGTAAGAAGTCCATAGCTATTTGAAACCATTCAAGGCATCATTTCAAACTAGGAAACTAAATTCTTAGCTATTTAATATCAGAATATTTATAAAATTTTCAGAAATAAACCGAAGAGCAATCAAAATCATAAGTTCCTTTGGCATCTAAATCGATGATGAAATTTGTAATCTTGTTACAATCCTTGAATGCATGATAAATCCAAAATTCTTTAAAGGCTGCTGGAAAGTGTAGAGGGAAAATCTCTATGCATACACTAATCCTTCTTACATAAGAAAACACATTAAACACATTGTAGTATGACACATCACATAGAACAAAGAAAGACAGATCACATAGGACAAAGAAAGAGAGTTCTTCACACATGACATATGCTTCAAAGATCATCCTTCTATTCATATAACTTTGAGTACAAGAATGACTTCACATAGATATACTCATGCCTCCACAATATGCTATGAAGTCGCATATCTTCTCTATGATTTGATGACGAATTGCTACAAGTAGTGCACATTATATAGAGAGACTAAGAGGAATGGAACAATACATGCACAATGGTGGGAACCACTTATACACAAATGAATCAAAATCAGCACTCCTAGCTAATACAAGTCCTAACAGGAACAAATTGCTTCTCATCAATACATAACAAAACACATATCCAAAATTTATTTATTTATTTTTTATCAAGATTATGTACAATATTAGAGCCTACATCTAACCCTCAGTGTTAGTAGAGGTTCTTGGAAAACCCATCAGAACATTCTACTAGGGGATAGCTGTACAAAACGTAATACAAAAACATAAAAGTGAAACTTGCACATAAACTTGACATTAATCCAAGCACGGCATAAAACAAGAATTATCATGATTCGTAGATATAATCAACTCAAAACAATAAGTGTTTTCATAACAAACAAATTAAAATAACTCAAAACATATTGACGCAAGGAACATAAAGAAACATGAAGGAAAACCATTTCTAAGTCTCTAAATTGATTTCAATATTTCGTAACCCTTTTTCAATACAAGTGAGTAGTATTTTATAAAGGTTTCCAGAGACTGTCGCTTCATATTCTAGCGTTTCACTACAACTTAGAAGAAGACTTCACATTCTAAAGACTTTTGATATATAATGAGTCACATTATTACAAAAAGAATATACCACATCCAAAATGGTGCGAAACACACACTGCGATTTTGCAGCCCTGTTCTACCACCAACACTTTCTCAGACTTAAATTGTTGTTTCGTCTTGATATGAAGTCACAGGTAGTGTGCCGCATGATGGATCCGGTGGAGTTGCTTGATGAAAAGGATCAGACTGAAAACATTATTTACAGTTCTCGTTCAAGGTGTTGTTTACCTATTTTTATTTTTTGCACGCTACTTAGCTGCCCTTTCAGGTTTTCAACTAAGTAGAGTACCAATCTACTGCCCTTGTGAGTTTTCAATAGATTGACATAACTAGGTGGTCGCCCTTTCAGGGTTTCAACCAACCTGGGGCTGCTCCTAATGTTTCAGTCATTCTGTCTGAAAAACTCGTCAAAATTTTAAAACTGAAGTCTCAGAGGTTGGAAACACTAAAAAAGGAACATAAGTCTAATCACCAGTAAGGTTGAGAAGATCAACAAGAATACAACGGATAATCAAAAAGAGCATGTAGGCCAAGAGCAATATGTCTGTCTTGAGCTGTAACATCCATCGTATGAGCATAACCACTACCATATTTGGGATGATGTTAACTCCGAGACATGCTTCCATGGTTGGACAATTCACAAAACCTCGAGAAACACTTGCTTTAGCCAACTGCTTGTTTCAGTTTCTTTTTCTTATTCAGTAAATCTAATTGGTGATTCTGTAAGAAGATCCATCTGCCCAGTGCGGCAGACGAACCAGAAAACAAGCTGCTATGAAGCCTTGACTGTTAACTACCCTGCAAGCACTACTTCTCTTTCTAGTCTGAGACATTCTCTCCCTTGGCTTATATATTCGTCTTGTTATCTTGGTCTGAATATTTTCATATTCAGAAAATGAAATGCATACAGTCAATTCCATAACTGAAGTAACATATCATGGTTCACCAGTACTTCTTACCTTCTTAATTGCAACCCTGATGTTTGAATGTGGGCTTGAGATTTTGTAAAGGAAAATATGTAGTTTTTATTTGAATTTGTTGCTGAATACAAAATCTGATTTCATTATTGACCTGATGTGGCTGCAGGATAGGGAGATTTTGCGAGTTCTTGTAGACTGCTGCTTGCAAGAGAAGGTCTTTAATAAGTACTACTCTCTTCTTGCGGCTAAGCTGTGTCACCATGATAAGAACCATAAGTTCTCATTGCAGGTATATGTGATAGCACCTCAGATTATTCTATCTTGTAACAGTTGAAATATAGTTTACGTTGCATGTCTGGCTCAGGCAATTGAATATTATAGGGCTGTGTTTTGGAATTGGACACACTGTTTTTTATTATAGTGGATGCATGATATGCAAATCACTTTGAGATGCATATCTTAATTTGTTTCTGCTTGCAAGAGGTACTGAATCTTTGAATCTTTGTCTTGTAGTATTGCTTATGGGACCATTTTAAGCAGCTTGATTCAATGGAATTGCGAAGATTGGCCAATCTTGCCCGATTACTTGCTGATTTGATTGGATCATTCTCTCTCTCTGTTTCTGTGCTTAAAGCAGTGGATTTCACTGATTGTGCACTGTTGACTTCAAAAGTTGTTATGCACTTCCGCATATTATTTGAGACCTTATTCACAGTGTGTTCAGATAACGTTATTTGGAATATTTTCACACGCATTGCCCTTTCTCCTGAGCTTGAAAACTTACGAAATGGGCTGGAACTATTCATGCACCAACATGTAAACAAAAGTGCTCTCAGAGGAGTGCAGCTTGGTCCTCCTGAAAGTGCTTCATTGATTGTTAGTAAATGTAAGGTGGCCAAAAAAGCCCTCGCTAATGTAGCTGGTGTCCTTTTTTGAACCATCCTCTAAATGGGCCTAGACTTGGTTGAAAAATATCTCAAGTATTAAAGGGAGACCTTGCTATTGTACTTGTTATTTTGCATGCAGTATATACGCAATATATATTTTTTGCATGATATTTTGCCTCAACTCTTAATTTGCCATTATTTAGCTAATGAAGAATGCCAGACTAAATAATTAAAGATTGTTGTGAATCCAACATTGTGGGGGTAATATTTCCAAGGCAAAATATTGTTTGCAGTAATTGGCAAAGCTAATTTCTATTTTCATGCCAGGTTGGATTTTTTTCTTCTTGGTTTGTGTATTATGACATTTTATTGATGAATGATAGTGCACTTAAACAGGAACGGGCTTGCTAAAGAACAGAACCCCTTTTTAGTTGATGAATGCATGCTTATCATGTTACATCAATAGGAAATAATTGTTATACAGGGCAAACACCTTGTTAAAGGGGTGGAGGTTTCTTTCTGTTGAACTGCATTTGGCCTATATAAGTACTTCGAAAACCTTCCACTTTATCCAGAACGACTGATTGACGTGCTTTTCAAGTATAACTCATTTTACATACCTGCGTGTCATTGATTGCGTAGGTACTATCTTACACATACAGAGCACCCCCAATCTTTTTTGGTTGAAGTTTGTACAGAGCACTAGTTTCATGTAAGCATCCTTGAGGTCCATATGCTTATGTTTTAGTTATTGTTTTGGTGTTCATATTAGTGAAGCACTTCTTCCTTCAGAGGAGCGTTTATCTTAACATGGTTTCCTAGAGAGTTTATATGTTTTACCTTCATAATGGGCACAATTGCTTGTTCTAAAGGTCACCTTTATAATACGTTTCCTGCTCTCCTGCTTTGTGATGCCCCCTAACCTGTGAACATTAGCTTCCATCCCCATCTCCCTAGAACACCATATGATCAAGAAAAAGGGAGGGAAAATACAATAAAGAATATATTCCATTTCATATATTTATATGGGAGTTCTTTTCGATAGCAAATACAAAAGACTATTTTCCTATGATTTTATCTTGAATAAATCAAAAGTGTGTTAATAGGAGGTTGTCTTTGAAGCCGATGCTACTAATCTGTGCCTTCTACCATTACACCAAAATCTATCGAGAAGTTGCCTAGGGCTTATCCTCAAAACTATGTTCTCTTTGTCCCAGACTAAGAACAGAAGCTGTGGAAACATTATGCCATCCAACAAGCCACAAAGTGACTAGTATCAGTTTTATATTTAAGAATGCAAACATGAGAAGACCAAATTGTCTGTCGGATCAATTTTGGACAGAATCCTAACTTCACGAATTCGGAACGCAAATTATTTCATGTTTCATCTGATGACCCATTAAGCTCTAGATGCACTATGTAGATCATTTGTTTCGTATATATTTGCTTTTTCTGTTTCCACGTAACATCTATCATTGAGTTGGTACCTTCATTTCTTCGTTTAAAGGTTTTCTGATCAGCTCCAGATAATTTATAAAGCTTACAAAACAAACCAAATGTAGTCTCCACACTAAGATCTTCATGATCTTCACAACTTTTCTTTTGTACAGTTTTTACTATAACCAGATACCATAGGTGCTCCCATAACTCCAGATATCAGTTTGTAGCATATCGACTTTTGGTATTCATCTATGTGCTAACATCTTAGTCACAAGGTTCGTCGAATTCCTTGGATTAAATTCAAAATTTGCTGATTTTTATTTGGCCACAAAAAAATTGTAGAAGTTCATTGATTTTTATTGGGGTCTGATTTTTCGCTGCATCTCTGTATCGTAGCAGATCTTTGTACAGAATTTGCGCTAAGCAGGAGAAAAACTGAGTGGGGAAAAAACGAGGGGAGGAAGCTCAAACACCATAAAGTATATTCTGTTTGTGCTCGTGTCTTGTGGCTGAGCTTCGGTGGAGTCCTCTGAGCATCTATAGTGGTGGTGCACTGAGTGGCCTGCCCAGCCATGGAGGAATTCAGTTCCTGCTGCGTTGGTTTGTGTTCACCATTTGCTGATGTGGAGGAGCTGCTGGTCGATCGCAGTCCATGGGTGGAGTTAAGGTTTTTATTTTTAATAACCTTTGTTTTATTTTAATTTTTCTGTTGTATTTTATTTGTTTTTAATTTATTTTTTAATATGATTTGTATTTTTTTTTATATTTTTACAATCTTTAAAATTTTTTATTTGATTTGTTTTATTTTACGTTTTTAATTAATTTTTAGTATTTATTTATATTTCATCTTTATTTTAAATTTTTTATTAAAATTTTAAAGTTTTATTTAATTTTAAATTTTAAATTTATCTTTTTAAATTTATATTTATATTTATATTAATTTTAATTTAAATTTATATATAATTATTCTAATTTTTTTATACTGTTAGAATTTAATGGCAATTTTTTTTCCAAACTTTATCCATTGGGTGAACTTGAACAGACTTTTATCCTCGTCGAACTTGAACCTTGTGACTTAGGTTAACATTATGAATCTATCAGACACATTTTTCAATGCAAGAAATTACTTTCTGTTCTTTCCTTTTCCTGACCAGATGGCTGATTAATTTTATGCTTGCTACCTTCCTTTGCCGCTTGCTCAGTCAAGACAAACTTCTGGGATCTGACTCTTCAGATATGGACACACTACACACATTTTGTCTTCCAGGAAGTTGAAACTTGTCAGCATTTGCTTGTGTTCCCCAAAACAAAGCTGAGACTCGAAAGTGGCCTTGAATGTATTGCACTGCTATTACAAAAGACTTCTCTGAGCAGGGTAAAAGGTGCTGGTAGGGTTGACTTGAGCAACATATGAAGTTAAAGTAACTGATCAAATGATTTGTCTGAGACTTAACAAATATGGATGAAGACTGTTGTCTTGGACCCAAACTTTCTCTTGGTTCTCTATTAATTGTTGTGCCACATCTACCACTACCAAGATGTGCAATAGTTGTCTTTCCACACCTTCTGCTATGGCTCCTGGTTTCTTCTCAGCACTTGTGGGTGCCACAGCCACTGAATCCTCATGAGAAAATTAACTCCATGGCTATTCACTGCTTTAAGTTATGTAGAAGGAATATTTGTGCTAGTGCTAGTCCAAGAGCTAGCTACAGTTCTAAAGGATTTTTTGTTTTGTATTTTGATTAGTTTGTGTTTTCATGGATGATATTCATGTATGTCAAAAATGGACGCCTCACTGCTTGATTAGCCGTAGTTTCATTGTCATTCTCATTATGCTTCACTGTCGGTCACCTTGACGAGACTCCTGCATGGGTTTCATGGTCATTCTCATTATGTCTTCATTGTTGGTCACCTTACTGAGACTCCTGCATGGGTTTCATGGTCATTGTCATTATGCCTTAATTGTTTGCCACCTTGACGAGACACCTGCCTGTATGTAAAGCTGAGGAGGATCATTAAAATGACAAATGATTATTAGAAATAGCAGATGCAATAGACTGCTCACGCAGAAGCACAAATTAAGTCAAAGGTACTATTTAAAACCTTCACAAGGCCAAAGGCTGGAGCAATTTGAACAATTAGAGTCTGTAGCACATAAAAATAAAGATAATCTAGTTCTGAAAATGCAACTACTGACGCCCCATACAATATAAAGGTAATGGTTACAACCAAATCTTGAACACAAATTGACAAGAATATAATTAGCAACAAGTAAAAATTTATCTAAATGTGCACAGCTAACCAAATGTAGGCAATGGGGTAGCTAAGCACGTTATATAATGCTTACTACTAGAGCCTAGAGAAAATGTCCGACCTACATGTATCACTAAAATGGCAAACCCAGAAAATTATAGCCATGTAAACAAGTTGAAAACACTGTAGCTATGTTAGGGGAGAATAAAAAAGGATAGTTCATAAAAACAAATGCATTTTTTCTTCACTCTTTTAGAACATTGGTCTTCCTGGCCCTACACTTTTTTCGCGATTTATAAGTGTTGATTATAATCAACAGGAAATTGATATAGGGTCTGGTGGGAATACAAATTTTACACTCATTCAATAAGTTTGGTAGGGTTAGTAAAGTATTTATGATTGAAATTATGTTGTTTAAAATGTTGACTATCGTTGATCACTAAAATACACTGTTTATTTAGATGAATCGAAAGAAAAAATAAGGGTGGAAATGTTAGGGGGCCGTTGAACCATTGGTGAATCTGTTTGGCTCACAAAGAGCCCAATGAGAATCAATTCTTGCCGAGTGCAAAGGACAAATACAATAAGGGATGAGTCTGAGCTCAAGTCCCGGGTGAATTTGGCTGAATGGTTCCCCGTGTCCTTGGCATTAAGCCAAAGAAAGTTGATTCTTTGTGCACCTAAAATATGATGCTTATTCTTCAATCAAAATGAGGTAAAAAGAACATTTCTTTTTCCTCCATCAATTTGCGCTGCCAACTCATAAAGTAAGACAACCAAGATAGAAAGTGAAGAATGCATTATAAAGCTAGTTATCCTCGTGAAAAATCAGGCTAGTGTTCTTCATTAACATTTCCGTTCATCATCGCCTCTATTATTAAATCAACCGGAACTTCCCATATGGTATTATTTGTGAAAGACTCATCATAAGCATGGGACATGGTAGTGGTCTTTGCGAGTTTAACTACTTTGAATGTTGTGTTTCGTTAAGATTCTAATTTTTTTACTCTCCCAAGGCAATGAAGTGGCTCTCTAAAGAACATTTCCCAATCAATATGTTTTATGGTTATTACCAATGGTCTCCACAAGGGCCGAGGTGTGTTAGACAAGAAAGAAATTTTCATATTTTGGTTACCACTTTTCATTTTTACCCTTCCCTGAGATAATATAGGTTTGCCTAATTACAACTTAGATTTTTTCAATTGTTATTCTATCATTGATGATTTTTTTTACAAAACCATGGGAAGTATTTATATGGCAGCTTCTTGAAAGAGAATGCCAACAATCAACATAGCTACCCCTGTTGCTAAACCAAATGATGCCTAAGCAACATCTAGAAAATACTATTTCAATGTGATCCATTGTTGTTTTCTTTCATGAATCATGTGTTTGGTCGGGGTTCTTTCTAGGCATTAAGGTGATCTACTCGATTTCAAAGAATCTATATTGGATGGGTAAATACACTGATTTTTGTCAGGGTAGATAAATTATCGATGGAATGATGAATTTTTGGTGCAAGCCAAAATTGTCTTCACAATTCAAATTGAAATGAACAAATGAATACAATAAATAAGCTAAGAAATTGTTGTTCACTTCATATTCTCAAATGACCCTTTTTATTCCTATGAGAATGAAAATTAAACTTACTAGAATTTGACAAAAACTACCTAACACACATAACATTAATAACAAATATGTACAATATTGTTATATCCTCCCCTTAATCTGTAGGGGTCATTGTCAAACCAAACATTCCTAGAAACGTTTCAATTTTTTCTTGCCCAAGTGCTCTTATCAAGATGTCTATTGGTTGCTCTATTGTAGGGCAATATTGTAATTTGACACTGCTATTTTTCACATAGTGTCGAATCAAATGAAATTTAATATTGACATGCTTGGTTCGGTCAAGAAAGACTCAATTATTTACCATTTGTATTGTAGAAGTGTTGTCAACCATGAGAGATGTTGACCAAACTTGTTATTCTTGCAAATCTAAAAGAACTTTTTTGAGCAACAAAATTTCTTTAGTTGCCTCTAAAACGGCCATATACTCTGTTTTTGTTGAAGAAATTACTGACATTAATTATTTTTTGGATTTCCAACTAGGCACTATTATTCTCGAGTTCATCAGAAAATTCATGGTAGATTTTCTATCTTCATGATCACCAACATACTCAGATTATGAATATCCATCCAGTTTGAAGTCTCTTGCCTTGGAATATTTGAGTCCAATATATTGTGTTCCTTTGAGATATCGAAGGACTCGTTTAGTTGTTACCCAATGATTGTCTCTGGGTGGTGGCATGAATCTTGAAGGAATACCAAAAACAAAGGATATATCTGGGCTTCTTGTGGTCACATAAATCAGAGTTCCAATGGTTTATTTGTATTTAATGGTATCGACCAAATATTTTGTATCTTTTGATGTCAATTTTAGATTTTGTTCCATGGGCATGCTAAGAGGCTTACAATCTTCCATTTCAAACTTGTTCAGAATGTCATCAATGTACTTCAGTTGTGTGATAAAGATAACCCAAACTAGTCATTTCAAAGTTTTTTCATTAACTTTGATTTGAACTTTACAGTCTATCGTTCATTGTTCCTTGTGATGAGCAATGAACATATATCACCACAAATACAACTGCTTTGTCAACTGTTTTAACGAAAAGAGTTGTATTTTCAAACTCAAAACATTTGAAGTTCGTGTTCATGAGGTGCTCAACGACTTTATCATACTATGTTCGAGGGGCTTGTTTCAAACGATATAATGATTTTTCAAATTTGCATACCCTATGTACTTGGTGTTTTACTGTAAAACCTTTAGGGTGTCATGTACATTGTTTCCTTGAGGTCACCATATAGGAATGCAACTTTTGATGTCCATTTGGTGAATTTTCATATGTTGTGAGCTATCAAAGCCAACATTGTTTGAATGGTAGTCCATTTTGTTGTAGTTGCAAATGTTTTATTGTAGTCAATTTTTTTTTTTTTTGAAAATATTCCTTTGCAACAAGCATTGTTTTATGCTTGTCAAGCGAGTCGTCGACCTTGAATTTGTTGCAATAGACCCACATGCAGCCATATGGAGGATCAACCAATTTCCAAGTCTCATTTTTTACCGATGCACTGTACTCATATTTAATTGCTTTTTCCAAGGTTCAAACTTCTCAACGTGTTTGAAAGATGGTGGTTCTGAATCAAACACAACATTGAGTTCTTTTTCTAGAGAATCATTCAAGGTAAGTTTCTCAATATTATTTTGAATTTCTTCAAGAAACTTCTCTGATTGTGATGCAGTTGCATGTGCACTTCTAGTGCCTACTTTCCCAACTTCATTGGCTCTGACATCGTTTAATGTTTGGGTGGCCCACTCGGGGATCTTTTTCTGTGGTTTAAGTGCTTCAATTTCATCTTCTAAAGTTCCTTCACTTTTTGTTCTCTATTCTTGTGGCCCCTATTCATTGTTTGATGAAGTCGAACTTTCTCCTTCAGGAAGAGTTTCATTCTCATGTATATGAGACAACAAAGAATCAATTGATTCCCAATAGTATGCCCTCCACTCATTGTTTGCATCCATATCACTTTCCTTGTATACGTCAAACTTTGCATATTTATTAAGTTGACTCAATTGTCGATCAATGTTAGTTTTGTCCTTTGCAGTTTCACAAAAGACAACTTCTCTTGCGACAAGAAACTTATTCTTTTTCTCATCATATACCCTATATGCCTTGGAGGATTAAGAATATCTCAAATCGATGCATTTGTGACTCCTATGGTCCAATTTATTCCTTTTCTCTTTTGGAATGAATGCATAACAAGTGGATCTGAAAATCGAAAGATGTCACATTAAAGGAAGATGACCAAACCACATCTCATACAGAGTCTTGAATTGAAGCATTGTTAATGGTGATTTGTTGCGGATGTATACTATTGTTTTAACTGCTTTTGCTGAAAAGTGCAAATTTACCCTTTTGAAGTAGAACATAACACAAATTATATTTATCATGACCATGTTCATTCTCTCTACAACTCTATTTTGTTGTGGAGGGTGAGGAATTGTGAGATGATGTTTGATTTCATTTTGCTCAAGATAGGTTCAAACTTTTTTGAAATGTTTTCACCACCATTATCAGTCTTGATTGTTTTGATGCGGCTTTGAGCTTCATTTTCAATCATTATTCAAAATTTTCTGAATATCTTGGATGGTTCATATTTCTATTTGAGAAAGTATATCCAAGTCATTCTAATATAGTGATCAATGAACAACATGAAGTATTTATGACCACTAGCTGAGAGAATTAGAAAAAAACATAAGTCTGAGTGAACCAATTATAACTTTTTCTTGACTTTCCACTGTGACTATGGAAGCGGTTCTGTTGCATGTTTGGCCACAATGCAGGGTTCATACTTTTCATCAATTTTTACAGGCAAGATAGGCAAACCAACAAAACCATTGTTTTGCAACACATGAATGTTGTTATAGTATGCTCAAATCTAGCATGCCACAACATGTTTGGAGACATTTCATCTTTAACGAGATGAGCATAATTCCTTGAAACTGATGGCTCACTCTTGAGTTTGAGCAATTTTTCTTCCTCATATCTATTCTAGACAATTGCATTGTCACATTTCCTTATGATAGTGATGTCGTCATTGTCCAACAAGATGGAATGACCTTGTTTTCAAATGAACACAAGGAACAACAAGTTTCTTTTCAATTGAGGAAGGTATAGAACATTTTGGAGTTTGGAATCTAAAAGCCCTAGACATTTGAGTCAGATTGTACCTCTTCTCTGTGATTACAAACTTGTTATACTGCAAAGAATATTAGACCACAACTTTTTTCATAAAACTCTTCAAATAAATCTTTTCAGAAAGTCATATGTAGGGTGCCACCAATATCAAGAACCCAAGCATCAACCCATGACAAACTAATTGAGACATTGTTTGCTTCATCCTCTGAACTGGAAAGCACACATTCACAAATGAATTGCACAGATTTTGACTTTTTTGTTTCTTTCTTTGACTTTTACTATTTCTTCTTACATTATGCTTCGATTTCTTCCATGGAGTTTTGAATTCATGGGTTTCATGGCTTCCTTTTCTATCACACCATTCATAGTAGAGGGGTTGCCATTTTATTTTTTATTTTGACCACCTTGATTGTCATTTTTGCCACATTTTCCCTTATTTTTTTTGTACTTATTATTATTTTTTCCTTTTAAGGATGTGGCCTTATTGCATGTTTTGAAAGAATTTCCCTTTACATAGCGCACACTTTTTTTTTTGGACTTGGTTTTCTTTCCAAAGGCCTTTTATCTTTTTGCTATTTTTTCAACCAATTGATCAAATGTGTCGTCAATTGATTGCTTGTTTGTAGAGACTCCAAGTAGGTTGAATATTTAGAAAAAAGGTTTTTTATGAATGTGGTCATATAGATGTTGATTTTGAAACCCATGACATATATATCATGCTTGATTGCACGTATTTCTAAAGCTAATTTTATCACATCACCATCTTTCAACTCAAAGTTGAACAAATTCAACTACAAGTGAATGAATTCTAACTCAATGGAAATCATATGGTTTTTTAAATTTGTGAAATGCTTTCCATGGAATACTGCACCTGTAAATATGATGAAACACATCTCTGTCGACCGAGGCCCTCATCAAGGCCAATGCTTTCTTATTTTTCTATCTCCATGTCTGAATATGTTTTGCATTACATGTTGACTCAATTGGGTATATATCCCCATTTTAATGAGCCATAGATCATTGAAGATGAGTGTGTTCTTCACTTGTCAAGAGCATTCTAACCAATGATCTTTGTTGGTCAATGTTGTGCCAACGATTGATTTGATTGAATGCATTATTTGAGTTTTGAGTTTTTGAAAACCTCAAATTGGTTCCTTATCACTCCAAATGGTCTCATTTTATATATACCACTAGACTGATATGCCAAACCTCTCTATATACCTATTCTTCCTATATACTCATCGATATGTGAAAAAAATCATCCTTTCTATATACTTAGTAGTACATGAAAGAGACATTAAGACATGTGATAACAGAGTGGTATGTGATACCTAGGTGGCATGTGAAAATTATTCGCCATGTCATTAACACCAACTTAACAAGAAAACTTCATACTTGATGCCATTTTCAATTTTTTTTAATTTCTTAATTTACATTTTTCAACATAAGCAAATGGGTAAAAGAGTGGCTCTCCTTGTTTCTCCTTTATTTGTAAAATTTAGTTGATTTTTGTCAAATTTGCATACAATAACTTATTAAAAGAAATTTTAAATGCTTTAAATTGAAAAAAAAATTCAAAATTTAAAATTATAGCGTTTAAAAGAATAAATTAAAAAAACTTAAAAATAAAGTACCTTTCCTCCATATATGGTATTTGAAAGATTTGAAAAATATTCCAATATTGGAAAAAAATTATGGCCTCCTTGAAATAGTCAAGCTTCACTCCACATGGTATTTTTTTTTACAAGCTGCAATAATAATAAAGAATGTCACATACTTATACCTCTTTCTATTTGCTATGTTGGAATCGCCACATTGGTCTGCTGAAGTTACTCTCTAAAAAAAACATAGAGAAGGCTCCAAATTAGGCGTCACACTTGGTCGTGGTACCTCCTTAAGGTGCACATAAATAAAATGGATATGTAGCAGTCTGCAATAAAACTAAGCGCAATAAGGATAAATTCAAATAGAGAATAAAGATGATATTACACTTATTTCATTGTCAATCTAACTTGAAACGCTTTTATTTCACTGCTTATCAGACCTAAAACACTTTACCCTTACCGATATGTTGTATGCAATAGAAAATATAGTCAAAATTGATTAAAATAATTAATGTATTAAAAAAACAATTGACACACTTTCTATAGGTGCACCATTCTGTCACAAGCCGTAATAATTTATCAAATATTTCTTATGATACCGAAATATGTGGTCGTACGACTAAGGAGGAGTAAATTGAAAAATCAGAGAAATAGAATTCGTTACTCTAATACCAATGTCAGGCTGGATAAATTATTGATGGAATGACAATGAGTAATCTTTGGTGTAAGACAAAAATGTCTTCATGTTTAAAATTGAAATGAGTAACACAATGCAATAAATAAGTCAAAAAATGGATGTTCACTTCACATTCCTAAATGACCCTCCCTATTTCTACCTGATTGGAAATTAAACTTATTAGAATAAGACAAAGGCCACCTAAGACACCTAGGATTAATAATAGAAATGTACAATATTGCTACGATCTCATTTTGAAAGCCCATCTACTTTACCACTTGAGCTCATACAGTTCAACCGCCCAATAGAGTTCATTTGTTTCTTAATAATTTTATTGTTTAAATTAGTGTGGTCTTAACGTTGGGCAAGGTTATTTTGTTAAATTAATTATTCATTATGTAGTACAAGGTTATGTAACATTGAAACTTATAGATATACCTTATCAAATTGGATCCTTATGATAGTCTACACAAGTTTCATAAGAATGAAATTTTCTTCTGTGTGTTCGGGATAAGGCCTATGCACAATAAACAAATACATAGGAGAGCTACATTAAAGGAATCTTAAAACATACAAGAGATCACCTAGGAATACTGCTTTGGGTAAAAAACCAACACAATAACCGCCTTGATTATAACATAAACTGAAATTGTTTTACAATCTACAAGTTTCTATTACTCTCATACAACACTTTATTATATATTACATTGTACTTGACCATGTGTATTCAACATTCATGTAGTCACTTGCGTATTACATCTAGCAAGGAACAACTTGCAACTATGAATCATCCTCTTCCTAAGAAGAATCAGGCATATATCCAACATCCAATTTTTAATGTCTGTGCAACAAGAGAATCTATAGTCACACCTACTACTGACCAAAGTGATTATTGTGCAACACTCCTCAACAACTCCTTGTCAGAGTGCCACCAAGATATTGCTTGCACTCCTTCAGTTTGACAGATACACTAGATAAGTATATCATAATGCCTTATGTTTACCTCCATGCATGACATGTTGCATATATCCTCACAACACCTTACTATGACCCAACCACCATGCTTCACTCCACAACCTTCCATAGTGTAATTAAATTTTGCAAATAATCATGTGTAGCTCTACCGTCATTCACACACATTGACCACCTTGCACAATTACGATAAACAGTCTCCATGCAAGTGTGCACAACCATCTATGCTTTCACAATCATCCTACACAACACCTTGCACAATTAGTGTTTGTGCAAACCACCCTGCACAACACCACCCTTATGCGCAATTACCATTGCACAAATCCATGCAAAGTTGAAACATTTCCCAAAACACTCCCACTTGTTGAACACTTTGTATAAGGGAACACACATCCATCTTTCAACAACGTTGGGCATCACTGCCCATCTCTTTTATACAACATGAAAACTTTTCAAGACTCACTTCCTTAGTCACTAGATAATAAATGTTTTTGTTTGTGTCCACCTTCTCTAGATATATCTTTCTCTCTTCCACCATTCCCTTACAAAATGATATCACACATAAATGTATTTTGTCTAAGATTGATACTCAGAATTCTTTCCTATATGGACTACGCTTTGACAATTGTAATCTGTCTGTACAATATTATGAGTGAACCCAACTGTAGAACATAACCTTTGAAGCCATATTATTTCTTCGCTTGCATGAGTAGTTGCGACATACTCAACATCTGTTGTGGATATCACAACAATACCCTGCCATTTGCTCATCTATCTTACAATGCCACCAAACAAGTTGAACACATATGCATTGGTAGATCTATGGAAATCAATATTTTTAGCCCAATCAAAATCCACAAATCTTTGTAGATTCAACATCTTGCTTTCACTAGGTTTACCTTGATAACAAATTACATAGTTAGAAGACCCACACAGATACCTACAACTGATTTGCACTACCATCCAATGCTCCTTTCCTGGATTGAACATGAATATGTTCATTAATTCCATTGCATGAACAATATCATACTTTAAGCTTCCCACCATGCTCGCATATGGACTCTAAACCATGTCCTCCAAATCCTCTTGTATCTTTGGACATTTCACAATTGATACTTTATAACCAATTGGAAAAGGTGTGCACACAAGGTTGTAGTTTTGCATCTTGAACCTTTCCAGTATTGTCTCAACGTACTTCCTCTAGTCTACCCAAAGCTTCTTGGTTGCACAATCTTGTTTAAATTTCCTACCTAAGATGACATTTTCAATGCCAAGATATTTCAAGTCAAACTACATAGATAGTTGAGACTTCACCAAATTAATCACGTTCTTGTCATTTATGATTAGTAGCATGTTATCAACGTAAATAACTTGGATGAAAAAAGTTATCACCCTCCTTGTAATAAATGCAAGGATCAACGATGTTGCACGAAAGCCCAAGTTTAACCATACATCTATCGAGCTTAAGATTCCACATTGATTGTTTCAAGCCATATAAGGACTTCTTTAGTCTACAAATCAAGGCCTTTTTTCCTTTTCCCTTGACACTTTCTTGCTATGACATATAGATTTCTTCTTTAGGCTTTTCATGTAAAAACACTCTCTCCATTTGATCTATCTCAAGACCAAATGTCGCAGTAATAGATAAAATAAATCTAATGGAATTTAATTTCACAATAGGAAAAAAGACTCACCCAAGTTAATTCCCTCTATTTGTGAGATTCCCTTTGCTACCAGGGGAGCCTTATACTTATTCAATTTCGCTTGCACATTTTTTATTCTTCTTGAAAACCCACCTATAGCCCATATGTATTCATCTAGGTGGAAACTTTACAATTCCTAAGACTCATCCTTGTTCAGAGACTCCATTTCCTTCTTCATGGATTTATTCCAAGGTTTTCTCTCATGGCATCCAAGAGCTTCCTTTACTGTTTGGGGTCTTCTCCACAAGTTCAAATAAAAGGAATATAGAACAAAAATTTGGTGGGATACACCTTTCTCATATTATGCACACCCATTTTGATCTCCTTAGAGTAGGAGTATTATGCTCCTCTTATTCTTGTGGCTCTTGCAACTCGCGAATATTCATCTATGGCACCATACTTAGATACATGTTCTTTAACATTGACATCAACCCACATCTTTTAAGTTTCTTCATTTGGTTGCTTCTTTGGTTCTTCTTGCACAACCACCTTGCACACCTCCTTGAATACTACATTCCAGCTATAGAATGCCTTATTTGTGTTGGGATTCCAAATCTTGTACCCTTTGACACCATTCCCATACCCAAAACAATGAACTTTACAGACTTGAAAATTCAAGTTTTGATATTTTATCCTTTGGAATATGGGAGTAAGCTTCACAACCAAATATTCATTAGTGTCACAAGCATGGCTTATTAACAGTGCACACTTCTTGCAAAATATTATCAACCAATCTTTATGTGAGTGATATGTTGACAAGGTAATAATCAAAATCCACTGCGTCAACCCAAAATTTTTGTTTCAATTGGCACCACTCAACATACTATGGGCCTTATCCATCAATGTCATATTTATCAACTCTGAAACTCCATTATGTTGCAGTGTATATGGAGTTGTATTTTAATTTTGAATGCCACTTTGCCTACATAATTCAATGAACTCATTAGAGTATCACCGACCCTTGCTATCCATGTGCAACACCTTGGTCCTCTTCTCTATCTAGTTCTCCACAAGGGATATGAACTCTTTGAATTTCTTAAGAACTTAAAATTTCTTCTGGGTGAAGTATATCTAGGTCTTGAAAGAGTAGTCATCTATAAAGGACACATGAAAGACACACTTGTTCAATGATGGAACATCTACCAATCCGAAAACATCACTATGGATTGCTTGTAAGATTCCACTTGTCCACACAACATTTTTTGGGAATTTCACCTGACTATGTTTTCCATAGATGCAAGTTCATAGAAGTTGAAGTCTAAGGTACAATTATCCATCTCCTTCACCATATCTTTAGTGTGTATAATCCATGGTCCTTTTTTACCAATATGGCCCAACATTTGACACCAGAGCATTGTCTTCTCCATTAAAAGCAATGTGCACCTTCCTTACTTAGCCTTGGCCTAAAAAACAACATAGTTGTTACATGCATTGCTTATCGCAGTTTCATCGAGCATGAACAAAATACATGTGTGCACACCCCTTTCCAATACCATGGATTCATGCACCACATTGTACCCCTTGCCAATACCATGGCTTCATGCACCACATTGCACCCCATCTCTATTGAATGAGACCTGGATTCTAAGATCATTCATTTTACTCATAGATATTAGATTCATCGCAAGGCCATGAATCTAAAAAAACTAGGGATAGTCTTGATCCTTCCATATATGAACTTAAGTTTTAATCTTCCTCTACCCACTATCCTGTAGGTCAAATTGTATCCCAAAAAGACATCGCCACCTTAATATTATTTGTATTCGCAGAACCACTCCCCTAGAGTTCTATAATATGAGGCACTTGAATTAATCAACCATGCATCATTACATGCATGTGAACTTGATGCTTGGAGATATACATCTCCATATCCATTACTAAAAACCTTTTCACTTGAGGAATGCATAACATCTGATGGTTTGACCTTTTCCAGCTTTCTTGATTTACATTTCTTCTTGAAATGACCTAGCTAGTCGTAATTCCAACCCTCCTTTAAGGATTTATTTGAAGTCTTAGATCTACCTCTAGACTGCTAGCATGCCATTTTTATCTTTCTTGCGAGTGACCTTGCATAAACAAGGCATAATTTATCTAATAGCTTTTTCATAGACTTGCACCTCATCTCCTTTGATAATAAAGTTGTGACTACATCTTCCACTTTTAGCTTTGATATAGTATTAGTGATAACGATTACTAGATTTTCCCACACATTTAACAAAGAGCACAAAAATGTAATACATCTTTCTTCAATCATTCATTTGGACCTCCACAAATGATAACTGACTTAACATAGTGTTGAAGGTGTTCAGGTGTTCGGCAACCAAATCACCATCTTTCATAGACAATGAATACAAATTATTTCAAAGGAATAGTTTGTTTACCAGCTACTTAGTCTAGTACAACATTCCCAACATATCCCAAAGTAACTTTGTAGTCTTTTCAGATAAAACATTCAATAGCTCCGAATTTGATAAATATAACCAAATAGAGTTTTTAGCTTTCCTATCAACTTTTTCCCTTTATTTTGGTTGCATTCTCATTGGTAGTGTGTCAGCTACAATAACCCATTGGTCTCTATCTATCAAGAGAGCTTCCATCTTGAGTTTCCATAATTTAAAATGTTGATCATTGAATTTCTTAATCTCTATTGTGCTTCTAATTATTTTACTTGCACAATTTTTACACATAGAACTCCCACTCAAGGAAAACCATTTATTGTAGGTTAACCCAACTTCTACCAAGCTTCAACCAAGCTTTGATACCAAATGTTTGGGATAAGGTCTATGAAAAATAAACAAACAGAGAGGAGATCCATGCTAAAGGAATCTTAAACATACAAGGGAATAATAAGCATACAAAATATGTAAGCTTTTACTTTGAAAAACCATTTGGGTAAAAAAACCTAGCACATTAACCTCCTTAATTATAAAAAAAATTGAATTGTTTTACAATGCTACAACAAGTTGCAAGGTTTTGTAACTTTTAGATAACACTTTATTGTATAGTATAAGGCACGTATTTGACCATGTGTATTCAAAATTCATGCAATTACTTGCATCTCACATTTAGCACCCAAGGATTTGTAGCTATTCATCATCCCTTTCCTAAGAAGAACTATGCCTGTATCTGGCACCCACTTTATAATGCTCACGCGGTAGGGGGATTTATATCACACTTGCTACTGACCAAAGTGATCGTTGTGTAACACTCTTCAACAATATTGTGTTACAACACTACCAAGATGTTTCTCACATTCCTCCAGGTTGACAAATACATCATAAAAGTGTATCAAAATTCCTTACGTTTACCTTCATGCTTGACATGTTGCATAGTTCCTCATAGCACCTTATTGTGACTCAACCACTGTACTTCACTTCACAACCTTCCATAGTGAAATGAAACTACACAAGAATCCTATGTAGCTCCATCATCATTCTTGCATGCTACTAACCTTGTGTAATTGTCATAGATAATTTACATGCAAGCATGCACAACTATATATGCTTTCACAATCAACATGCACAAAACCCTACCGGATCAGTGCTTGCGTAAGTATCTTATGCAACACCACCCTTACACACAATTAACATTATATAGATCTATACAAATTAAAACATTTTCCAACACTTTACTTCAGAGCTTAAAAGAACCAAGGTGGTTCTCAAATGTCATTTGATTGGTTCATAATAACTTTAAATCAAGGTGCAAGGGTTAGAAAAATAAATTAACTAATTAGAATCCCTCAACCATTGATTGAAAATTAAGGTTGAATTAACCAATTAGAATTCGTCAATCATTAGCTAAAAATTTAGGTTGTTTGGAAATTGGATAGTTTCTTCGTCAACCATTGGTTGGAAATTTAGGTTGTATGGTAATTGAAGCACATTCTCCCTACACTCTAAAATTAGCAGTTTCTCTGTCTTCAAGGTATATTTTTATAAACTTGGACTTGGACTTATGTTAATTGGTCACAACACTTCACCCTTCACTAGTTGCTTTTTTGAGTTGTGTGTAGTATGCAAACCTATAAAACATTGGTTTCTTCAAGGTACATTTTTATAAACTTGGACTTGGACTTGTACTAATTGGTCACAACACTTCACCCTTGACTGATTGCTCTTATGAATTGTGTAGTATGTAAACTTATAAAATGTTAGGCTCAGATAGTTTTCTACCAATTTTTTTCCAAACATTCTATATTAATGTAAAAAAATGTTTTATTGGTTATTAATGAATCAAGAAAATGAAAATTATCTCAATTATACTTTATGAGCATTAATTCTTAAAAATAAAAATAAAAATGCATACTCAATGGACTCTTTTAGACCCGTTACTCTTTCTAATACAATTCATAATATTATTACTAAAGTTACTTCCAAGAAACTTTAGTCTCTTTCTCCTTTTATTGAGCCAGAGGCTTATACAGTGGGCAAGGCCCTAATATTCGTCTCACAAAGAGACAAAATGGCATATTTCATGATAAACAACCTAGTTTTGCATGGTGCTGGTTTTGGGGAAGCAGTGGTGCAGAGCAGTTTGGTAGCACATGATGCCATTTATGTCGGCTAAGAGTTCAATTTTGCATGGCAAGTAGAAATCGACCTGCTGAATTGTTTGTACCTGAAGGCTTAGAATACATGTAAGCATTTTGAAGGAATGTCTAACTGGGTAAGAGAGTGTCCATAGGATAGTTGAAGCTCTATGGATGGATCACAATGATGCATTTAAGAAGACAAAGTTATCACTATCCAACATTGTTCAAAGGCAGCAAGGGCAACAAATTGGATTTCTTTTTGGACCATATAACTTTAGCCCATTATCACTGAGCTTCAAATGATATTCATGAAGAGTTTGGTTTCTTCATCAACCATGTTGCTTCTAATGATGAGTTGGGTATTGTAATGAACCATTGCCACTCTAGATTATCTTCTATGGATCTCTAAGGGAGGATTATATCAACAGGTGAACAACTATGCAACTATTGTTCAAAATGGTTTGAGCTAATAGGAGGTCATTTATGCAGGAGCTGAGATTCATGATGTCAGGAATGATATGAAACCAATACAATGCTTGAGCGTCAGGGAGGAGGGAGCCTCACGTAATCATTTTTTTCCTAATGACCAGTGATGTCATGGTTATCTTTACGTGTGCCATAGAATTTTACCTTGTGTTTGAATGACAGGTTCTATTTTTTCATCTGCACGGTATAATGTTTTTATGCATTTACTTTCAAATGTTTTAGATCAATATGATGTCAAAGATAATCTGATGCATAGTAGGAATAATTTGTAGTTGATGGTCACCATTAGGTGTTATTAAGTTTGCTGCAGGCATAATAAATCAAATTTGATGACTCTATAGCTCGTTCTTTAACTTATCCTTCATTCAGTATTTACAGATGTTTTCAAGTTTTCATGAAATCACCACCACCTTTTTTGGATGAATATGATCATTGACATGTCCAAAATTAAAAGTCCAAATAGTGTTTAGATAAAACCTGCTTCGTTTAATCCTTAAAATCTTTTGAAACTTTAAGACCCTGTTTTACCCCAAAAAAAAAAAAATTTGCAATGGGTGTATTTTACAAAAGAAACCACTTCATTCATCAGAAAGTTTGTTCTCTTTTTGTCATGGAATCATAAAAATTTACTGTTGCAAATTGTATAATGTTGTGTGTGCATACACATGTAGATTTGAAAAATATTTAATTGCAATTCACATTGGGTGGAAATATAATTTAGGAATTAGGCATATTATAATAAAAGTTTAATTGAATGGATAACATTGAAGAATAAAAAATAATATTCTCAAGTTGCACATATAGAAAATCCTTTTACCTTTAAAATCAACATTCTAGAATCGTTTGATCATGACGCCAAAGGTATCGAGTTCTAAACATGGAAAACACTTTTAGGTATCTGTGATTATTAGGTAAAAAATTTGTATGGCCATCACCACAAAAGTGGAAATAGGTTGGAAAATGCACAATATATGTGGAGAAAACCAAAAAAATTTGATACTATTTTTGTAAATTTTGTAAGATGATGTGAGCCCTGCCATGTGGTCATGGCATAGCCTACACGAAAGTGATTGCCCACTTAAAAAAGTTGGACACTTCATAAGAGGTATTTATGCACGGTTGTCCCTCCCTAGTCCCCATGTACTAAGGGCCATATTTTTCATCATTGGATAAATTATATTTTATAATTTGCATCCTAGGGCTCTTTTATATTTTCTCCATCAAAAGGGCAATGATAATATTTCATTAGATTCCAACAATCTCTCTCTCAATTGCCAAAGCTATGGGTATTTAGATAAGGGGAAAGTAGTTGTGTTTGCCTTATCATGTGCTCATTGATAGCATTTGACCATGCAGGACTGTGACCATTAGGCATGTAACAAAATCTAGACCCCAAAATAATAAAATTTTTAGCTTGTTAGGTCACAATCACACCCACTTACAAGCAAGTAAAAGGGTGTTTCTCCTAGCAAGTGATGACCATGAGAAAACATGATTCTTAGTGGTTAATATGATGAGGACAAGCCACTTGTGGTAGGACATAATTTATTTATATTATAATAAATGGGTGAGAGATTGATAGGCATATGGCAATGAGTCACTGACTAATAATTATTAGGGTGGTGGTTTTAGTTAAGAATTGTTGTTGTCTATTCCATGGTGAAAAAGTACAAGGATGGCAATGTTGTGTTTGTCTTGCATTAAAAAGTAAAACTTGGATTGGGGGAAAAAACAAGAAGGGATAATTTGATTCTCCGTAGGTAGTGCCAAGTGGGGAATCGTAATGGACTGCTTAATAAATATAAGATTGCGAGGTTGGATTGTTTTTATCTATAAAATTCAATGTTAAATTTAACCATCAACTGTAACTGTTAAGCATTAATTTTTTGATAGTCAATTTCAAATGATGCCCTTCACACCTAGCCATTCACTCATTTTTTGATTGAAGGATAAATATTTTATTTTTTAATTTTTTTTAAAATTAGGAGTTGGTATTAGGTACATTTTTGTCTTTAATGTTAAGGACTTGAATATATCCATTCTATTAATTTTTAGGATTAGAATCCACCTTCAATCTTTATAATGTTTATTTTTTTTGTTTAAAAAAAAAGAATTAAATTTGATTGTCAACTTTATAAGTTATGAAAAAAAGTAATAATTAATTTTTTTTTTATGACTATTATTTATTTAATATTATATTTTTATTATTAGTATAGTTCATAGTAGGAGGAAACATTAAAGATAGTTTATATATTTAGTTTATTTTTTAAATTTTTTTGATGTTTTGTTTAAAATTTCATATAGAATATGATAAAAAATAGCGATCAAATTTAGTCCCTACATAAAAGTCTCTTTATGAGCCAAGCAAATCCATATTCACATAACTTTCAATGCCATCATAATAAATAAAAATATATTTGTTCTTATTAATTAAATCTTAAAATAGAGTTCACAAGCATACATAAAAGTTCATCAATCCATAAAAATGAAACCTTGATAAATAATGTGAAACTCATTATTTTCCAATAACCCTAACCCCTAACTCTTAACAACATAAATTTTATAATAAATCTTAAAAAGAATACAAATATATATTTTAAATGTGAAAGTTAGGAGACTCCCTGTTCAAAATTTTATATCGAAATGGATAAATAACCATCAATTTTACACTTATGCATTGTAATAATGTTGAAGTTTAGAGAAAAAAAACTAAAAAAGGTCTAGCCACTAAAACCAAAGATAGGTTCTATAGATCTCATTTTTGATACCTTTATTTATATTTATTTGGATATATCTAATATATCATTTGGAAAATAATACAGAGGGAATTTGTGGATGACCATACTTATAAGATCTAACACAACCAAAAACCTAACATACAAACCAAATTTAATCCTTTATTATATTTATTAAATAGAAGATTTGAATATTTAAATTATGTACCTAAAGAAAATTGAACTCTTTAAACTTATATATCATATTTAGTAGTAAAAAAATCATAATAATATTGAATAGACTCTATCAATTTCAAGAAAAATAATATCTTAAAGAATTAAACTTTTAATATAAAAATAGAAATAAACATTCTTTTGATTCAATTTACTTTTTAATTTTCATTAAGTTTGTCTCCATGTTCATTAACAAAGATCCATATTAATCATAAATGAAAAGAAAACACTTATACATTCCTTTTAGCGTAACTTGCACCTTTGGGGTAACTGTTAGTAATATCCAACCATTTTCATGTTTCACACTATACAATGATGGTGGCTACATCTTTATGCTTAATCTTAGTTTGGAATTAAAATTTGGCTAATTGTTATGACTATTAATTCTTGTTACATAAATTTATATAATTTGAATGCTTATTTCTTCTAGAATGTAAATACTCAATAAATTTTTCTTAGTAGTGTTTTTGATTAGCAAAGTTATGGGGTACGCAATGTAACAAATGACAATGGCGAAATTGACGTTGGATCAGGAAAAAAAAAGTCAAAAGTTGTTGTGTGAATAATTCAATAGTTATGGGATCATTGTCATTCATACGATTTATATATTATATAAGATAATATTTATACATATTTGATATATTATATATTAATACATACTAAATATAATCGCAAAACCAAAAAAAATAATTCCTTTGACTTTCTTTATACCTTTACGACAACTGCTAGTAATCTCCTTTGAAGCTTTTTGTTGTGTAGGCAAATTCTAAATTGTATTGTCATTATGTGTGAATTAATGAATTCAATAAAGAATAAAAAGGATCCAACTATAATTATCAATTAGATATGACAAAATAAATTGGAATATTTATTTTTATTTTTTCTCAAAAATTTCGTTTCTCTCAGTTTTAATGTGATTGAATACTTAGTTGTATCTTTTCTCCTTTTTCTTTGGTATTGGTTAATAAATACTACTTTTAGTGTAATTTAAATATTTAATTATATTTTTTTTCTTTTTTTGCTATTGGTTAATAACTACTATTTTTAGTGTATTTTTTGTATTGGTCAATAATTATTATTTTTTAGTGTAGTTTGTGTTTCAATTTAGCTTGAAAGTGTATCGAAAATTGATGAATTTTGATTTTTTTTATCCAAAAAAAAAAAAAGAAAGTCTAAAAAAATTGAACTGAGCTTGTAACCATCAAAATTTAAAAAAAAAATTCAATTTTTTTAATTAATTAAAAATCTACGGTCAAATTGTTTTTTACCTTGAATTATTTTAAAATGTATTTGAGCCTCCCGTGCAAAAAGTCATTAGCATTCCCTGTAATTTGCAAAAATCATTTAACTTTTCATGAGTTATGAAAACACATGTTACTTTTTCATAAGTTGTGCAAATTTCAAAATCTTTTTCAGATTTTGTGCAATTTGCAATTTTTTTTTTTGATTTCATGCAAATTGCAAATTTGTCTTGGGTTTTCATGTAAATTACAAATTTATTTTGGGTTTCCATGCAAATTGTAAAATCGATTTAAAATTTTGTGTAAATTGTAAAATCTTTTTGAGTTTTCCCTTTCCATGCAATTTCAAATTCTATTTTCACAAGTCATGTAAATGCAAATCATGCTTCCCCAAGTCATGCAAATGCAAATCACGCTTCTCTAAGTCATGCAAATTATGTTTCCAAAAGTCATGCAAATAAGCTTTCCAATTTCTCAGTCGAACAATTTATAATTTTCTCTCTACTTCCATGTAACTACTGTGATTATTTCCCCAAGCTGTGCAAGTGAGACTTATTATTCCTTGAAGCTTCATGTTCAAAACAAGATTATCAACATGTATATCAAGTGAGATGGTTTTTCAGATCGTTAAGTGTTTGATAAAATGATGCAACAAGACAAATTCTCATGGGATGTGATGATTGCAGATTATAGAAGATATGGGTAACTTCACTAGGTTTTGACACTATTTCATCAAATATAACGAATAGGAGTCCAACTAGATCACTTCAGCTTTGCCAATGTACTCCCATCCTATGCTAAAATAAGGGCTTTGGAATAGAATATGGACATCCATGTAAATATAAGCTCCGATAAATGCTTCTGGTCTTTTCATGTAAATGTTAAATCTTGTTTTGCAATTTCTAGTTGCAAAATTTTGTAAGCGCAAAATCATAAATACAATTTATGTAAATGCATAATGTCACTTTGTAAATCTGGAATTGTGTAATTTTGATTTACAAATTCCAAATGGTGTAAAAGTACCAAAGCATTTTTGTACCATTCAAGTGGTGCAAATTTTTAATCTTATTTTTGCACATAGTGCAATTGTACCAATGCACTTTTAGACCACTTAAGTGGTGCATTTTTGTAAACTCATTTTTTATTGCTTTTAAATTGCAAAAAAGGTGGTTATGCACTGTAACCACCTCCCCACGGTATAAATATGAGTGTAAAGCTCATTTTAGGGGGCCTTTTTGGTAGTGAAACTCTGCAAAAACTTTGGAAGGATGAGATTGTATTTTTGACTAAAAAAGATTATAACATGGAGATTTTGTAGACTTTGTGTTCAGGGTTTTTTTTTGTGAGTTATAACTTTGCGTATGATTCATCTATCTTTGTATCTTTAATTTTAAATTGTTTTCATAATCACTACCAAATTTTTATAAAATGGGAATTTCACATTAAGTATTTCTTTTAGAATCTTCTTGTGTTATTTTTATGAAAGTGAAATCTCGATAGGGTTTAAGCAATATTTTAATTATCTTTTATGGGTAAATATGGGATGGTTGTCTTTGGTCTGCTATCAGTATTATAAAATTATCTATGTATGTTTTGCACTCCTAAGGGTGTAATTATGTCTTTTCCACCCATTGAATGAGAGAGACTTCATGCACATAGTGTTTTCCCATTCTTGGACCATTCCGGTAAGTTTTTGCATTTAGCTACCTAAAGTTGTTTTTAATTTTTTTTAATGTTATCATAGTAGTTTTTGTGTTTAACAAACTATAATAACCTTATTCTTTAGTATTCCTTTCCTTTGTTTATTATTCCCTTATTTCTCCTCATTTCTTTTTTATCTCCTTTATGTACTTTCAGGTTAAAAGTATGAAACCTCCAACAAAAAATATTTTTTTACTATAAATAGTTGTGCATGCTTTTTCCTTGTTTTTCTTTTTTTAAATTTCAATAAAGGTAGCTCCTCCTGATAATAGGATAGGGATTTTGTCTTGTGTTGTTGACTAATGCAAGGACTTAGTTCCCACACTACTAACTCAAAGTCACCAATTTGTCCCCTTGACAAATTTTTGAGCTAATAGTTTTTGACGACTCTGCTAGAGATCGAGGTGATTTAAGCACACGATTTTTAAACATTTTAAGGAACTTACCATAGAATGGAAGTTGGAAACCCCATTGATAAAAATTACTTAGTGCTTGTACCTTCCTGATTGTAGAAATGTCTTTAGTTCACCCTAACCCCAATGTCCCTATATCCCATGGGAAAAACATTTTAGGCCATTGGATTTGGCCCAATATAATGAGTTCCTATTAAGCTCAAGGAAGATATTCTTAAAGTTATCTATATGAAATGGTGTTAGCAACCCCATTTACACCCTGTTGAAGGAGGTTTGTTCAGTTCTTCTTCAAAATTGGACTAATATTGGATTGGTCTACGAGTTGTGGGTAACCTATAGTTAGACCAAACCTCTAGATTATGAGGCTAGCTCCTCTGATATATCAATTTTAAATATTTTTTCTAAATCTATCTTGCTTCGGGGTTGAAAAGAGTAAGAAATCTAACTTGAAAAGAAATCTTATATTAGTGATGGTGATGCACCTAAATGATTCATCCACTCAACATTGTACTCCTAACAATACTAATGAACCAAAAATGGACTAAAAGACTATCTCTAAGGCTTATTATGTAACAATGTTTTACATGGAGGTCATGGTGAGTGAATTTAACTAGGAGGTGAAGGGAGAGAGGTATGCTTTGAGACACTTTCAACCAAGTTATACTTCAAATCTGATCACCTACCTTTGACACTTCATATAACCTACATAAGACAACTCATCAACATATAGGTGTGTCAAGGACATGTCAAGGGAAGATTCATACCACTTATACACATCTGAACAAGCATATACACACTATAAGTCAATAATAGAGAAGTTGTAATAGTCCATTTTATTAATCCAAAAGGTTACAAAGTTCAATCTTTGCAGAATATTCTCTTTCCCAAGAGAGGGATCTCTTTTACAAGGCCTCTATATATAGAATATGAGGAGAAAATAAGAAGAATGGGATGGAGGAGAGAAGAAAATATCATCAATCTATCATTAACTCAATATTGCTTCAGTCACAACTTGTTACAGACAGTCCTCAAGACACCTCTCCATGTTTGGTGCTCTTGCATGACCTTATACATTGAGATGAGGTAGTTGAAGGTGAGGTGTTGGATATAGTTTAATTTTTCAACCTAATATTGAAGCATGATATGGATTTTATTTTATTTTAACATAAGGTCAAGTTAAGTGAATGACCCTTCCTCCATTAAGGCCATGGAACATGCATTGATTTCCACTTTAGGATCAATTAACTCATGATAAGGATCAGTTATGCATAGATTGACACTTAAGACAAGTAAATGGATTTATTATTAAATATAAATGATTATTTATGTGTTGTGATTACTCCACATTAACTCTCATTAATAGCCTTCAACACCATTTTTCACTTTACTTGATTGACCAAGTAGGTCTACTAGGCCAATTAGGCTTAGTAGCCTAATTACTTGTATTTGATGGCCATAAAATTTTTCATGAAAATTTTAAAAACATATGAAATATTTAATTTTATACCTAAATCAATGATACAAACCATGATATAGGTCTTCTTGGGCAAGAAACACCTGCAAACTTATCAAATTAGGTGACTAGGTCACCTTGTCCTTCACTCCTACAGACTGGCTGATTATAAGAGAGTTTTAGAGGCATTTATTGTCAATTTTTTAGACATACAATACTTTTATGAGGTATAATTATGAATATATTCCCTTTGAAAAGTTTAAACTTACAACACTTTACCAAACATCCAATGCACTTGACCCTTCTTGTAGCCCTGTTTTGACTATTTTCTTGATGGTATGGAAAAAGTAAAATTAATTTTGAAAACAAAATTTATAATATGAGTACCCTTTATTGTAAACTACCTATATTTAAAATTTCAAGACTCAATTCCTTCAATAGGGTCACTTTCTCTCTTTTAGGCCTAATCAATTAGCCCTCCCTAAGCCTAATTCCATCTTGGCTCATGAAACTCCATACTAAGTTATTTGTACATACTTGAAACCTCAATATTATATTATATAATATCAAAATTTATTATAATTCAAAATTTTGTGAGTTTTGGATAATTCAAACTCAAGATAATGGTAAAACCCTAGTTTAGGGCTTTATGTTGACTGAGACAACCTGAGGACACACAAAAATGGATTTTGACTGATATGAGATGTTTTAAGAGACCAAACCAAATTTTTATGGCCTTTATATACAATATATAACTTATTAGTTTTAGGCATCATCCAATCCATTTTATATTTCAACTCACTCAAAATGTGCTTGACCGTGAATAATTGTCGACCATCTACAGGGCTATTTGGTTATGAGAGATGTTAATTCACAATATCAAGAAAAATTAAATTAAATAAAAATTTAAAAAAATTCAAAAAACATGTATAAACCACTCAGATCCTTGAAATATCAATTTATTTAGAGTTCTTTCCTTGCAATAAGACATATACATAGAACACTTATGCAAAATCTGCAATAGGAATCAGGGTTTCCAATCAACTTTTGAGCAATGACCAATGTTTGTAATCTTCATCAAGTAGAATCAATTCATTATACAATGACACACATTTTTTAATTTATTTATAACATGGTTTCATATGGATTAAAGGTCATTTAAATAAGAAGTCTATGTACATAATCTACAGATTGTCCAAAAGATTCTCCAAAATAGGGGTCTGTTTATTGTTTTCTTCAAACACATGACAAATGGTTTATCAATATCACAAATTATAATCATATAAAACTTTAATACTCCTTAAATAACATATATCAATACTATATAATGCCAAAGATCAACACATTTGATACTCCCATTCAATGATACAATTAGAAAAACACAGAAACAGGGGTCTGCAACTTCATATCTTTGAATAGGGATATATTATTTATATCCTCTTAAAAGTATTGGTTAAATAAAATCCAAATAAATGAATTTCATTAAAAAATCCATGCATCTTATATGAATTAAATCGTTTCTCCACTTTCTTGGATGAGGTTGTCAATGTTATTTGACTCTTGTAAAAGGTGACCAAAACATCAAAAGTGACTTTTAAAATAGATATCACTTTAGAACCATAGAATTAATTTAATGGGTATATCAACACATTTTTAACATGATAATTAAATTGTTTAATCCATTTCACACCCTTGAAAATCCTAAACATAAACTAGAATTTCAAATTTTTAAACTCACTAGTTTTGGCGAGAAATCTAAAATTTGAATTTTAGCCTACCAAAGTGCATTTATAAAATAAAAAAAGGAAATATAAACATAATTTGAGAATTATAAGGACATCCAAGGTATTATTATACCTAAAATATGCATCAAACCAAAAATTTTCAACATTGGTTCCCTAAGAGTGATGTTCCTACATCATACTCCCAGGGAAGGAAGAGAGAACTCATGGGCTGTTGCCCATGAGTGATTTTAGAGTAATCCCTCCATTAATTATGTCATTATAAATCATCCACATGGAAATTATACTATATGGTTCTTACACTTTACCAGATACTTGAAATATTGCTTGTCTCTGGTTCTTTTAATCACCTATTTATCTAATATGCATTCTAGTTCCTCTATTTTGGCCTTAGACAACTACTGTGCCCAATCTGGGCTTGATGTATCTGATTCATCTATTTTTTTTCTTATTCATATCCTTATCGATAAGGATACAAATATAAAACATTGAAAATAGGTGAAATTCCAACTCCACTAGGCAATTCCAATTCATATGCATTGTGGTAAACTTGCTGAGAATATTGCAAGGACCTATCTTATTCATATTCATCTTGTTGTATTCACCTTTTGGAAACCTTTCCTTCCTTAGATGAGCTAAGAATAAGTCCCCAACCTGTAAATTCACTTTTCTCCTACTAAAATCTACCTGCTTCTTGTACTTGTCAATGCTAGACTCCAAATGCTTTCTCCCTTATTTATGTACCTTTTCCATTGCCATTGCAAAATCCTCCCTTTCAACACTTATCTTATCCATATGTATAATATCTCTAACCTCAAATACACATCTTAGATGCATGCCATAGACTACTTGGAATGGTCTCATAACAATGCTCCTATTGGTAGAATAATTGTAAGCAAACTTTGCTTGAGACAACACAAGATCCTACTGCTTAGGATGGTCCTTAGACAAACACCTCAAAAAATTCCCTAGGATTCTATTTACTAACTCAATTTTCCCATATGTTTGAGTATGTTAAGATGAATTACAACTCAAATTAGTGCCTAGCTTCTTCCACAATGTCCTCTAAAAGTGACCAAGAAACTTGATGTCCCTGTCAGAAACAATGTTCATGGGCAATTCATGAAGCCTCACAACCTCCTTAAAGAAAAAATTAGCCACATGTGTTGCATCATTAATAGTTATACATGGTATAAAATGTGCCATTTTAGAGAATCTATCAACAACTACAAAAATAGAATCAAAACCCCTTTGTGTTCTAGGCAATCCCATCACAAAATCCATACTGATGGATTCCCAAGGTCTATGTGGGAATGGTAGGGGCTGATACAAATCTGTATTAGTACTCTTACCCTTGGCTAATTGAAAAATTTTACATCTTTCCACATACCTTCATACTTCTGCTTGCATTCTAGACCAATAGTAGTGTCTAGTGAGCAACTCTAATGTCTTGTCAAGCCCAAAATGGCCTGCCATGCTTCCACTATGCTTCTCTTTGATCAGATTTCCTCTTATTGAGATATTTGGTAACACAACTATACTCCCTTGAACAACAATCCATATTGAAGTAGATAATCGATCCGTCTCCTTGTTGAGTATACTTGGGTGCTTGTATGCATAGTATGCTTCTTTGAAGTCCTCACCATCCTTATATAAATCCTTGAGTGCCTCAATGCCAACACTCTCTAATTGAATTGCATGCACCAATAAGACCCTCCTGCTCAATGCATCTGCCACTTTATTTCTTTATCCTTACTTATGCTTGATGGTGAAGGTAAATTTTTGCATGCACTCCACCCACTTGACATGTCTTTGGTTCAACTTAGGCTAATTAGATATGAACTAAAGTGCATGGTTATCCATGTATACTATGAATTCCTTTGGCATGAGATAATTACTCCATTTCTTCAATGCTTTCACCATTGCATAAAAATCCAAATCATATGATGAATACCTCTTCTTAGCATCATTCAAATTCTCACTGAAGTAAGCTATAGGCCTACCCTCTTGGCTTAGGATAGCCCTTATGGCTACACCACTTGCATCACACACTATTTGGAACACTTTGTTGAAGTCTGGCAATGCAAATATGGGCTGCTTCGTGATCTTTTGTTTCAAATATTGAAAACTTTTTTTTGCCTACTCATTCCAAAAAACATTTTTCTTGTCTCCCTTGATAGTGTTAATGATGGGAGCACATATTTGAGTTTATTATAAAATTCCTATAGAAACTTTCCAAACTGTGAAAACTTCTTACCTCTTCTACTATCCTAGGTGTTGACCACTCCATGATTGCCTTCACCTTATTCTTGTCCATCTTCAGCATGTCTTGTCAAATTAAAAAACCAAGGTACAATAGCTCCCTTTTCATGAAGTCACACTTTTTGAGGTTGATTAATAACCTCTCTTCTTACAACCTTCTTATCACCAACTCCAAATGATGAAGATTCTCTTCTTTGCTTTGGCTATAAATTAGTATATCATCTAGATAAACTACTAAAAACTTACCTATGAAATCTTTTAAAAAATCATTCATTAATCTCATGAAAGTACTAGGTGTATTAGACAAACCAAATGGCATGACCAACCATTCATACAAACCTTCATTCATTTTTAAATCAATCTTTCACTTATCACCTTGCTTAATCCTTATCTGGTAGTAGCCACTCTTGATGTATATCTTGGAAAAATAGCTTGCTTCACTCAAGCAATCCATAAAATCCTCTATCCTGGGAAGTGGAAACCTATACCTTATAGTGATTTTATTTATGACCCTAGAATCAATACACATCCTCCACTCACCTTCCTTCTTTGGCACCAACACCATGGGTACTACACATAGGCTTAAGCTTTCTTTGATTATCCCTTTGTCAAGCAACTCCTGCACTTATCTCTTGATCTCAACATTCTTTTATGGAGTCATCTTATATGCATCCTTGTTTAGTAGACTTTCTCCAGGTACAAGGTCTATATGGTGTGTTATGCTCCTCATTGGTGGAAATATGTTGGAAAGCTCATCAACAAATATATCAACATACCTTTCCACCATTTCTTGAATCTCTAAGGGAAACTTATTGATTTTAGTGGCTATCATAACAGTCCTGGGCTTAGAGACCAAAGTAAATCCCATATCTTCTTCATGCATGGCATTTAATAACTCTTTTCCACTTACCATCATCACATGTGAACCAACCTATTGATCATTATCTTCATCCTTCAAGGGCATCAAAGTGTAACTAACTCCATCCTTGGTCAAGGTGTACATATTCTTTCTTCCATCATGGGTAGTTTGTATATCATATTGCGAAGGCCTTCCCAAAATCACATGGCACACATCCATGGGGATGACATCACAAATAACCATATCCTTATATGTTCTAATTTGAAACTCTACCTAACTCTACTCACTAACCAAGACTTGTTGTCTCTTATTCCACCATGACACCTTATATAGAGTGGGGTGAGGTAATTTCTTTAGCCAAAGCTTGTTAACTATTTTTATTGAAACAAGATTATCCATACTTCTTGAATCAATGACCATATTGTAATACTTACCTTGGCATTTACATGATGTATTAAAGAGAGTTTTCCTTTGTGGTGGCTCCTTCTCCTTGGGTGGATTGATCAACACCCTCATCATGAGAAATGATTCTCTTACTTCAGGCTCTACCATTTGTGATGGAGAGTAAACATATCTTTGTCTCTTCCTTGTGCAATTTGATTTCTTCCTTCATTACTTGGGATTCTTACTGGCTGGTCCTCTAGACACTCCCAATACTTGTGGCTAGCATACTTATTACACTTAAAACATTTACCTTCAAATCCACTAGATCCTCTACCCCTTGATGAATATCCACCTCTATTGTAAGGTCTCCTGCCTCTAAATCCACCTCTTGATGGAGTGGACTATTCTTATGAGGTGCTTGATTCAATTTGAATATTTATTTGCGAGGTATTTATACCAACTTACTATCCTCTACCTCTAAAATTCCTACTCTTTCCTCTATTATGCTGATTATGTGTCCTATTCAACTTATCTTTAGCCTTGAGTGCAAATTGATAACACACCTATAGTGTTCTTGGGTTCACAAGTACTAACTAATCTTGGAGATTGTACCTTAAACTATTCAAGTACCTTGAAACCTTCTATTTATCCTTCTCTACATGACTATCCTGATGGTCATATTATAGAAATCTTCTATGTATGCCTTCACACTCATTTCTTTTTGCTTTAAATTATACAATTGTCTAAATAAGTTTATCTCATAATCACCTGGAAAGAACTTGGATTTGAGCTTGGCAACCATTCTATCCCAATGAGTGATCTTATTCTTCCCCTACTTTCTTCTCTCATCTTGTGTGACATCTCACCACAATGAATCATGCCCCTTCAGCTTGGTTCTTTGAAATTTGACCTTTTTGTCATCAGGTACCTCCTCATACTCAAAGTATTTATCTAGCTCATTCACCCAATCCATGAGTTCATCTCCATCAAGACCACATACATAGGTGTGTAATTACACATTTGTTTTGGACCCCTGACTCATGATCATTTTCATGAGTTTCTCTACACCTTGATTTTTAGGTCCTTCAACTATCTCTTGTCCCTCTACCTCTTCTTGGTCTTGTGGCTCATCTTTCCTATCACTTAAGTCCCCTGTTAGGACTCCTCTTAGTTGGTATCTTTATATAGTAGTTATCCTTACATCAAAGTTGAGTCTCATGTCTCTTATCTCTACCAACACAACATCTTGGTTCCCTTGGTTCTTTGCTACACCTCTATTTCTCTTACGTGGCATTGTGAACCTTGTATAGGTAGTTTATCAAACAAGTATCAGCTGTTCTCTTTCCCCAAAGAATATTCTCTCTCCTAGTTGTTCTCAAGTATCCAAAGTTTTATTTGATACCAAAATGATTTAGATATTCCATTTTCAAAGTTTTAACTTATAACACTTTACCAAACACCCAATGCACTTGACCCTTCTTGTAACCTTGTTTTGATTATTTTCTTGATGGTACCAAAAAAGTACAATGAATTTTGAAAAACCAATTTTTAATCTAAGTATCCTTTATTGGAAACTACCTATAGTTAAAATTTCAAGACTCAATTCCTTCAATAAGGTCATTTTATCTCTTTTAGGCCTAACTAATTTGCCCTCCCTAGGCCTAATTTGGAACAAGTGTCAAAATTCATGGTCCAATAATTGACATCTTCTTAAACTACCTTGTACCTCTCTTTTTGAAATTTTTATTTAAAAAAAATATTTTATGATATATACATATAGTTTGATACAACAAGATACCATGGTCAAGACCGTCTCTGAGTGTAATTCATGATTCAAGATTTTTTAGGGTGATTCATGGGTGTTTGGGTGCAAGAATTTTCACTTTTATTAGGACTGGTATGTAGTCGGGTTTAGGGAGGGTTTTGGAGATCCAACTTCTTAATAATGGTTCATAAAGTATGAAACTCTAAACCAGATCTTTTTTCAATGTATATTTATTGTATAGACCCCTTCAAATTTCCTAAGAATATTGGGTTCCCATGCAAAAGGTGTGTCAAGATACATACATAGGGAAGTTGACTTGAGGTTTTCTACATACATTCTAGACTTGATTATAGTATTATAAATGGTTAATAAACCTCATCCACTCAATAATACTTATATTTCAAGTACATAGGAGTCCTCAAATACTATTAATATCATTTGGTCCAAGTCCTCTTGTGGTAAAAGATACAAGCATCTAAACAAATGGGTTGAACTAGATGTATAGACTTTATAGTTTGAGTTATCTCTTTAAGATACAAACTATAATTCCCCTACTATAATTGTATTAAAAATATTATTTATGACCCTAAACATCCCCTTACACCTTCTCATATATTTATTTATGATTATGAGGGTCTGCAAGTGTCTTCATAGTGGTATAGGCTTTCTAGGCCTAAAACAGACTTTTAGGCCTAATTGGCCTAAACTGAGTGTTGAGGTCTAAAGAAAATATAGGTGATATTAGGGGCTAAAAATAATCATATAATATAATTTTCCTTTGTTTCCAACTTTATACAACTATCTCAAATGACTCAAATACCAACTTTGCTCCTCTCTCATGACTATGCATGTAGGTATCACTGTTTAGATTGTGTGTGTGGGAAGACAAGGTTTTGCATGGTTATCTCTCCTTAAAATTCATGTTTATTGGAGTTTTAAATCATGACATATGATCCAAGAATGATAAAATTCCTTATTATGAGTCTCAAACCACTCAATGCCCTATACCCTCTTCATCTCTCTCTAGGGTTTCAAGCCATCATAACTTGTATAGCCCTTAATGCTGAGTTTTGTGATTTTCCTTGATTAACCTGAGATATTAATCATCATGAAATGTTTACATGACATTATTAATTTACCTTTATCTATGTTATTCCTTCAAACACTTCTTTTATCACATGGATACCACCACTACTAGTACATATGCCTATTTGCATATGCTAGCCCTCAAGGGCATATTAGCAAGAAATTTGAGATTTATTCATCTTAAAAGATGTATGAAGACTAATAAACACCTTAATATACCTCAAAAACCTTCATGTGAGGTTAAAACCCTTTTTCATACCCATAAAACTTCAAAAATTCCTCCTAGCTTCTTTAATGACTATTAACAGACTGAGGTATGTCTGTGATAAAATAGTGGATGCTTCCACTGGTTATGTGACCTATCATATAAAGATTAAAATAATTATGGATACCATTTATAAAAAAAATGAAGATCTTAAATCCATCTATATATGCCTCAAAATCATAAATTCCTCTGAAACTAGTTTTATATGTTGATTGTGACTACAATGTCTCTTAGATTTCATTAAATCTAGGCCATTCTATGATCATTTCATGTTTCTAAGAAGGTGTATGAGTGGTTAGGGGTGTTAAAACCATATAGGAATAATATTTAAATTAAATCCATTCACCTAACATACCAACAATCATTGACAACCTTCAATCTAAGCAAGGGCTCTTAAGAACAAGTGGACTGTAGCTTCCCCTTTTAACTGTGTTTTTTAAGCATTTGATTATGTGTATGTATGTTGGCTGTGTCTCTTTAGTTTTTTGAGCTTATCATCACATCCTTAACTCTCCTTAACTTATGAACTAGTTATTACCCTTCAATCAATCCTTAAACCTCTCTCACTCACTTTCAAAAAAGTCACCTTAGTTTGGTTTGATCAAAAGAGGACCTCCAGGCTAGGGCTTGTAGGTCATTTTTTAACCAAATAGGCCACCAAACCATTAATAAAACTCTTTAACCTGATAATAATATTAACCATGATATTTACACTATCACTTTTTGATTATCCATAAAACATATATCAAGCATAAGGTCACTTTGAGCTTACCTACCTCTGATGTAGAGCTATACATCCTTTTGTCTAACACTCTTTCCTTTTCTTTGATTCATCATTCAACCTTAGTCCCTTGGGACAACATGCAAATATAGTTATATGATTTGTCAAAATGGATCATGGTTCTTGTCATCTTATAGGTAATCACAACATTCAATCAGTTCCCCTAGATCCTCTCAAACACTTAAACATACTTCAACACTCCTTCCCACCTTCCAAGATCTCAATGGAATTATAATGCTTGTAACCTCTTTTTTTGTTTTGGGCTTGTATAGTCATATTAAGGATTATCAATCCAAACTAAATTTATATATGAGGACCCTCTATCAATATAATCCTTCCTATAAATTTTCATGGTCTAACTCTACATGTAATCCCCTTTTTCATCATTAAACCTTGTTAATTAGGCCTAATTAGGTCTTATTGCAACTCAGTCTCTCAAAATCTATACCACACAGGCCATACAAAATTGAGACCTCTTAAATCACTTTTATCATGTCAAATAGATAAATATTATAAAATTTTACCTTTTCTGATGGTGGAAACTCTTAGAAACCTTAAAACCCTAATCCTAGGGTTTCTTGCCCCTTATGTAGGTCGAGAGCCTATTATGGGTCATAACTTGAGTTTCCAAATGAATCAAAGGACCAAATAACCTTAACCAAGTCTTTTTTATCCCTATGCAACTTATCCAATAGGTGTGACACCCCACTTCTCTTTATTTTCCCTCCAACTCACCAAAACATAGGTTTCTAAGCCCTATTTAGGACTGTGACAGGAGGGTTTGTGCACTAATGAATTTAAATGTGACACTTTTTAAATGTTTTAAAACTTCCATCAACATTAATTACACCTATATTAATCCATACCAACTACTATAATCATAACATACGTATATTGTTCTAGAAAAGTCCTTCCTCTCCACTTGACCATGCATATTCAGACAACTTATAGGCCTATGTTAGCAACTAGGTTATTTATTCATGTGTTAAGAGTATAAGAATGTTTTTTAAGGGTATAAATACCTCCTTTATTGAGGAGACCACCTATTCAAGTCACACCTTCAATGAGTCCCCTGACAAATAGAAGGAAAAAAAATATTATCTCTTTTTGCAACATGACAATTCATTCAAATATGGTATAGATAGAGTTTATAACATTTGAGATTTTAATTGGTTATTGAATCAATCACTTAAATATAGGTAATACCAGAGACCTATATAGACACCATGACCATGTTTATGCATTTCTCAAGACATTGGAATTCTTAATGCCCACTAACAAATCTTGATTGGCAATTCTGCCTTCTCAACTATGCAACGTACAAGTTTATCCATGGATGAGTTATTTTACATTAATTTTTTCATTCTAATATGCCACTAAAGATAATTTCAAAATTTATATGAACCATTTATAGGCTTAAGGTTAATTATCAAACCGTACTCTTATCTCAACAACTTCCAAGCATAACTGAACTCTTTTCGCAAGACTGTCAACCTACCTTTCAAGCCCCTATTATACAACATTTACAAATATATCCATATATATAATCATAAATATTGGTAAAATCATATCAAAACAAAGAATACAACAATACCTTAAGGTTAAATTTATCCATAACAAAACAAAAACTTTTAATTTTTTCATCTTGTCAATCTTGATTACAAAATATAGTCCATAAGAGGAATTGTCAATCTTCTTTGAGAGGTTACATTCAATTATTCATGACTCCCCTATTAACTTTCTTGAAGCCTCATATCTCACCTCTCTCAAATATCCTCTACACCATATTATCCTCCTACTTTAAACCAGACACACACTATATACTTCCTACATATGATCTAAACTCGTAAAACATGACTTTGTAACCATTTCTTGATTTAAGAAACTTCTACATTCCCTAGACCTACGTAGGGTGGTGGATTTCCTAACTTCCACCTCACACCTTAGCCTGACATATAGAATCATAACCACCTTAGGACCTTTCATGAGACCTTAAAGTTATATTATAACATTTTCATCATTACATATCATTACCATTCACTTAGACCACCTAAACATCTTTGAAAATTTAAAAATCCCTTTTGGCAGGAAAACTAATTTTGGACTCAAGTTCAAATTTCACTCACAAACATGACTATAAGACACATCCTAGACCAACCTTAAGCATTCCTAATATGCCCCTGCATAAATCTCATTGAACATTTCACATCACCATGATGGTTGTAGGTGTGCATATTTAAGCCTTATATGAGACAATAGGTTGATGAAGGATATGAGGTGAGTTTGAGAATTATTCAACTTTTTGAGATTTTACCATTTGACTTGAAACCTTTCCATCATTAATTCTCACCTAATATCAAAACCTTGATCTTCAACCTTAAAAACCTAGTCATTAAGGGTTTTTGGGCTCTTTGTTGTACAGATTAAGTACCATGTCACTGTCATCATGTTAGAATATGTGAAGTGGAGAATTGAATGAACAAGTAGCTATTATAATTATTTTTAAGTTTTTATATTCATATTTTATAGACTCATCCAATATAAATTACCTTGAATCCAACCTTTAGTTCATACCACTGTCTAAGCCAAGGTGGTATGAGTGTAGGTGGTCTTTTGACACCTCTGTATAGACTATTGGTAGTGTTGGAAAGTTTATTTTTATGATGCCCAATGGGAAAAATACCTATCTTCCTCCATTTTGATTGAAAGAGCATGAATATTTCCACAAGATTGGTAGAATGGAGAAAAAATAAGGAACACAAATTACCTTAACTTTTATAAAACTACCTTAAAAACTACTAATAAGGAGAATCAAAGTTATTTTGCCTTCTCAACTTGCCCCTCATGATTGGATTAAATTAGATCATGTTGGTCTTATTGATTATAGTAACTAATTATTGCCCTAATATCATTGAAATTTCATTAAGATGACCACCATGGTGTTTTAAAGACATTTTGCATCTTATGGTAAGGCCTTGACTGCTGTAGGTGTTGATTAGGAAACTTGAAATAGGCCTAGTCATCCTATTGAGAATATTATTGATATACTTTAGTGTCATCTTATATTTATATGAATCCATCTAGTTCATATTATTCACAACCTCTCACACCATCTTCTTTACAATCTTAATGGAATTCCTCATATGACAACCTTTTGGTCCTTGTCTTGTACAGTCTGAGATAATCCTTAGTCCTTCTTGGCCTAATGAGCTTTCTTAGTCATATTGACTTGACTTGAGTTGATAGATAAGGAGTCAAAATGAGTTAAGGCAATCACCCTATCTTTGCTTGAGTTTATTCAATAGACATTTATTCATTATAACTTCCAAACCTCTTGAAACTCATATCAATATGCTTAGCTGTAGGTGGTTGTAGATGAAGATCCCACAATGAGCCTTACATTGAGTGGTTGTTTCTTTGACTTTAACACCTTATGCCTTCTCAAAGAAATTCAAACCTCTTAGCCACTCTTTAAAGAGTTCACATAGCTTAATACAAGCATCATGCCACCTCAACTTACCTTCAAGCTGCTGTACAAACTGGTATGGATAGTGCTTCTTCTTAAGAGCTTGTGCATCAAGGATGGAGTATTTAGCCCATTTTAAAGACTTGTATGATTATATAAGGAAATGAAAAGCATGTGAATTCTTGGAGAAGTGTAATAAATACTTTTCAAATTTATGATCACTTGAAAACTTTTATACAATCCATACACGCTTGTACTTGATGGAAACAATAAGCTCCCATTATATAAATGTACATTAAACTACCACATTGGACCTATTATTGCTTCAACATGTTCAATATGATCTCAATATCCTCACATGTGTGGGATGAAGTTGAATAATGTCATCGAAAGGTGGTCCATACTCCTAATAAGCTCCATAAACTTTCATTCTTCTATCACCATGCTTATGAGAGGAAAAGACTCAAAAAATTGGTTATTTGCATGAATGAAGGAGCCATTATGAGTGCCTTAACTTGTAGAGGATTGTTCATAAAGGAGAGAGAGCCAAATTGAGAACTAATTCCCAAATATGGAATCTCTCTTAGACCCCCTCCTTTCCCAAAATTTACAATCTTGATGTTCTCTCTCATTTTTGTACCATTTGAAAACCTGAAGGGCTCTCTTCAGGTACAAAGGAGCTTGTTGGTGTAAGAGAACTAGTTTTGAGTATGTTTGAAACCTTCTTGCCATAAATATTCTCTGAAACACCTGTCATGAATTCCTCTTCAAGTTTTTGGTCTCCATTGTATGGAAAAGTCTGTACAAATCTGTACATTTGCATGAAAACACATGAAAATACCCTTTCTCTTACATTTAATTCATAATTCAAGCTTTTAACCACAAATTTAGGGCAACATTATGAAGAGTATGAGTCAATAGGCATATTAAAACAACTAAAAGTCTTTTGATATCAAAATGGGGGCATATTTGACATGTGGGAGCTCTTTGGGGAGCAAAACTACGTTTTAGACTTGAAGAGGAGATATTTCCAAAGCATGAAACATTTGACTTAAAGAAATGACATGAATATGAAGGTGTTTAGAGATATTATGGATGCTTTAGTGGCCTTTTCATGTGTAATTTATCATTTAAAGACTAGAACCTTCCTTTTATATAATGTGCACATAGCGTCACAAAGGATATTTGCCATTGAATATCATGAAAAGTACTTTATAGCTTCTTAAAAGTTTCTCCACGAGGATTTTAATTATCTTCAACAACTTTAAAATTTTATAGACATCCTCATACATTATAAATACCAAACATACTAGAGAATCTCATGATGAGTCATCAGTTTCAATTCCTTGTCAGAGACCTCCTTATATTCTCAAACATCATAATGACACTTGACACCAACTAAAATGAGACATGACAATGACATGACATTGAGACATGCTCCCTTAAACTAATATTTAATGACATCAAGATGATCAAACATCTCACTAAAGACCTAAGACAACTAGGATATGAAAATTTTTTAGTTGTAGGGGTTGGAATTTATCCTTGGTAGGTAAAATTACTAATATTTTTGGTGACTCACAGGGGTTGACCAGCCTGCTGGTGAAAAGAACCTACTAAATTTTTATGATAATGATAGTCTGAAACATGAAAACATTATTTTGATTACTATCTTGGACTACCAAACATATTTTTTACTTTGTGACACCTCTTATGATTATAATCAATAATATGACACAAACATAAACAACAAAAGGAACACAAATAAACTAATAAGGAAACACACGTAACCTAAGGAAAGAAAAAAATAAGACAAACACAAGAATAAGGAAATAGACTACTACTTGTTTTAACCACTTATTGAAATAAGACAAACAAACTAAAATAACTAACCTGAGGTCAAACTCTTTCCTCCAAGGTCAAATGGAAAACTTGATTGACCACTATGGCACCATGAAATATGATTTCCATATCTTAATAGCTCATAATTGTAGCAAAGAGCATTAACACATTTATGGCGTCTTGGGGAAGCAACTGGTCCTTATAATTTCACTTTTAGGTGCATGGATTATACATGTGAGTCCAAGACCTAGTCACACTCCTCCTACATCCATCTTTCTTACATCAACAAAATCAATTATTCCTCAGTCATGAGCTACTGATGGTCATGTTGGACAACTTGAATTGGTTCTTGTTTTATGGCTGCAAGCCTGGCTTCTAAAAGACATGCATCTAGTTTCATAACTTCTTAAGGCCATTTGAGTTCATTTCCACCTTCCCAGGGTGGAGAGACATCTGAATATGGAGTGAGGATTTGATAACATTGCTTGAAAATCTAAAAGAAGTGATCTTATGATAACTTGTTGGATTAGTTTTCTTGGAGAGCTAACTCCTTCTTACTTGATGGGACTGCTTCTCTCAACCTGAAATGAATCACCTTCAAGTAAATAGTAACTTGAATTGATGATATCAAACAAGCCCATTGATTGGTTCTCACCAAGCTCAAGTGTGATTGAACTTTCTTCAAGTTGAATCCTAGAAGACATAGGAGTAGGCATACCATAATTTAAAATATCACTTTCTTGATCATGATCATGAGGTTGTAAATCATCCTTTGCTATCTTTGATTGGTCATTTGAAGTGTTTTTATAATCAACATCAACTTGATGACTTAGCATGCTCTCAAAGTCACCTTGTCTATCATTTTCATTGGTTGTCCTGAACTTGTATTCTACTACTTCTACAAGTTCTTGTGGACTATCATGATTGAGGGTAGCTACCATGTGACCAAGGAGTTCATGGGAACTATTGTCACCAAATATTACACCCTAGAAGAAGTTGTTCTGGATCCTCCCAGATTTGGGCAACATGGAAACATTTTTAGGTATGTGGGTGTACCTATATTGGAAATGAGCCTCTAGATTTAAGGGCTAGCTCCTTGAATGTATCTTGAAATGCTCTTATTTATATCAAATAATTAGTTATGGGGAAAGGAGTTATAGAATTCATGAATTGAACCTAATATAAAGGAGGTGATGTACCAAATATTCAAAGATCCACTCTCAAGATTGACTCATTAACATGCTAATAGACCTTGAATAGAGCTAATGTAATGTCTACAATGATTTTAAAGAAATAGTGTTTCATCTATAGGTAGATTTGATGGGATTAGACTTGAGGGTGATGAGACCAAGGCTTGATTGAAAGAACTTATAGTCAAGTATCCGCTCTCCACTTGAGACATCAACCTTAAGACACTCTAGATGACCTGCAAGAAAGCTTATTAACACTAAGGTTGAACCTAGACCTGAAAAGGTAAGATGACAACCACTTTTACTTATTAGACCAATGTAACACACTAAGCACATATTAGTAAACAACTACAAAATACTCTAGTCATTACTCTAAGAGGTGTAGAATACAAATTTTGGTAGAGTCTAGTCGTACTAGCCTAAGGGATAGTCAACAATAGCTCAAAGGCTATATTTATAGAAAAAGAGAGAAAGAGAGAGGGATTTTGGCATTGAGAAAAGTAATCAAATGAGCATAAATCCATTTGAACCATAGTTACATTTGCCTCTGTAAAATATGCTCATTTAGACCTTTTAATTGATTTGAGTCACTTCAAGTGGTTACAAAGTTACATTATTCCCTCCTTGATCTTCCTTGATAGTTAAATGGTGGGATCAATTTATTCTAAGTTGGGTTTTAGTATCAATATAGTTATAATAAATAGATCAATCTATTAGAGCTTTATCTTAGTGCTAACTACTCTTCACTAGTTCACCATGGCATGCAACAATGGAGAGAAGGGTCCCTTTCATGTAGTTGGTCCTGGAGATGAAACTATTGAAATATACATGCCCACCTCAATGGTCATGTATAGCATTCATTATGTGGAGCTAAAAACTTCACCAAGGAGCATTCATTATCAGGTTCGGGTCTACACAGACACTGGCGTTGGTCAGGAGCGATCGACGTCGGTCACAGGCAGTTGCAGAGACGCCGACGTCAGCAGAGAATTGGCCGACGGCGGTCACAGACAAGCAGCAGGAACCGACGTTGGTTACTTGCGTGTCCAGAAAGCTATTTCCATGGACAGAAGCGAGTGTTTGCATGATAAGTTTGAGTTGGAGACTCAAGCTCGCGTCTCTATTGTTAGCATTACTATTTTTAAAGCCCTTGTTTAAGTGGTTCAACTGTTTGTTGTAAGTACATGCTCATGTCTCCTAATTCTATATGAAGAATTAGATCTTCCTAGCTTTGTAGTTGAATTGTAGAAGAATTCATTGTGTGTGAAGAATAGTACAGAATTGAATCAATCCAGGCTTGTTGGAGTTGATTGTTCTTGAGAGAGATAGCTCTTGAGGAATTGAGATCTATTGAGAGATCTATACATCTAGGAGAGGTGTGGAAGAAAGAAGCTTTCTTCAATTGTATTCCTTTTGTAAAGAGTTTGTTAATACAAGTTTTTAGGGTGTTTTCTTGTATCTCTTGTTCTTGCTATTATCATTCTAATTACTTGTCAATCTATTTAATTCTGCGTTTATTGCTGTCACAATTGTAATCTATTGTTGGTTTGATCCCCCAACAAGTGGTATCAGAGCCTTGGTTACAGGTTCAGAGCTTGATAATTGGTATCAAAGTTCAGGTTCACTAACAGGTGGTTCAGATTTGTGTAGTGTGTATTGATTACAGGTTCTCACAGGAGTTTCTGCAGGGATTTCTGTTTGAGTGGGAGAAGCAATGCCAGATGAAAGTAAATTAAGAATGGAAAAGTTCAATGGCAAAAATTACCAACACTGGAGAATGTAGATAGAGGACTATCTGTATCAGAAAGATCTCTACTTACCGTTAGGAGGTATTGCAAAGAAGCCCAAAGACATGGAGGATGAAGAATGGGAAGTTCTTGACAGAAAGGCTCTGGGTTCTATAAGACTGATTCTAGCATCCACTGTGATATCCAATTTATCATAGGCAAAGTCTACGGTAGAGTTGATGACTACGTTAGCAAATTTGTATGAAAAACCCTCAGCTTCCAATAAGGTATATCTTATGAAGCAGTTATTTAATTTGCATATGAATGAAGGTGGATCTGTTTCTACTCATCTGAATGATTTCAATGGTATTGTGAATCAATTAAGTTCAGTGAATATAGTGTTTGATGATGAGATAAAAGCTCTTTTGATATTATGTTCTTTGCCTGAAAGCTGGCATGGCTTAGTAATGGCAGTAAGTAATACTGCATCTGCATCAAATATTTTGAAAGTAGAGGATGTTGTTAGTGTTATCTTGAATGAGGAAATATGCAGGAAAAGCACAGAAGAGGCATCCGAGAATGCTTTAAGTTTTGAGAGTAGGGGAAGGCAGAAAGAGAAGAGCAAGAAAGGCAGAGCAAGATCCAAATCAAAGGGGAAAGGCAGATCTAAATCCAAAAATGGCAGGAAGCCACAATGCTGGAATTGTGGAAAGATGGGGCACATAAGCAGAGATTGTTGGTCAAAGCCCAAGGAGGACAACCAGCACGAAGGAAAGGAAGAAGCCAAGATTGCAGGTATTGCACAGGATGCTTTAATTTTCTCTCTGCATAATAATATAGAATCTTGGGTATTAGATTCTGGTGCATCTTTTCATGCTACTCCTAACAGGGAATATTTTAGTGACTATATCCATGGAGATTTTGGAATAGTGTATCTAGGGGATGATGAGCCTTGTAAAATAATTGGCAAAGGTAAAGTGCAACTGAAGATGCAGAATAGCAACACATGGGTGTTGAGAGATGTGATGCATGTTCCTAGCTTGAAGAGAAATTTGATTTTTGCAGAAAAGTTAGGGGATGAGGGTTGTACAATAACTCTCACAGCAGAATCTTGGAAGGTGACCAAGGGTGCACTTGTTATGGCCAGAGGTAAGAGAGAAGGTACTCTCTATTTGTGTAATTGTGTTACTAACAAATCTCTTTCTGTATTATCTACTTCAGATGTGGATGCTAAATTGTGGCACTCAAGGCTTGGCCACATGAGTGAGAAGGGGATGTCAATTCTTAAGTCTAAAGGAATGCTTTCAGATTTAAAAGGCATAGATCTAGAGTTTTGTGAGCACTGTGTATTTGGAAAATAGAAAAGGGTTAGTTTTCTCAAAACTGGGTCTACTAAGAAGAGGCACAAGTTGGAGCTTGTTCACACAGACGTGTGGGGACCGGCTCAGGTTGCTTCCATTGGAGGATCACAGTACTATGTATCTTTCATAGATGATGCCACAAGGAAGGTATGGATCTATTGTATTAGAAAGAAATCTAATGTATTTGATACTTTTAAAGTTTGGAAAGCTATGGTTGAGAATGAAACAGGTAAAAGATTAAAGTGCCTGAGATCAGACAATGGCGGTGAGTTCTGCAGTCATAAGTTCAGAGATTATTGTTACATGCATGGAATCCGTAGGCAAAGGATGGTTCCAAGGACACCTCAGCAGAATGGTATTGCTGAAAGGATGAACAGGACAATAATGGAGCGTGGAAGATGTATGAGATTGCATGCCAGTTTGCCCTTACAGTTTTGGGCATAAGCTGTTGACACTGTAGTGTACCTGATTAACAGAGGACCCTCTATAGCTCTAGATGGTGGTATTCCAAAAGAGGTATGGACAGGTAAAAAGGTTAATCTCTCATATCTCAAAGTTTTTGGTTGTGAAGCCTTTGTGCATATAGATAAGGAAAATAGAAAGAAGCTTGATGCTAAGTCTATGAGATGCACGTTTATTGGCTATGGCTCAGATGATTTTGGTTATAGATTGTGGAATCTAGAAACTAACAAGGTAATCAAGAGCCGTGATGTTGTTTTCAACGAAAGAGTGATGTATTGTGATCAGCTAAGGAAGTTGAATCAATCTGAGCAGAGCAATGGTGAATTGGATGAGGTAAAAGTCCAAGATGAGCTCACGGGAAAAAGAAATAATCACTTACAGGAAAACACAGAGACCGACGTCAGCAGGTTAAGAACCGGCGTCGGCAGGACAGAAACCGGCGTCGGCCATACAGAGACCGACGTCGGCCGTATAGGTACCGAGGTCGGTCAGGCAGAATCGACGTCGGCCAGTAACAGGTCTTCAGGTGACCGAGGTCGGTCACTGTCAGAGAATTTGGGTGGACAGCGTGTTGTGGACGAGTCTCAGACACCCATCAGGAGGTCAGAAAGGGTGAGTAAGCCTCCAATTAGATATTCTCCTTTATTTTACTTATTGCTAACCGATGGTGGAGAACCAGAGAGTTTTGAAGAAGCAATATAGGTGGAGTCCAAGAGTGAGTGGGAGCGTGGCATGGTTGAGGAGTTGGAGTCCTTAAGAGAGAACCAAACATGGGATTTGGTTGAATTGCCAGCTGGTAAGAGAACACTTGAGAACAGATGGACCTACAGGTTGAAGGAAGGTGAGAATGGACAGATGAGATACAAGGCTAGATTAGTGGTAAAAGGATTTTCACAAAAGCTAGGTATTGACTTTGGTGAGATTTTTTCTCCTGTTGTTAAAATGACTTCAATAAGGGTTGTTTTGTCTTTGGTTGCTTTTGAGGATTTGCATCTTGAGCAGCTAGATGTTAAGACAGCGTTTCTTCATGGAGATTTGGATGAGAAAATCTATATGGAACAGCTAGAAGGATTTGAGGTCAAGGGTAAGGAGAAGTTTGTGTGCAGGTTGAAGAAAAGCTTGTATGGCCTCAAGCAAGCTCCTAGGCAATGGTACTTAAAATTTGACAGGTTTATGACTGAGCATGGCTACAGTAGGTGTCAATCAGACCATTGTGTGTATTTCAAGAGATTTGATAATGGTAGATATATTATTCTATTGTTGTATGTAGATGACATGCTGGTTGCAGGGTCTCACATGCAGGATATCTCAGAGCTTAAGGTAAAATTAGCTCAAACATTTGCTATGAAGAATTTGGGAGCAGCAAAGAAAATCCTTGGCATGAGCATTAAGAGAGATAGGAAAAATCACAGGTTGATATTGTCTCAAGAAGATTATGTGGACAAGGTGTTAAAACGGTTCAATATGCAGGATGCTAAACCGGTAAGCACACCTTTGGCTGGACATTTTAAGTTGAGTAAAGAACAATGTCCTAATTCATATGATGAGGTAGAGTATATGAGTAAGGTTCCATATTCTTCCGTAGTAGGGAGTTTGATGTATGTAATGGTGTGTACTAGACCGGATATTGCCCAAGCAGTGGGAGTTGTAAGTAAGTATATGGCCAATCCAGGTAAGAAACATTGGAAAGCAGTTCAGTGGATCCTTAGATATCTTAGAGGAACCAGCAGTAGGCACTTGTGCTATGGAGGTTCATATATTTCTCTACATGGCTATGTAGATTCAGATATGGCAGGTGATTTGGATGGCAGGAGGAGCACTACAGGATATGTATTTACTGTAGATGGAACGACGGTTAGCTGGATATCTAAGTTGCAGAAGATTGTTGCCTTGTCAACTACAAAAGCAGAGTATATTGCAGCCACAGAAGCTAGCAAGGAAATGATATGGATGACACGGTTCATGGATGAGCTTGGTAGGGAGCATGAGAGTTGCAGATTGTACAGTGACAGTCAGAGTGCAATCCATTTGGCCAAGAATTTGACCTTTCATTCAAGAACAAAGCATATACAACTAAGGTATCACTTCATACGACAGGTATTGGAAGATGGTGAGTTGAAGCTGGAGAAAATCCATACAGATAGGAATCCTGCTGATATGCTAACAAAGCTGGTTACAAAGGAGAAGTTGAATCTTCATTCAAGTTTTGTTGGTCTTCATGATTGAGTTGAAGATGGTGGAGCTAGAAGATGTTGCTGTATAGGTACTGGTGCAGCTGTTTATCTCCAAGTGGGAGATTGTTAGGATGTGGAGCTAAAAACTTCACCAAGGAGCATTCATTATCAGGTTTGGGTCTACACAGACACCGGCGTCGGTCAGGAGTGACCGACGTCAGTCACAGGCAGTTGCAGAGACATCGACATCGGCAGAGAATCAATTGACGGCGGTCACAGACAAGCAGCAGGAACCGACGTCGGTTACCTGCGTGTCCAAAAAGCTATTTCTGTGGACAGAAGCGAGTGTTTGCATGATAAGTTTGAGTTGGAGACTCAAGCTCACGTCTCTATTGTTAGCATTACTATTTTTAGAGCCCTTGTTTAAGTGGTTCAACTATTTGTTGTAAGTACATGCTCATGTCTCCTAATTCTATATGAAGAATTAGATCTTCCTAGCTTTGTAGTTGAATTGTAGAAGAATTCATTGTGTGTGAAGAACAGTACAGAATTGAATCAATCCAGGCTTGTTGGAGTTGATTGTTCTTGAGAGAGACAGCTCTTGAGGAATTGAGATCTATTGAGAGATCTATACATCTAGGAGAGGTGTGGAAGAAAGAAGCTTTCTTCAATTGTATTCCTTTTGTAAAGAGTTTGTTAATACAAGTTTTTAGGGTGTTTTCTTGTATCTCTTATTCTTGCTATTATCATTCTAATTACTTGTCAATCTATTTAATTCTGTGTTTATTGCTGTCACAATTGTAATCTATTGTTGGTTTGATCCCCCAACACTCTAAGAGGTGTAGAATACAAATTTTGGTAGAGTCTAGTCGTACTAGCCTAAGGGATAGTCAACAATAGCTTAAAGGCTATATTTATAGAAAAAGAGAGAAAGAGAGAGGGATTTTGGCATTGAGAAAAGTAATCAAATGAGCATAAATCCATTTGAACCATAGTTACATTTGCCTCTGTAAAATATGCTTATTTAGACCTTTTAATTGATTTGAGTCACTTCAAGTGGTTACAAAGTTACATTATTCCCTCCTTGATCTTCCTTGATAGTTAAATGGTGGGATCAATTTATTCTAAGTTGGATTTTAGTATCAATATAGTTATAATAATTAAATCAATCTATTAGAGCTTTATCTTAGTGCTAACTACTCTTCACTAGTTCACCATGGCATGCAACAATGGAGAGAAGGGTCCCTTTCATGTAGTTGGTCCTGGAGATGAAACTATTGAAATATACATGCCCACCTCAATGGTGTCCTTTGAAACATTAGCTCTGGTCTAAACTAGACCATTTTAAAACTTGGATCCATGCATTTTATTTACCTTGCCCTATCAAAAATTGCTTTGTTGACCTTTATCTAAGTCACTTGGGCTCACCTTCCTTTGATTGGCTATAAAAAACTAGATCAGATCGTTGAACTTTGGACTCATCTCACCCAGTTGATCTATCTAATGTGAATGAATACAATCCATAGATCTTCTATCAGGACCCATCTGTTTATGCCATTTGTCACCTATGCATTTGTACTCAGGGTTTGTTGACCTCTTTGACCCTCTCTCACTATTGATCTTGATTTACATGATTAAGCACACTCCATTGATCTTCTATTAGCTTAAACATGCTCATGCCACTTATTAATCATGCATTAATCTCAAGATCCTACTATCAATCTACTACTTTAAGCACTTACAACATGTGGTGGCCTTTCAAGCTCCTTGACCCTTTGAATCATCTCACATTATCAGATCAAGATGAATGATGTAACATAGACTATCAGATTTATTTGGACCCATCATTTGAACTTAAATGGCTATTTCACGAGGCCCAATTTTGATGTCTATACACTTGTCAATTAACATCTATAAGAACATCAAAGACATCTGCATCAATCTTTGGACCCTAATATGTGACTACTGAGCTTGATTTTGATGTTTGTGCACCTGTTACTAGCCTGCTAGATTAACTTTGTTGAAATAATTGGTCGATATAATTATGTCCTTAGGGAAATTATTGTGAAAGAATTGCCCTGTAAGAATTTGTTTGTACCTTTCATTGGAACTTTTGTTATGGATATTTTGTCCAAAAGAATGAGGTCTTCGGGAAAATTATCCTAGATAATTTTTTTGACACAAATGCACTTAGCTCCTTTTTCTATGGAAAAAATGTTTGAAAGAATTTACTCTTCAGGATTTTCACTTGGCCACTTTCCCTAAAAGAAATAAGTTTGCAACTTTTTTGTTTCAGACAAAATGTTTGAAACAATTTATACTTAGCCTTTTACCTTCAGGACAAATTCTCTAAAAGAATTCTACCTTTAGGGAAACTATCCCAGCCAATTTTCCTAAAAGAATTCCATGCCTTATCCAAATTTTGAAAAAAAAATTCTCAAAAGAATTCATTCCCTTGGCCAAATAAACTGGAATAATTTATTTGAGAGAATTATGCCTTGCAATTTTGTAACTGCTCGGTCACCATGAAAATCTACCACTTGTATATATGACCCCAAAATAACCCTTAAGACACCAAATGATACAAGGACTAAGCTAATATATGACCAAAACTTAGAATGACATATGAAATGACATAAAATGAGTTATAACATACCCCATGACATTATAAAAATGTCCCTATACAAGATTCTTATTATAGGGGGTTGACCCATTTTGGCCTATAGTGAAAATGGTCAACATCTTTGGTGATCTCCCAAGGGTGGCATGCTTACTATGCCATGAACAGTTGTATAATCCTATCCATTGGGATATGGAGTCCAAAGTATGTAAGATGGACATATAAACTACATCTTGACAACACATAACAATAGATAACAATAGGAACAAAACATAAAGCAAGAAACACATATGTGCTTCAAAAACACTTATTAGAACACAACACAACAAGAAAAAAAACACACACCTAATTCAATATTCACAAAACTAACCTTCAATTATCAATAACAAGGTTTCAAATGTATCCCATTCATAGGGATAAGCAATTCTTCTCTATTCATCCTTGTTAACTAAAAAGAGTTACTTTGCTTGCACTTGATGATGACATACGGTCTACTCCTTATGGTATTAAATTTGGAATGCCTCCTTGGTTTTGCTCTATCTTCATCCCATTTCAATACTATGTCGCCTTCCTGAAATGATCTTGGAGTTGCCTTCTTGTCAAAAGACCTCTTCATTAGTATTTAGTGATGATGCATGTATATCTAGTCTCTTGCAACTTTATTAATTTTGTCATTCTAACCTCCATTGGAGAGTTCTCAAGCAACTCTAGTTGATGTGCTAACTCTAAGGTAGGTAGATCTTGAGAGATAGACAACATACGTTCCCTTCCATAGATAAGCACAAAAGGAGAATTCCCTGTTGACCTCTTGGGAATTATCCTATCAACCCATAAGGCTATATTTAATTTGGTGTGCCAAGCTCTTTGGTTATTATCCAAGGTTCTCTTGATGATTTTGATTATATTCTTGTTAGTAGATTCAACTAACCCATTACCTTGAGGGTAATAGTTGGATGAAGTCCTCAAGAATATGCCATTACTATTTACTTAATACTATCTTAACACCCATAAAATCAAGAGATTTATCTGAAATAATAGGAGTGCCAAACCTTTTTATGATAATCTCATAGAAATCCAAGATATCATTTTCATTAGCTTCCTTCAATACTACTACCTCAACCCATCTTGTAAAATAGTCAGTTACTGTGAGTATCTATTTGTGACCAACACTTGATGGGAGATTTATCATGCCAATGAAATCAAGACCCCATTACATGAAAGGTTGATCAACTTGGATAGGTTTCAAAGGAATAGCTACAATTTTCTATTTTCTTACAAAAAAAATACATTGTCCACACCTTTTTACCTAAGTATGAAAATATTTGAAGAGGCTAGGCCAATAATATCCAATACTCATGATCTTGGTCGCTGTGGTTCTTAGAGAGAAATGACCTCTTGCTATCACATCATGAAACTTCTGAAGCATCACTCCAAACTAGTCATTATCAATGCATCTCAATAGCACACCATTGATGTCCCTCCTAAACAGTACACCATCCACAATATAAAAGGGAATAGATTGCAATCTAAAATATCTCCTTTGTGATCTAATCATATTATTAGGATACTCACCATTTTGAAGAAATATGATCACATCCTATGTCCAAATTTGAGGAGGTAATGAACCAACTAGTTGGGAACAATCATGATTTACTAGGGCCTCTTTCTTTGACTCATGAAGATTTGAAACTAGATGTTCACAAAGGCCTTTACCCCTTATCAATTTTGTCACTTTGATATCAACATCATATTCTATTATCTTAGTGATCCATCATACCCTCTTTTCACTAAGATATTTGCTCAAAAGAAACTCTTTGGTGGTAGGATGAGAGACCATAACATGAATCTTATTATTTGAAACAATATGTCTGAACTTATTTAGTCCCCTTACAACAACAAGGACTTTCTTCTATACAAAGGTGTACTTGAATTCATAATCTTATAAACCTTTACTAAAGAATACAATAGGCTACTCCATACCCTCATCATTATTTTACATTAGTATGGCTGAGATAGTATCAATAGAAAATGAATACAACATAAAGTCTTTAGTAAAATTAGGATTCAAAAGAGTAGGATCTTCTACAATTGCTTTCTTTATGGATTCAAAATTGTTCTTACCCTCTTTGTTCTAGGAAAAGACTTGATTCTTCTTGAGCATAGCTGTGGTAGGTTTCACCAAAGATGTAAAACTAGGGATGAACCTCCTTATAAAATTTATCTTGCCTAAGAAACTTTAAAGGCCTTTCTTATGCAAGAGAAATAATAAGCCTAGAATAGCTTCTATCCTTTTAGGATCAATAATCAAACCATCCTTGGAAACAATATGTCCTAAGAGCTTACCTTCATGAAAAATAAAGATGCATTTCTTTGGATTAATAAATACTCCATACTGCATACATATTTCAAACACCTGCATCAAGTGTTGCATGTGTTCATTAGCATCTTTAGAAAACATTTTTATATCATCTAGATAAACCAGTAACATCTCATTGATCAAACCTTTGAAGGTCATGTCCATTGCTCTTTGAAATGTGGTACTGACATTGGATAGACCAAAGAGCATCTTTCTATAAGAAAAAGTCCCCCATTTAGTAGTGAAGGCTATCTTAAACTGATCATCTTCATTGACTAAAATTTGATTATAGCTTGAATATCCATCTAGAAGAGAAAAATATTGAGATCCTGAAACCATTATCAAAATCTAATCCATTAAGGGTAGAGGATAGTGATCTTTAAGTGACACTCTATTTAGATCTCTAAATTCTAAAAAAAGTCTTATCTCCCCAATATTCTCTCTAATAGGCACAAGGTTAACTACCCATGTTGAATGCTTGATGAGAAATATTATCTCAGATTAAAGGAGTTTGGTAAGCTCTAACCTCATGAGTTGCCCAACCTTGGGGTTGATCGGCCTTTTCTTCTATCTAACGAGTTTAACTCTTAGTTCCAACTTGATGTTATGGTGTATTAGGATAGGATCAAATCCTTTGAGTTCCTTATACTCCCAAGTAAATATATCATGAAAATCTCTACATAGCTCAATGAATTCTTTCTTCTCTAATGTAGAACATACCTTGTCTAACTTGAAGAGTTTGTCCTTAAAGATCAAGAATCTTTCATATTTATCATTTTTTGTAGAAATGCTCACTTTCTCCTTATTCTTTTGATCATTATCATTGAAGATACTTTATAAGGTCACAAAAACCTTAGGTATCTTATTGGTTCTTAGTTGTACAATATGATCACCTAATTATTCTTGGAGGCTCCTTTGATTTCTTAAAGAAAACTCAGCCTCATTTTACAATAAGCATGCAATGTGTTTATCACTATCAAATACTTGACAAAACATTTAATTATTAGGTACATAAGGTCTGATAATGATATTAATATTATACTATTTTACCTCCTCTTTTATGGTAGTTGGAGTATCAAATTGAGCTCCTATGGCATCTAGTATATCAACATGACTATTCTGTTCCCTTGGGACTGATTATATATTGAATATACAAAAGTCTTCAATAAAATACCATACCCTCTACCTATATGACATAATTAAGGGGTTATTGTCATCAAATACATTCCTTACCTGATGTAAAACCAATTTACTATCTCCATATACTTACAAGTCTTTAATTCCTTTTCTCCTTGCCCATTGAAGGCCATGAATCAAACCTTCATACTCAACCACATTACAAGTACAACTAAAACGAAATTTTTATGAAGCATAATACTATTTTTGAGATGGATGGACCAACATAACACCATCCCCTGCACCAAATTTACTTCTTAAACCATAAAAAAAATCTTCCACAACTCATCATCTTCACCTTCTTCCTTGGCAAGTAGAGGTGTCGGTACTCCTTCATGTATAAAATATAATCCTAGATTAGTTTCCTCCATAAGAGAATAAAGATCATGATCATAAGTGTTAGTACCATATTCATCAAGAAATAAATCTGCAATGCCCTCAATCTTGGAGGAAGTGCCATCATCTACTATAGATTCCTTTTCTTCATGGGCCACATAACTCAGATTGGAACTTGTCTCAATGTAATGCTCAATATGAAAACTTACAAGGGGTTGTGTCCTGATTACCACCTTGGACCCATACCTTGTTTTAAAGGCCAAGAAATACTGATCAACTAAGAGATAGCCACCTATCTTGGTTGTGAAGTCCTTTGATAAACAGATTGAAAAGTGGGTTGGGAGATCAACCACAACTATGTCTTGAAAGATAGGAAAGCTAAGACAATCATATAAGAAAACATTCAATCCTTTTATTAGTCCTACTATTTTTGTAGGTGTACCATATACTTAAATGACCCCTGTTCTATGTAACTCATATTTCAGGCCCAACTTATCGGCTATAACTTTGGGCATGATAGAAGTAAAAGCTCCACTATTGACTATGCAATTGTGTACCAACTTGTCACCTATAATGAAGGTGAGGTAAAATTGTGGAGAATTATCAACCCTAATGGATGGTTAAATAATGGTACTATGAGAATTTTTAAGATCAACATGGCCATGACTTTGATTTGAAGGTGAGACACTAGCAGAGAAAGCAAATAACTACTTTTATAGGAGTTCTTTTTGGTTAGGCATATGAAGGACATCCCAAAGAGAAATGGATGTTTTAATGTTATTAAAAAAATATACAATTTTAAAATAAGCCATACCTAATTTATCTTGGGTTCTTGTAGGTAGAGAATTACTTAGAATTGGAAGAATAGGAGCAAACCTTACCATATTTTGACTTGATGGAGATGTAGAAGTTTTTGGAACTGTCACACTTGTGGCTATGTCTTATTTCCTTGTAGGAGGATTAGATGAGCTTGTGGGAATGATGCTTCCACCTCCTAAAGACTTCCTCATGGCCCTTGTATTTTTTATGATAGAGGCTCCTTGATTTAGCACAAAAGTGTCTTTAACTAGAAAATTAGTGAAGATCTCTCCTTGAGGTTTCCAATCCTCGTTAACTCGCATCATCACCTCATCCTCATTTGATAAGAGGGGAGTAAATAATAATTGAGCCACTAGAGATTGCTCTCTATTATCATTGGCATCCCTAAATTGGTCTTGATACCAATCTTTTCCCTACACCAAATTGTTATGAATTGGTACCATTTCTCTTGCATTAGTGGTAGAGTTAGGATTGCATAAATTGGTAGGCCTAATGGGATTAAGCTACCATTGGCCTCTTCCTCTTCCATATTATTGAACATATTTCTATTGATTAGGATATGAATTATGATGTAAACCTTGTTACATATTAGATTTCTTATTTTGAGCCTCTAAGGCTAGGTTGTTTCCAATCAACACTATTTTTTGCTTGTCTGGGTGTAACCTTGACTTGGTATTGGCATTAGGAATTTGAGCCACTTATGGGGTGATAATAGAAGTATGAGATAAAGGAGGCATAAAAAAATTAGGATGAAATCTCCCAACTTGGATGAGACTATTCTCTACTTTTATATCAAGATCATACACTTCGAGAAGAGTGGAACCTCCCATAGATTAAAGTATGATAACAATTTTAGTCACTATAACTTTCAGGTAAGTAGGGAACATGAAGCTAGCAAGTGGTCTCATGGGAGGAAGATATATATGCAAATTATTTTTAAACCTTTCATTGAAGTCATGCATTATTTCTTTGGGCCCCATTTTTATCATGTTGCATGGATATATGAGTGAGGCATGGTCACTTTCATTGCTAAATCTCGAAGTCAGAAACACTCCAAAACCATCCCATGTTGTGATGCATCCACCTTCTAGAGTCCAATACCAATCAAGATCCTTCCCTTTAAGGGACATGGAAAGGAGTCTAATGGGAATTCTATCTTTAATAATGTTGTGGAAACTATAAAATTTAGAAGCATCTCTAATGTGCTCACTAGGTGTGACATGACTTTCACCATTGAATGTGGTACACCTTTCATGGCATTAGGAGAAATGACATATATACTAGAGGTTGAAATCAATTTTTAGTTTTTAAAGTAGGGAAATCATGAGGTATATCCATGTCTTATTCTTCAAGATCCTCAAATTCTTCAACCTCTTCAACCTCTTCCTCTCTAGCAAAATCTACTCATTCTTCAAAGGGTAGATTAGGTTATGGATACTGAATTGCAAGAGGAATTTTAGGCTAAATGGGTGGGTTAACAGAATTGGATGTTCTATCAGAGGATGACCTAGTGATAACCATAAACTATGAGGGCATGTTTATAACAAAACAAATGGCTTTGAACTAGATTTACCATGAAAGAGTCACCAAATGCCGAGTAACACTCCAATTTGCAACTAATGTTGTTAAGACCAACATTCACCTTGATAAGTTGTATTGAAGATAATGGGTCCTACTGAGCATGGAAGAAATATTGTCACCAAATCTTGCACCTTATAAGAAGTTGTTTTGGCTCCTCCTAGATTTGGGAAACATTGGAACATTTCTAGGTATGTGGGTGTACCTATATTGGAAATGAGCCTATAGATTTAAGGGCTAGCTCCCTAAATGTATCTTGAAATGATCTTATCTATACTGAATAATTACTTATGGGGAAAAGAGTTAGAGAATGCACAAATTGAACCTAATCTAAAGGAGGTGATGCATCAAATATTTAAAGATCTACTCTCAAAATTTACTCATTAGTACACTAATAGATAATGAATAGAGCTAATGCAATGCCTACAATTATTTTCAAGTAATAGTGTTTCATCTAGAGGTCAATTTGAAGGGCTTAGGCCTAAGTACGATGAGATTAAGGCTTGATTGAAAACACTTACAGTCAACTATCCACTCTCCACCTAAGACATCAACCTTAAGACACTCTAGATGACTTGTAAAAAAGTTTTTTTAGCACTTAGGTTAAACCTGGACCTATAAATGGAAGATGACAACCACCTTTTCATATCAAACCAATGTAACACACTAAGCACATATTAGTAAACAACTACAAAATTATCTACTCATTACTCCAAGAGGTACAAAATATAAATTCTGGCAGAGTCTAGTTGTACTAGCCACAAGGATACTCAACAATAGCTCAAAGGCTATATTTATAGAAAATGGGAGTAAAAGAGAGGGATTTTAGCACTGAGAAAAGGAATTAAATGAGAACAAATCCATTTGAACCAAAATTACAACTGACTCTAAAAAATATGCTCATTCAGACCTTTTGATTGATCTAGGTCACTTCAATTAGTTGCACAGTTACATTATTCTTTCCTTAATCTTCCATGATAGTTGTAATGATGGAATCAAGTTGTTCTAATATAGGTTTTGGCATCAATATGGTTATAATAATTAGATAAATTAATTAGAGTTTTGTCCTAGTGCTAACTACTCTTCACTAGTTCAATGTAGCATGCAATAGTGGAGAGAAGGGTCCCTTTCATGTAGTTGGTCCTGGAGATAAAACCATTGAATTCTATGTGTCTGACTTGGTGGTGTCCTTAAAATTTTTGGATCTTATCTAAATTATACCATTCTTGAACTTGGATACATGCCTTTTATTTACCTTGCCCCATCAAAAATTACTTTTTCAACTTTTGTCTAAGTCACTTGGGCTTGCCTTCATTTGATTATCCAACAAAAAATAGCTTAGATAATTGATATTTTAACTCATCTCATTCTATTGATCTATTTTATGTGATTGAATGTAATCCATAGATCTTCTACTAGGGCCCATGTTCTTGTGCTACTTGTCACCTATGCATTGACACTCAGGGTTCCCTGACCTCTTGGACCCTCGCTCATCATTTATCTTGATTTACATAATTAAATGTGTTTCATTGATTTTCTATCAGCTTGAATGTGCTCATGCCACTTATCAATCATAAATTGATCTCAAGATCCTATTGTTAGTCTATTACTTTATGCACATATGCCATATGGTGGCCTCTCAAGCTCTTTGACACTTTGAATCATCTCGCACGATCGAATCAAGATGAATGATTTAATGCACACCATCAAATTTATCTGGAACCACCATTTCAACTCAAATGGCTATTTCATGAAGCCCAATTTTTATGTTTATGTACCCATCAATTAACATCTATGGGAACATCAAATATTTCTACATGACCATCAATCTTTAGACCCCAATAGATGACTGTTAATCTTGAATTTGACATTTGCACACCTGCCACCACCCTGCTGGATCAACTTTGTCAAAAAAAAATTAGCTGATGTAATTATGTCTTCAGGGAAATTATTTTAGAACAATTTCCTTGAAAGAATTTGTTTGTACCTTTTGTTAGAACTTTTACTATATAATTTTTTTTGAAAGAATGAGGTCTTTAGGAAAATTGTCCTGGACAATTTTCTTGACACAAATGCATTTAGCTCATTTTTCCATGGAAAAAATGTTTGAAATAATTTACTCTTTAATATTTTTGATTGACCACTTTCCCCAAAAGAAATAAGTCTATGGATTTTTTGTTTTAGACAAAATGTTTAAAACATCTTGTACTTAGCCTTTAGGAAAATTATCCCAGACAATTTTCTTGAAAGAATTCCATGCCTTAGCTAAATTTTAGAAACATTTTTCTTGAAAGAATTCATGCCCTTGGCCAAATAAAATGGAATAATTTCTTTGAGATAATTAGGCCTTATACTTTTTCAACTACTCAGTCACCATGAAAATCTTCCACTTACATAAATGACCCCTAAGACACCAAATGATACATGGACTAATCTAGACTATGACCAAAGCTTAGAATGGAATATGAAATGACATCAAATGAGTTGCAACATACCCCATAACATTACAAAAAATCTCCTATACAAGATTTTGACTATAGGGGGTTGACCCATTTTGGCCCGTGGTAAAAATGGTCAACATGAACCATATTATTCTTGCTCAACTGAAACATCTTTCTCTTGTGTCTCATCTTGTACTTTCAACTCATCTTGCATCCCAACAACCACCTGCAACTCATCTTATTTTACATGAAGAAATATTGAATCATGATGATCCTTACTAAGGGGTGTCTCACTGATGATCTCATCTTCATGTTCACTCAAGTCACTCTCATCATGCATCACTACAGTTGATTCTTCTTCATTTGCCTCGCAATAGAGAGGCTCCTTCTCAAAGAGTGGCATGGTGGACCCTTAAAAATGTTCAATAAGGTGAGTCAAATCCAATGGTGTTACCATGGATGCTTCATCATGTTCATTGGGATTCTCAATTTTGTAAACCACCACTTCCTCTTTTTAATGCATTTATCTTTGTATAGACTTTCATGAAGGGAAGGCCTTGGGATCTTGAGGAGGGAAGGGTGGGGGATAAATGATTTCAAACTTGTCCTTGACTTCAACACTTGGGCTTATAATTGATTACTGTAATTATTTCCAAGTTAGAAATTTAGGTTTAGAAGCTTCTTGTATTGTAGGCATCGCAGCTTGGGGTTTGAAGGGAAGAAATTCCTACTGGGATGGGATTTTAATCCATGGATAATGGCATGGGGAATCAAGAGGTAGTGACTCTTGATATTATTTACATGATTATTCTTATTTCAAGGCTAATATTTCATTAGTAATGATTTGGTTCATCTTCTTCATCTACTCTAACTCATCATAAAGGTTATGTGTGTCTTGGAAGGGAAAGATGAAGAAAATTTTTGGTAAGGAAGCTGATCTTGGAACTGATATGTCTCATATGAAGGATAATAAGGTTTATGAGGGGTATCATAGGGTTGGTATGAGCCACCATACTAATGATAGGGTTCAATATAGGGTTGTTGAGGCTCATCATAAGGTTGATATGGGTGAATGTAGGGTTGATAGGGGTCATAATGAGATAGATAGGGATCATAATATGATGGAGATGGGTCATAGGGCTATTGATAAGGTAGTGAATGATAATAATCTACCCCACATGCTGTCATAGTTTATCACAATGCAAGTGAAAATCAATGAACTATGAATATGAATCCTCTTCACCTCAGAGATGATGACCATATGAATGCTTGAAACTACTTGTGAGAACCAAAACGCTGATGTGAATATTCCAATGCCTCAATTTGGTCCCATCAGGCATGCCAAAACTATTAGCAACCCAAGTTGCACCCTTTTAGAGGAGGTTTATTCAGTTTTCTTTCAAACTTGGACTAACATTTGATTGGTCTATAAGTTGTGGGTAACCTATAACTAGACCAAAATTCTAGATTATGAGGCTAGCTCCTTTGATATATCAATCTTAAATCCTTTTCCTAAATCTATGTTGCATTAGGGGTGAAAAGAGTTAGAAAGCTAACTTGAAAGGAAATCCTATATTAGTGATGGTGATGCACCTAAATGATTAATCCACTCAATCTTATACTCCTAACAACACTAATGAACCAGAAATGGGCTAAAATACTATATCTAAGGATTCTTATGCAATAGTGTTTTACATGGAGTTCATGGTGAGTGATTTTAACTTGGAGGTGAAGGGAGAGAGGTCTGCTTTGAGACACTTCCAACAAGGTTACACTTCAAATCTGATCACCAACCTTTGACACTTCATATAACCTGCATAAGATAACTCATCTACATATAGGTGTGGCAAGAACATGTCAAGGTAAGATTCATACCACTTATAAAAATTTTAAAAAACATATACACACTATAAATCAATCATAGAGAAGCTAAAATAGTCTATTTTATTAATCTATAAGGCTACAAAGTTCAATCTTGGCAGAGTTTCCTCTTGACCAAGAGAGGGATCTCTTTTACAAGGCCTAAAAGCCTATATATATAGAAGATGAGGAGATAATAATAATGATGTAATTAAGGAGAGAAGAAAATATAATCAATATATAATTAAATCAATATTATTTCAGTTACAACTTATTACAAATAGTCCTCAAGACATCTCTCCATATTTGGTACTCTTGCATGACCTTATGCATTGAGATAAGGTAGTTGAAGGTGAGTTGGTGGCTATATTTGAATTGTTCAACCTCATATTTAATAATTATACACACTTACTCTGATTTTAACATAAGATCAAGTTAAGTGAATGACCCTTCCTTCATTAAGGCCATGAAAGATGCATTAATTACCACTTTAGTATTAGTTAACTCATGATAAGGATCAATTATGCATGGTTTGAAACTTAAGACAAGCACATGTATTGATTATTAACTCTTAAATATTGGTTATGTGGCATGATTGATCCTCATTAACTCTCATCAACTTCTTTCTATCCCATTTTCCACTTTATTTGATTGAACAAGTAGGTCTACTAGGCCAATTAGACCTAGTAGCCTAAATGCTTGTATTTTATGGCCATAAAAACCTCCTTGAAACTTTGAAAACCTATTAAATATTTATTTTTATACTTGAATCAATGATACACACCATGATATAGGTCCTCTTGGGCAAGAAATGCTTGCAAACTTATCAAATTAGGTGACTAGGTCACCTTGTCCTTCACTCCTGCAGACTGGATGATTAGAAGAGAGTTATAGAGGAATTTACAATGAAGTTTTTATATATCCAATGATTTTAGGAGGTATAAAAAGTTTCAAATTTCAGTTTCCAATGATTGGCATCTTCTTTAACTACCTTTTACCTCTATTTCTACAAATTTTCCTAGAAAAACACTATTTTATGATCGATCCATATAGTTATATACAATAAGGTACCATGGTCAGGACCCTCTCTAAATTTAATTAATTATTCAAGAGTTTATATGGTGATTCATGGGTGTTTGGGTGCAGGAAGTTTCACTTTTCTCAAGACTAGTCTATAGTAGGGTTTTGGGAGGGTTGTGTAGGTCCACCTTCTTAATGATGGTTTAAAAAGTATGGACCTCCAAACCATAACTTATTTACATGGGTATTTATTACATATACCCATTTAAATTTCTTGAGAATATTTAGTTCCCATGTAAAATGTGTGTCAAGATACATACATAGGGAAGTTGACTTGTGGTCTTCTTCATGCATTCTAGACCTATTTATAGTCTTAGTAATTATTCATAAATATCAACCCATAAATAAAACTAAATCCTCCATGGATTTTAATTAAATATGTGTCCTAAAATACTAGTAATAGCATTTGGTCCAAGTCCTCCTGTGGTAAAAGATACAAGCAACTAAACAAGTGGGTCAAACTAGATGTATAGACTATGTAGTTTGAGTTATCTCTTTAAGACCCAAAATAAGATTCCCATATTATCAACTACTTAAAACATATAATTTAGGACCTAAAAAATCCACTTACACCTTCTCATAGAGTCATTTATTCTTATGAGGGTCTACAAGTGTCTTCATGGTGGTACAAGCTTTCTAGGCCTAAAATAGGGTTTTAGGCCTAATTGGCCTAAACTGAGTGTTGAGGTTGAAGGAAATTTTAGGTGATACTAGGGGTCAAAAATCATCATATCATATTATTTTAATTTATTTCCAACCTTATGTAACTATCTCAAATGACTAAAACTCCTACTCTGCTCCTCTCTCATGATTATTCCTATAGGTATCCCTATTTAGATTCTATGTCAGAAGAAATGGTTTTGAATGGTTCTCTCTCCTTAAAATTCAAGGTTAATTTAGTTTTAAATCTTTCCATATGATAAAGGAATTATAACATTCCTTATTTTGAGTGTCTAACCACTCAATGCCCTGTACCCTCTTCATCTCTGTCTCTAGGGTTCAAGCAGTCATAGCTTGTATAGCCCTTAATGCTGAGTTTTGTGCTTTTCCTTTCTTAACATAAGATATTACTCATCAAGAAATGTTTCCTTGACATTATCACCTTCCCTTTATCTATATTATGCCTTCAAACACTACTCTTATCACATGGATGCCACAACTACTAGTACACATGCCTATTTGCATATGCTAGACCTCAAGGGCATATTGGAATTAAATTTGAGTGTTATCAATCTTTAAAGATGTATAAAAAATAATAAAAACATTCCTATACCTCAAAAACATTCACATGAGGTTAAAACCCTTTGTCATGCCCATAACCCTTCAAAAATTCCTCCTAGCTTCTTCAATGACTATCAACAGATTTAAGTATGTATGTGACAAAATAATGAATGATTCCACTAGTTATGTGACCTCTAGTATAGTTTAGAAACATTAAACTAGTGATATATACCATTTATACCAAATTTTAGAGCTTAAATCCATCTATAGAGACCTCAAAATCATAAATTACTCCAAGACGGGTTTCATATGTTGACTGTGACTACAAGGTGTCTTAGATTTTAACAAATATAGGACATTCTCTAATCATTTCATGTTTATAATAAGGTGTATGAGTGTTTATGGGTGTTAAAAACCTATAGGAATCATCTTCAAATTAATTTCATTCCCCTAACATAACAATAGTCCTTGACAAACTTCAATCTAAGCAAGGGCTCTTAAGAATAAGTGGATTGTAGCTTCCCCTTTTGATTATGTTTTTTAAACATTTGACTGTGTGTAGGTACATTGGTTGTGTCTCTTAGGTTTGTTGAGATTATCATCACATCCTTAACTTTTTAACTAGTTATTAAAAAGATAATCAATCCTTAAAACTCTCTCACTCACTTTCAAAAAGGTCACCTTAGCTTGGTTTGATCAAAAGAGGACCTACATGCTGGGGCCTGTAGGTCACTTTTTAATGAAATAAGTCTCCAAACCATTCATCAAACTCTTGACCTTACTAATAATATCAACCATGATATTTACACTATCACTATTTGATGATATATAAAGCATATATCAAGCATAAGGTCACTTTGAGCTTACCTACCTCACTGAAAATCTCATATCACCATGATGATTGTAAGTGTGAATATTTAAGCTTGTATGAGACAATAGGTTTATGAAGGATATGATGTGAATTTGAGAATTATTCAATGTTGGGATTTTACCATTCACCTTGAAACTTTTCCATCATTCATTCTCACCTAAGACCAAAACCTTGATCTTCAACCTTGAAAACCCAGTCATTAAAGGTTTTTGGACTCTTTCCTATATGGACTAAGTACCATGTCACTATCATCATGTTAGAATATGTGAAGTGGAGACTTGAATGAGTAAGTAGACATCATAATTGTTTTGCAATTTTTATATTCATCTTTTGTATAATCCTCCACCATCAATTACCTTAAATCCAACCTTTAGTTCATACCATTATCTAAGCCAAGGTGGTATAGATGTAGGTGGTCTTTTGACACCTCTGTATGAACTATTGGCAGTGTTGAAAAGTTGATTTTCATGATGCACAATGGGAAAAATACCTATGTTACTCCCTTTTGATCCATTTTTCTTGAAGGCACATGAATCTTAACACAAGATTGGTAGAATGGAGAAGAAACAAGGAACACAAGTTGCCTTAACTTTTAGAAAACCACTTTAAAAAATACTAATAAGGAGAATCAGAGTTGTTTTGTGTTCTCAACTTGCCCTTCATGATTGGATTCACTTAGATCATGTTGGTCTTATTAAATTTATTAACTATTCCTTACCCTAATGTCATTGAACTTGCATCGAGATTGTTGGGTGAATATTTTGTCGTCAACTAATTGATGACAAAATGGGTATATCAACCACAGTAAAAAGAGATTTATGCCATAAAAAGTGTAGGTTTACCACATCTTAATGAGATAAATCTCTCTTCTCATCAAGGGGAGGTTCCCTATGAATATTTATATGCTATATGTATATATAAGTAAGCAAAAAATAATACTCAGGGTAGTATAACACCATCCATCTCTCTTTTTTCAGAGATGATGTCAAAGGAACAAGAGAGAGAAGTCCTGGTCGATGAATGAAAGCATTCCTCTTCTTTCAAGAATGGTATCTAGCACAGAGCAGAAAATCCCTTGAAGTTGTAACAAAGTCTACAAGGAAACACATGTAAGCACAAAGTCTTATGTTGCCTCCTTCACTGATTCAAAAACACGTAACAGTAGAGTGAAATGAAGCCCAAAGTATTCGCCTAAAACTATAATGAACAAAAAGATCACCAAGATAAAATTAGCTCAAAGTCTTTCTTTTATCTTTAGGACCATCTTTAGACAATTTCAACACACACACTTTGCTTATTAAATCAAACAGATGAGAGATTATTAGGAAAAGAACATAAGAACTATTTCCTAAGTAACACATATTACTCCAACACAAAGTCTGGAATAAACCTGTTGTTCATTCATTCGATAAAATATGATTTACAAGTTGAGCACAAAGTCTCAAGAAGTGTCTCAATTTCAGCAGAGTTTTTGCTCTCAATTATCCAGAGATACTTTTACAAAAGAGGTTCCCTCTATATATAGGGGGAAACCTTCAAAATTAAAAAGATTAAAATATAAAAATATCTTGGTCAAAGATGAGTCATCTTTGAATTTGAAATATTTTTCCATATTTTTTACATGTAATTACATATTATAAAATTGCATGCACTTTTACATGACAAAAGTGCATGAGAAGAGAAGAAGAAGAGAGAAAGGGAGAAATGTTTCAAATCTTGCCACCAGATTTCTTCAGATGAGCATCATACATGGTGATAGATGCCTGAATTCCTATACTGTCTAGCACAATGGTGTTCTTGAAGATCACTTTGGCCTTAATTGTAGCATCCTTCAATGTTGTGATTGCTTTGGCATGACTAGTTAATCTGGTTCTTAGGTTATCTAGAGTTAACTGAGTATCCAAGATGTTATCCACAGAAGTCATTGAGAATGCTTTCTCTTTGAAATCCCTCTAGACCATACCTTTTAATTCTTGAATCATCTCTTCTACTGAGATAAATTGATTATCTCTAGAGCTGAGGTCACAGGGTAATTCCTCTAATCTGTTCAACAAGCCTGTGTCACTTTTCTCGCTAGCATCTTCAGAAGACTTGAGATCTTCGATCAACTCCTTGAGTACCTGAATCATGTATATCAGTGATTCCTTGATCTCAACATAGGAATCTTTGCTGGTAATGATGCTGATGGATATAAAGGTGCACTTCTTTAGATCCTTCATCTCTATCCACTTGCTAAGATATTTATCTATACTGTCAATATCTTGAGAAATAAGAGAGATGAGCTCCTCTAAATCTGTCCTCACCTTCTTCATCTTGTCTGTCTTCTCAGCAACCTCTGTAAGTAAGGAAACTCCCTGAGTGTGCATCTTTTCAATATAATCCTCTAGCACTTTCCCTTTCATATAGGTTTTCTCTACTTTCTGAATAATAGGGTCATCTATGGAAAAGGCTTTTGGGGTTGTTGCTTCAGGGGCAAGGGTGAATTTCCTAATTACTGCAGTCAATTGCTTTGCCTTTGCCTTGTAGTAATCTTTCATCTCCTTTTTCTTCTCAAATTTCTAGACACGATCTTTGATTTGGCTGTAGTCAAAATTGAGTATCTACCAATTTCAATTGGGAACCTAAAACCTAGCTTTTTCAGTTTCATTTGCCTAGTGTGTACGACAACTATTTGTCTACACAGCTCCATTAGGACTAACTTGTCAGAAAGAAATTTGGGGAGCATATAGGGATAGCCTTGGAAAAAGTCAACCCATAGATAGCAAAAGGAGGGAAATTGTAGAAACATGCAGCCAAAGTCATTGATGACCATCCAGGCTTCATCAGACACCCTTTTCTATTTCAACCAAGGATCGAAAAGGCACAAAAATACTATGAAAAAGGCATCATTTACCCTCCTAAAATGACAGATTGATCCTTGTAGTGTTAACTAAGGGTAATATGAATAAATAGAGGTGGTTTTCCTATCTCCTTCAGTTGTCAAACTTGGAAAGGTTTGCATTGAAGCCGTGATGTACACCAAGTATGAAGTCATAAAGAACTTCAAAGTAGTAGGTACCTTGATCAACTACTTATGAAGAGCATTGCTGATTTGCTCACCCCCAAAGATGACTTAATTCTCTTGTAGGATTCTCTTGATGAAGGGATACATCCATTCATGGAATTGTTAAGAAGATGGTAGACATCTCACTCTATTGAGAAGAGTAATCAAGTCACCAACCTCTTCTATGAAATCACTCCTTAGGAAATTCTATGGCCATCTAAACAAGTTGGTTCTGGGGGTCTTAAGCCACTTGTTATTCATCACCTTCTTTGCCCTCTCGAGATCCTTGTCATACTCCTTCTGTGCCTCAATGAAGTCAATTCTCAACACTTCAATAGCAGGAGGGCACTTGAAGACTTTATCAATAAATTTGAGATCTAGCCAAATTATTGTGTTGCTGCTAGCATTCGACACTGACCTGGTCTCTCTGTTGTAGAACTGGGTGCACTGAAGGATGAACTCTGTATGATGTGCTGCCACTGGAAAAGAGGCAACAAGATGAATTTTGCTTTTGATTATCCTTTTTATTTCTGAGCTTGGATTCATTGCCTTGATTATGGTTAGGAACTCGGCCATATCCATGTGGCCAATCTTTGGGTCTCTAATGTCATCGACATTAGAAGTGACCGAGGTGATTGAGAAAATGCCTTGGTACTGGTACTTCATGGATTTTGACTTTTTTAGAGAAGCTTTAGTCATTGGAACTAGTCTTTGTCTAGAGCATGTTGATGAAGAAGAATCCTCAGGGGGTACTATAATGATAATCATGATCGTGCAATTAGGGAAAACTAGGCAAATTAAGGAATTTACACGTTGGATGATCATGACTAAAGAAGGGCACTTGATAGGGTCGGGTTAGAAAATAGTTCAAAAAATGAGAGAAAAATGGGGAGGAGGCAAAAAAATAAAAAGGATGAAAATTTCTCCAAAGTTGGAGAAATTGGAGGAGAAAATGCAAGGGCGACAAAATTTGCCACCCTAGCATGTGAAATGGTTCGCATGCACGGGTGATGAATTTTGCCACCATTGCATTCAAGGGAAAGAAAAAGGGTACAGGTGACAAATTTTGCCACCCATGCATGCTACGTAGAAAAGTGTAAGGGTGGAAAATTTTTCCACCCTTGCACTTTAGACCTGCGTCGACGGCAAATTTTTCTGCTGACACAGCTGAATGGTGTGAACCTGTATCAGTGGTAAATTTCACCACCGATGTAGGAGGTGGGGAAGTGCAAGGTTAAGGTGGCAAGTTTACCACACTTAACAGGTAAGAATTTAGGGAATTCATGGGAGAGAAGGGAGGGTGGCAAAAAATGCCGCCCTAGCATGAAGGGAAGAAAAGCTGACGCAGAGGGAGGAGGGAAAGAACTCGACAAGGAGAGGAAGGGAACGAGGGAAAGAAATAAATAAGAAAAACACAAAAACCAACAAAAATAACAATAGATAAAGCAACTAACAAAAGCAATAAAAGAATGAAAGAACAAAGTGCAAGAACAAAACCTACCTAGAAAATAATGCGCATCGCGAGCTCAAATCCATTGAGACACACTTTTCCCACTTGCTGGATCGTCTAGAGTCAGAAGGCAAGAGGAGTGGAAGGACTGAATCCAAATGAGTGAAAATCAGATTAAATGGGGTGAAAATCAACTCCAACCACTTGATGCATGCAACAATAAATGTGACATGTGAAAATTGAGGTAGTGCAGGGGTGGCAAAATTTGCCGCCCTTGCATTGAAAAATTAAAGGGACATGTAGGGGTGACAAAATTTGCCACTCTTGCATGTAAGGGAGAAAAATGCAAGGGTGGTAAAATTTGTTGCTCCTACATTTCAAATGCAGGAGTGGCAAAATTTGTCACTCTTGCATGGAGAACACAAAAAAATGCATTGGCAGCAAAATTTGCCGCTCGTGCATGAAAATTGAAAAAAAAGACTAACTCTAAAAATGTTAAATTTGGTCCCCTAGTCGCATCGAGATCGTAACAACTTTCACATTTTAGGGAAAATGTAATAAAAAGACGTTACAAACTTTGAATGGTGCCAGTTGAGCAAGTATGAGAATGAGAAAAACTCGTCTCAAAAATAGACTTAGAGAGACAAAAGACAAAAGGGACAAGTTTTACAGGGGGTTGTTTCAAAAAATGAGCTAAGTGGATTTTAGAAACAACAGTTGGCTCCTGTTGGGGAACTTTCATTGATCGAATTGATCAATGGGAGTAGAAACTAGTCTCTAAGTGCCTTCATCTATGCCATTGGGCTACAGAGTCACACAAAAATGAAAGAAAACAAACAAAACATAAAAACTACACACACACACACACACACACATATATATAAGTGGATCCATCTAAACTTCAAGGATTGAAAAGCTTCAGATGCTGCCCACTGTGGGGTAGTGCAAATGGTGTTCCATCCTGATACTCTAGTAAGAAGCTATTCTCACCACAAAGCTGTCAAATGGCAAAAATGAACCTCTCCATAAAGAGTCAAATTTGTCATACATCCCTTTCAGTTCTCGCCTCTTGTCCCACAACAAGACTTGATCTTCGATTTGAAAATCATGAACCTTAGATCTTTTGTCAAAAAGTTTTTTCAGCTGATTCTGATGTGCCGTAATCTGGTCCACCACCATGATTCACTGCTCATTCAATTTAGTTAAACACATGATCCTTTTGTCAACCGAATTTTTGAAGGTTGAATCTTTGATTGCTTTGGCTAACTTGAGCACTGGCAGTTTTAGAGTGATGGGTATCTCCACATTCAAGCCATACAGAAGTTGGAAAGCTGACATACCTATGGCCCTCTTGGGTGTAGTCTTATCCGCTCATAAAGCATCAAACAATGCTTTGTGCCAAATTCTCTGATTGTCATCTACCAACTTCCTGATAATAGTGATCAGGTTCTTATTGCTCGATTCTGCTTGGCCATTTCCATGTGGGAAATAATTTGAAGTGTGGGATAGGGTAATCCCATAATAAAAGTAGAATTAATTAATTTAATGTGAAGAGAAACATGCCACATTATCTGTTATAATTTTGAGTGGGACCCTAAATTGAAAAATGATATTTTTCTTAAGAAAACTGCACACCACTTCAGACATAACGTGCTTGGTTGGGATGGCCTCCACCCATTTGGTAAAGTAATTAGTCACCGTGAGGACATAATCATGTCTGGCACTAGAAGATGGGTTATCTGCACTGATGAAGTCAATACCCCACTGCTGAAAAGGCTCTTCGATTATTACTGACTTGAGAGGCAATGCAACTAGTTTAGGCTTTCTGACGAACTGTTGACACAATTCACATCTACGCACCCATTTGTAGGCATCTTGAAATAGTGTAGGCTAATAGTACCTTGCTCGCAAAATCTTGTGTGCTATCACTGGTGTAAAAAAATGTCCTCCACAAGCCAAATTTTGGAAAGACTCCAAGAGTCTATCTTGTTGTACCTTATCTATACAACAAAGAAATGCCCCATCCAAGTTCCTTTTGTACAGACCATTATCCCACAAAACATAGCTAGCAGCCTTTAGTTTAACATTCCATTTTCCTTATAGGAGAGATGAATGGAACACTCACCATAGGAAAAAAAATGGGTGATGTCAGAATACCACTCATTAGTAGTGGTGATAAAGAGGACCGTAGGCATGCCTTCGATCTCTATTTGTTCATTTTTTGCTCCCTCAGGATGTTGTTGGTGATCAACTAACAGAGACCCTTTCCCCACACAAGTTTGGTGGGTTTGATGTCTAGATCAAACTCTTGAATCTTGGCAATCCAGTTACCCCTCTTCATACCAAACTCCTGTTGAGTCAAAATGGATTTGACTATCGCATCAGGTACCAAAACCTTAGTGTGCGAGTTTAAGATATAAAACCTAAAATGTTTGACTACTTTGACCACTGCATACGCATTCTTCTTCATGTTGGAATATTTTAGCTCATGAGCCTTGAGTGAACAACTCATGAAGGAAATAGGAGATTCTAAGCCTTCTTGGTTCTGTTGAACTAAAAGAGCTGAGAGTGTATGTTTAAAAGCATAACTATATATTTTAAAGTTTTTGGTGTAGTCTGGACAAACCAAAATTTGTGCAAGAGCGATTGCTTCTTTGATGTCTTTGAACACTGATTTTCCCTCTACAGTCCACCTGAAGGTAGCGTTACCTTTCATCATATTGATGATGTGGTGAGTTTTCTCAGTGAACTCAAGGATGAACCTTCAAAGAAAATTCACTTTTTCAAAGAAAGAGGGAACCGTAGTTTTACTGGTAGGCAGAGTAAGTTCTTGGATGGACTTGACTCTTTTTGAGTCAATTTTAATACCTTCTTGGAACACAATGTGTCTGAGAAGTTTCCCTTCTGTTACCCCAAAGATAGATTTTTTGAGATTTAGAGAAATACCATTCTGACGATAGCATTCCAATATTCTTTGTAAATGGTGGACATGGTTAGAACGATGCTTTGAAAATATCGTCAAATCATCTAGGTATACTACAATGAACTTACCCATTTCATCTTTGAAAGTGAGGTCCATCACTTTTTGAAATGTGGCACCTGCATTTATCAGACCAAAAGGCATTCTTCGATAGGCGAAGGTGCCCCAAGGTGTGGTGAAGGTAGTCTTATGCTGATCTGCTTTTCCAACTTCAACCTAATTGTACCCCGAGAAACCATCCATCATTGATAACATCTCTGAACCTGTTACCATCTACAAAACTTTATCCATGATAGGGAGAGGGTAGTTATCTTTTAAAGATAACTGATTCAAGTTTCTAAAATCCACATAGATTTGAATTTCACCATTTTTCTTTCTGACAGGCACTATGTTGGCAATCCATGTGGAGTGATGGATTGAGAAAATTATCTAGGCATCAAGTATTTTTTGTATCTTAGAGAAAATGGCACTTGAGATTTTTGGATTATATTGCATGAACTTTTACTTGTAAGGCACTGAATTAGCCTTAAGAGGAATGTCATGGTGAATGTCATCAGGCCTGAGTGATTTCAAGTCATCATAGGAATATGTTAAGATGTCCATATATTGACAGAGTAGATTAGTGAGCTTGAATCTCTCTTCGGGGGTACAACATTTCCCAATGTTCACCATCTTAGGATCTCCCTTAGTTCCCAGGTTTACTTGATCAAAATTCTGGGAGGAGTTTGAATCTGTTCGCTGTTGTTTGATGAACCTGTCATGGTTATCAAACAATTTCTCTAGAGAAATGAAGCCTTTGGGAATATTATTCCCTTTGAGCTATAAGAAATCCTCACCCATGTTTGCATTCGATTCAAAAGTTGTCCACATTCACGAAGTTCATTGCCTTCAAAATGTAGTTGTTCGAAGCTATCCTTTTGCTCTAAGAAAGCAATGATTTGATCGTCATTGTAGAATACTTACCAATGGATGGCATTATCAGGTACACTTGGCCGAAAGACCCATTCAATAGTGTACTTATCTCTTTTAAAATTTAGGTGAGGAACCAAGAGAGTAGCAAAAATGGCCAATGCATCCGCCCGATCATTGAATTCTCTCAGAATGGCAGAGATGCTAAAAGTGTCAAAATTTTCAATTTGGTCCCAGACAAGATTGCGATAGTGACACAATCTTTCATTCTTAGTTTGATAGAGGTTTCTTACCTAACAAACCACCAATTTGGTGTCCCCTTTAACATGGAGTAATTTAATGCATTTTTCTCTAGCAGCCTGTAATCTAAGTAATAGGGGTTCATACTCAGCTGTGTTGTTGGTGTTGTTGAGCTGCAACTTGTAGGATAAAGGAACAACATCTCCTTAAGGAGATACCAACACAACTCTAGCTCCTAAATTGGTAGAGGAGTAGCTGCCATCAAATTTTAAGATCCATACCTCATTAGACACCGCTTTTTCTTTGAAAACTTCTTCATTTGGGGGAAGAGGTTCTTCCATGTGTTTATTTTGCTTTGCTAATTCTCCTACCATGTCAGCTGAACATATTTTCAAGTTGTCACCTATAAGAGTTTCATTAGATGCCTCATGGACTTCGTCTGTAGATAGGAAGTAGTTTTCCATGCCTGAAGACTCAAATAAAATTTGAGCTTCTAGTGCTGATGATCAGGTGACTACATATCTTGCCTCTTTTTTAGGAAGTAATTTCTTCATAACACCTTGAATTGGGATCCTCGCCTCTGACAAGTCCATGCTTAGCTTGCTTCCAACATCCGTGCAAAAATTTCATCCAAGCAAGATGTCATAAGAGGCTGGAACATTGGCCACTAGAACCGTCATTTTTATCCTCTTTTATTGAAAAGCTGTGAACGCAAACTGGGCATCTTTTATTTGACCAAGGAGTGGGATTTACTTGTTTTTCATATAAAAACACCTCCCAAAAGTTTTGGTTAAATTTAGACCAAGGGAATCTGCCACCTTAGTAGGCATAACATTATCAGAAGCTCCTGAGTCTATTATGCAATTACTCAATTTGTAACCATTTATTAGCAGGGAAACATAAAAAGGTTCTATTTTCTCGAGAGCAACAGGAGGAGTCATGACAAGATTATTTTGGGTGGATTTATCCTTGAGGGAATCCTGAGTGACCTTTGAAGAATCTTGTCCTGTGAGGACAGCTTTATTTTTCACATATTCTGCCAACCTATCAAACTATTCAGGATTGGCTCTCAAATACTCAATCTTTGTCATTTGAATCTGTCTTTTTGGCATGATCAATTATATCAAATAATTGAAAAGAATTTGGAATAAAGGAAGAGGGTCCATCATTTGGGTCTTTAGTGGGTGTGGCACTGGTCTGAGCAACAGAGGTGGAAGATATGGGGCAGTTGGAGGTACTTATTTTTTTGTGAGTTACCTAATATTTTGATTGGGGAGGTAATGGAGTCCCTCGTTTAGCAATGGAGACCACCGGCTGAGGTTCTTATTTTGATTTTTCTTTGTCAGCATGTGGAGCTGACTGGTTTTGAGATCTAGTAAAAATAGTATAAGATCCATCCAACCCTTCTCCTTTACTTCCAGCTTCATCTTGGTAATCCAAGAAACCACTATTGGAGTCACCAGCTCATTCTTCTTCCTGCTCTTCAAAGAGATTAGCATCATCTTGTTGGTCCAACTCAGGTTGGAGCAAAAAGTCACATTTAACCTCTAGATAACCGACTGCTAAATTGGTAGGTGCTGCTTCAATGGCCAGTTTCCCTTGAGGGGGAGGCAGGCGATTTAGTTGCCCTTGGTTCTGGGCAGCATTGCCCTAATATTGATGATTCTGGAATGTTTTTTTGGCATATTTTGATAGGTAGGAATAGACATACCTTGGGCCATTTGTCTCTTTAAAGCTATCAATTCATTTGTCAATTTTTGCACCATAAGATCTATAGTGTTTGTAGAAGAGCTTTCAGTAGATGAAGAGAATCTATTTTTACTGGAGTCTTTTCTGATCTTACCCGCCAGGATAAGATCATCCTCAATCTCAGTATCCAAATTTTGAGCCAATGTGAGATCCATAGGGCCAACTCACCTCAATAAAAAACTTACTTTGGAAAGTTGCGAGTTGATAAAAAAACACTTAAGATTCTCTAATGTGGGCTGAGCGATGGTTAGAATCTGGTTCCTTAACTTATTGAATTTGGCTACGAAATCCCTCATGGGTTCCTGGGATTCCTTTTTCATCTGTGTCAATTGTGCTAACAAGGCGTGTGCATCTTCATTAGGTTTAAATCTAGATTTAAATTTGGACTTTAGCGTATTCCAGTCAGTAATAGTTTAAGCTTGAAGGTGGTAAAATCAATCCACGACAACGCCTTATAGAGTTTCTACAAAAAGTCTCACTGCTATGTCTTTCAATTCTACATTGATTACACCACATGCTATAGAGAAGGCAGAAATATGCTCATCGAGATGAACCTTTCTATCACCAAAAAACTTGGAAATATTTTTTCTAGAACTACGAGGTATTTCATGCAAGGGCGGGGTAAAATTAAGAGGACCAAAAGAATTGCCCCACGGACCTTGAGCCATTATAATAGGATGATTAAATGGTGGGATAATAAATCTTAGTGGAGTTGATAAAGACAAAGCCTTACCAGTATTGAGTCTAGAAGCTTCACAAGGTATGGAAGATTTGACGTTGGTAGGAGGGAAGCTCCTAGTTCACTGAAGATGAGATGATGAAGGAGAAATCTCAAAATTAGTTTGCTACACCAGCTTGAATATAGGATCAATAATACCTTGAGCTCTCTAGCCTCATGTGTATGGTGGATTTTCCAGAGTGTTAAATGAAAAAGGGACTGAAACTACTTCAAGTTGAAGCTTGAGGCTTCAAAATGCATGTTCGTTTCCCTAGCAGAGTCGCCAAAAGCTGTTGGGTGAATATTTTGTCGTCAACTAATTGATGACAAAATGAGTATATCAACCATATTAAAAAGAGATTTAGGCCACACAAAGTGTAGGTTTACCACATCTTAATGAGATAAATCTCTCCTCTCATCAACAGGAGGTTCCCTATAAATATTTATATGCTATATGTATATATAAGTAAGCACAAAATACTACTCAGGGTAGTATAACATCATCTATCTCTCTTTTTTCAGAGATGATATCCAAAGAACAAGAGAGAGAAGTCCTGGTCGATGACTGAAAGCATTCCTTTTCTTTTAGGAATGATATCTAGCACAGAGCAAAAAATCTCTTGAAGTTCTAACAAAGTCTACAAGGAAACACATGTAAGCACAAAGTGTTCTATTGCCTCCTTCACTGATTCGAAAACACGTAACAATAGAGTGAAATGAAGCCCAAAGTCTTCACCTAAAACTACAATGAACAAAAAGATCACCAAGATAAAAGTAGCTCAAAGTCTTTTTTTAATTTTTAGGACCGTCGTTAGACAATTTTAACACACACACTTTAATTATTAAATCAAATAGATGAGAGATTATCAGGAAAAGAACATAAGAACTATTTCTTAAGTAACACAAATTACTCTAACACAAAGTCTAGAATAAACCTATTTCTCATTAATTCAATAAAATATGATTTACAAGTTGAGCATAAAGTCTCAAGAAGTGCCTCAATTTCAGTAGAGTTTTTGCTCTCAATTATCCAGAGATACTTTTACAAAAGAGGTTCCCTCTCTATATAGGGAGAAACCTTCAAAATTAAAAAGATTAAAATATAAAAATATCTTGGTCAAAGATGAGTCATCTTTGACTTTGAAATATTTTTCCAAATTTTTTACATGTAATTATATATTTCAAAATTGCATGCACTTTTATATGACAAAAGTGCATGAGAAGAGAAGAAGAAGAGAGAAAGGGAGGAATGTATCAACTCTTGCCACCAGATTTATTTAGATGAGCATCATACATGGTGATAGATGCCTAAATTCCTATATTGTCTAGCACAATGGTGTTCTTGAAGATCACTTTGGCCCTAATTATAGCATCTTTCAATGCTATGATTGCTTTGGCATGACTAGTTAATCTAGTTCTTAGGTTATCCAGAGTTAACTGAGTATCCAAGATGTTATCCACAAAAGTCATTGAGAATGCTTTCTCTTTGAAATCCCTCTGGACCATACTTTTTAATTCTTGAATCATCTCTTCTGTTGAGAGAAATTGATTATCTCTGGAGGTGAGGTCGCAGGACAATTCCTCTAATCTGTTCAAGAAGCCTGTGTCGCTTTTCTTTCTAGCATCTTTGGAAGATTGAGATCTTCGATCAACTCCTTAAGTACCTGAATCTTGTATATCAGTGATTCCTTGATCTTAACATAGGAATCTTTACTGGTAATGATGTCGATGGATATCAAGGTGCATTTTTTTAGATCCTTCATCTCTATCCACTTGCCAAGATATTTATCTGTACTATCAATATCCTGAGAAATAAGAGAGATGAGGTCCTCTAAATTTGTCCTCACCTTCTTCATCTTGTCTGTATTTTCAACAACCTCTGTAAGCAAATAAAATCCTTGAGTGTGCATCTTTTCAATATAATCCTCTAGCACTTTTCCTTTCATATAAGTTTTCTCTGCTTTCTGAATAACAGTGTCATCTATGGAAAAGGCTTTTGGGGTTGCTGCTTCAAGGGCAAGGGTGAATTTCTTGACGACTGCAGTCAATTGCTCTGCTTTTGCCTTATAGTAATCTTTCATCTCCTTTTCCCTATCAAATTTTTGAACCATGATCTTTGCTTTGGCTGTAGTCAAAACTGAGTATTTGCCAATGTCAATTGGGAACCTGAAACTTGGCTTTTTTAGTTCCATTTGCTTAGTGTGTACGACAACTAATTGTTTACACAGCTCCATTAAGACTAACTTGTTAGAATGAAATCTGGGGAGCATATAGGGACAACCTTGGAAAAAGCCAACCCATAGGTAGCAAAAGGAGGGAAATTGTAGAAAAATGCAGCCAAAGTCATTGACGACCATCTAGGCTTCATCAGACACTCTTTTCTGTTCCAGTTGAGGATTGAAAAAGCATTAAAATATTATGAAAAAGGTGTCATTTACCCTCCTAAAATGATAGATTGATCTTTATAGTGTTAACTGAGGGTAATATGAATAAATAGGGGTAGTTTTCCTGTCTCCTTCAGTTCTCAAACCTAGAAAGATTTGCATTAAATCCACGATGTACACCAAGTACGAAGTCATATTGAACTTTGAAGTAGTAGGTACCTTGTTCAACTGCTCATGAAGAGCGTTGCTGATCTGCTCACCCCAAAAAATGACTTGCTTCCCTTGTAGGATTATCTTGATGAAGAGATACATACATTCATGGAATTGTGAAGAAGATGGTAGACCTCACACTCTGCTGAGAAGAGTAATCAAGTCACCAACCTCTTTTATGAAATCACTCAAGAAATTCTGTGGCCATCTAGACAAGTTAGTTATGGGGGTCTTAAGCCACCTGTTATTCATCACCTTCTTTGCCCTCTCAGGATCTTTGTCATACTCCTTCTGTGCCTCAACGAAGTCAATTCTTAGCAGTTTGGTAGTAGGAGGGCACCTGAAGACTTTATCAATAAATTTGGGATCCATCTAAATTATTGTGTCACCACTAGCGTTTGACACTGACCTGGTCTCTCTGTTGTAGAACTGGGCGCACTGAAGAATGAACTCTATATGATGTGCTGCCACTAAGAAAAAAGTATTGAGATGAATGTTACTTTTGATTATCCTTTTCATCTCTGAGCTTGGGTTCATCACCTTAGTTCTGGTTATGAACTCGACCATATTCATGTGGCTAATCTCTGTGTCTCTAATGTCATCAACATTAGAAGTGACTGAGGTGATCAAGAAAATGCCTTAGTACTGGTACTTTATGGCTTTTGACTTCTTCAGCGAAGCTTCAGTCATTAGAACTAGTTTTTGTCGAGAGCATGTTGATGAAGAAGAATCCTCAGGGGGTACTACAATGATAATCATGATCATGCGATTAGGGAAAACTAGGCAAATTGGGGAATTTGTACGTTGAATGATCATGACTAAGGAAGGGCAATTGACAGGGATGGGTCAAAAAATGAGAGAAAAATGGGGAGGAGGTGAAAAAATGAAAAGGATGAAAATTTCTCTAGAGTTGGAGAAATTGGAGGAAAAAATGCAAGGGCGGCAAAATTTGCCACCCTAGCATGTGAAATGGTTTACATGCATGGGTGACAAATTTTGCCACCCTTGCATGTAAGGGGAAGAAAAAGGGTACGGGAATTTTTTTTTTCTGCCCATGCATGCTACATAGGAAAGTGTAAGGGTGGCAAAATTTTTTGCCCTTACACTTTAGACCTTTGTCGGCGACAAATTTTGCCGTCGACGTAGCTGAATGGCACGAACCTATATCAACAGCAAATTTCACCACCGATGTAAGATGTGGGGAAGTACAAGGTTAGGGTGGCAAGTTTTCCACCCTTAATAGGTAATAATTTAGGGAATTCATGGGAGAGAAGGGAGGGTGGTGAAAAATGTTGCCCTAGCATGAAGGGAAGAGAAGCTGATGCAGAGGGAGGAGGGAAAGAACTCGATGGGAAGAGGAAGAGAATGGGGGAAAGAAATAAACAAGAAAAACACAAAAACTAGAAAAAATAACAATAGATAAAGTAAATAACAAAAGCAAGAAAATAATGAAAGAACAAAGTGCAAAACAAAACCTACTTGAAAAATAATTCTCATCGCGAGCTCAAATCCATCGAGACACTTTTCTTGCTTGCTGGATCGTCTAGAGGTAGAAGGCAGGAGGAGGAGTGGAAGGAATGAATCCAAATGGGGTGAAAATTGGATTAAATGGGGCAAAAATTGACCCCAACCACTTGATGCACGTGACAATAAATGTTGTGCATGAAAATCGAGGCAGTGCAAGGGTGGCAAAATTTGCCACCCTTACACTAAAAAATTGAAGGGACATGCAGGGGTGGCAAAATTTTCCACTTCTACATGTAAGGGAGAAAAATGAAGGGACAAAAAATTATCTGCTCCTGCATTTCAAATGTAGGGGCAAAAAAATTTGCCGCTCCTGCACGAAGAATGAAAAAAATTGCAATGGCAGCAAAATTTGCTGTCCATGCATGAAAATTGAAGAAAAAGACTAACTCTAAAAATGTTAAATTTGGTCCCCTAGTCGCATCGAGATCGTAACAACTTTCAAATTTTGGGGAAACTATAATGAAAAGACGTTATGAACTTTGAATGATGCCAGTTAAGCAAGTACGAGAATGAGAAAAACTCGTCTCGAAAATGGACTTAGAGAGACAAAAGGAAAAATAGACAAGTTTCACAAGGGGTTATCCAAAAAATGAGCTGAGCAGATTTTGGAAACAACAGAGATGACCACCATGGTGTATTAAATACCTTTTGTATCTCGTGGTGAGGCCTTAACTACTATAGGTGTTGATTAAGAAATTTGGAATAGGCCTAGTCATCCTATTGAGAAGATTATTGATATACTTTAGTGTCATCTTGGATTTATCTATGAATCCATCTAATTCATCTTCTTCAAAACCTCTCAGACCACCTTATTTATAATCTCAATGGAATTCCTCATATGACAACCCTCTGGTCCTTGTCTTGTATGGTCTGAAACAGTCTTTAGTCCTTCTTGTCCTAATGAGCTTTCTTAGTCATCTTAACTTGTGTGAATAGAGAAGGATTCAAAATGAGTTAAGTAAATCAACATATCTTGGCTTGAGTTTATTAAGTAGGTATTTGTTCATTAGAACCTCCAAACCTCTTGAAACTCATATCAATATGCTTGGTTGTAGGTGGCTATAGATGAAGATCCTATAATGAGCCTTACACTGAGTCATTGTTTTTTGACTTAAATACCTCATGAATTGTCCAAGAAATTCAAACCTCTTAGACACTCTTTCAATAATTAACATAGCTTAATATAGGCATGATGACACCTCAACTTACCTTTAAGCTACTGTATAGATTGGTATGGGCAGTGCCTCTTCTTTAAAGTTTGTGCATCAAGGATGGAGTATTTAGCCCATTTGAAAGACTTATATGATGATAGAAGGAAATAAAAAGAATATGAATGCATGGAGAAGTGTAATAAATACTTTTTAGCATTATTGACACTCTCAAGCTTCTCTTTAATCCATACATGCTTGTACTTGAAGGAAATAACAAGCTCCCATTAGAAAAATGTACATTTGACCACCACCTTGGACCTCCCATTGCTTCAACATGTTTAATATGATATCAATATTATCACACATGTGGGATGAAGTTGAATAATTCCATGGAAATGTGGTCCATATTCCTAAAAATCTCCATAAACTTCCATTCTTCTATCACCATGCTTAGGAGACGAGAAAACTCAAAAAATTGGTTGCCTGCTTGAATGAAGGAGCCATTGTGAGTGCCTTAACTTGTAGAGGATTGTTAATAAAGGAGAAAGATCCAAACTGAGTGTCAGGATGCGAAACACCGGAAGCATACAATTGATTACCAAACTTCAAGCAACTTAATATGCGGAAATAACCAGAATCAACAAGTAACTAGAATTCAGAATAACACAGCATAGGAGAGACAATACACCAATTGTATTAATACTTTATACAGAAAAGAATACAATAAAGAAGATGCCACTTCTTCTCCACCACCTCTTCAGAGGCTCGCTACACCTCAAGTGAATAGTAATTCTTCTCCCCAAAGCTCTCCCTCTCACAGGTCCCAACACCTAACTCAAATACAGAGTTGGTGTTCACCTCCCATGCTCCACGCACACCACAAGTGCTCCACGCACTCCACAAGCACTCCACGTGCTCCACAAGTACTCAAGGTACTTCAAGTAGATCTCCCATGAATCTGCAACAACCTGAAATTCAACAGACCATACTTATGGAAGGAACTCCCTTGCCTTCCTCTTAGCTCTATCCGAGTACACACCTGTACTCCAAGTAGATCCTGCCTGATACTGCTCCCTGTTGTGTTGCTGTCTATATGATCTTGCACACCTGCAAATCAAACAATGGTTTTGCTCACCTGTGAACCTTGACCTTGCACACACATACACCTATAGATCAACGATCTTACTTACCATGTAGATCTCCTATATAGGCCATGCAACTGTGACCAAGATCCTACACTCCTGAAGAATCTAGCTGACTCTCCAAACCAGCACCAACACACCTGGTACTGCTGTGGAACTAGGAGGAACACCCTTGCTCACCTCACACACAGAAGGAGCAAACTTTGCTCAACTCAAACTAGCCCACTTTTCCAATACAACCATGAGTCTATTATATAGATCTCATCCAAACAATAATTAGACATCTAATTACAATAATTAGATCCGCAGCTCTCAGTCTATAATTAGCCCTGATCATGCAAACACTTGGTTCGTTAGCTAACTACCCGTAATTAACTCGCAGTCAAACCACACAGGTGACCGATGCCAGTCCCTGTCTGCCTGGGGGTCGCCGACGCCGGCCGATCTCTGACCGATGTCAGTTGCCTTCCTGCCCTATCCTGCCGACGTCGGTTAGCCTGACCGACACCGGTGTCTCTGACACTCAGCAACTCTCCTGCAACCTCCTCCGTGTCTGCATCAGTGAAGCTTTTAGCTCCACAACCTAACAATCTCCCACTTGGAGATAAATAGCTGCACTGTACGTGTACTTGTACCCCGTCTAATCTATTTCCTGGTTTGTATCCCTCTTCTAGCTCCCACCTGAAGACAACCCACCACACATCCCATGGTGTACCACCTGTCATCCGAGTAACCTACCACATCCGAACCTACAACACCTGTAGTGAAGTCCTGACCTTGCACAACAATACCTGCTGCCGGTCCCTCTCAAAAACCTGAGAACCCACTTCCCCGAATTGGCTCCTAACTCTGACAGCTCCCACTGCATGGGAATACACAGGTCTATACCAGACCTCATGTGATTTCAGACACTGTACCTATCCAGCCCTTAGTGTGCTCCGGTTCTGCATCCCGAACCTCGCCAACACCTGATTCACATCAGCTCCCACTGGAGACAAAATCAACCTGTGATCTCCATGCCTCCCATGTCAAAGAATTTCGCTGCTCCAAACTCCTCATGACATGCCACTAAAACTAATCTTACCCTTAGCTTAGTAAAACCCTGTATGTACTAACCTGCTATAGCAAAACATACCGTCCACATACAATAATAGAATGATGTCGTGACTCATCATCCACCTGGTAAGACAAACCACAGTAGTTACCCTGACATTGACTGAAGCCATGCTTCGTCCTCCACCTGTCAAAACCTGTACCACTATCCTGCAGCTCCTCAAGACCATATGCCTAGTCTTCCATCTCACATATCCGTTCTCTCTATTCTTCTACTAAGGAATCCATTTGTCTCTGTGCTTTCATCCAGCTGGCAAACCTACCAAAACACACTTGTTTGGTTCACCTCCAAGGAATCACATCCTCATCCATGCCAAGCTCACACCTGTTTCCTAGATCCTTCCTGCTCTACAATCAACAACATGTATAAAGAAGAGGAACAATGAATTTGAGGGCCTACTTACACCTTCAGTCCTCCGTATGAGTGTTTGAGACTCCTTGACAGCATGCTGTCCACCCAAAATTTGTTACAGTGACCGACCTCGGTCACTCCACAGTCTGCATCTGACCGACGTCAGTTTCCATGCATCTGTACCTGACTACCAACCTGCCATCACTGGTGTCCCTGCTGCCGACGTCGGTCCTCCTGACTGACATCGGTCTTACATACTGCCGACATCGGTCTTATGACCGACATCGGTCTTACCCTGCCCGACATCGCCGGTTTCGGTCTGCACATGACCGACATCGGCACCTGTCTGTTTGACGCCGGTTCCTCCTGATCGACACCGGTACCTGTGTTCGCCTGTGAGTGATGACTTTTTACCCGCGAGCTCCTTTGAATCAATCTCCATGTCCAAACTGCCCTGCTCAGATGTATCCAGCCTCATCCACTGAACTCTGTCTGCCATCTCCTCCAAGAACACCAAGGCTTTCCAGTTCTTAAGCCTATCAAATATATCTGTCTTCCGCTTAAGAACATGCATCTCCTTCCTGCTCATGTGACCAAGCCTACGAAGCCACGTCTCCGCAATAGAAGAAGAATCAGTAATATAGACAAGTAGATAAAGAGTACCTGTCTTCTTACCACCAGCTAATTCAAGTGCTACCGCTGTGAGAGTTCTTGTGCATCTCTCATCACCCAATCTTTCTAAAGAAATTAGCCATATCTCCAAACCTGGGACCTGCATGACCTTCATCAACACCTGTGTGTTGGCCGCCTGCAATTTCAGCTTCACTTCCCCTTTGCCAATTCTTTGGCAAGGATTACCAGCTCCTCTACCTGGGGCTGCATGGAAAGAGGCAACCGAATCTTTTATCCAAGATTCAACTTTATCTAAGAAACCTGCAAACACATCCTGTGCAACAACACCTGCTACATCTGTATCTTCAGTTTCTTCATGCTGATCTGCTACCAACCAACAATGTTCTTTTACCTGCTCTTTCTTTCCATCGGACCGTGAGTAACCGTCTGTGCTTTTCAACTCCTCCATTCTTAGCTTACTTTCATCTGCCATTGCTCTACTCCCACTCGATCAGAAACCTCTGAGAGTGACCTGTAACCAAACACAACCCTGCTTCCTGCAACCTTAGCTCTGATACCACTTGTCAGGATGCAAAACACCAGAAGCATATAATTGATTACCAAACTTCAAACAACTTAATATGCGGAAATAACCAGAATCAACAAGTAACTAGAATTTAGAATAACACATCATATGAGAGACAATACACCAATTGTATTAATACTTTATACAGAAAAGAATACAATAAAGAAGATGCCACTTCTTCTCCACCACCTCTTCAGAGGCTCGCTACACCTCAAGTGAATAGTAATTCTTCTCCCCAAAGCTCTCCCTCTCACAGGTCCCAACACCCAACTCAAATACAGAGTTGGTGTTCACCTCTCGTGCTCCACGCACACCACAAGTGCTCCACGCACTCCACGTGCTCCACAAGTACTCAAGGTACTTCAAGTAGATCTCCCATGAATCTACAACAACCTGCAATTCAACAGACCATACTTATGGAAGGAACTCCCTTGCCTTCCTCTTAGCTCTATCCGAGTACACACCTGTACTCCAAGTAGATCCTGCCTGATACTGCTCCCTGTTGTGTTGCTGTCTATATGATCTTGCACACCTGCAAATCAAACAACGATTCTGCTCACCTGTGAACCTCGACCTTGCACACACATACACCTGCAGATCAATGATCTTACTTACCATGTAGATCTCCTATATAGGCCATGCAACTGTGACCAAGATCCTACACTCCTGAAGAATCCAGCTGACTCTCCAAACCAGCACCAACACACCTGGTACTGCTGTGGAACTAAGAGGAACACCCTTGCTCACCTCACACACAGAAGGAGCAAACTTTGCTCAACTCAAACTAGCCCACTTTTCCAATACAACCATGAGTCTATTATATAGATCTCATCCAAACAATAATTAGACATCTAATTACAATAATTAGATCCATAGCTCTCAGTCTATAATTAGCCCTGATCATGCAAACACTTGGTTCATTAGCTAACTGCCCCTAATTAACTCGCAGTCAAACCACACAGGTGACCGACGCCGGTCCCTGTCCGCCTGGGGGTCGCCGACGCCGGCCGATCTCTGACCGACGTCGGTTGCCTTCCTGCCCTATCCTGCCGACGTCGGTTGGCCTGACCGACGCCGGTGTCTCTGACACTCAGCAACTCTCCTGCAACCTCCTCCGTGTCTACATCAGTGAAGCTTTTAGCTCCACAACCTAACACTGAGAACAAATACCTAAAAATTTAAGTTCTCTCAGACCCCTTCCTCTTCTCAAAATTTCAAATCTTGATATTCTCTCTCATGGCCATATCATATAAAAATTTGAAGGGCTTTCTTGAGGTGAAAAGGAGCTTGGTGGTGTAAGAGAACCAATTTTGAGTATGTTTTAAACCTTCTTGACTTGAATCTTCTCTATAACACCTATAATGAATCCCTCTTCAAGTTATTGGCCTCCATTATATGGAAAAGTTTGTACAAATCCGTACCTCTACATGAAAACACATGAAAATACCCTTTCTCTTGCATTTTATTCATACTTCAAGCCTTAAAATGCCAATTTAGGCCAACATTATGAAAAATATGAGTGAATAGGTGTTTTAAAACAAGTAAAAGTCTTTTGAGATAAAAATGGGGGCATATTTGACACGTGGGAGCTCTTTGGAGAGTAAAACTATGTTTTAAACTTGAAGAGGAGATATTTCCAAAGCATGAAACATTTGACATAAAGAAATTACATGAATATGAATGTATTTAGATATATTATGGATGATTTAGTGGCATTTGAGGTGTAATTTATCATTTAAATACTAAAACCTTCCTTTTTGATAATGTACACATAGCTTCACAAAGGAGATTTACCACTGAATATCATGAAAAGTACCTTATAGCTTTTCAAAAGTTTCTCCATGAGGATTTTATGTATCTTCACCACCTTTCAAATCTTATAGACATATTCATACCTTACATATATTAAACATGCTATAGAATCTCATGATGAGTCATCAGCTTCAAGTCCTTGTTAGAGACCTCCAAACATTCTCAAACATCATAATGACACTTGACATGAAATGAGACATGACAATGATATGATACTAAGACATAATCCATTTAAATGATAGTTAATGACATCAAGATGATCAAGCACATACCTAAAGACCCAAGACAACTAGGATATGAATTTTTTTCAGTTTTAGGAGTTGGCATTTGGCCTTGGCAGGGGTCAAGATGTAGATAAACATATCCAAGCCTTCATAGTGTCTTGTAGTATTTTGGGAGTTATGTATGAGGATGTTTCTGTGAGACATTTCATTGAAAATTTCATTGGACCTACTATTGAGTGGTTCTATCACTTAGAAGATGGATGTGTTATGGATTGGGACTCTTTGAAGAACATGTTCCTAGATAGACTCAAATTAACTATAAACATGTGTTTACTTTTGTCAGACTTCTTCTAGATTCAAATGAGAGATGATGAACAAATGAGAGAGTTTATAATACATTTTAACAAATTATTGAGACATCCCTCAAGAAAATTAGTTAAATCTCAACAATCAACTCTACATTTTCACTGGTTCTCTTTACCTAGAGATCAAGCTCATCTTGATGAGGAACAAGATAAATGACTTGGTGGATGCACAAAAAATTGACATCAAGATTGAAGAAAATTTGATCATGTCTAAAATTTTGAAGAAAGAGGTTTCAAAAGTATCTACACTTGTTGCAAATGATGATGAAGAAACAATGATATCTGATACAATCAATAGTACAATATTTAGAACAAGGAGTTCAAAAGTAAATTATTGATCAAACATGTCCAAACTCTAATAGATAAAAATAGAAAGTGATACCTATCACATATGATTAGTTCAGTTTCATAATCAATGAAGAAGGTGAAAATTTGGAAGAACTAATGATTGATCAGAGAACAAATAGAGAATTTGACTTCCCATTTAGTGAAAAGGAAACTTTTTTGCCTATTTCTCTAGATTACTTAAACCTCATGGTCCTAGGGGAAAATGAGTTATTTGAAAAAAAATATGATGAAACCACAAATAGAAAGGAGTAATAATGCAGAGTGTGATGTTATATATTATGAAAGAGAAGATATTGTGGAACCAATTTTTAGCAAAGTAGATGATCCCTTCTATATCAGAATGAAAAACTCAATAGTCAAAAACGAAGATTCCTTAGGTATTTCATTTTTGAAATTTATCATAGAATAATTATCTAAAAGATTTGAATCCAAAGTAGTCAAACTTGAACAAATTTAAAATCATAATCATGCCAAGGTTGAGGTCAAATAAGACATTAATGTGGAACAAAATGAATGGTGCCCAATAATTATTACAAGTGAAATAGAAACTATAAAGACAAAGGAAATTGATGAAGATGATGATGTTGACTCAATTGGTGATGAATTCATTTCTACCATGGGGATTGATTTAGAAAATAATATCAACACCTCATTCATTATGCAAGATAATCTTATTGGGATTCTAGCTCAAAAATAGATATGTGACACACTTTTCTCCAATTCAGATACTGTATTTATTATAGATGCATTTTAATTCATCCAAGAAGACATTGAAAAAGTTTAGTATTGCTCAGAAGTACTCACAAAATATTAGAGAATTCATAATTATTGCATTTCAAAACAAGAAAATATTATTTATTTTTTCATTCATGATCATCCTTATGTGAATGAAAACTGTAAGTTTATCCTCCCACCTACTTGGTCATTACTGCTAAATGTGTTCAAAGTTCATAAGTCAAATCCATTATTTCAAAATGACAGATACTTCTCCCATCCAATGAATGTTTTTGTATAATGTTCTCATTTTCATTGATTCCCTGTAAATAGTCATGCTTTCCCAATTTTGGCTTGTTTCTTATTCCCATTTTTGTTTTGGTGTGTGTGGGTGTGTAGTTTTTTAATAAACACAATAATCTATTTGTTGCTCCTCCTTCTCCATGTTTTAGTCTTTCTGCCTGCATATATTTGTAGCTGTGATCTATATTTGGGAAATATCATGGGTAATCACATGATTTGTAAGAGTGAAAGATTGGACATGTTTTTCATGAATTTATTCAGTAAACAGGGGGTTAATAAATAAATTTTTAGAATAGGTGATCTCACTTAGCAACACGTGTTCATTTCTCATATTATTGATATGAGTGAACTGGTTGTCAATTGGTCAGATCAGGATATGTAAATGTGAGATATATAATTTTTCAGAATAAGAATGCTATTTTTTTTGTAGAATGGAACATCGACTCCATATCCTAATAGATAAGGCTCAAGTCACATATTAAGATCTAGCTATTTCTAGAACTTCAAAATGTTGACATTGCGGAGTCAAAGAATAATTTTGTAGTGACAAAGAAGAAATTTGTTAAATTTTGTAAGGCAAGCCACAAGGTTCATCACTTTTGAGTATTTGAAAGAAAGACACTTCTTTCTTTGCATTTTAGTTTGTGTAAAAACACATAACTAAAATGCCCTCGCATATACTATCCTTTTTCGATATGTGAAAGCACCTGTCAGGCTAAGTACTTAACCCTTGAATATAATGTATTTTGATATGTGACAACTCTTTGATGGCTTGAGGACCCATCCTTTTTTATTGAAGATCAGAGTTTTTTTTCAAATCTATTAAAGTTGCTACTAAAGACTTTGTTTTCAAATTGATAAAACATTAGACTGCAAAACCAGAGAATCTAAGTTCTTTTCATTCCTTCCAATTTCAAATCCTAGTCAGAGCCAGTTATTGTCATGGTTTTTAAAAATGGCTAAAAACTGATGGAGATTTATTTTTTGCTAAATAACTAAAAAAATTGAATTGATCATGAAATCATCAAAATTTAAAAAAAATCAAATTTTTTAATTAATTAAAAATTAATGACCAAATTTCTTTTTACCTCAAATTATTTTAAAATGGATTTGAGCCTCCCATGCAAAAAGTTGTTAGCATTCCCTGTAATTAACAAAAATTATTTATCTTTTTATGAGTTGTGCAAACACACATTAGTTTTTATAAGTTATGCAAATTGCAAAAACGTTTTCAGCTTCTGTGTAATTTAAAAAAACCTTTTTCACTTTCACGAAAATTGCAAATTTGTTTTGGGTATTCATGTAAATTGAAAATTTGTTTTAGGTTTCCATGCAAATTACAAAACTGATTCTAAACTTTGTGTAAATTACAAAATCTTTTTGAGTTTTCCCTTTTCGTGCAATTCCAAATTCTATTTTCACAAGTCATGCCAATGCAAATCACGCTTCCCCGAGTCATGTAAATGCAAATTACAATTCTAAAAGTTGTGTAAATAAGCTTTCCACTTTATCAGGTGATTAATTTACAATTTTCTCTCTCCACTCCCATGCAACTACTATGATTATTTCCCTAAACCATAAAATTGAGACTTATTCTTCCCTGAAGCTTCATTTTCAGAACAAGATTATCAACATGTATATCAAGTGTGGTGGTTTCACAGATGCTCATAAAGTGTTTAAAAAAATGACATAGCAAGATAAATTCTCATGGGATGTGATGATTGCAGATTATAGAAGATGTGGGTGACCTCGCTAGGTTTTGGTACTATTTCATAAAATGCAATGAACAAATGTCCAATCTGATCACTTTAGCTTTGCTAGCGTATTCCCATCTTGTGCTAGAACAAGAGATTTAGAATGGAATATGGACATCCATGTAAATATGGGCTTTGAGAAATACTTCTATTATTTTCATATAAATGTTAAATCTTGTTTTGTAATTTTTAGTTACAAAAATTTTTAAGCATAAACTCACAAATACAATTTGTGCAAATGCACAAAGTCACTTTGTAAATCTCGAATTGTTTAATTTTGATTTACACATTTCAAATGGTGTAAAATCACCAAAGCATTTTTGTACCATTCAAGTGGTGAAATTTTTTAATCTTATTTTTACACGTAATGCAATTGTACCAATGCACTTTTACACCACTTAAATGGTGCATTTTTGTAAACTCATTTTTTACTGCTTCTAAAATGTATAAAAGGTGGTTATGCACCATAACCACCTCCCCATGTTATAAATATGAGTGTAAGGTTCATTGTAAGAGTGCTTTCTGGTAGTGAAACTCTGTAGAAACTTTTGAAGGATGAGATTATATTTTCAACTCAATAAAAATTAGAATAGGGAGATTCTGCAGACTTTGTGTTTAGGATATTTTTTGTGAGTTATAACTTTGCATATGATTCATCCATCTATGTATCTTTACTTTAATTTTTTTTTTATAATCACTACCAAATTTTCATAAAATGGGAATTTGACATTAAGTATTTCTTTTAGAATCTTCTTGTGTTACTTTCTATGAATATGAAATCTTGGTGGGGTTTAAGTAATATTTTGATTATCTTTTAAAGGTAAATATGAGATAGTTGTCTTTGGTCTTTTATCAGTATTATAAAATTGTCCTAGTGTAATTATGTCTTTACCACCCATTGAGTGGGAGAGATTTCATGTAAATGGCGTTTTCCCATTCTTGGATTATTCTGGTAAGTTTCTACATTTAGCTACCTAGAGTTGTCTTTCATTTTTCCCAGGGTTATCATAGTGTTGTCCCCCAAAAATATCACTTATTTTTGGGAAAACCTTTGAAATATTTTTGTCCAACAGACCAAAATCCTCTCTCCCCTTCTCAAAAAATCATTCTAGGCATTCAAATTCTTCATTATTCAAGCTTTTTCAGAAATCTACAGACTCTGCAGGCTTAAATCTATGGACTCTGCATGAAGGAATCTACGGACCCTGCAGGCTAAGTTATACAGACTCATTTCTATGGACTCCACCAGTTCTACAAGCTCATTTCTATGAACTCTGTAGGAGAGAAATAGGTTCAACACTTAGCCATTTTTTTTATCATGAAGAAACTGTGAAAACTGCCAAGTGTCATCTGCCAAGACACATTATGATTTGCTTCTCAAAGTAGCAAAACTTGTCACGTGTCCCTTGTAAGACTAGTAATATGCAACAAGTGTCGACATCTGTAGTTTCTTCCTTTTGTTTCGTAAAGACTGTGGCGGGCCTTGGGTAAGTTTCTAAACTCAAATGAAATGCGACAAATGTCAACATCCACATGAATCGAAAAGAGTCCTGAATGTTTCTGCAGTGTTTCTATGAACTCAATGGAACATGACAAGTGTCATCATCTGTAAGACTCTCAAAAGGCATCCAAAGCCTTTATAAGTTAAGCAAATGTTGCCACGTGTCCTCACCTATTTCACAGTGGATACTGCCACGTGTCTCCTATTGAGATCAGCATAAAATCAACTAAGGCAAAGCCAAAGGAAAAAGTGCCCTTGCAGAGGACATTGAACCAAGTCGAGTGCCCTTGCACAGGGCAGTGAGAAAAGATAGACACAAGGAATTCCTTCAGAAAAGTTCCCATGGCAAAATGGTTAAGGCAAAAATCCTTCAGACTTTTTGTCTAAAGAAATTCACCTTGGAAGAAAGCCAAAATAGAAAACCCGTTGAGAAAATAAAAGCCTGAAAAGCCACCATGTGTCCCTTCTCAAGTTGCAGTGAAAGCCACCACATGTCCCTCATCAAGTTGCATCAAATCATGCCATATGTCCCTTTCAAAGTGCAGCAGAAGTCACCATGTGTCATTTGTCAAGACGCAAATTCTAATCACTTTTAAAGTAGTAGAATGTGCCACGTGTCATCTACAAAACTCAACGGAGACTGCCACGTGTCATCTTCCACAAAAAACTAATATGAGTCCCAAGGACTTTTGGAAGGCATCTAAATGAATCTAAAATGAGTCTTGAATGTTTCTATAGTATAGCCAAAGCTTAGCACAGACTGCCACGTGTTCTCTTTTGTAGGACTTTCAAAAATATTTCTAAAGCTTCTATAGACAAGCAAAAGCTACCACGTGTCCCTACCTATTTCAAAGTGGAATTTGCCATGTGTCACTTGTTAAAAAAGTAGAAAAAAGTAGCCAAAGCAAGTGGGAAAGACATGAAGGAATGGCTAAGGAAGATGACAGGCCCGAAGCCATCAATTTTAGGGCAACCAATTAACTATTGGCTTCCAAACAATGACGAGCCCAAACACGTCAAATTTGTGGCAATAAAATAGCTATTGATCCTTATAGGCTTAAGTGTAGATCTTGTGAACAAATTTAGAGATTGGCTAAAGAGATAGCCTGAGAGCTCAGATCGCACAGAGAAGGACAAAACACAGCTAGAAAAGGAGGAACAATGAAGAAGGACCATAAATACCCATGCATAGGATATGTTTCTAGAAGGCAAAGTAGTACACCAGTTGGACATTGGAGAACATGAACATTCAATGGCGTGACCCATTTCTCTACATTGAGAAAAGCAAATGGGTAATTACACTTGATTCCAGCATATCTTCTTGACAGAATTTAAAATGTATTGAATGCAACATGATGTGTTACTGCTCCCAAGTCTTTCTTGGAGAGCTATATATTGGACTCTCTTATTATTTTTAGGGATCTTTTGGTTATCAGAAACCAAACTCTACCCAAATTGAAAGGCATTACTGAGACTTTGAGCTCAGATTATTGACCATATTTTGTTATTGGAATAAGAGAGCAAGTGACTTTTTAGACTTTGTGCTGTAATAACTTGGTTGTTGGGGAAATTGTTCTTATGTCTATTTCCGTAATACATTTTCTATCCCTTTAATTAAATAAGTAGAATTAGTGAAATTAGTCAAGAAGGTGTCCTGAAGCCAACTGTGGAGAGACTTTGTGCCCCCACAATTGCCTTTAGTGTGTTTTCTTTCTATTTCTGTGTAAAGGACCTTGGGATGACTTTATGCCCTCGTTGTCCTTCGTATCTCATTCTTGGGCAGTTGAGGTGGAGACTTTGTGCTATTGGAAATATTGTCATTGATGTCAAAGGTCTACTATTATTGGTGATAAAGGCCCCATTGCATTTAATGTTGTTTATCTTGGCCAATGTGAGTTAATATTTATTTAATATTAACGAATATATTTTTGGTTGCATATGAGACAAAATAAGGGCCCATGGAGAAGTTGAAGAGCCATGGGGTAAAGACAAAAGAAGGATGGGATGCATTTTCCCATGAAGAGTCATCTTGGGGAATTCCAAGAGTCACCAAGTGAAGACAAAAGAGTAAGGGCACAATTTCTCATGAAGGGACACTTTGAGGAATACAAAAAGTCACCAAAGATAAGGACAAAAGTAGGAAGGACGTTTTTGGTCATGAAGGGTCACCACATGACTTTTCAAAGGCTTGAATATGAAGGGTCATACAAGTTTGGTGCCATTTTCCATGAGGATTGAAGGGTCACAAAGGGGGAAGGCCAAAGGTCATTTGGAAAGCTATAAATAAAGGCTTGAGAAGCCATTTGTAATATGGAAGATAGAGGTTGATTTGATATTGTAATATCTAGCTTAGAAGAGCAATTATGAGAGATGAATATGATTTGTATTTGTTATATCTAGCTTAGAAGAGCAAAGGTGAGAGAGAGGAAGGAGATGTATTGATCTATCATTTGTTGAGATAGAAACATTCAGAGATAGGTGTGTGGTATACACAAAGGGGTTGGTTCTCCTGTGGGTTGGTGCTCATGAAGTGTTGCTGGGTTGGTGCTTGACAAAGGGGTTGGTGCTCCTGTGGGTTGGTGCTCATGAATAGTAGCTAGGTTGGTGCTTGGCAAAGGGGTGTCATGCTCCTGTGGGTTGGTGCTCAGGAATAGTAGCTAGGGTGGTGCTCGGCAAAGGGGTATGGTACTCCTGCAAGCTTGGCTTGTGAATATTGTTTGGGTTTGTGCTCATTCATATACTTGAGATTGTTCTCTATGGATTTTCCCACATTGGGTTTCCACAATATATTTGGTGTCTCTCTATCTTGTGTGGTGTTTATTGTTTGAGTTTTATTGCATATCTTGAATGTTTGATTAAGTGGAATTTGGTTAAAGGAAAGTTTTATAAGATATATGATATACTGATTCACCCCCCTCTTAGTATATCCCATGCTTAACAATTGGTATCAAAGCAGGTTCCTTTTTGAAAAGTTTTACAGCTTGAAGATAGATCGGGAAAGCACGATGGCTGGGTCACAGGAAGGATTTTATACAAATAGGGCACCTTTATTTGATGGAACAAATTATGATTTTTGGATCATGAGAATGAAGGTTTATTTGGTGGCCCTTGGATTTGACATATGGAAAGCAGTGGTAGAGGAATATGAAGAGCCACAAACATCTACAATTACTCTAGTAGAAAAGAAGGCAAGTGAATGTAATGCTAAAGCTTTAAATGTAATTTTATGTGGTATACGTGAATCTAAATTTGTTGAAGTTATGCAATGTAAATTTGATCATGAAACTTGGGTAAAACTTTAGAATATTTACAAAGGTGATGGAAAGGTTCAGCAAGCTAAGTTACAGACTTTTAGAAGGCAGTTTGAAAGTTTGAAGATGGAAGAAGAAGAAGATATAGCAAGTTATCTTTTGCGAGTTGATCAAGTTGTAAATCAGATTCAAGGTCTTGGAGAAACATTTGATGAGTCAATGGTGGTGAAAAAGGTTTTGAGATCTCTACCAATGAGATATGATGCAAAGGTTTTGGCAATTGAGGAGATGAAGAATTTAGCCAAGCTAAAGATGGATGAGCTTCATGGTATTCTCACGGCATATGAGATGCAAATAGAACAAGATAAACCTTCAAAGAGAGAAGTGGATTTCAAGACATCAAAGATAGAGAAAGCTAAGATTTAAGAATCAAGTGATAGTTCCAGTGATGATGAAGATGACAATGGAGCACTTTTCATTCGCAAGCTGAAAAGAGGAACATGTAAATATCAAGGAACATTACCTTTTAAATGTTTTAATTATGGAAAGATTGGACATTTTTCAGCTAGATGCCCAGATAAGGTTAATGATGATGAAGAAGAAAATCCTACATACAAGAAGAATTTCAAAGGCAAATCTAAGAAGGGTTTCGAGAAGAAGAGTCTACATTCTAAGGATCCTAGTTCAGGAGAAGATAGTGGAGTCAGTGATTCAGAAGAAGAAAAGATTCTATTCATGGCCATACATGAAGGTGATCAAGAAGAAGAAGAGGAGGAAGCTGAAGTGAATATGGAAGGAGAGCTCATTTGTGCCTTAGAAGAGTTAGATGCTGTTCAAAAGAAGAATCAAAGATTAAAGTCCCAGATCGAGAAAAATGAACAAGAGTCAAAGGAAATGATTGAAGATCTACAAGCACACTTTGAAGAAGCCAAGAAGAATGAAGAAGACCTCACAACATAGTTGGAAATAGCAAGAAAAGAATGTCAAATGTATGTTATTGAAATTGCCTCTTTAAAAGAAGATGTTAAGAAAGCAGTCAGTGATTCAAAATTTGAAGATAGCACTAACATGCTGAATAAGATATTGGAAAGTCAAAAAACATATTCAGATAAGACAGGGATTGGTTTTGAAAAGAAAAAGAGCTATGCTGAAGCTCTTACACAAGAGAAAATAAAAAGGGGAGAAGTGAAGAATATAGAGGACATTCCAAATAGAGAAAGCTGGAAGGAACAAAGCTACAAAAGGCAATCAGGTCAGAGATATACAGACATGTCTTATTTTTATGGATATTGTTTTTTTTATAATGGATATGGTCACAAGAAATTAGAATGTTGAAAAAGAGATAACAATTTTAGAAATAAGGAGAAGGAAAGTCAAATAGAGTCAAGCAGAAGCCACAACTCTTTTGCTTCTCTATCAAGCTTTGATGAAGAGACCATAGTATGCTACAACTGCAACAATTTCAGACACATAGCTCGGTATTGTAAAAGTGTGTTCGAGTCAATCAAAAGGGATCAGAGTTTCAAAGCACCATTCATCAAGAAGAAGGTTCAGACATGTTTATGGCATAAGAAACAACATGAAGATTCTATGATGGTTCATACAGCCCTGCATGTAAGAGGTAAAGATCAGCCATGGTTAATTGATAACAGATGTTCGAGGCATATGACAGGAGATAAAATTAAATTCATATCTCTAAAAAAGATCAATGGTGGTACAGTGAGATTCAAAAATTAACCATTGCTAGGATAGCCGAAAAAGGTACTTTGAGTTTGGATTATGGTAGAACTAAGACTAAGAATGTTTTATATGTAAAAGGTCTTAAGCATAATTTGTTGAGTGTTAGTCAAATATGTGATCAAGGATACACCTTAAAGTTTCATGCAAAAGGTTGTGAGATTAGAAAGAAATATTTAAATGAGTTGATTGTAGATGCTCAAAGGACAGGGAACAATGTGTATGTATTGTCAGATATCTTCTCAAAGGCATGATCAAAGGATACATTCAAAGATCGATGAGAGGAGTTGGGAGTAATTTCTATTACTTCTTGCCATTGATGTTCAGCATCAGTGAGGGGGAGATAAGTGTTAGCTCCAGGTAGGCCCTTTGCCATTGATGTCAAAGGGGGAGAATAATAGGTACAAGTATAGGTACAAGTGTAGAAAATAGGTATAGGGAACAGGTACAGGTTGCTACAGTAAGGGGGAGTTACTGTATGTTTTCAGATGACAAGATGTGTAGGTGATAGGATGTGGCAGTTTTAGGATTGAGGTTGCCATCAATGACAAAGGGGGAGATTGTTGGAAATATTATCATTGATGTCAAAGGTCTAGTATTATTGGTGATAAAGGCCCCATTGCATTTAATGTTATTTATCTTGGTTATTGTGAGTTAATATTTATTTAATATTAATGAATATATTTTTGGTTGCATATGAGACAAAATAAGGTCCCATGGAGAAGTCAAAGAGCCACAGTGTAAAGACAAAAGAAGGATGGGACACATTTTCCCATGAAGAGTCATCTTGGGGAATTCCAATAGTCACCAAGTGAAGACAAAAGAGTAAGGGCACAATTTCTCATGAAGGGACACTTTGAGGAATAGGAAAAGTCACCAAAGATAAGGACAAAAGTGGGAAGGACATTTTTGGTCATGAAGGGTCACCACATGACTTTTCAAAGGCTTGAATATGAAGGGTCATACAAGTTTGGCACCATTTTCCATGAGGATTGAAGGGTCACAAAGGGGGAAGGCCAAAGGTCATTTGGAAAGCTATAAATAAAGGCTTGAGAAGCCATTTTTAATATGAAAGATAGAGGTTGATTTGATATTGTAATATCTAGCTTAGAAGAGCAATTATGAGAGATGAATATGATTTGTATTTGTTATATCTAGCTTAGAAGAGCAACGGTGAGAGAGAGGAAGGAGATGTTGTATTGATCTATCATTTGTTGAGATAGAAACATTAAGAGATAGGTGTGTGGTATAGACAAAGGGGTTGGTGATCTTGTGGGTTAGTGCTCATGAATTGTTGTTGGGTTGGTGCTCGGCAAAGGGGTTGGTGCTCCTGTGGGTTGGTGCTCACGAATTATTGTTGGGTTGGTGCTCGACAAAGGGGTTAGTGCTCCTGTGGGTTGGTGCTCATGAATAGTAGTTGGGTTGGTACTCGACAAAGGGGTGTGGTGCTCCTGTGGGTTGGTGCTCATGAATAGTAGCTGGGGTGGTGCTTGGCAAAGGGGAATGGTGCTCCTACAAGCTTGGCTTGTGAATATTGTTTGGGTTTATGCTCATTCATATACTTGAGATTGTTCTCCATGGTTTTTCCCACATTGGGTTTCCACGTTATATCTGGTGTCTCTCTCTATCTTGTGTGGTGTTTATTTTTTGAGTTTTATTGCATATCTTGAATGTTTGATTAAGTGGAATTTGGTTAAAGGAAAGTTTTATAAGATATATGATATACTAATTCACCCCCCCTCTCAGTATATCTCATGCTTAACATGTGCTACATCTCAGTCTGCTAGTTACTATGCCCTTGGTTACGTTTTACAATTACTACCAGGAAGATTCTCATGGTTTGCTGAATAGTAATTTTGAAAGAAGAGTGCTTTCTGTCATTACTCCTAAGATTTCTCCTTTGATCCTTGAACATCATTTCTGAAAAAAGAGAGATGGATGGTGTTATCTTACCCCAAGTGTTATTTTTTGCTTATGTATGTAGTATATAGCTCCTACATATTTACAGGGAACCTCCCCTTGATGAGAGGAGAGATTTGTGCCCTTTTGATGTAGTAAACCTACACATCTGGCTAACCAATCTCCCTATGCTGTGGTGAACAGAACTATTTTGCCTATCAGTTAGCTGAGTGACAAAATATTCACCCAACACATAGTAGTTTTTTTGTTTAACATATTTTGATAACCCTATTATCCCTTATTCATTTCCTTTCTTTATTCTTCTCTTCTTTCCATTATTCCCTTATTTCCCTTCATTTCCTTTCTATCTCCTTTATTTACTTTCAGGTTAAAAGTATGAAACCCCCAACATAAAACATTTTTTTGATGTAAATAGTTGTGAATGTGTTTCCCCTACTTTTCTATTTTTGGATTTCAATAAAGGTAGCTCTGCCTACTAATAGGAGAGGGATTTTATCTTGTGTTATTGACTAATGTAAGGACTTAGTTCCCACACTGCTAACTCAAAATCACCAATTTATCCCCTTGACAAATTTTTGAGTCAAAAGGTTTACATCACGGTACATTTGGAGGGGTGATGATAGGGAGTAGTTGTTAGGGAGGATTGAAACATTTGGACACTTTATATAGGTTACATCATGACAAACTTGGAGGAGGGGGTTGATAGGGAGTTGAGGCATTTTTATGGTGTTGGGGAGGATTGCATCACTTAGATGCTTTTCATAGATTACATCATAGTACACTTGGAGGATTAAGTAGTGAATTTATGCCTCTTAGAGGAAGTGGAGGATCTATTTGTAAAGGAGATAGGGGACTTGTACTTTGGCAATAATATTTACAAAAAAAGACCTAAGGTTTTAAGAAAATTTCTTTGGATGGCCCTTGATTAAAAAGAGATATATTTCCCTTCTATAAACCTACTTGTAAAGGCTTTTTTCTTATTAAATTTCTCTTTCCTAAAGATTGTGATTTTGTGTGGATGCAGAGACCTTGGTTTGTTGGCCATGTGGGGTTATGTTTGTACTATAAGAAACCATTTTTGATCTAGTTGTAGATTTAATTGACAAAATTATCATTTGGATTTGATTTTAAAATCTTCCTTTGGGTATTAAAAATCTAGATAAGATTAAGATGCTAGCTAGATAGGTTGTGGAATTTGTGAATATCGACAAGTCAATGAATCTATTTATTTCTTGCCCAAAATTTGCATATTTTTAGACATCCCCAAACCTATGACATAAGATTTGTGGATTTATTATGCTCATGGGCACTCATTGTAAAATGTGGTGTTTGAAGGGTAGTCCTTCAGATGATTTTGATGCAACCAAATTGGGCATAAAATTGAAATGTGTCAATTCCATAATAAGGGCATGACTATTTCTCAGTCTTAAAAATGGATTCCAATAAACAAAGTTGGAGAGATAGAATTTCTTTGTTATCTCATAATCACCCATTTAGTACCTTGGAAGTCAAGGATGAGATTCCTAATTTTAAGGAGGTATTGACATTTGTCACTTTCCCCGAGCAAGTATTTCCGACTTCAAGCAAGTATGGGGTTGAGACCTAGAGGGAGGATTTTTCAACAAAAAAAGAAAAATGCATAGCTAAGGCACAAAATCAACAACAAAACAAGGATTGGTTTCAAGATGAAGAGGATAATGATTCTATGAAAGAGGAAGAGCACTTGACATCTATAGAATTTCTCGCTATTTCACAAGCAAAATATCTATTAACTAAAGTGAATTATGGTCCACCAAATTGCAAAAGAAGGAAGACAAAAGTGGAAAGACTATAGATGGATGTTATGAAAATTATTGGGGAAAGAACATTATGGGCCATTGAGGCCCTTCTCTCCTTTAGGTCAAGGAGGGCAATTGTATCTCTATATTAAAGGTAATATTGATGCCAAATAGTGTAACTATGGGTTCAAAACATAATGATAAAGGTTTTTATTTGGTGGTGTGAGATTGCTAGTTTTTCTCATTGCATTAATATCTAGCCTTATGGCTTCTTGCATAGTATTTTTGATTTTTTTGAAAATGAGTCATTCTTATTACTTTTTTGATAAATTAATAAAGGGTGATTGACCAATCAACCCTTAATTACCTATCAAAACATAAAATAAAATAAATATAATAATATAACATTGTTACATGATTATTACACTTTTTTTAATATTCATAAAATACTACAAAAAAGGTCTTTATCTAATTGAGGTAGAGACTATTATGTCCCTTACCATTGTTCTTCAAGGAAATCAATCCGTGATCGTCTTCCTCTAGGACAATAATCATTAATAAGATTTGTGATTTAAACTGACACAGAATGTCATTTTGATAGCCCTGAATGTGAATGCCTTGGAAGGAGATTGGACATTTCAACAATGTCATTTATTATTCTGGTTAATCTTCTATGTGGTTGTCTCCTATAAGCTGTTAGTGATATATAGGTGTTGTAGTGCCCAAACAAACACATTGCCCACAAGGGCTAAAACAATTATTTTTTAAAGATTAATAGTGTAAAATATGTCATGAGAATGTGGCATATGTCTTACCACACAAGATTGTAGTTGGGAAACCCTTATGTTGTAGACACAAAAATATATGACATAATTGGTGGTTGATGAGGCACACATAATGCTACTAAACAATATGTTGAAGATTTCATTCACAAGATATTAGTATACTTGTATTATAGTGTCATTTATTGCTAATTAAAAACACAAAGGTTATACCATGATTTAATATAAATTCAAGTGCCAAATATTCTAATTTCAAGATAATACTTGCACTTTAGAAAGCGACTTAATTCTTCTTTTTAAAATACAAAGTATAGTGGTAATTCACTTGGATAATTTAAATAATGGATTTCATCATTAACATAGGATTAATTTATCTGGAGAAAGGTTTCTTCAAATAATAATTAAAAATCAAGTTAAGCAAGTCAACATCAAGTTATATCCTAACCATTAAGTTAGAAAGATATAAACCTTCATTAAACAAAAACCCTAATTTTAATTATGTCTTTATAATATTTTTTAAAAAGGAACTTCATATTTATTTATCCTTTTTCATATGTGAAAATTCTCTGAGTTATTTACTTTATTATTATTATTATTATTATTATTATTATTATTATTATTATTATTATTATTATTATTATTATTATTTTTAGGGAAAAAATAAGGATGATGTAGGCCAAGCCATGCCTCTATTCTTCCACATCTTGCACATGCTTCCCTTGCCACAGGAGCTTATTTTATTCAAGCTAGGTCTATAATAAGCATAGTTTTGTATTTTATTTTATAAATTTAGAGTTGAAAGTCAAACGATATGAATGTGTTTATACATGTCATTTATTTTCAAGGTTGCATTTTAAACCTAACACTCTATTGGTTATGCACACTGATACTAATGTTTTATTTACTCAAGATAGACTTTTTTATTTTCTTTTTTTTTGGATATATTTTGTTGAGTGAGTAGGATTGTAAAATTGAACTATGTGAGGTGTAGTGCTAGGTCCTTATCTCTTGTTATTAATGGTAGGTGGGGAATGACATCTTGGTCACAATAAGACTATTTTTATTAATTTGAAGGTGATTGAGGATAACTATCCAAGCACTTGTTGATTACTTTTATATTCATGCTAGATTGGGATGAAAAGTTATAATTTATTTTAGTTGAAGGTAAGTTAAATTTTTTATATAAAAATCACAAGTCATGAAAATATACAAATTGATATAGAAATTAAAATTATCTTCTTAAAATAAATAAAAAATAAAATTCTAATAAAAATAATTTATATAGAATATAAATGAATTTTTTTATTACACACACACGATAAGTAAAATTTTAAATCTATGCATGTCACCTTGACATGTAATTTACAATGACTGCCATATTGGAAAACTAGCCTTACTTGAGATGACCAATATTGGCCAAATTATTCATGGTATTTATCATAACATATAGGTATTTAAATGGAATCATTTTGTCTTTACATTAGCTCCTTCCTCCTTCAACTATATTTTGTTTTCTTCTTTCTTTGGTTATGGTTGTGTGGATTACCTTCAATTATTGTTTTATGTAAATATAAGTATTGAGTTGTCTCGTGCAACTTTTTTTTTTATCAAGAATTAGTTGTCCTTTAATTTTTGATTTTGTGTTAATAGGAATTAGAATTGAGTTGTCTCTTGCAAATTTTTATCTTCATGTGAAAAATATAACTCCCTTATCATAAATTATCTATATTTTACTTTAGTGATAGTTGGATGGCATACGACCTAATTATGAAGATGCAACATAGAGTGTAGCCTCGATGGGGTCTTGTGGTAACACTTTGTTTTAGGACATTAGGACTGACTTAATTTCAAGTGGTAGGGGAGTTGAGGGTAGCCTTAGGAGTTCACAACCCCAAGAGAATGAAACTAAAGGCCCACAACAAAGGGTTACATGGAATATATGTGGAAGCATGAGGGGTTAGACAAGGAAGGTAGGCTATGGAATTAGGACCATGAGCTATCTTATTTTTCAAAGCCCTTAAGGGGTTATGGTAGCTTTTCGCATATGTTATGGGCCACTAGTGCCTTGGCCCCAACATGTTATTTTTTGTCACACACTTTAGACAACTTTAGGAGGTCATGAATTTATTAGGAGGCTCAATAAGGATATGTGAAGTGGGTAAGGCTGTGGCCAAAGGGCCATGACCATATTTTTGTTTACATTGTGGTTTATCAAGGCCTTGGAGGTTAAACAGAGTTGAAAGGGACCTTAGGTGTGAGGAATTATTAAAGCCCTTGGGGCCTTAAGAGAGCATGAAACCTCTTTATGTTTTCAATAACTTAACTCCTAGTTTAAAATTAATAAAAAACCAAAACCGTACACATAAATATAAAGTGAAAATAATATATACTTGTAAATCATTAAGGGGATAATGGTATGTGCATAGATTTGGGGGATAATTCTATGGACATACCCCATAATACGTACACAATATTTTTAATAAGGGCTCAGTGATTACCAAGCTATGACACATATCCATTATAAAACATGTATGCATTATATAACCCATACACTTTATATAATGTGTACATGTTATAGCATGTGCATGCTTTTTAAAAAAAATGTAGCCTCTAAAGTTTTCATTTGTGACTTGATTCAAGATATTATGTGACTGTGTTCTCCATAATACTTGTTATAAGTCCTTAAAAAATATCAACACATCCTGAACTTCATGATGCTTCCATGTAGATGAGGTAAGCGATTACAAACTATAGTTATTAACCTTGTGTTTTACCATTTTTTTTTTACATTGTTTAATTTGTAATTTTTTTGTTTTAAACAACCCAATCCTTTGTAAGAGACCATAACCATCCTCATAACCCTCCACCTAACCCACAAAATCCTTTTTCTAACTCTCCACCTAACCCTCCTAATCCTCTTTCTAACCCTCCACCTAACCCTCACATTCATCCACCTAATGCTCCTATAATTTCACAAGATCCCCCAGGTAGCCAGGAGGATCTAGATTCACACATTTTAGAAAATGTAATTGAAATTGAGGAAATAATCAGGATAATAAGGGATCCCATATCCACCAATACCCATCACACCTATCTATTCAATAACTTAGAGACATTATTGGGTCATGTTAGCTCACTAACTAATCAAATTGATAGATGGGCATCTTATCAGGATAGTTGTAGGGCTTATTATGCTAAAAAATTATCATCACATGAGGTCAAAAAAACAAATCTCAAAAGCTAAAATTTGTGAATTATTCATTAACCCAATGCACCATATATAGTAACTACTAAACATTTCCCAATCCATGGGTGCTAACATAATTTGATCAAAGCTAATTTATAGGACCGATGGTGGATGATGTTTGATTATCCACCATGTAACAACCATGAAGTCCCATTGTATTTTTTGAGGAAAGTATATTGTGATTTAATCTTTAATGAAATTCTAAATTCTTTTGATTATAAGGATTATTAGGGTCGAGGGAAAGGCTCTATGTAAGATCGACTAGGTGCATGTCATATGCCTAATCGACCTATAAGGATCTTTACCCAAAAGCCACTTTATCCTAAGATCCCCCTATACTAAAGGAAGTCATGGATATCAACACTTTGCATGTGCTTATCACACTTACTGATACACTTGTATAACATATGAGTAGGCTTTTAGTGACTAATGCTAAAGTGGATTTTGGGTAAGGATCCTTACCCAAAAGCCACTTCATCCTAAGATCCCCCTATAGTGAAGGAAGTCATGGATATCAACATTTTGTACATGCATATCACACTTACTGATACACTTGTATAACATATGAGTAGGCTTTCAGTGACTAATGCTGAAGATATGCCACATAGTGTGTATACCTAACCCCATCCTTGTAGATATTATGGAGCTATATGTACTATACCTTTTGATGATGAGGGTATTGGTGGTTTAGAGGGTTTAGATGATATACTATTGACTGATGATTTTTTGTCATGCACATTTGGTGTGTAGTCATCGACAACTATATGGACGCAAGTATATTTTATATCAATGTCATGTGTTAGGTGCACATCATATGCCTAATCAACCTACAAAGATATTTACCCAAAAGACACTTCTTCCTGAGATCCCCCTATAGTGAAGGAGGTCATAGATATCAACACTCTACATGTGATTAACACACTTACTGATACACTTATACAACATACAAGTAGGCTTTCAATGATTGATGTTGAAGATATGCGACATAGTGTGCATACCTAACCCCATCCTTGTAGATCTTATAGAGCTATATGTACTATACATTATGATGATGAGGGTGCTAGTGGTTCAGAGGGGTTGGATGATATATTATTGAGTGATGAGTTTTTGGCATGCACATTTGGTGTGTAATCATTGACAACTACATGGATGCAGGTATGTTTTATATAAATGTCATGTCAAATTTAAGTGATATTTGTAAATTTAAAATCTAACCATTAATTTGCACAAAAAATGAATTATATATATATATATATATATATATAAAATTTTTAATGTTCCAAGAGGAGATGGTGCCTTCATCATCATAGTCCACATTTGTAGGATTAGATATTACATAATCATTATTTACATATATAGATCCAGTTGTTGGCCCATCCATTATTGTAGTTACCTATGTTATCATGACAACTTTTAATTATATATAGGTAAAATTTTGAGTACATCTTACACTCTTGGTTTAGTATTTAGGAGAAAAAATTTCCATATATTTTTGATACTTTATAGAAAACAAAGTGAGACCTTGTTTGTTTAGTTGATGTCTCGAGTTGACACTCCTCCATTGATGTGAGTGGAGAAAAACACGGGGATTTTTTTAGCGATGTCATCTACATAGGCCCTCAGAGAGGTACATATTAACTTGTAATTTTGAATTGTAAAATAATTTTTTTTTAATAATTTTACTATATACTTTCCCAATAAATATAACTTATGTGAATGTATTGTATATGCAAGGTTGTCCCATGACATTTGATAGTCTAGTTTAGATGATTAGTAGGGAAACATCTCATATTTCATCCTCATTTCAGACATTTGTTCATGCAACTCAACCTTTTATTGACCCAATCGAGCATGAAAATCATATTGAATAGGACCATGAGATTGTAGTAAGTGCATATTTAATGTTTTTCTAAATATTTATTTTAAAATTAATTTATTAACTTGGTTACATACATATTTTGTGTTATTTTTTCTAATAATACTTGTATTTGAACAAGTTCAATGGCAAGTGAGCTATGAATGTAGGACCCACAGTCAGACCTTGGAGTAATCCAAGGCATTAGAGGGATCTCCATCTACTAGTATGGCATCCCAAGGAGGGTCTTCTTTAAGGAAGGCAAAGAGAGGGAGGTTATTTGATGATTATATCATGTCTTACATAATGTACTTTTTTGTATGCATTTATGGCAAAGTACACATAGTTTGTATGCCTATATGGCAATCCATGTATTATTGACATTGCACATGTGCCTATATGGAATTCACCTATACATTCAATTATGTTTTAATTTTGTAAGCCTTTATGGATTTTATTATTATATTGTAAAACTAATTTATGAGAAATAAGGTTTTTTGACTTCCATTATCAATAATGAATTGTAATGTTTGACCATTGATCCATATTTGACAAAATTTTAAGACTCTAAAAGAGTTTAATAATGATAAATTACTAGAAATATTTTTGTAGTAATAATTTAACAACCTCATATTTTTAATCCATGTGCACTAGTTTAATATGTCAATATGGCATAACAAGTAAAATAGGATCTCCTAGCTGTAAAATGTGATGCTTGGAATTTGATGGAGGGGAGGTTAGATCAAGTGTTAATTTTAATATAAAAATAATGAAATAAAAAAGACACTAACAAGCTTAACACCTCCATGGCTAGATCATAGGGAAAGATTAGTGAACAAAAAACAAATGACAAAGCTCAACTAAAATTTAAAGAACTTACAAATTTTCCTTACCTTCTTTGAATGCTCCAAATGATCTGTTCATTTCATTTGCTTAGCTTGTGCTCAAGAAGTCTATGGTAATGGAGCTCGGATATCTCCATCTCTTCTTGGCACCATGGTTGATTTCGATTTGGTTTGATGTTGCTTTAAGTGGATTGGCTTGTGATTTTAGAATTATAACACTATTGTCATGAAATCTAGTCCTAAAACCAATATTATAACATTACTATGTCCAAGCTTCTCATAAATTCAAAAGGAAATGACTTCTATTTATAAATTTAGCAACTATACCCAACCCAAGGTGAGTTAGAGTATAGTTAGAGCTTGGAATGGGTTCAAACCTAACCTAAGTGAGTTAATTAACCCCAGTAGAGTTAAAAGGTGTCAAATGGTCATGATTAGAAATGAATAGGTATGTTGAGATATTTTTGGATATTTGACAACCCACAAAAAGGTAATTATGAATTCCTAAGTTATTCTTTGATTTTTGATAATTCATTAATTGTTCATGGATGATTCAATTAGGCATTTGATTAGGTTTTGCATTTTAATTTATTTTATTTAGGATTTTTAGCATTTTTCAAGATTTAAATTAATTTGATGTGTGTATTTACCCCATTTAATTGGTTTATAGTCTAAATTGCATGTTATGAAGCCAAATTTGAGACATTTAGTGACTCTTAGGTTTAATTTGTAAAGGTTGGTAAGAATCAGTGTAAAGTCCATTATGAAGCCATTGGTGGTCAATTTTAGGTGTCTACAGTTTTCCCCTATTTAGGAAGGCACTGCAAGATGTAAGCACAATAACATCTTCTCAAAGATTGAAAAGGTCTTGTATGCTTATGACTTCAATGAAAATTACTGAATTTTAGGTTCCCCCTCGAAGGATTAGTTTGAAAAGGGGTCATCAAAAGGTCCATCAAAAGAATGAAATGAGTGGACCAAATAAATGAAATGATGGGGTAGAATTGAATTGATTTATCCACAAATGGCTATAATTAGTGGCATATAGAGTTACCCTAGTTAGGGTAGACAAATAGGATGATTTGCCCAAAGGTGGTTATAATCCAATAGAATCATATAGACTGAGTTGAGGCAAAAACACTTAAATTAAATAAATAGACACACATACACAAACAAACAAAACAAACAAATAGACAAAGAGAAACAAACAATGGTTAGTCACAATGTTAGTGTAAACAACATGACACAAATAAGATGATGAACATTACCCCTAGAAAATAGGAGATAACTTAACAATTAAACATAATAAGGGAATAGAAGAAAAGGAAGGGGGTGACTGAGCTATTTCCATATGCACTAGGCAAGTGGATACTACCTACATAATTTCATGGATGTACTATCTAACAAAATTTTTAGGTTAAATGTAGTTCTCACAAAAAATGGGATAAAAGAAAATGATTATAAAGAAAACATGATGAATGTTATAAAATAAATGGGAATGAGCTCACAAAATCATGAGAGCATGGGGTAAAAGGCCAAAAAGGATGGGGAAACTAAGTGACAAATGATGTCTTGTTATTTAGTAAGGGTTCCCAGAATCCTGAAGGCAAAGAAGTGGTCAATGTTTTTGTTTTTTCTAAATCAAATTTCAAATGTTTTTAAAATTTGGAGTATTTCAACTCGGTCAGGAATGATAAGATACTAAATGGTCCAAGCTCATAAAATGATGAGAGCATTCAAACTAAAATATTGCTCATAAAATGGTGAGAGCATGGCTTAGGGTGACCAAGCTAACCTCAAATAAAAGTGAGTATTATCAACATACTACCAAGATGGGACCTCAAGTCACTATATTTTTTCCTTACAATAGAGGAGTCTAACTAGTGTAATATCCAATTCAAACAAAATATGCACAGTTGACATAATGGCATATTATGACATAGGAATGGCAAGATTGTATGTCAAGGCATAACAAACAAGTGTTACCCCTAGTTTTACCATATATGGTTATAATTAGGACACAATGGCATAATTTAATGATACTAATTTACCCATAAGTGGTTATAATTAGTACTAAGACCTATGAGACACTAATTGCCCAAAGGCAATTTTAATCAAGCCCACACAAATAAGGTATGATATAGAATGAAACAAGAAATGAAGGATGCAATTGACAAAAATTCTATCATACTAATCTAAAATATTACCTCTATCTAGAATACTTGAAACAATTACTAAAATTGATCTGATTCTTCATGCTAAAAGTGGAACCAATGGATGAACCAAGGTCAAATGGGTTAGGTAGGTAGGGTCAAAACAACTTGGTCAATATAAAAGGTATGGGAGAATGGAATATGGAATGATAAAGTGATAGAATGGTATGGCACAAATAATAATGTTGATAATATGGTACAATTTGAAATGGTCCATATAGACAATACACAAAATCACTCAAGTAAAGTAACACTTGAAGTGTATAATGTTTATTGGCTCATCAAGTTCATCCCTATCTAGTGTGGTGAGCCTGTATGCTCCAATGCCATAGTCTATAATAATGATGAAAGGACCTACCCATTTGGGCTTAAACTTACATTTATGCTTCTTTTTAGTTGTTTTATTCTTTTGGTTTTCTTTAAGAACAAGATCACCAAGCTCAAATTCTCTATGTTTCACATGCTGATTATAGTGGCCATGAAGTCAGTTCTGATATACTTGAAATTTATTTACTATGTCCATGCATTTCTCATCAAGAAAATTCAACTCTTGTAGGTGAGATAATTGATAGTCTTCATCATCTAGGACATGCTTCAAAGAGATGCATAATGAAGGTAACTCAAACTCAATGAGAATAATGGATTTAGTACCATAAACAAGTTAGTATGGAGTGGCAGATGTGGGATTTTGATGATTGGTACAGTATGCCCAGAGGTTGTAAAATATTTGAAGGTGCCAATTGTGGCTAGAATCATTAACAATATTTTTAAGGATGTTGATAATGGTTTTGTTAGATGCTTCAGCTTGGTTGTTACCTTATGGGTAATATATTATGGAAACATGTTGTTTGATATTATACTTGGCACATAGTGATTTGACATACTTGTTATTGAATGATCCACCATCATTAGATATAATGTTAGAGGGAATACCATAATGACAAATGAGATGGTTAAAGATGAATTTGGAAATTTGATTTCTAGTCATGTCAGAGGTATAGCTTCAACCCACTTAGTGAAGTGTTTTATGGTAGTAAGGATATGTTTATGGCCATTAGATGAGGTGGGGTTTATATTCCCAATGAGATCAAGGCCCCATATATCGAATTTCCATGGTGTCAACATTGGTTTCAAATTCTTGGTTGAGGCATGAATCAGATTAGCATGTCATTGACATTTATCACATCTTTTCACTTATGCAGCTGCATCTACGTCCATCATTGGCCAATAGTACCTAGTACGTAAGAGATTTCTAGAGAAGACTACTCCACTGGTGTGGGATCCACATACCCCTTCATGAACTTCTCTTAATGTTAATGTATATTCTAATGAAGTTAAATAATAAAGCAAAGTTTCATCAAAACTATGGCGGTATAGGGTTGGTCCAAGTAAGGTATAACATGCAAAATTATGGATAAAGGTTTTGGATTATTTTAAAGATAAGTCTGGTGGCATTGTATGGTCATGGAGATATGTGTAAAGGTTTGAATACCAAGTAGAGTTGGGACCAATAATATCACACATCATTGTGACAGTTGAAGGTTCACGATTTAGTGCTAGTAAATTTTCAATGAGAAATTGGTATTCTTTTACTGTGTCTGTATGTCAAATCAAAGATCTAATGGTGGACATGACATATGCTATTCTATTACTTACCTTGGTATATGTTCAAACTAGATGTCGATAATCTATTGCTTGAGAGTGTCGACCATGGCCTTGTAGGGAACTGGCTTATCATCTTTGGTATGAAAGTGGTCTGTAACCTTATTGATGATTAACTATGAATCACCATAAATTTTTAGATGATGTATGTTCCATTTTACTTCCTGTTGAAGCCTTTCCACAAGTGCTTCATATTTATCCATGTTATTGGTAAAAGGAAAGCTAATTTTGAATGACTTAGGGATTAAATCCCCCTATGGAGTAATGAATAAAAGGCTTGCTCCTGATCCATGTGATGTGAATGATCTATCAAAAGATAGATTCTAGTGCTACTCCTCAAGAGGTGTTTCTATGATGGTCATAATAGATTCATCATAAAATTGGAATGTTAGTGGCTTTGTATTGGCAAGGGGTGCTTTAATAAGCTGATCTGCAAGAACTTTCCCCTTGATGGATTTATAGTTAACACATTTTATCTTAATCTCACTAAAAATCATAATCCATTTGGACATGTGGCCTTGTAGTGTTGTTTTAGAGAGTATATACTTGAGCAAAACTACTTTTGATATAACCATGGTCTTGTTGTTCAACATGTAATGGCACAATATTTGAGCTGTGAAGAGCATAGCTAAACAAGCTTTTTCAATGGGAGTATAATTGTGCTCATATGTGACCAATGTATGACTTAGATAGTACACATCATGATCTTTTCCATTTTCATCATGTTGAGCTAGAAGTGCCCCCAAGACTTTGTCTGTTGTTGATACATATAGGAGGAATGGTTTTCTTGGCATAGGAGGCAATAAAACTGATGGATTTGTAAGATAGTCCTTTCGCTGTTGAAATGATTTTTGATATCTATCATCCCAAAGAAATGTTGTATCATTATTTATTAGGTGTGTAAATGGGTGGGACTTGTCATACAACTAAGATATGAAGCATATGATGGATTGTATCTTGACCTATAAACTACATAGCTGCTTTAAATTGGTCAGTGGTGGCATGTTTGCTATGGCTCATACTTTAGATGGATTGAATTCAATGCCTCAATGAAACACAATGAAGACAATAAATTTCCTTAAATTAAAACCAAACACACACTTCTTAGGGTTAAGCTTGACTTTATATTCATGCAGTCATTCAAATATCCTCCTCAATACTATTAGAAGATCAGCCCTAGTCTTTGATTTACCTAGTATGTCATAGACATAGTCTTTGACAATATCATGCATCATATCATGAATATTATGGTCATGGCTCTTTGGTAGGAGCACCCTATGTTTTTGAAACCAAATGGAATAACTTGATAATAGAATGTTCCCCACAGAGTGGTGAACACTATTTTATGTTGGTCTTTTGGTGTTATGTAGATTTGATTATAGCCTGATAATCTATCCATTAGTGAAAGCATCTCATAACCCATTATGGGGTTGAAAATCATGTTAATGTTTGTTAGAGGAAATTAATACTTGGGGCAAGCCTTGTTAATGTCTCTGAAATTAGTGTATATTTTTATTCCTTCTAACTTTTTACTAACTGGCACTACATTGAAAATCCATTCAGAATAGTCGATTGGCCTAATACATCTCACTTCAAAGAGATTTTCCAACTCTTTATTTAATAATAAAATAATGTGAGGATGTATCTTGCATAATTTTTATTTCATTGGTTTGGCATCATGATGTACTATAAGGTGGTGAACAACCAAGGTGGGGTCTAAACTAGGCATGTCAAAGTAGGCCCATGCAAATATATCAATAAATTACCTCAATAGGAATGTAAGGACTTCAACCTCATATTTAGTGAGGGATACACCTAATTTTATCCATTTTTGTTAATGGAGTATCGATATTAACCTATTTAGTATTCTCCATTAGAAGGGTCAAACCATCTTTAAGAATAGTGGGCAAAGATTTAAATTGTTTTAAAAGCTTAGAGTCCTCTATTAGGCCTAGATCTTCGAGTTCTCCTAGGCATGATGAATAAAAATAACCTAAAGGTAGGGATGGCCATGTCAAAAACACTTTTGGGAACTCTTGGATGTTGTGATCAAAAGCTTATTGTTCTTCAATACTGAACTTGGACCCATTGGCAAGTTCATCGTCATTGGTATCTTGAATGATTTGATCAAAAGCCTATTATTTTTCAAGACTAAACTCAAAAATATAGGCAAGTTCATCATTTGTGGGCTCCTGGTCTATGTTTTAGAAAGGTTGAACACCCCCATATAATGGTACTTGAAATAGGTTTTTACCACCAGACTAGCCTTTATCTTTACTATTTCCCTAGTCCAAAAGTGCCTCAAAGAGGTTTTCACTTTAAGAATTCAATAGTTTATTTAATTATTTTTGGCTAAGGGTGTTCACCCGCTCTCCAAAATAGGCTTTAGGATTTAACTTGATTGAGAACCCTTTTTTGTGGTCTCCCCATGAAACAATATCCCCAAGGCCAAAAAAATCACAGAAGGCCTCATCATCTGAAACTCATTAATTGGCATGTTGGATTCTTGTTGGTCCCAATCTATCAGTTGGGGATAATAAAATAGTATTGGATTATGGTGAATGAATAGTTAAAGGGTAAAAATGGCATTAGTGTCAAAAAATTGGTATTGGTTAGGTCATTGAAAGGGCTATGATCGAACTGCTTCACTGTCAGCATCATCATCACTAGTCATTGGAGATGGAACTTGAATAAGATATGATAGGCTACCCCCAGGTGGTTTAAATCCAAGTATATAGATTCCTTTATACCTAGTCATAGAAATTGGCTTAAGTGTTCCCTATTGATTAGGATCGAGGCCTCCTCCTTCATAGTCTTGGTTTTCCATGATTTGATTAGGAATGGGATATTTTGCATTTTTATAATAATCATCCAATTTGTCATTATAAAACCATGATTCATCTTCTTCAAGAGGGTCATATTCTTAGCTAGAGGCTAGTATGAAATTGATAGGTCCTAGAATATGCATTTTGCCTTTGCCCTTTCTTTACCATTGCATGAGTGGTTTAACTTTCGATATTCTAAAAGACTTGTGGTTCTATGGAAGGTTTATAATGTGAAAGTTATTGTGGGTCAAATACTCTCCTTGGTCATTATCCAAAATGGTGTAATGATTAGACATTTTAGGAGGTGACATGTGGGAAAGTGAATCAAGGGTATTAGGGTCAATACAGTTAGCCTCTAATGAATCAATAAGTATTGATTTCCCCTTGTCCTTCTTGGTAACTAGATTCATGCCAAAATGATAGTTATAGATTTTGAACTTAGCTTCAAAATGATTACAATGCTTGTATGGATGCAAATATCTTGGAATAATAACCTCCATTCTAGAATGGGAGAAATTGATACACTGGTGCAATGTCAATGGGATTGCATGAATCTCATATATGCAAGGTCTACCCAAAAGCATATTATATGACAATTTGAGATCTAACACATGGAATATTATATCATGGGTCAAAGGCCCAATGATAATTAGAAATATAATGGTGGCTTATGATTTTAATTATTCATTTTTATAGGATTTGATGCTGATTATTTTTGCTTGGATATCTGCTATCGTGTACCCAAAAAACTTGATGAGCTTTAGAGACACAATATTTAGACCTGATCCATTTTTTACGAGAACATGCTTCACTTTGTGCCATGTTATGTAAACTTTGATGTACAATGGATTATTATGAAGTAGGCTAAGGGATGACATATAACTTTGGTTGGAGGTTAATTGTTGGCCTCAAGCTAGGTGTCCAACCAAAGCTTGAAATTTGTCTGGAGATATGTCATTAGGAACTTTGGATTGGCCAAGGAACTTAGTCAAGATGTTTTTGTGAATAGTAAATGTACACAACAAATCCAAAATGGATATTTATATGATCATTTTTTACAATTGTTACACAATATCAAATGTCTTATTTTGCTTAATGGTAAATAGCTTGTTCCTTACTAGAATAGGTGGTTATATGATGGGTGAAGTGGCAGATGGTTATGGGCTAGGTATGGTAATACTTAACTACCGAGTTGTGATTGCATAATTAGGATTAGGTATAGGATCAATATTGCTAATAAATTATGGTGGAGGGGGACCAGATAGGATAAGTTTTGATTGCTGGTACACTTGTGTGTGGTCATAGGCTAATGCTGAGTTATTTTTATAAGGTCCAACAGTGGGAATCCCTACTTGTTGGTTCACCTGTATGCAATCCCAAGTCAAGGAAGGATTACTAACATGGGTTGGTTGATTGGGAATGATTATCAATGGTTTTGTCCAATTGGCACTTGGTCTTGGATTAATGGAAATGGTGTTAATGTGTCCTAAAATATGGCCTACAACTATGTTGTAGTCATGTGTAACTACATAGTAGTTTTTTTGTTTGTTGGCATCATTCTAACCTTGGTTCTATCCATTATTTTGACATTATTGATTCTACTACTGGTTCTATTGGTTTTACCTTAGTTGTTGGTACTATTCTTGTTATTTCACTAGTTGTTACTGTTGTTATTGGTTGTTATGTTGGGGAAATGGATTTTGATAAATGTTAAGGTTCTGATTAGATGTGAAATCTCCATGATCCAATGTTATCTCTCCATTTTCCAACACATTATCAATCACATATTTAATTTTCACACAACACTACAAATTATGGCTACTAACCTGATGATATTCATAGAATTCATTTACCCTATACCAGTTTGGATAAATAGTGCCCTTAGGGAAGCATTTTGGAATATGTCAATTAATTAAATTAGATATGGCAAGTTTACAAAACATAGATTAAAGGGGCTCCCCAAGGTTATTAAGACATTATGAGTTGGCACATTTCTCCTTGGAGGAGGTTTTTACAAAGGCATAGGTTGTTATATTGATCTATGTTGTTGCACTTGTTATGCTTGCTACATTTGCTAAAGAGGTTATTAGTTAGGAGGTATGTGCATATGCAATGTAGGCTATGAGAATGGTGTTTGCACCATTTGGACATGTCATGAATCTATTACTCCATTCCCTACAACATTATTTTTGTAATTGAAGTGCTTTAGTTTGTCATAATTGTTAGCTTAGGCTAATTGTAATGTTTACACCTGGACTAGGTTCTAAGTTTGGCCATTGTTCTAGTTTGGTTGAAATCTAATTTGATGATGTTAGTTTATTGATCCCTTTGTTAATAAGGTATCTTTCAATAAAAAACCTTTATCAATGATCTCTTTAAAAGTATGTGCTCACTGCAATTCCAAATTTTAAGATATCTCACCATGTAGATTTTTGGTAAACATAGTGGCTAGTTATTTATCTAGAAGATTGTGGGTGAATCAGATTACAAGGGCTCTCCATCATTGCAAATAACTTATGAATCTTTGTCCAACCTTATGTTTTTCCTATGTCAAATAGACCAATAAAATCTCATGCTCAAGATTGTAAGAGAAGTGTTGTATAAACTTGTTTGAAAGGTCATCAAAATCAGATAATGAATTCTTGGGAAACTTTAGGAACCATTCCAATTTTTACCCTACTAAGCTCCACGGAAATAACAATAGGTATATGCCACTATAGGATAATGGTTGGCATGCAACAAAAAATTATGTCAAATGGGCCTTGGATCACCTTTCCCCTTGTATTTATCAAAATTCAGTGGCTCATACCTTGGAGGAAATGGTATCTTCAATTACTCCATGTTGAAAGGGTAAGAAAACACATCGTCTAACTTGATCTTTTTGGTCTATTTTTGGCTTGAATGAGGGCAATTACATCCTTTATTTTTTTTAACTTTTGTGAAGGGAAACCAATGGTATCATTGGTTTGAGGTGGAAGTTGGGTGGTCATAAGTGGAATACTTTGACCAAGGTATCATGGAGGCATTTTTTGGGGAATGTTGGATTGGTTAGAGAAGGGACCAGGAATATGCATACATGGATTAGGGTGAAATTGTTGATATTGCATGTACTATGGTATGATATTCTAGTTGGGATTGGGTATGTAGGCATGATGTTAAGAATTCTATGGTTGTGATGGAGGCATTTGGCCATAATATGCTTGTTAAGGTTGAATAAGGACATGTTGTTGACTAGTCATACCTTGTTGATTAAGGGGAACTTGTGAAACAAGGCCCTGTCTTTAAACTTATGGCACATTTTGCATGAAAGGCAATTGTTGCCTAATAGTTACTTGAGGAAAATTGGAACCTCTTAGTTTTATTAATCCCTATTAGGAAGTGGATGCATATTAGAGATTTGACATTTATTATTGACCAATATTTATACATTATTGGCTAGACATTGTTTGGTTTTGGATTGGCATGTTAGTCTACGATTGAAGAGGTATGTTCACTGCTACCTAGTGAGGTGGTAAGATGTTTTGCCTCAACTATGTGGGTATATTTGGTGGTGCATGTTGTGGAATTTTAATCTTTACCTATTGGGGTTGAGTAAGATTCATCACATTTGGTTGTGGCATGGCACTTGTAATTAGCTGACTACTTAATCCTTGTTGTTGGGTATTTGAAGAATTAGTTGGTTATAGATTAGAGGTAGTTAGCTAAGGTTGAGAAGTAGAAACTCTTACACCTTGAGTTTGTGAACCACTCATGGTGTTATTTAAAGGCGCATTTTGTTGTTGACTATTTATTTTTTCATTAACACCACTTTGGTTTAAATTGGACATTACTTGCATATTGTCCACTATGTTTAGCTCATTATTCTACGTAGAAGTAGAAGACACTTCTTTGATATTTAGGGTATTGAACATGTTTTCTCCTGAATTGTTTTATATAACTAGGTATAAACCCTAATTTTATTGACCTGTCAACTCAAGTAAGACTCTAATTAAAGGAAATAACTTAGCTAAAGGTTCATTTAACATGGTCATATTATTAAAGTTACACACTAAGTTTTGATAGGTTTGATATGTTGTCTACATTTAAATGAAGTGGTCCTCCATGAGGCCCCTTTGTGTGATAATCATATGACATCAATATAATGGCATTAAGGTTGTTAGAAGAGCCCTATTCATTTTAAGACATGTTATAAGTCCCTCTTACTAGACTTGGTAAGTTTTCATTCCCTACCTCTATGGTTCTATTAGTATCATAGGCTAATGACATTATAATGTAATAAGGTTTTTGTTGGACATTTTATGCAACCAAAGGTATGATATCCAAATATTGGGCCATCTATTCTTAGTTTTGTTTCGTGTATGGAGTCATGATAAACAAATATTTAGCCAAAGGATCTTGACTTTGTTCTCATGTTTGTAAATTGTAGGGTGAATAAGAATCCGTCTCCTAAACAACATCATCTTCATAAGGGTATTGAACAAAGTCCTCTTGTGTGATAAAATTTTCATATCCTAGATTATATATGAATCCATTTCCTATATAATGAGACATGGTCAAATCAATGGTAAATGTTTCACAACAAGAGAGGGGTTAGAGTTATACAAACTATGAAAAACAATGTCTAAAAATAGATAAAAGGTTCAAACTAGGTTAACTTGGTTGAAGGGATGGAGATGTATCTCCAAAAAGTCTATGCTAACATTTGGTAAAAATAGTATATCGTTAGATGTCTAATGTTAAATGTCTCACATAAATAAGATAAAGTAAAATGAACTAAAAATAAGATGCCAAACTCTAGGTCCAAAGATGTTCCAAACATGTCTAAACTAGGAAAGGTAAAAGTTGATAGGTCTTTTGTCCAAATATGATGTCAAAAGATAGACTTAAAAAAAAGGGATGATTTTAATCTAACAAAATTGGAATACGTTGACATAAACAAGGCACTTGATTCTACACATAAATGTGATCAAATTGGTATAATGCACTAAACAAAAGGCACTTGAAGATGGACTGAATCTATAAAATAGAGGCACAAATAATATAGTTTACAAAATTTGGGTTAAAAATTAACCTAAGTTATTCAACCTAAAGAGAAATATTTGTGTATCGGTCCTTGTGAGTCGAGACCTAAACAGAAATCAATCAATATTTATTTATAAAAGTTAATTGAAAAATTAACTTAAGAAAACTTAGGCTTTAGTTGACCAACAAGCTAGGCAAATTTGAATAACATGACTGCACTAAAATAAAGATTCCACAAGACACATATGATTGGTTTAAATAATGACAACTTGGACACAAGACAAAATAAGTATATGAAACAATTTGGGTAGTGTAACGACATTAGCACTCTCAAAATATATAAACAATGTTTTGTTTCATTGACTTCTAAGGCTCAAAACTTTAATTGATTTGGGTAGCATAACATTATCCATCTCAATCAAGTGACACACACAATCTTTTTGACATAATTTTTTTATGTTAAATCAAGGTGTCAAATAGATGACATAATGCCTCCTTAAATAATGGAGTAGTGTAAATAAACAAACTCATTTATGATTTAGTATAACAAACAAAGTTTTAGACACAGAACACTAAGCAATAAAATAATAAATGACAAAATATAACTAATAATATCATCCTATATCTTATTAAGGTGGGGCAAGTGGGGTTGAGTAAAACTTACAATTTATGACCATCTAGATTAATCCCAATTGTGGCTAACACAAGAGATGCATCACATTGATTGAGTTCATATCGATCAACTTATCATGCAAGGGTATATTATTTTGCATGATGATTCCATCTATCAATTGCTTAGTGGAATCCCTTAGTTGACCAGACCTGATTTGGGCCTTTGTTATGAAAGAAGAGGTTAACCACTCAACCCCTTTGATCTCATAGTATGCATATCGTAATTTGTATACCCTAACATGGAATAGGGTTAAAACACTGTCAAGAGATGAAGCCCTGGATTAATGATTTCTTCAAGAACTCATGAGAGGTAATGACATCCCCTTTACAAGACAAATTGCATGAAAAGAAAAGACTAAGTAGAAAAACTTTAGGGTTGTTTTTAGATCACCTAAACCGTATGGGTTTTAGGGAGAACCTAGACAACTTTCTTTCCATGCCTTGGACTAAGGCACAAATGCAATTAAAAGGCACTTTTGTTCACCCAAGTTCCCTATAGAGGATGGGGGGAGATCATACACACGTTATTCTTTTTGCGAAAACAAACAATTAACAGTCTCTAAAAATTATGATTGAAGTAAGTGTTGATTTTAGGCATCAAATTAAAATATGTGACTATGTTATTTACTTGGACCCTTGGCTTAAGTGCAAAATCTTGAAATAATTTCACATCACAACTTAAGAAAAAAACATCTATGTTCATTTTAAGTCCAAAAACCCAAATGTTCAAGATTTAGCCTAAGTTTGTTTTTAAACAACAAAAATAAGTTCCTTTTAAGTCTTAGCCATTATAATTCCTTTTAAGCACCAACTATAAAATGTTCAATATTTAACATGTTCATTTGAACACCAAAATGAAGTGTGAATGACTTAGCTAATTATTTTTAGGTTCCCAAAATGAAATGTGTATTAGCTTAAACTTTCAAATTTATGACCAATCAAGCCTAGGACATGCAATGGTTAGATAATCTCCCCTACTGTGAATCATTTTAATGATGAGCAAATAAAATTTGAAAAAGTAGTTCTCAGGTTTTTATTTTTGAAAAAATAGTGACCATGGTTGGTTAGAACTAATTAATGCCAATTTCAAGGCAATCAATGTCGATCAGTCTCAAAAAGAGCTGATGATAGCAGTAAAGGACCAATACTAATTGATTATGACTAATGTTAGTCACCTATGAACCCAAAGGAAAAACCACATAGGATGAAAACATTAGGTTAGTCCAAAATATGTTAAAAACTTCTTGAAACCTGCAAGACATGGATTAAATAGAGAGTTTAAATGCTACTAAAACCACAAAATTATGAAAAGGAATGTTAGAAAGATTCAAAATGAAAGTTTTATAAACCATGTTTTTCCCTACATACTGACTGATGATGGTCACACATAAATAATTTTGGTTTGGCAAAACTAATGATCGTCACATAGAACTAATGCTGGTTAGGTTTGACCGATGTCGATCTCTATGTAGATTTGAGTTAATTCAAGAATTAAAAATATGGTAAAATCAAATCTAAAACTACAAATTTGAAGGAATTAAAGCATTCATTTATCAATTTTTGATTTACATCTTCATCTCCTTGCTATGTGGGGTGCTTAATATCCCACCAGGCATGCCATTTATGATGGAGGGAAGGTTAGATCAATTGTTATTTCTCATATAAAATAATGAAATGAAAAACATACTAACAAGCTTAACACCTCCATGCCTTGATCATAGGGGGAGCTTAGTGTACAAACAATAAATGACAAAGCTTAACTAAAATGTAAAAAAATTACAAGTTTTCATTACCTTACTTGAATGCTCTAAATGATGTGTTCATTTGGTATTCTTGGCTTGTGCTCAAGAAGTTTGTGGCAATGGAGCTTGGCTATCTCCTTCTCTCCTTACCACCATGGTTGATTTGGCTTTGGCTTGATGTTTTTCAAAATGGCTTGGCTTGTGATTTTGGCATTATAACACTATTGTCATGCAAAATTGTCCTAAAACCAACATTATAACATTAATATGTCCAAGCTTCTCATAAATTCAATAGACAATGGCTTCTATTTATAAGTTTTGCAACTAACCTCAACCCACGGTGAGTTAGAGTATAGTTAGAGCTTGGAATGGATTTAAACCTGACCTTAGTGAGTGAATTAACCCCAATAGAGTTAAAAGGTGTCAAATGGTCATGATTAATAATGAATAGGCATGTTGATATATTTTTTGATATTTGACAACTCACAAAAAGACAATTATGAATTCTTAGGATATTCTTTGATTTTTGAATTTCCTTTTTGATAATTCATTAATTTCTCATGGATGATTCAATTAGGAATTTGATTAAGTTTTGCATTTTAATTAATTTTTTTTTAGGATTTTTAGCATTTTACAAGATTTGAATTAATTTAATGTATGCATTTTCCCCATTTAATTGGTTTATAGTCTAAATTGCATGTTATGAAGCCAAATTCGAGATGTTTGATGACTCTTAGGTTTAATTTTTTAAAGGTTAGTAAGAATCAGTCTAAAGTCTGGTATGAAGCTATTGGTGGTAAATTTTAGGTGTCTATAGTTTTCCCCTATTTGGGAAAGCGTTGTAAGTTGTAAGCATAGTAACATCTTCTCAAAGTTTAAAAAGGTCATGTATGCTTACAAACTCAATGATAATTTCTAAATTGTAGGTTCACCCTTGAGGGAGCAGTTGGCAAAGGGGTCGACAAATGATCCCTCAAAATAAGGAAATGAATGGACCAAACAAATGAAATAATGGGGTAAAAGTGAATTGATTTGCCCACAGGCGGTTATAATCAATGGCATATGGAGCTGCCTAGTTAGGGAAAATAAACAAGATGATTTGCCCAAAGGTGGTTATTATCATCGATGATAAGTGGGATATAAAAAAGGTGATGATTTTCCCAAAGGCGATTATAATCATAGAAAAAGTCTTAGGGTAACAAGAGACTAATTTTCCCAAATGGGATTATAATCAATTAAAGGGAAAATAATGATTTGCCCAAAGGTGATTATAATCATTGGTAGGATAGAAATAGGCCCCAGTTGGGCAAAATAAAGTGAATGATTTTTCTAAAGGTGATTAGAATCATTAACCCTCAAATTTATGGAAACACAATGATTTTCCCAAAGGTGGTTATAATCGTTGGTAATGCAAGTGGGATGGTGTATAATGATTTGCCCAAAGGCAGTTATAATAGTTATACCTCGATTATGGTAAACATGATATGGAAGATGATGGAAAAGATGATGATAAATGGATATAGAGGAGAAAGATGAATTAGGCAACCTACTAGTAGGGAAATACTCATCTGAACTGGCAAGGAGGACAATTATTTCATTGTTTAATTACTCTATTTAGGATATGATTTAGATTAAGTCAAGAATTTTACTGGTGTGAGTGCCAAGGAGATATCATCATTACATTTTCTGTGTAGACTCATCAAAGATTATTTTTTCTATAACATGTGATGGTAGGCATCATGATTGTTGTTCCCCAAAAATGTCACTCATTTTTGGAACAACATATGAGCTATTTTGGTCTTGTAGGACCAAAATTATCTTTTCCCTTTTCAAAAAATTGTTCTGAGCATTCAAATTCTCTATTTTCCAAACCTTTTCGCTAAGGGACTCAGTAGATACATTTATACAAACTCCATGGGCTTAAAACTACAAACTCTATAGGAGGAAGCACCAAGCAACTAGTGATGTCCCCACAGATGTCAAATTCAAGTTTCTCCTAAGTTTCTCTCAGGATCCAGCGGACGCTGCCAAGTGTCATCTGTCGATCCCTATTATACTTTGTTTCTAATAGCAACAAAAGATGCCACGTGTCCCTTGTAAGATAAATGGAGCACACCAAGTGTCAACATCTACATGAATCATAGTGAGTCTATAGTGTTTCTACAGTGTTTTTAAAACTTAGTGGAAGCCACCATGTGTCATCTTTTATGGGACTCTCAAAAGGCATCCAAATCCTCTATAAGTTAAGCAGATGCTGCCACATGTCCTAACCTATTTCACAATGAATGTTGCCACATGTCACCTATTGAGATTGGTAGAAAATTGACTAAGGTAAAGCCAAAGGACAAATAGCCCTTGCAGAGGGTAGGTGAGGAGCAAATGGATCGTTGTGAAAACTAGACGAAAAATAGAGGCAAAGTGAAGGAAGATTTCCTTTGAACAAATTGTTCAAAAGAATTCCTTCAGACAAATTATCTGAAGGAAAAGTCCATCAAAATAGAAAACCCACTGAGAAAATAAAATCCTAGAATGTACCACATGTCCCTTATCAAGTTACAATGGAACACACCACATGTCCCTTACACAGTGCAGCAGAAGCCACCACATGTCACCTGCTGAGACATGGTTTTTAGTAACTTTCAAAGCAGCGAAATCTGCCATGTGTCATCTACAAAGCTCAACAAAAGTTGACAAGTGTCAACATCTGTAGTTTCATCCTTTTACTGAGTAATGACTATGGTGGGCCCTAGGTGAGTTGCTAAAGTAAGCAGAATGTGCCAAGAGTCAACATCCGCATGAATCCAAAAGAGTCTATAGTATTTCTAGGAGCTCAGCAAAGCCGCCACATGTCATCTTCTGTAAGAAACTAATATGAGTCTCGAAAGCTTCTATATACAAGTGGAAGCTACCACGTGTCCCTGCTTGTTTCAAAGTGGAAGCTGCCACATGTCCTATTATAACTCAATAGAGCATGACAATTTTCTGCATCCACATTTCAAGTTTCTTACCAGTTTCTAAGCTTCTCCTAAGCCTCTCTTAGAGTCCAATAGATACTGCCAAGTGTCCTGGTCTATTTCACATAGAATGTGCCATGTGTCAATTACAAATTTAGTGATTGGCCAAAGAGATAGCCTGAGATCTCAGAAAAGGGACAAAACACAACCAAAAAAGGAGGAACAATGAAGAAGGACCAGAAATATCCACGCATGGGATATGTTTCTAGAAGGTGAAGCAATCCACTAGGTGGACATTGGAGAACACAAACATTCAATGGCATGACTCATTTCTCTGCATTGAGAAAAACAAATGGGCAACTACGCCCGATTCTAGCATATCTTCTTGACATAATTTAAAATGTATTGAATGCATCATGATGTGTTACTACTCCCAAGACTTTCTTGGAGAGATATATATTGGACTCTCTCTTATTGTTTTTGTGAGATCTTTTGGTTATCAAAAACTAAACTCTGCCTAAATTGAAAGGCATTATTGAGACTTTGAGCTCAAATTGTTGATCATATTTTGTTATTGGAATAAGAAAGCAAGTGACTTTTCAGACTTTGTGCTGTAATAACTTGGTTATTGGGGAAATTGTTCTTATGTCTATTTCCTTAATACATTTTCTATCCCTTTAGTTAAATAAGCAAAATTAGTGAAAGTAGTCAGGAAGGTGTCCTGAACCAATTGTGGAGAGACTTTGTGCCCCCATAATTGCCTTTAGTGTGTTTTCTTTTTGTTTTTATGTAAGGGACCTTGGGATGACTTTGTGCCCTCATTGTCCTTTGTATCTCATTCTTGGGAAGTTGAGGTGGAGACTTTGTGCTACATCTTAGTTTTCTGGTTACTACGCCCTTGGTTACCTTTTGCAATTACTACCAGGAAAATTCTTGTGGTTTGCTAAATAGTACTTATGAAAGAAGAGGAGTGTTTTCTATCATTACTCCTAATATTTCTTCTTTGATCCTTGAACATCATCTCTAAAAAAAGAGAGATGGATGGTGTTGTCCTACGCCAAGTGTTATTTTCAGCATAAATATATAGTATATATCTCTTCATATTTAATAAGGAACCTCCCCTTGATGAGAGGAGAGATTAGTCCCCATTTGATTTGGTAAACCTGCACATCTGGCTGACTAATCTCCCTATGCTGTGGTGAATAGAACTATTTTGCCTATCAGTTAGTTGAGTGACAAAATATTCACCCAACAATGATCAAACACCATGAGGATTTAGCTGAAATATGCATAACGACTAACTCCTGATCCAATACTCAATAGAAAATAATGCACCAATGATAAAAACCATGATGACAATGTTGACATATGAATATGGATAGACTCAATAATAATAAACAAGGAATCACCCAATGGAAGCATATAGACTAAGTCAAGGCAATAATACTTAAAGCAAACAAACAAGCACACAAACAAATAAATAAAACAAACAAATATATAAAGAGAAATATATAAATAAACAAACAATGGTTAGTCACAATATTAACACAAACAACATGACACAAATAATATGATGAACATTACCCCTATAAAATAGGAGACAAATTAATAAATAAACATAATGGGGGAATATAAGAAAAGGAAGGAGGTGGTTGAGATGTCTCCATATGCACTAGGCAAGTGGACACTCCCTACATAGTTCCATGGATGTACTATCCAACAAAAACTTCAGGCTAAAATTAGTTCTCCCAAGAAATAGGATAGAATAAAATGATTAGAAAGAAAACATGATGAATGTTATAGAATAATATGGGAATGAGCTAGTAAAATAGTGAGAGTGTGGGGTAAAAGGCCAAAAAGAATGGGGAAACTAAGTGACAAGTGATGTCTTGTTACTTAGTAAGGGTTCCCAAAATACTGAAGGAAAAGAAGTGGTCAATGTTTTTGGTTTTTATAAATCAATTTTAAAATGTTTTTAGAATTTGGAGCATCTCAACTCAATCAAGATTGACAAGATACTAAATAGTCCAAGTTCACAAAATAATAAGAGCATTCAAAATGAAAGATTGCTCACAAAATGATGAGATCATGGATTAGGGTGATTGAGCTGACCTCAACTAAAAGTGAGTGTTTTACACATAGTCCCTAGATGGGACCTCAAATTTGTAGTTTTATCTTAAAATAGAGGAATATAACTAGTGTAGCAGCCAATTCAAATAAAATAGGCATAGTTGGCATAATGGTACAATATGACATATGAATGGTAATATAGTATGTCAAGGCACAATAAACAAGTGTTGCCCCTAGTTTGCCCATAGATAATTATAACTAAGACACAATGACATAAGTAAATGATACTAATTTTCCCATAGGTGGTTATAATTAGTAGCAAGACCGATGAGACACTGATTTACCCAAGGTGGTTATAATCAAGCCCACACAAACAAGGCATGATATAAAATGAAACAAGAAATAAAGGATGAAACTACCAAAACTTCTATCATACTACTCTAAAATATGGCCTCTATCTGGAATACTTGAAATGACTACTGAAACTAATATGATTCTTCATGCTGAAAGTAGAACCAATGTATGAACCAAGGCCAAACAAGCTAGGTAGGTAGGATCAAAATAACTTGGTCAATATAAAAGTTATGGGAGAATGGAATGTGGAATGAAAAATTGATATAATGGTAGAATGGTATGGTACAAAGATTTTTTTTGATGATTTGGTACAATTTGAAATGGTCCTCATAGACAATACACCAAATCACTCAAGTGAAGTAACGATTTAGGTGTATAATGTTCATTAGCTCATCAAGTTCATCCCCATTAGTGTGATGAGCCTATATGTTCTAGTTCCATAGTCTACAACAATGATGAAAGGACCTACATAGTTGGGATTAAACTTTCCTTTATGCTTCTTCTTGACCATGGTATTCTTTTGGTCATGATTAGTAATGAATAGGCATGTTGAGATATTTTTGGATATTTGAAAACTCACAAAAAGGTAATTAAGAATTCCTAGGATATTCTTTGAATTTTTAATTTATTTTTTGATAATTAATTAATTGATCATGGATGATTCAATTAGGAATTTGATTAGTTTTTGCATTTTAATTAATTTTGTTTAGGCTTTTTTAGCATTTTGTAAGATTTGAATTAATTTGATGCATGCATTTGCCCCGTTTAATTGGTTTATAGTCCAAATTGCATTTTATGAAGCCAAATTTGAGACATTTAGTGACTCTTAGGTTTAATTTTCAAAGGTTGGTAATAATTGATCTAAAATCTGATATGAATCCATTGGTGGCCAATTTTAGGTGTCTACATAAAACATTCACTAGGATGCCCCCCTCACTCTCCATAGTATCAGCTTGGAAAAATGCCACCATCACCTTAGTATTTATAGGGATGGTTTACACTTTCACATAAATAATAACCCAATTAGAAAACTCCTATTTATAAATATCAAGCCAATTATTCACCTCCATATCACTAGAGATAGTATGGTGGGTATTCTAATCAACAATAGCAATGAAGATCACCCAAAAGATAGGGAGATTATCTTGGTAGCTATCAAAGTCACAATAAATGGAACATATATTATAGATATCCAATTGCATTATATTTATGTGGGGAGGTAATTCATATCACATGAAACCTCTCGTGCAATCCTTAATTGTTAACTTATTATAGAGTCACATGATATAGCATAATATCCTAGATTATCTAGTGCTATAAAATCATAGGAAGTATAATATGGTGTGTAATGTGAACAAGGTAATCACTCACCCAAAATAGAAATATTTCATCTATGTTATCATATAAAACTAATACAATTAAAAATGTATCCTACCTTTAAAGATGCCTATATAAATTCCCATCTAGAAGGTGCATGAGGATAGATATTTAGATCATGAGAGAGAGAGAGTCTTGATGAATGAAGTAGCCCATTTTTTTCATTAATCCAAAATAAAGATACTAGTGAAGGATATCCTAAGAATATCAAGGCTCTGATGTATGAGAAAATAGTGTGAATAATGTGACAAGAATGGGTATTCACAGCTCTAACAGACCTCTTAAAACTAGTAATTACTTTTCATAATGAATAGATTTCTCAAAATATCATAATTTTATTGTATAATCTACTAGAATTTACAAATAAAGGGTATAAAATATCATAATGAATGTGATGCAAGAGCATCAACTAATGAAGATAAGTTTGTATATATTGAGTCTTGATGTAAGCAATAAGGGACCATGGCATGCACTATTGTATAGGAAATTGTAATTAGGAGGTATATATAGCATTGTCTAATTCTCATGGAAATTTAATTATCCTCCCTACTATGTAATAGGTATGTTTTATAAATTATAGTGGTCTTAATAACAATGTTTGAACTTTCTATCCAAAAGGCAAAATTTGAATATTTGAATGAACTTGAAGGCTTGTCGCCTTGTGGCAAGTTGTAAAATGTGAAAGAGATCAAATTACCTACTGTAAAACCATACTATACCCTCAATATTAGTCAAGAACAAATTTAAGGAAAAATTGGTATGCCTAAGGATAAAACAAGCAAGTTTGAGCAAGTTCAAGGTTTGTTGAGGAAGTTTAGGGATTGTTCCAACTATAAACTATTCTTAGAAATGTTGATTTGCTAATGAGCAAGTTTAAGGATTATTCAAACTATAAATTATGTGTGTGAGATGAGTCATCATAATGGTCTAATATGTAAATATACTAAGAATTCATTAGATGTGGATGCAAGGATTAATATCAAGCTCACAATCTATGAAGTCCCCAATGCAATATTTTTCTTTGGGATCACTATAAATATGATTCCCATATCCACTTGGGAATCCATCTAAAGGCCACCTTTAAGCTATAATATTATCACATTGATTTTTTAATATTATGGTTGTGTTGAGCCTATCAAAAGGATTGAAGATGTAGAAATAAAAGTAGATGCCCTGAGTTTGTGTGGGAAGTTTTAGGTTATTTAACATTAAAATGTCAAATTTGTATTTTCAAATGTTCTTAATGTAAGTCCATGAGTACATGTAGCTTTTGTAAGGTTATATAAATAGTATAAAAATTTATATTAGGTTCTTATCTACAATTATGCAACGTATTATAAGTCTCTTAAACCTTATAGAGGTCATAATTATCACTTATGTCTTAAATACTTGTCTCTTAAACCTTATGAGGTAAGATGAGTTTTTGATTGTTTTGAGTTCTAAAAACTTTGATAAGGGTTGAAAAATATTATACATGGTAAAATAATACTATATAAATAATACTTAAGTGCTATAAACTTTTTTTTGTGAATTTGACCTATTAGAGCTCCAAACTAGACTAAGAGACTTAGAAACCTAAAAACACAGAATTTGAGAATGAGAGACTAGCCTCTTAGAGTATTATATAATGTTGATTTATTGTATGTGTTACCACATACATAAGTACAAAATATTTTCTAAGACTTATACAAATTTACCTAGAAGAAGAATTGTTCAAAGAGAGGAGCAGAACTAAGAAGTTAGTGACTACTTATAAGCAAATCTCTATAAGAGGATATTGATTGTATTGAGAAAGATCTCATCAAGGCTATCAATGGTATTCTTAAATAAAAATATCATTCCTCAATACTTTGGTATAGATAATTTAATATATATAAAAGGATTATTTTAACTTGATATGATATTATGAAGATGTTTTTCCCACAAATTTTAGTGAAGTAAAGGGCATAGATCCTTCATTGGGGGAGACATATATTGAACTTAAAGAGTGTGAATTCCTAATTAAGAAAAAAATAGATATAGGTTGAATCCTAATATGAAAATGAAAGTGAAATAATACTTAGACACTAATGAGACTATTCATTGCTATTTAAGAGGGCAAAAAGACTACTATTTAGGAGGATAAAAGTTTGAGATGTTGTAAAACTCCATTCCTAGTGCTTCTTCACTAAAAACTAACACTTCCAACACATATGAATGGGAAGATAACATTTAGGACCATGTTGTTATAGTCTCATCATGCCCAGTTGACAAACCCACCACTCATTTTGACCTTAAAAATGTCCTTCCCAATACAAAGAAAATGTAGAATTTTAGCCTAAATTTAGATGTACATAGAATAAAAACTATAATTCATTTAGAAAAACTATAAGATCCATCCTCTATGTGTCTTAAAACTCTTCTCGTACCCCAAAAAACTTTGGCTAAACCATCTATCCATGTGTGTGTTCCTTGCATACTCATAAATAATTTTTTCCTTGAATTCGACCATAAATTTTGAAACAGGTATCTATTGTGATCATAGGAATCTAAGAAGGGAGGTTAGATCAAGTGTTAAAAAATCAATAAAACTTAATGAAAACACACTAACACTAACAATTACAAGCCTATATCTTAGGGGTGAGCTTATGAAAAAAAACAATTGAAACCATAACTAAAATGCAAAAGACATACAATCTCTTACCTTCCTTGAATGCTCTAAATGTTTTATTAAATTGAGTTGGATTGCTAAGTTTGTGCTCAAAGAGTCTTTGACAAAGGATTTTGTATGAATCCCTCTCTCATTGGCACCATTATGGATTGTATTGGCTTGGTGTGGCTTTGCTCAATATTTTGACACTATAACATTATGGATATGAATCTCATGCAACAAAACCTACTTTATAACTCTTCAATTTCCAAGCTTATTAATTCAATGGGAAATGGCTTGTATTTATAGAAAATGGATCTAACTCCAACCCAAGGTGTGTAAAGGTGGAGTTAAGGATTGGAATGAGTTCAAACCTAACCTAAGTGAGTTAACATAACTCTAGTAGAGTTAAATGGTGTCAATTACTCATAATTTGTAATGAATAGCCATGGGTTTCCAAAATGAGATATTTTGAAATATTTTCCAAAGGCTTGATAACTTGTAAAAGGTAATCATGAAAATCTAGGATGTTCCATATTTTTTGAATTTTATTTTTTAGTAATTCATTAATTTCACATGGATAGTTCAACTAGGCTCTTAATTTGTTTTAGATTATTAATTAATTCTGATTAGCCATTTAGCTCTTACAAGATTTTATTTTTGTTCATGTGCCCCGTTTAATAGATCCATAGGTCAAATTTATTGTTGTGATGTTGCATGAAGATTAGGAATGAATCCATGAGAGGTTATTATTAAATATGATAGGATACCCCAATTAGGGATATCTCAATGAGATTTTGAGGTTTGATGAATGATGCATAAGAAAATATAGGACATTTAATTATTCTTAGGCTTAATTTGTAATGGTTGGTAGGAATCAATCTGAAGTCTAGTCAAAGGCCAATGGTGGTTAGTTTTAGGTGTTTATAATTTTCCCCTATTTGGGAAGGCATTACAAGCTATAGGCATAATAATGTATTCTCAAAGAATAAAAAGGTCATGTATGCCTATGACTTAAATGACATTGGATGAAATGTAGGTGCCCCTTCGAGGGAGTGATTGGCAAAGGGGTTGACAATTGATCACTGAAAAAGAGGAAATGATTGGACCAAAAAGATGAAATGGGGTAGAAAAGACTAATTTGACCATGGGTGATTATAATCAATGGCATATGGAGCTATCCTAGTTGGGTAGATAAACATGATGTTTTGCCCATAGACAGTTATAATCATCGGTAGAGGTGGGACAAAAAAGGTAATGATTTGTCCAAAGGTGGTTATAATCATTGAAAAAGGCATACGGTAACAAGAGAATGATTCACCCAAAGGTAGCTATAATCATGAAAGGGAAAATAATGATTTACCCACAGGTGGCTAGAATCATTGATAGGATAAAAACATGTCCCAGTTGGGCGTATAAAGATAATGGTTTACCCAAAGGTGGTTATAAGCATTATTATAATGAAAATGTACCCCTGTTGGCAAAATAAAGAGAATTCTTTTCCCAAAGATGGTTATAATCATTAACCTCCCAGTAGATATAAATATAATGATTTGCCTAAAGGTGGCTAGAATCATTAGTAATGTAAGTGGGATGATATACAATGATTTTCCCAGAGGTGGTTATAATCATTGTACCCTGATTATGACACAAATGATATGAAATGTGATGGTAAATTGGGACAAAGGAAAAATATGAGCTTGGGCAACCTGTGAGTAGGGAGATGCTCGTTTGAACTAGCAAAGGTTAAAATTCTTTTGTGATGTAATTACACTATGTAGGATATGATTTGAATTAGATTGGGAATGGTATTGGTGCCAAGGAGATATCATTGCCTCATTGCTAAGTAGATTCATGTAGCTGATTTTTGTTGTAGCACATGATGATAGGCATCACGAAAGAATTCCATGATGACTTGGCCAAAATATCGATAAGGACTAACATGGGATCTAATATTCAATTATAAACAATGCACCAATGATAAAAATTAGGATGAAAATGTTGATAAATGAATATGGATGGATTCAAGAATAATGTGTAAGGAATCACCCAATGAATGCATATAGACTGAATCAAAGAACAACAAAAAAGCAAACAAACATGAAAATAAAAAGACAAAACACAAAGAAAAGAAAGAAAAAAAGAGAATAAAATCAAACAAAAACAAACAATGGTTAAGTACAATGTTAGTAAAAAAAATATGACACAAACAAGATGAAAAATATTGGCCCTAGGTTATAAGATATAATGAAACAAACAAACAAAATGGGGGGAATAGAAGAAAAGGGGGTGGCGGAGTTATCTCTAGATGCACTAGGCAAGTGGATGCTACATACTTATTTGTATGGATTTAATATCCAACAAAAAATTTAGGCCAAATGTAGTTCTCTTAGGAAATAGGATAGAAAAAAATGATGATTGAGAAAAATATGATGAATGTTGTAGAAGAATATAGGAATGGGCTCATAAAACAATGAGAGTGTGAGATGCTAGGCCAATAAGGATGAGGAAACTAAATGACAAGTGGTTATTTGTGAAGTAGCTAAGGATCCCAAAATCCTTACAAAAAATAAGTAGTCAATGTTTAGGATTTTATAAATCATTTTTACAAATGTTTTTGGAATTTTCAGTGCATCTCAACTCAATAGAGAATGATGAGACACTAAAAAATCCAAGCTTGCAAAATGGTGAGAGTATTCAAATTAAAGATTGCTCATAAAATGAAAAGAGCATACAAACTTAACATGCTTGTAAACTGGTGAGAGTGTGGCTTAGGTTACTTTTAAAATTATGAGAGCATTCAAACTTAAAATAATCATAAAATGGTGAGAACGTGGTTTAGGTTGCTCATAAAATGGCGAGGGTGTATGAAAAAGGGGGACTGAGCTGACCTCAACATGAATCAAGCATGACTTATATAGCCCCATAAGGACCTCAAATCATAGTAGTTTCATCCACATAAAAGGTGGTGAGAATTGACTATGTCACAACAAGTTCTAAAATTGAGGAAAATGGCCAGACAAATGAGAATAGTAATGGCAAGGTGATGCAACAATGCATGGTAAAAGGTGTTGTTCCTAATTTATCCATAGGTAATTATAATTAGGAAACAACAACATAGATCTATGATACGATTTTTCCCATAGGTGGTTATAATTAGTAACACAAGGTGGACTACTGATTTTCCCATAGGTGGTTATAATCAATAGCATAAGTTAAACGTGAATGAAAGATAACTTTCAAGATCGACTACCACACTACTTTTATAGACTGTCATTTAAACACATAATTCTAAAAACTGTTGAAACTAGATTAGAATCCCCTCATGGAAGGTATGGGAAGAACAAAAGTAACCAATATCAAAAAGGGTTGGGTAGGATGGATAAAAATAGGCTTTGTTAGTAATAAAGGTATGGTAAAATGGTATATGGTATATCATAAGAAAAAATTATAGGATGGCAATTGGTTATAATGACAAGAGGGTTGCCCCCAAGTGAAGGTAAATGGTAGGGTATGATATAATAGCAAGAGGAATGGTGAATTGAAAATGGCAAGGTAAATGATAAATGGAAACGGCAAGGTAAATGTTTTTGGCAAAGGTAAATGATTATTTTGTTCATGTTGATGTGGAGATGCATGTCCTAATCATCATATGACACAACTAGAATAATCAATCATGTAAATTTTTAGCCTACACCTCTTTTGAGTAGCTGATCCATCAAGAACCTACTATAGATTTAGATTCCAATAATGTTGTTGTGATCTTCATTGGTCATTGATTTTATTTCCTTCAAACATTGAAACAAGGTATCTTTGTAGCCTTTGTAAAGGAAAGTACAACCAGGGATGGTAAATACAGATAAATAGTGGATGATAGGGTTGATTTAAAAATGTAAATTTGGATGATAATGGAATGTATAATGGTTGGGAAACATATAAATATCAAGATTTACATGCATACACAATGTTGTTGATTTTAGATTCAAGATAACTTTGGTTGTGGTAGGGTTGAATACTTCTAAATATGCTCTTGATAGGACCACCAATTTTTTTTACTGTTTGGGCCTAAGATTAGATACCATATGATTAGACTATAGATTGGAAGCTATAATTTTTTTTCATAATGTCTTCATCAAGTAGTGAAGAAATGTTGTGCTCAGCTATTGATGCCTCGAAGAGGTTTTCACCAATGAAGTTATCTTGATTGTCTCATAGTGTCTCCAAAAGGTGTTCACTAAGAAACATTGACTTTTGAATTTTATTATCTTCTAGTACCTCTAAAAAGGTTTCATTAGAAAATGTTGAGTTTGAATTTTGATTGTCCCCTAGTGCCTCTAGAAAGGTTTCACTAGGAGATGTTTCTTCTTCTACATGAATGTGGTCTTGGCCTCCCAGATATTATATAATTGACATGTCTCCATGGATGTAGTTCAATAAGGTGTGATTCTATTGGTCCCAAACAATACTTATGGGAGGTGGAAGGTCAATATCATGGCTAGGTTGGTTGGGGGTAATGGCATGTGGAATGGTAATGGAATGGGGTGAGGCTGCACAATCCTTTTAGAAGATACTAGGATAAATTATGTCAAAGCTAAATTAATCATCCTCAAAAACTATAAAAGGATCATAAATATATTCAAAGTGATCTTTAAGGCATGCATAACCAATGTTGTAATAACCATGAATGTATTCTAACTCTGAAGCTGAATTCAATTCAATGGACTTTGAATCAAATGTTAAGACTGATATTGATTTTACTTTTGATTCTAAATCTGATGTTGGTTCAAAAATAAAACCTAAATTGAATTTTGATTCCTCATCTGGTATGGATGCCTATGATGGCATAATGGGTTCCATAGAGACTAGTTTGTCAAAGTGAGACTTCATGAGGGGAAAAAGTTCAAAAGATAACTCTGTAGAGATTGGCTTGTCAAAAGGAGGATATTTAAAAATAGTAATATGGTCAAGGTAGTGATTTTCCCAAAGGTAGTTATAATCATTAAGAAGTGACTTAACAAAGACTAGTTCATCAGGGTGTGACTCCTCGACAATGGCTAAAGGATCAAAAAGTGACTCATCATAGGTTGATTTATCACAAATGGATGGTTCAATAAAAACATCATGGATTGGTTACTTTTCTTGGCCTTGGTTGACAATCAATTATAAAACATCAGATTTGAATATATCTTGGTCTTTGAATGATTGGCTCAGTTTAAACTGTATTGATTGGCTCGATTTTGGTTGGACAATTGGCAAGGGTTTTCTAAAGTGGGAAATGATTGGCAACAAATGAAAAATGGGTGGTGGTTGGATAATGGTAGGCTTGACAAAGATTGGTTCATGGCCTAGGATAGTAACTGTGACCCATCGAGTTGTGATTAGACAACCTTGTTGGGATAATGAGTTACTATACATGGAATAGCCTAGGATGGTAATGGTAGGGCGTTGTAGAGCTTGGTTACTCACACAAGACAAAGGATGAGGTCTTGGTATAGAAATACTAGGGTAGTGTATATCTTGATTACTCACATAAGCCAAAGGATGAGGTCTTAGTATAGAAAAGGTAGGGCATTATGGAACTTGATTACTCTCACAATCTAAAGGATGAGGTCCTAGAATGGTAATCCTTGGATGTTGTGGAGTTTGTTGGGGGATTAGATGCCATGAGTGGTGAGGGGATGAAGATTGTATGCCAACCAACTTGAAGAAGGTATTGCCAAATACTTCACTTGTTGATCTTGGCTTTATTCCATAAATTAAGGATTTTAAGGAGGATAAGAATCCATCTCACAAACCACTTCTTCACCATAGAGGTCTCAAAAAAAGTCAATTTGTGTAAATATTCTATCATAACTAGTGAGACATCCACATCAATGATGAGTGATCCACAAAAGGCATAGAGTTATACAAATTCTTAACAAAAATATATAAATGATAAATGGTTCAACTTGGTCTAACTTATTCTAGGGAAGTTATATCTTGAAAATGGTTTGTGTTAAAACTTGGTATAAAAAAATCTAACATCATATGTATAATGTCAAATGTCTCACACAAAAAAGGTCAAGTCGCTGAATAAAAACTGGTATGTCTAACTCTAGGTCTAAAGTGTTCTAAATAAGTCTAATCTAGGAAAATAAAGGTTAATAGGTATTTTATCCAAACACAACATCAAAATCTAGGCTTAAACAAAGGCATGTGCTAGGACTTTTGACAAAACAAGCACACAATCTAGACTTAAAAACAAGGTGAGATATTTAATCTAACAAATCCAAAACACTTTGGCATAAACTAGGCATTCAAATTTAGACATGAATTTGATCGATTTGGAATAAGGCATGAAACAAAAGGAACTTGGAGATTGACTATTTTCTCCCAAATAGAGGCACAAACAATAGTTTTCAAAGTGGGTAAATAATTAACCTAAGTTACACAACCCAAAAGAAAAAGATTGATGTCTAGGCCCCAATTTAGAAAAAGCATAAACAATAATCAATGAATGTTTGGATTTAAAATTGTTAAGATTAATTAAAAACTCAACTTAGGAAAACTAGGCTTCCTTTATCAATAAGCTAGACAAAGGTGAATGACATAATGACACTAGACAAAGACCCAACAGGCACACGTAGATTGGTTCAAAATGTAGACTCTAGGCAAAACAAGTTTATGAAATGATTCGAGCATCATAAAAACATTATCATGATCTAAAGGTATGATTGATGGTTTGTTTCAAGACTCTAAGGCATAAAAATTAAAATGATTTGGGTAGTGTAACGTTACCCTTTCCAATCAAGTGACACACACAACATTTTTGACAAAAAGTTCAAGGCAAAGGTATGGTGTCAAATGGATGGCATAATTCCTTCTAAAATAACAAAGTGATGTGGACACAATTTTTTTTTTGACATGACATAAACAAACAAATGATTTTAGACTCAAAGACCAAGCAAGTAAAGGAAAAGATAAAGTACAACCAAGTATAACATCCAAAGCCCTCAAATTTACAAGGTTACATTGTATCACTGAATTTCTTCTATATACATGCTCTTGGGACGATTTTAAGTGTTAATATAGAAATAAAAGTGCATGAAGTAGTAGGTTTTTATACCCCCTTCTCCTAAGAGATTGTACAGAGACAAAACTTTGGGCTCCTTGTCATGCATCAATAATATGTCTGTGGCAAGTGGGGTTGTTCTAAATCTTAAATTTTTGAACGTCTAGATGGTCCCAAGTGTGATTAACACTAGAGATGCCTCACATAAATTGAATTCATACCAATTAACTTAATATGCAAGGGTCTATTCCTTTGCATATTGATTCCATTTGTTTACTTCTTGGTGTAATCCCTTGGTTAACTGAATTGACTCAAGTTTTTGTTATGATTGGAGAGGTTAGCCACTCAACCCCCTATCGATCATAGTATACATGCCCTGATTTATATACCCCATTATGGAGTGGGGTTGAAACAATGTTGGGAGATGAAACCCTGGGTCAAATATTTCGTAAATAACTCGTGAGGAGGCTATGAACTCCTACTCACAAGCCAAGTTGCATAAAATAAATGACTAAGTGAAAAGACTTTAGAGGTTATGTTTAGATCACCCAAACCATACGGGTTTTGGGGAGAGCCTTAACAACATTATTTTCATGTCTTGGAAAAAGTCATAAATTTCAAAGAAGAATCACTTTTGATCACCCAAGTTCCCTAAAAGGGACTGGGGGAGAGCATACACATATCCTTCATTTATGAAAAACACACAAGTATAAAATGATCTAGCATAAAAAAATACACTTTAAAAAATTTGCAATTTAAGTGAATGTTTATTTTATAAATCAAATTGAGATGTTTGTGAAGTTTTTGGACCCTTGATTGTAAATTTGTAAAACTTTCACAAAAAAATCTAAGTATAAAACCTCTAAATTTATTTCAAGCACCAAATGGAAATTTTCAAGAATTAAGCATGTTCAAATTTGCACTTTTCCAACATGTGTCCTACAATTTTTAGAGGGATTATTTCTTCTTTAAAGCATAATTATGAATCAACAAATAAAATTTGGGAAACTAGTTCTCAAATTTATCTATTTTTGTTACATAGAGATCAACATCGGTCAACAGTGACTGATGCCAATTAACAGGCAACCGATGCCAGTTGATTTCATAGAGAACTGATGTTAGTTACAACAAATGGATGCTAGTCGACTAGAATCGATATCGGTTACCTGTGAATCCATAGGAAAAATAAAATGATTTAAAAAATGTTAGCCCAAATATTTATTTAAAAACTCCAAAAAACCTACAATAAAGTGATTAGACAAAGAGCATGCAAGTCTTTAAAATCCAAATTAACAACTAGGAGTCTTAAGAAACTTCAAAAACTACATTTTTAGCCATGTTTTTCCCTACACAATAAATTGATGATGGTTAGATAGAAATGATGTTGATTAGGCAAAATTGATCTCGATTATGCAAAACTGATGTCGGTCTCGATGTAAATCTATGTGACACTAAAAATAGAATACCAAAAAACAAATTAAAAACTCCAATTTTTAAGATGATCAAGCATTCATTTGAAAATTTAAGAGATGCACTTTGATCTTCATGCTATGTGAGATGCTTTAGGTCCCACCGGGCATGCCATTTAAGATCACAAGAATCTAAGAAGGGAGGTTAGATCAAGTGTTAGAATAAGTACTAAAACTTAATAAAAACACACTAACACTTACAAGCCTAGATCTTAGGGGTGAACTTAATGAATAAAATAAAATTGAAAACACAATTAAAATGAAAAAGACACATAATCTCTTACCTTCCTTGAATGCTCCAAATGCTTTATTGAGTTGGCTTGCTCGGTTTGTGCTCAAAGAGTCTTTGATAATGGAGTTTATGTGGTTCCCTCTCTCCTTAGCACCATTGTGGCTTGTGTTGGGTTGGTGTGGCTTGGCTCAATATTTTGGAATTATAATATTATAGATATGAATCTCTTGTAATAAAACTTGAATTATAACTGTAAAATTTCCAAGCTTGTTAATTCAATGGGCAATGGCTTGTATTTATAGCAAATGGATCTAACCTCCACTCAAGGTGAGTCAAGGTAGAGAGAAGGCTTGGAATGGGTTCAAACCTAACATAAGTGAGTCAACATAATCCTATTAGAGTTAAAAGGTTTCAATTACTCATGATTTGCAATGAATAGGCATGGGTTTATAAAATGAGATATTTTCTAAAGGCTTGACAACTTACAAAAGGTAATCATGAAAGGCTAGGATATTTCATATTTTTTGAATTTTGTTTTTCAGTAATTCATTAATTTCACATGGATAATTCAACTAGGATCTTATTTTAGTTTAGATTTTTAATTAATGTTGATTAGCCATTTACCTCTTTAAATTTTTTTATTTTTGTTCATGTGTCCCATTTAATAGGTTCATAGGCCAAATTAACTATTGTGATGTCACAGGATGATTAGGGATGAATCCATGAGAGGTTATTATTGCATACAATAGGATACCTTAATTAGGAATGTCTCAATGAGATTCTAAACTTTGACGAATGAAATACAAGCAAATTTGGGATATTCAGTGATTCCTAGACTTAATTTGTAATGGTTGGTAGGAATCAATCTGAAGTCTGATCGAAGGCTAATGGTGGTCAGTTTTAGGTGTCTACATCTTTTTCATAACAAGCTCACACCTTTTAAATTATTTGACATATTTTAATTGATAATTCATAGATTTTTATTTGCTCAAACCATCTAATTCCTATATAATTGCACTTGTTTCATCTTCATGGATACAATTTTTTAGTTTTGGCAATCCACCATAAATGCTGCAATTTCTATCTAAACATGATTTGTTATAAAAGAACTGTCCATCTAGTCTTTCACAAAAAATATCTAGAATAAATTCCCTAACTGATTTTGGTAGAACTTCTAAGCCACACTCTTATAAAATATTATTAGTATGCAAAGTACAATGAATATGGCATAAAACATCATAGTCCATTGCAAACTCAACAAGTTGCCTATAACAAGTGGTGCATATGTGATTTATTTTTATATAAAAAGGTTTATCAATCTCAAAATATCTTTGATTAATAGAAATTTGTGGATGTTATTATAAAAACTTGGAATAAAATTATATTTGATTCATATTCAATAATTTTTTTGGATGTGGTTCACAATTATGAGAACTAACTCTTCTTTTGACTACATCTCTTGCATTGGGTGAAACTCTAGTATTGTCCTTAAAAAATTACGCAAGTAACTCTTTAAGAGAATCGACTTTACCCTTGTCTTTTTATGGAAGTCAACTAGAGAATGCCCAAAGCTCATTGGTATTGGGTTCATTAAGCATTTTACATCTTGAAATTACTTTCATTAATGTTTTTTTACTTATATCAAGTGTTCGGCTTATTTTTGAAATCATTCATTTTTTTCCTATTTGAATACTTATTGTATAAGTTGTGATTATATGTTAGACATCATTACAATCTTTTTTATGTGATTTAGGGCCTACAGTATGATATGCATCACGTAAGTTATCCATATTTTTTGTATTTTCATCATCCATATTAGATGTTCTTATCCATAATGTGTACATGGTAGGTCTCATATTAATCAATTTCATCAACGAAATAAACAATTGACATTTTTTAATATCATGAGTCAAATTATGAAAGAAATTATTCCAAATTTCTTGAGCCAGTCTTATTGATAGCGGTCTGATATTTTGTTAGGCATTGGTTTTAAAATATTTTCATTTATTTCAATTAAGTACTTACTCTTTCTATGGACAATTATTGGAGGTGTTGTTATTGGTGGAACTTGTTGAGAGGGTGTTTCAAAATCTTCTTTACTTTAATTGATTATTGGTGGGATGCCATTTTCTTCATTGTTTCTTTCCTCATTATATGCTTCTATGAAATTTTATTCATTGTTAATTTTATCATTATTTATTTCCATTAAAATTTCTTCATTACTGGGGAGTAGGGCATCATACATACAGTCATCATCAAAAAAATAAAAAACACTATACTTTGAATGTAATCTTCCAATATTATCTAATTTGTTATTGTCAATTTCATCATTATGCAATTTAGTATTGTCAATTCTGTCATTATTGAATTGATTATTTTCAATTTTAACATTATTCAATTCATTATTTTCAATTTCATCATTGTGTATTATAGTTGGATAATTAGAGATAGTTTCTATAGCTTATTTTAAATGAAGTGCTTGCATTCGTTCCTTGTTTTTATCTCTCACCTCTTGTATTTCCTCAAGATTTTTGTTCTTCAACTTTTTTCTCTTTCTTGAATGTGATCTATCACCCATTAGACAATTGATACCCTTTCGATGGTGGGGTCTAAAACAACACTTGATAACTCTTTTTCCAACTATAAGGTACTAAAAAAATGTACAGAGAATGTTTGTTGGTATGGATTTCTTGGTTAGGGTTTAAAAATATAGTTAAAAATCAATTTTTTTATGTTGATATAACATGTACATGTTTATGATAACTTGTATGCATTATATTATAATTCATACACATTACATAATGCATACACATTATATTATAATGCATAAATCTTACTTAACCCATACGTATTATGTTATCAAATTCAAATTCTGAGCCTTTTAGCTCAGAATCGACATGGATTCCCAAGCCAAAGGGTTAGACCTGTCATTCTATAGTTGAGTCTGAGAGGTTTAATTGAAAATAAAAAATTCCAACTTCCATCACAAATACACTAGAAATTAGAAGTTCTAGTTGATAAATATTTCAATAACATAGAAATAACACAGTAACAATGAAGTCTCTGAGAAGAGATGTATTATTATCAAGATTGCAATACAACTATATGCTTATCTCTGGGAAGAGACGTCTGATTTTCCATTTTCGGTTACATATTCACTTATACCTATTTTTAAAGCATGGGGAGGATGTGGAAGGTCAAAAATATCGAGGGAGATTAAGTGATTCAACTTCCACGCTTTAAAATAATACAGAATTCAAGGAATTACTATTTTTAAAAACTTACTATTTTTAGACTGCACTACTAAAATTAAAATTTGGGGCACTTCCATTGGGGTTTTAGGGGTAAAAATTCATTTATCATATTTCCATACCATCTCATTATGTTCTCCTCATTATTATCTTTCCAACGGTTCAAACGGTGAGTCAATTGGAGCTACGGTGCAAAAGTTATGGCTCCCATAAGTTTCGTCATCAATTGGGGTGGAACTGTCACCTGAATTGTCGCCTAAATTGCTACCCGGATCAATTTCATCATTAAAATTCAAAAAATTATTACCATGATGATGATCACACTCTTATCTTTTCAAATATATGATTTTTATAATTTTTGGACTATTTTATGGTTACAAACTATGTTGATTTCTAACTATAGCGTTTTTTAGGCCATCACAGGCTACAAATATACATGCCTATACATGTTAATATAATTTATTTTTAATTCATACAAGGGATAAATAAATTATATGGTCAAAAACTAGGCCTAATTATACACATTCAAAAAAAATCTATTCATTTTTTTTGAGGTACTTAGGGGGGCCACACAACTAGGTATCCATTTTTTTATCAGTTTTTAGGATCTATTTACTTAAGAAATTAATAATAAAAAAATATTCATTAATAAAATAAAATAAATATGTCACAAACTATATCTTATCTAAATATTTGTTAAATGGTTTCAAATAATATTAAATGATGCTAAAAAACTGGGTGGCCACACGGCCATCTATCCACTCTATTTTCTTGAAGAAAATAAGAGTTTTTATTCAAATTTTATATGTTTAACCTAGTTATACTTAATGATTTTTGAAAAAAACAAAGTTTTTTGAAAACTAGACTTGAATTACTACAATTCATGTTCTTATAACATCTTCAAATTTTGAGTGTAGCTATTTCAAATTATCTACATAAGTTTAGTCTTCTGAAATTTTTGGAAAATCATGTCCACGGGTAGCTCCTTTTTTACACCCAAATTTATGCACTTACCCATAATATTAATTGTTTTTACTCCTTGAAAAAATAATCTATCTAGATATAAACATATCATCCACTATTTTTTCTTGAGGGTCATTTTGGCTAATGGGATAAATTGAGCCATAATGGTCTACACGTGTTTGTTCATAACCCCAAGTCTACTCATGACTTAGGTTCCATTTCACCTCATGTGGCCATTAGGGTCATTTATCCCATGTGAGCCATTGGACTCATTTTACCCATTCAAGCTATTTGAGGCCATTTGATATATTTTGAACAAACTTATCATGCTAGTGTGGATGGCACATGTGGGTCCTTGATCATGCAACAACTCATTCCCCATGATCCCTTCTAACTCAATTGATCCATCAATAATGGATTCTTAGTAAAAAATCTAGGGAGATCATTTTAGATACCATTCATTATGTTGTTGCTTATGTTTATCACCATGATAAAACATGTTTGACCTTGTTTCTATTGTAATGCAACCAAAAACTTGAATCCAATGCTTATATGTATTATTTGATGTTGCTTATGAAATGATTGTGTGCTCTTAGTACTTTAAAAAAAAACAATTTACCTTGTTTTTAGCCATTTTTCTCATGCTTAGTTATGATCATGGCATGAAGAGAAGAAGGGGATGAGGGGTGAGTTAACCCCTTGACCTCCAGTATTGGGTGCCTTAATAAAGACATGCTATCCAAAAACCCTAGCTTGCTTACATATACACACAAGGGGATGTGATGACTCTGAGGAACATTTTTTTTTACAAGCTGTATGTTCCTCTTTAACCGTTATTATGGTTTTATGGTTGGGAAATATTTCAATTATATCTTACATGTGATGAAAATATTTTTCTATTATATATTTAGACAATAATTTACTTACTATATGCAATCATTAACATATGGTATAGATCTTGTGATTGATCATTTTATACTCAGATTTTGTTTTCCATGTTTATATTGGATACATTATGATGATTTCATCCTCATATAAACATTGATTATATGGTGGACACATATAATTAATGATTCTATAAAAATTGTTGTGATTAAGAATATGATGTCATTTTCTCAATATTATTGCCACATAATTAGTGTTTTATCTACATCAATGAGATTTCTGAGTTTTTATTGTATTTTTAATTTGAGATGGATTTTAGATTAAATATAGTGTCTTCACTATTGTTATGTACATAGATACAAGATAATCATATATATTTTACCTATACACACATGTAGTGTTGGACCCATTGGTGGGTGCGTGTGTACGATATATGTAAAACAAACAAATGAAAGGGAAATGAAGGGTTCCATAAAATCATGTCACCACCACATACACACTTCACCTTAGCTAATTATTTTCCACCTTGATTTTTAAGTGGACCTTGATAAAGAATTTATACCTACATTAACACTTAACAACCTTGTCTATACACTAGTCTAGGATATCTTCACCTTTGTAATGATTATAGAGGAATTTATCTTAAGTTAACAAATGCATGTTTTTTTAAGTTTTATACCCCACGCTAATGGATAAGGGTTCCCTTTCTTTCCATAAATAGTAATTTCATGTTTTTTTAGTCAACTTATTTTAAAGAAATGTGTTGACCAATTTCCTAATATTAGCATGTTATTTTGGGGTACCTTAAGTATAAACATGAAAGTTTAGAAGGCCTAATTAACCCTGATCAATCTTATAAGTTTATATAGACTTACAAGATGATGATTAAGATTTATAAGTGGAAAGAAACCTCATGCCAAGGGACACATGTCCTTCCAATTAAGCAAGGGTTTTAAGCTTGTCTAATTAAAGGTAAATTTTTCCTAATGAAGTAATTTTAACATTTTATAAAATGAAGGGATTAAGACTTACAGGAAGATTTAGATAGAGGATGAGATTGAGGTAGGCATATTATCTATTTTTATTCTTATATTATTATGATTTGAAGCATTGATTTAAGATTTTTTTTTTAAAAATAAGGGTAAAATGCAGGTTTTTGAAAGGGCCTAAACCCTTTTACATCAAAGATGTTAGGATATAACAATGGAAAACCTTACAAGAAAAAAAAACTATCAAAACACTTGGAAAAACAACCTAAGTAAACAAAAAATAAACTACTAACAATGAATGACAACAAACTACCAACATAACATAAAATAGACAAGATTAAAATTCATGCGAAGAAAGATCATTAAGAGCTACAACAAGTTCCCACTCCTTCAAGTTCTCTTGCTAGGATTGTCTTGGAGTGAAACATATTTTATTTTTTTCAACCCATCTTGTAACATTTGGATCCTTGTGGAACAAAATTTTATAGTGATTATACTAATGCTTATCAAAATTTTAAGATTTTTATTTATCATAATCAATTCACCTTCTAAATTCTACATTCTACCCTTTAAATTGGAGGATTTATTTCATAGTTGGCATATCTCTTGAAAGAAATTCCATTGTTATTTATCAAAATGATTTTCGATTATGGGGGTAGGCATCTCACCATTAATGTGATGATGAAGAGTATAAATTCTAGCCTTGGGATTAATATTTTCATTACAAAATAATTTCATGATACTTAGGTACATATTAGATTCATTTTATTGATCTTAATTTACTAGTTTTATTACGATTATATCATTTTGGGAAATTTTTATTTATGATTTTTCAAATGGCTTGTTGTGCTTTATCCCTTGATATTTTTATGTGCTTACCTTGATGTTTTAATAATTTATTCATGGTATTGTATGCATGATGTTGGGGGCTATAACATGTCTTCTTGTATAATATAAGAAGTGGTGGGGGATCATTGCTACAATCCAAGTTTATTGGAGTTAGAGGTCATTACGGGTTACCTCTCGTACTTCTTATCCTCTTGAAGGTCAGGGCCACTTCTAACTATAGGAGGTGTGTAGAGGAGCCTGTAATATTTATGGTCAATGTTAAAGTGTTTTGATAATATTATCCTTCACTTCACTCATCTTTATAGAATCTCAAATGGTTTATTGATTTAACAATTTTATCTAAGATTTCCTTAATTGATGCTACATTATACATTCTTTTTCATACATATCTTATTCATAAATTTTATATAAAATTATATGGTTGATTCCATATAATTTGATTATTGTGAGGTTATTAGTACCCGTGCAACAAGTATCTATTGGAATTGGTTTAAACTATTAATTTTTATTTAAATTTGTGTAATGTAAATAGTTCCCAATGTTTTAAAGTTTCAACATTAGATTTGAAATATGCATTGTATTTTAATAAAAAATAAAATTTTAAAAAAGACTTTTTTTTTACTTTACGATTGGTTAGAGGTCTATGAAAAGATTAATTTCTTGGAGAAATTAAAACATTTGTCAATTAAAAAGTTAATAAAAAATAAATGTCTTTTCTATCATAAAAATGAATTTATTTTTTCAAAAAACTTGTAATGGGAAATAAACTCATCTCATAAATCTAATAATTATTGTGTAAGAAGGGTTTGAATTTTACTAATTTTTTTATTAGTATAAAAAATTGATTTCAAAGCACAATTCATGAATTAAACTTTAAGTGTAATCACGTAAAAGTGGTTATTATATGCTAAGAGTGTCTCTTGAGTTAGCTTATCCCTAACTTATCCCTAGACCATTCTTAGATCCTTTACCACACTTTTCAAGTGATTGTGCAAACAACAAACCTCTACAATCAACCAAAACATAGTCCTAGAACTGTCTTCTAAAATCTCAACTTAGTTTTCCCAATAGTCTCTAAGTAGACATTAGCACCACATTTGGGACACTAAAACCACATAGCACTAGTCCCCAACTGGACGTTACTATCCTTATCCCTAACTCTTCCAAACAGATACTTTTTCAAACATTTGCCCCTCCTAAGGTTAGACTAAGCATATTTTCTTATCCACACAAGCTACAGATCTGTATAAATACAAGTCTAATTGACCTCTATTCACTAGATAGAAAATAGATGCAAAAGCCTATTCAAACAAAAGACAAGTTGATAAAAATTAATGTATTTTATCCCTATTCTACCTTACTTCTGTATACTACCATTTACAATAGCCATGCTTCTAGTTTTAAAATATTTAAAGCTCAAGCACATTCAAGGCATCCAAGTCCACTCTCATTCTAGCATTCACATGCACTTGTATCAAGCACTAGGTGGGAGAAGTACATCAGGCTTGATACCTCTTCAGAGTATTGATATGTAGGCAAATCTCTTCACAATAGGGTGTTGAAGATGTCCAACCTATCTTATTATCAGACACACAATTATTTCTCATGCCATACTTGCAAGGAAGATTAGGGTTTGCACATTAAATTAGGTTTTCTAGGCATAACATAGAGTTATAGATTTCATGTGTGTAGGAAATTAACCTAAAAACACAGACATAGATGCTCCCAAAAAATAGGAATAGTCTCATAAAATGGACATTAGTGCTCTATTGAGGACACTATAGTAACATGGAATTAATGTCTAGGTGGGGCATTACTATCTAGTGAGTAAACAAATTCTAAAATCTTGTTGACGACACTCAAAACTATTCAAGACTCATTTTTTAGAACCTAGATCATCTATAACAATCACTTTCTAGATAAGTGTATATTCATGCCTATTAATTACTATTTAAAAAAATTCAAATAACGTCAAATTCCATAACAAATTAGTACTTAATTATTTCAATTTATTTAATTGATTTAAACATCTCAACCTTTTAACCAAACATAGGAATTATATGTGTAAAACCCTAAAAGGTTAAATCATTTGATGAACCTGACTTACTTTGAATATTACTTCAAACCCTAAATTGCATTAATCCAAATTTTTGTGCAATAATTTAGGACTAATTCTATTTTTTTTATTTTTTTATATACACTAGCTAATTAAAATCAATTTCATATTAGGGTTTTAATTTATTTTACATATAATTTAAATTATTGAAAATAAATTCTAGATTCAAAAACCCTAATCCTATATAACCCTAGGGTTCACATTTAAAATAGTTATTAAGTATTAGTTTATAGCCTACTACCATGATTATCATGATAAAATCCATCTTTCAATTCATGGTACAAATCTTGGTACTTTGTTTAGCATGTTTAGTACCAACTATTTATAGAAAGGTACGCATGTATATTACTCCTATCATGGATTTTGTTCAAGATAAGATTATTTTACATATTGGTCCTCCATGTGAGCCTAATTTTTCTATGGATCATTTCTATATGACTCACTTTGAGTAAGCTCCAGTTAATACTAGATGAAAGAGGGCTCAGAGGACTCCTTTTGTTCTACCTCCACCTAGACCACTTGATTATCTACACTCCCATCCTGCCTCTACTACTCACCCTAAGAAAATAGTAGATCCCATGGTGAGTTGTCACTAGGAAGAACAAGGTGCTTCTTTTGCCTATATGGGAGCAACATAACCCTACCATCACTCCTCATCCCCAACACACTACAATAACACCCAAAGATTAACAAATATAATTTGAAATAGTGGATCAGTTGAGAAATACACCAGCTAAAATATCTATATTGTAATTACTTCAAAAATCAATAATCTTCCAAGATATTCTATTTCAAACACTTAATCACACATCTATGCTTCAACATACCGAGCCATCCTATTTTGCCTCTATCATGAATACTATCAAAGATGTGGAGTGTGTGATATCTTTTTCCAATAAGGATTTACCTTCACAGTCAATAATTGATCAGAGCTTGCCACTTTTTATTCAAGCTCAAATCAATAACATAGATATTAAATGAGTACTTGTTGACAGTGGTTCAGGAACCAATATATGTAACCTCACATTTATACAAACCATGGGAGTTGATATAGCATTTATTCAGAAAACATACAAGAATATCTAAGGGTTTGATGAAATTCCTAGATAAACATTGGGATCAATCATATTGGACATTATAGTGGAACTAAAGACATTATCTACACTCTTTCAGGTGATGCTAAACCATTTACATTATAATTTTCTACTTGGGAGATCTTGGATACAAGTTATGGAGGCTGTACCTTCCACTATTGATAGATGTGTCAAATTTTTGCATGATGGGTACCTATACACATGTCCACCAAACAATCAACCATTTGGATATTGCAAGCTCACTAAGCTTCCTACACTGAGTACTTCATAATATGGGACACCTCACATTCTCATTGAACCCCCACCTCACAGGATGCCCATTGAGAAAATGCATACTTATGAGGTGGGGGAGTTTAATAAGACTATTTATATACCACCTTCAGAGCTTCCTATAATATATACACCTTCACTGATGATATAAACTAACCTTTCCCAAAATAATTACCTTCACTGATGATAGATCACTAGCCTCTCCTAATAGAGTTACCTTCATCGATGATAGAGGAACAAACTCTCACAGTACAAACATCCTCATTCAAGAAAGATGATGAGATCCTCACAACCCAGTTATCACTACTCATTAATTCAGAAGAGGTTTACATTCATAATTTTGATATAAATTCATAGGCCACTACAGAGGATGATGAACCACCTATAGACATCAATAATTATTTTTGGATTGAGATTTACACCATTGGGACTAAGAGAGTATAGAGATAATTCAAAGGCACTTATTCCTCACCCTACACTAGTATCCCCACTTATTCAAGATTATATAGCTATGGGATCCCATACTTAGCCACAATTAGTAGTAGATCCCCTGATCCATTTAGTACATATGGTCACATCCATGGATATTGATTCAGTCATATAGATTCAGGTAGGGAACTCATAGGATAGGCCACACTAGATCTTATAGCTATTACTTGATAGAGGCTTAATTATATTACCCACAGTTTGACATAGATCAACTATCAAATTATCACCATAGGAAGGGAAATGATTTTGTGACTTTCATAGACTCAAATGACATGATACAAACACATGTGCAACACTAAAACATAAAGTAAATAAATTTAAGGCTAAGGGAACTATCCATATCATATAGCCTCCACCAAGCACCACCACCACTAGTGATACAAGCTACTTCACAGATATGAACACCATGATAGAGTCATCATTAACATTTATATTCATGACATGATCCATTGACTATAAAAATATTTGTAGCAGACAAATATTTTCCCCATGTGACTATAAATGAGGATTTGATTCTAATACTTACAATTAAGGATTCTTACACCACATTGGTTATTAGGAGAGTGAGCTACAACATGTTATACACTATCAATATTCCATTGGACATATTACATTATTGGTTACATGTGGCCCCAAAGTGGTTAATACATTATTCTTCATTTTAAGCAGAGACACTCATATACAAGTTACACTATGTAGTACATGGTCACAGGTGAAGGATGCTACAATTAATCAATCAGAGAGATGCTTGAAATTCACTCATAATGGATACACAGTTCACATTTTATATGATGACATAGATGAGAACCACATATTTCACATAGATACTTCATGGTCTAATGTGGTTTACCTTAGGACCACGTGAGAGGAATCCTACATAGTTGAGAAGCACACCATTTAGATGCATAGACTCAAGACTTGTGCCAAGGATAAGGCCCCACTAATACATAAAAATTGGTATGATGATCATGATGATGATGAATTATTTAAGTTCAAATAGGCTCAATATCTGACACTTGATGATATTCCACCAGATCCATAATATGATTATCCACATCCCATGTATGTGATCTTGGGTCTATAGAGACTTTTCACTTTGCTTGTATTTTATTTCATTTACATTTTTAGTATTTCTTTGTACATACTTCCTTCTCTCTCTTGCTCCTTATATATAGTTTATTTTTATTTGTTTGTACATACTTATACTAAAAAAATATAAAAAAATTCAAATATTTTAAAAATATATAATTATAGATTGTATGCATTGTTATGTTTATATTTCTACTACTTGCCAGATATTACATATTACTAACTATCCTAGTATAGTTAGTTTTATGATACACATATGCTTCACTTATTCTTATTGAGTACTTGTAGATTCCAGATAGGACTCTGATCCACTACATTGATCTAGACTAGTTATCATCTACCCACTGGGGGCATATACACTGATCCAGGGTTATACATTTGATACATCTACCCACTTAGGGGCATCTCATACACATTTTATACATCCAAGTTCTATCTTTACATACAATACATTCCATTTTATGCATTGATACATCTTGATATTGATCATTGCTATTCATTGCTCAGATTTTGCCAACTATCACTAGCTAGACTTAGTATATATACATCTTATAGACACCTAAATCTGGCCACCAATGACCTCCAACAAGTCTTTTGACCAATTTCCACCTAAAATACACAATTTGGCCTAAGAACACTAAAACATGCTAAATGATTTGAAACTGACATATTCAAGTGCCGATTTTGAGTAGGGTATCCCTAAATGGGGTAATGCAATTTATGGGCCAGCTAACTTTCATTAGACCATTTTTGAGTCAAAATGCCAATTTTACACTTAGGTGCTCTGGATTGCTCTTCCCTATCAAATATTCTACACCAGACACATGCCTTTGTTATTTTTTTGGGTAACATCCTAAATGGGAATATAGTTTCAATGCATCTAACGTGGACTTATAATTCTAATCTAGTCAAATTTTGGACCAATAATAAGAGATTCTGATTAATTTGAGTAATTTATGCACAGAGTGCTTAAGCATGCTTATGAGCTAATTAACCCAAATCAAAGATTAATCAATAATTCCATGTAAACTTGTTGAATACTTGTTTTTAGAAATGAATATTAAATATCTGCATCATCAAGTGACCTTATTTCTTGGGAAGACATCCTTAGGCCATAAATGCCATAAATATCAGGATTCATGTCTCCCATACCTCATCAATACCTTCCATCATGCCATCCATGCCTCTTAATTTCCCCTTCTTCCAATGTCATGATGAGGATAATTAGAAACTTAATTCTAATAATTGAATTAATCATAAACCACACATCTCAATCTTGAGATGGATGGTTCAGGTTGATTCTAGACATTCTCAAAAATCTATAAATAGAGAGGACATAAACATCATTTCTAAGCTATTTTGGTGCAAAGTTATTATGCTCAAATATCTTCAAAAGACTTCAGAATGCAAATTTATAATGCATAAATGGTTCCAAAAGCTTCAAATAATTAGTGTTATCATGCCAAATTGATTCCAAGCCAAGCCACAAGCCAAAGGTGCCAAAAAGAGATGGAGGTATCCAAGCTTCCATTATCAAGGACTTCATGAACACAAGCCAAGCAAGCCGCCACTACAAAGGTATTTAGAGCATCCAAGGAAGGTGAAGGAATTATTGTGTTTTATTCCTTACTTTTTAGTTGTGTTTGTCATTTGTTTTTGTTAACTAAGCTCTCCCTAGTGTCTAGGCCTAGAGATGTTATGCTAGTTAGTGTGTTTCTTTCATTTTATTTTCATTTTGGAACTAACATGATATTAACCATCATATCTTGAGTCAAATTATTATATCACATAATGGCATGCTAGATCAAACAATAGAAAAATCTGGTGGTCTTATTGAGAGAACAAGTCTTCAGCCCCACCATAACCAAAATTATGTCAAATCCGGTATTAACAACATTACGTGTGACTAAAAGTCATAATATTCATTTTTTTCCCCACCATTATACATTCCATTATCATCTACCATTCCATTTCACAATCAAACTTACCATCCATTATTTGTCCCTATTTACCATCCATAGTTGCACTTTCTTTTGCAGAGGCTATAAAGATACCTTGTCTTGACACTTGAAGGAATAAGAATCAATGACTAATGAAAATCATAAAAATATTCTCAAAATCCAAATCTATAGGCCATTTTTAATAGATTAGTTATTCACATTTTGTGTGGGCTAGTAATTAACATGATCAAGTATTTTGTTTGTATCATTTATTGATTAGGATGTGCATCTCCCCATCAACAAGAACAACATAATCAAAAACCACACCTAGGCCAAAAATGTATACCATAACATTTCACATTGCCATTCTTTTGCCATTATTACATATCCATTTCCCATTATTGTAGATTCCAACCATTTACCCCATCACTTGAGGGTATCCCTCTTACCATTTTATCCAATCTATCAAAAATCACACCATCTTATCATTTCATTCTTATTTCGATCAAAGCCTATTTTTAGTCATCCTACCCAATCTTGTTTTGATCTTGGTTCATTTAGATCTTCCTACACCTTTTGTGGGGGGATTCAAATAAAGTTTTAATAATCAATCCAATCCATGTTTACAATGACAGTCTATGAAAGTAGTGTGACAGTTGATCAGACAAGATATATTTCATCTTATCAAGTTTGTTTATGTAGATCTAATTATAACTACATATGGGCAAATCAATGTCTCATTAGTCTTGCTACTAATTATAACCACCTATGAGAAAATTAGTATCATTGATATATGCCATTGTATCTTAGTTATAACCACCTATGGGCAAACTAGGGGCAATACTTATTTATCATGCATTATCGCATCACCTTGTCATTACTATTTTCATTTGACTGGCTATTTTTTAGATTTGAAAACTTGTTGGGACCTAGTTGGTTTTTTCATGCTTTTTGTATGGATGGAATTACTATGATTTGAGGTCATTTTAGGACTATGTGGGTCATGCTCAATTCATGTTGAGGTCACCTCAGTCCCCCTTTCCATATGCTCTCATCATTTTATGAGTAACATAAGCCAAACACTCTCACCATTTTGTCAGCAGGTATCTTGTCATTTTCTAACGAGTTAAGATACCAAAAAATTTCAAAAACATTCATAATATTTCAAAAATCCAAAAATATTTGTCATGTCTAAGCCTAGTTAGTTATCCTTGATCTGCCTTATTGGGGCATTGTCATTGTTAGGATGCTTTCTTTTGCTTTTGTTTTCAAGATTTTTGTTTGTTTGTTTATTTTAGGTTGTTTGTTTTTTTGTTTTTTTTGTTTTTTTGTTTATTCGTTTGCCTATTTATTTGTTTTTAGCACTATTGCCTTGATTTGGTCTATATGTGTTCATTGGGTGATTCCTTGAGCACATTATTCTTGAGTCTATCCATATTCATACATAAACATTGTCATCATAGTTTTTATCATTGGTGCATTATTTTCAAATGTTTATTGGATCGAGATTTAATTCTTATGCATATTTTAGTCAAGTCTTCATGATGTTCTATCATGATTCCTACCATCACATGATACAACAAAAATTATCTTCAAGAAGGTCTACAATCAATGGAGCTGCAAAAGTTTCTCCTTGACATCATGGTATCCTATCCCACCTTGATTACTATAACTTATTTGACCATTCTAGTTGTATCATTGTTAATCAGGATGAGCATCTCCTCATTGATAGGTATAATTGAATCATTTTCTATTGATCAATCTTATTTTTCTATTCATCTCTTTCATTACTTTGTACCCACTCATCTTTAATCTGTATTCTAGGTTATATCCTTGAGTTATGATTGCTAATCAACCCTAACTGGGGCACAATCATCTTTAGATAATCTAGGTCCTCTTAATGATTATAACTACCTATGAGCAAATCATTATTTTGACTTTTATTCCTGATTATAACCACCTTTAGGCAAATCAACATCCTTTTTAAATCAATGCATGCAAGCATTTTCTCATTTTGATTAATCTTAACCATGGGTTAATTCCACCTTTCTTATTTATTTTTGAGGGACTATCCATCAACAAATGTGATAGCCACTCCCTTGAGGGGACATCATCATAGGCTTCCCAAAACTATTTGGAGCTTTGTTATTCAACCATCATCTTATTTTTAGCATATAGGCCATCTCTCATTATTTGAGAAGACATTGTTTTACCTGTAGTTTGCAACATCTTCCCAAATAGGGCCAAACTATAGATACCTAAATCTGGCCACCAATGACCTCCAACCAGAGTTTTGACCAATTTCCACTTTAAATGCACATTTTGGACTAAAAATACTAAAACATGTTAAATGATGTGAAACTGACATATTTAAGTGCTAATTTTGGCTAGGGTATTCCTAAATGGGGTAAGGTAATTTATGGGCTAGTTAACTCTGATTAGATCATTCTGAGTCAAAATATCAATGTTGCACCTCAGTGCTCTAGATTGTTATTTTCTATCAAACCTCTTACATGAGACATGTGACTTTATTATTTGTTGTTGACAACATCCTAAATGAGAATACGATTCTAATGCATCTGACATCACCTTTCAATTCTAATCCAATCAAAATTTGGACCAATAACAAGACATTCTAATCAATTTGAGTAATTTGTGCACAAAGTGCTTAAGCATGCTTATGAGCTAATTAATCCATATCAAGGCTTAATCAAGAATTATATGGAAACTTGTTGAATACTTATGTTTAGAAATGAATATTGAATATTTGAATCATCAAGTGACTTCTTTTCTTGGGAAGACATCTGTAAGCCATAAATGCCACAAATATCAAGATTCATGCCTCCCATGCCTCATCAATGCCTTCCATGATGACCTTCATGCCTCGTTATTGCTAATTATTCTAATGTTATGATGAGAATAATTATAAATTTAATTCTAAAAATTAAATTAATCCTCAACCACACATCTCAATCTTGAGATGGATGGTTCAGATTGATTCTAAACATTTTCAAAAATTTATAAATAGAGAAGCCATGAACATCATTTTAAAGCTATTTTAGTGAAAAGTTATTATGCTCAAATATCTTCAAAATACTTGGAAATGCAAATTTATAACACAAATGGTTCCAAAAGCTTCAATAAATTAGTGTTATATGCCAAATTGATTCTAAGCCAAGCCAAGCCAACCCACAAGCCAAAGGTGCCAAGAAGAGATGGAGGTAGCCAAGCTTCCATTTCTAAGTATTTTATGAGTAAAATCTGAGAAATCCACCACTACAAAGGCATTTGGAGCATCCAAAAAAGGTGAAGAAATTTTTGTGTTTTATTCCTTACTTTTTAGTTGTGTTTGTCATTTGTTTTTGTTAACTAAGCTTTCTTTAGTCTCTAGGCCTAGAGATATTATGCTAGTTAATGTATTTTTTTCATTTTGTTTTTATTTTGTAACTAACATGACACTAACCATCTTCTCTTGAGTCAAATTTTTAGATCACATAATGAAAATAAAATGAAATAAACATACTAACTAACATAACATCTCTAGACCTAGACACTAGGGAGAGCTTAGTTAACAAAAATAAATGACAAACACAACTAAAAAGTAAAGAATAAAATGCAAGAATTCTTTCACATTTATTGGATGCTCTAAATACCTTTGTAGTGGTTTCTTTCTTAGCTTTTGATCATGAAGTCTTTGGCAATGGAAGCTTGGCTACCTCCATCTCTCTTTGGCACCTTTGGCTTGTGGTTTGGCTTGGCTTGGAATCAATTTGGCATGATAAGACTAATTGCTTGAAGCTTTTGGAACCATTTGTGCATTATAACTTTGCATTCCCAAGTCTTTTGAAGATATTTGAGCATAATAACTTTGCACCAAAATAACTTAAAAATGATGTTCATGTCCTCTCTATTTATAGATTTTTGAGAATGTCTAGAATCAACCTAAACCATCCAACTCAAGATTAAGATGTGTGCTTGAGGATTAAGTTAATTTTTAGAATTATGTTTGTAATTATCTTCATCATGACATTGGAATAAGGGGAAATTAAGAGGCATGGAGGGCATCATGGAAGGCATTGATGATGCATGAGAGGTATAAATCTTGATATTTGTTGTATTTATGGCCTAAGGATGTCTTCCTAAGAAATAAGGTCACTTGATGATGTAGATATTCAATATTTATTTTTAAAAACAAGTATTCAACAAGTTTCCATGGAATTCTTGATTAATCTTTTATTTGGGTTAATTAGCTCATAAGCATACTTAAGCATTTTATGCACAAATTACTCAAATTGATCAGAATGTCTTGTTATTGATCCAAAATTTTACTAGATTGGAATTGGAAGTCCATATCAGATGCATTGGAACCATATTCCCATTTAGAATGTTACCAATAAAAAATAACAAAGGCACATGTCTTGTGCAAAATATTTTATAGGGAAAAGCAATCCAGAGCACCTAAGTGCAAAATTAGTATTTGACTCGAGATGGTCTGATCAAAGTTAGTTGCCCCATAAATTGCATTACCCCATTTAGGGATACCCTACCTAAAATCATTACTTGAATATATCAATTTCAACTCATTTAATATATTTTAGTGTTTTTAGGCCAAATTATATATTTTAAGTAGAAATTGGCCAAAAGACTAGTTGAAAGTTATCGATGGCCAATTTTAGGTGTTTATAGTTTGCCCCTATTTATGAAGATGTTGCAAACCGTAGGCAAAGTAATGTCTTCTCAAAGAATGATAAATGACATGTATGCCAAAAAGAATATGATGGTTAAAGAACAAAACTCCAAATGGTTTTTGGGAAGCTTATGATGATGCCCCCTCGAGGGAGTGGCCATCACATTTATTGATGGACAGTCCCCTCAAAAAGAAATAAGAACAAAAGTGGAATTAACCCATGGTTGAGATTAATCCAAATGAAAAAATGCTTGCATGCATTGATGTAAAAAAGATATTAATTTTCCCAAAAGTGGTTATAATCAAGAATAAAAGTTAAAATAATGATTTGCCCATAGGCAGTTATAATTATTAAGAGGACTTAGATTGGCTAAAGATGATTATGCCCTAGTTAGGGCTTATTAGCAAGCATAACTTAAGGATATAATCTAGAATACAGATTAAAGATGAGTAAGTGAAAAGTGATGAAAATAGATGAATAAAGAAATAAGATTGATCATTAGAAATGATTCAGTTATACCTACCGATGAGGAGATGCTCGTCCTTACGAGTAATGATACAACTAGAATAGCCAATGGGTTAATTTGATCAAGGGTAGGATGGGAGAATTTGCCAAAGTGCCAAGGAAAAACTTTTGTAGCTCCATTGATTGTAGACCTTCCTAAAACTAATTTTTTTTGTAGCATGTGATGGTAAGCTTCATGATACAACACCATGAAGACTTCACCAAAATATGCATAACAATTGACTCCTGATCCAATAAATACTTGAAAATAATGCACCAATGATAAAAACCATGATGACAATGTTGACATATAAATATGGATAGACTCAAAAATAATGTGTGCAAGGAATCACTGAATGCATACATATAGACCGAGTTGAGACAATAGTGCTAAAATCAAACACACATACAATTAAATAAATAAAGAAACAAACAAACTGAAATAAACAAACAAAAAAATAGAAAGTTTGAAAAAAAATCAAAAGAAAGCATCCTAACAATGACCATGCCCCAGTAAGGTGGATCGAGGATAACTAATTAGGCTTAGATAGGACAAATATCTTTAGATTTTAAAAATATTTAAATATTTTTTGAATTTTAAGGTATCTTAACTCGTTAGAGAATGACAAGATACTTGCTCACAAAATGGTGAGAGCATATAGAAAGGGGGACTGATGTGACCTCATCATGAATTAAGCATGACACACATAGTCTTAAAATTACCTCAAGTCATAGTAATTCCAACCACACAAAAGGTAGGAAAAAACCAAATAGGTCCCAACAAGTTATCAAATCTGGCAAATGGCTATTCAAATGAAAACAACGATGAAAAAGTGATGTAGCAATGCATGGTAAACAAGTGTTTCCCCTAGTTTACCCATAGAGGTTTATAACTAAGGTACAATGGCATAGATTAATGATACTAATTTTCTCATAGGCAGTTATAATTAGTAACAAAATTGGTGAAACATTGATTTACCCATAGGCGGTTATAATCAAGTTCACATAAAAAAAACATGGATATAGGATGAAAGATATTTTGCTAGATCAACTATCACACTACTTTCATAGACTATCATTGAAACATAGATTGGATTGATTATTGAAACTTGATCAAAATCCTCTCACAAAAAGTGTAAGAAGAACCAAATGAACTAAGATCAAAATAGGATTGGGTAGGATGACTAAAAATAGGCTTTGGTCTAAATAGGAATGGAATGGTAGGATGTTATGGTCTTGCTAAGGATAATGATGATTTTTGATAATGGGGTTAAAATGGTAGGAGGGTTTCCCCCAAGTGATGGGATGAATGTCCAAAATCTACAATAATGGCAAATGGATATGTAATAATGGCAATGGCATGGTACATGTTTTTGGCTTGGGTGTAGTTTTTGATTCTATTTTCTTGCTGATGGGGAGATGCACATCCTAATCAATAAATGATACAAATAGAATACTTGATCATGTTAATTGCTAACCCACACCTCATCTAAATAACTGCTTTATCAAGAACTTGATGTAGATTTGGATTTCAAGAATGTTGTTGTGTTCTTCCTTGGTCATTGATTCTAATTCCTTCAAGCATCGAGACAAGGTATCTTTGTAGCCTCTACAAAGGAAAGTACAGCCATAGATGGTAAAAAAAGATAAATAATGGATGGTAGATTTGATTGTGAAATGGAATGGTAGATGATAATGGAATGTATAATGGTGGAGAAGTAAATGAAGATTAGGACTTTCAATCACACGTAATGTTGTTGATATCAGATTAGACATAATTTTAGTTGTAGCAGGGCCAAAGACTTGTTCTCTCAATAGGACCACCAATTTTTTTATTATTTGATCTTAAGAGTAGATACCATCTTATTAGGTTGTAGATAGGAAGCTATTTTGATTTGATCTTTGATTTTGTCTTCATTTAATAGTGAAGAAATTTTGTGCTCAGCTATTGGTGCCTCAAAAAGGTTTTCAACAATGAAGTTGTCTTGATTGTCCCGTAGCACCTTCGAGAAGGTTTCAATAAGGAATGTTGACTTTTGAATTTGATTGTCTTCTATCACTTTCAAAAAAATTCAATAGAAAATGCTGAGTTTTGACTTTGATTATCTCCTAGCACCTCTAAAAAGGTTTCACTAGGAGAGTGCTATTTTGCTACATGAATGTGGTCTTGGCCTCCTTGCTCTTCTTAAACTGCTATGTCACCATAGATGTAGTTCAACAAAGTGTGATTATATCATTCCTAATTGACACTTATGGGAGATGGAATGTCAATAATATGGCTATCTTGGTTGATGGTAATGGCCTATGGAATGGTAATGGAATGGGGAGAGGCTACACAATCCTCATAAAAGTTACTAGGATAACTTATGTCGAAGCTGAAGTAATCATCCTCAAAAACTATAGAAGGATCACAAATATATTCAAATTGATGTGTAAGGCATGCGTAACCAATGTTGTAATAGCCATGAATATATGCTTCTTCTAAACTTGATTCTGACTCAAGGGACTCTGAATCTGATGTTGAGACTGATGTTGATTCTAATTTTGATGTTAAATCTAATGTCAGTTCAAGAATATAACCTAACTCTAATTTTTATTCTTCATCTGATAGGTACTCTATTACAATGATGTCTTGCTGAATATTTGATTTTAGATAAGTAAAGACCTATGATGGCATAATGGGCTCCACAATAACTAGTTTATTAAAGTGAAACTCCTCTAAGATGGGAAATAGGTCAAGAGACAACCCCTTAGAGCCTGGCTTGTCAATAGAAGGCTCTTGAAAAATAGGTACATGATCAAGGTAATGATTTGCCCAAAGGTGGTTATAATCATTAAGAAGTGACTCAACAAAGACTGGCTTCTTAGTGTGAGACTCCTCAATAACTAGTATAGGATCAATAGGCAATTTATCATAGATTGACTTATCACAAGTGGTTGATTCAACAAAAACATCTTGGATTGGTGGGTTCTCTTGGTCTTGGTTTCTAATGAGTTGGAAAATACCAATTTTGAACATAGCTTGGTCTTTGAATGAGTGGATTGGTTAAAGTTTGGATGGAATTGGTACTGGATGAGGAATGGTCTTGGATTGGATAATGGTAAGTCCTTGGGGAGCATGATTTCTCATATGAGCTAAACGACAAAGTCCTAAGAAGGTAGCGATAGGGTGGTGTGGAGCATGATTACTCGCACAAGCCAAAGGACTAGGTCCTGGAATGATGAAGGGGCACTGTGGAGCTTGATCGCTTGCACAAACTAGAGGATGAGGTCTTGGTATAGAAATGGTTGGGCATTATGGAGCTTATTTACTCGTACAAGCTAAAGGATGAGGTCTTGGTATAGAAATGGTTGGGCATTGTGGAGCTTGGTTGCTCATACAAACTAAAGGATGAGGTCTTGGTATGAGAATGGTGCAATATTGTGGTCCTAGAATAGAAATAGTATGATGTGGGGGAGCCTGATTACTTGCATAAGTTAAAATATCTAAGTCTTCCTCATAAACCATATCATCCCTGATGTGAGTTGGCTCATAAGCTAATTCTTGACTGTGTTCCATGTACTGATTATTGAAAAGAGGGTATGGATTTGTATCCCAAACAACATTGTTTGTAGTTGGGTCTTCAAAGTCCTCTTCATACCAATCAAGATCTCAAGTTGGATCGTAAGTTTTTTCTTGACTTTGTTCCCATGAATGATTAATATGAGGTAGATAGATATCTTTCTCACAAACCATATTAACATCATTGGGGTCTTGACAAAAGCCATAAAAGTCATTTTTTGTAGCCACTCTATCATAAGTTGGATTTTAAGTGATCCTACCATAAGTGTAGCTAGACATATCTGCATAAATGATAAAAGCTTTGAAACAAAAAAGGCTTAGAGTTTTACAAACTTTGAAAAACTATGTTCAAAAGACAAATGGTTCAAAATTGGTCTAACTTGGTAAAAAGGTGGAAATGTATCTTCCATGTGGTATGAAGGTAGAGTTGTATCTCCAAAATGGTTTGTGTTAATAATTAGCATAAAACAGCCTAACACCAAATGTCTAATGTTAAATGTCATACACATAAAAGCTCAAGTATCTGAATAAAAATCAGCATGTCAAAGGTCTAGGTCAAAGTGTTCCAAACAAGGTCTAAACTAAGAAAGGGAAAAGTTGAGTTGCTAATTCTTTTGTCTAAATGTGGAGTCAAAATCTAGGCTCAAAAAAACATGCATATGTTAATACTTTTGGCCAAATAACGTCAAAAGCTAGACTTGAAACAAAGGCTAATGTGATTTAATTTAATCTAACAAGTTTGGAAACAACTTTGACATAGACCCATCACATAGAATTAAACATAAACATGATCAATTTACATAAGACATAAGATAAAAGGTTATTTAAGAAAGGTTGTGTTCTCCCAAATAAAGGCACAAAAAATGATAAGGATAGGCTTTAAATAAACAAACCATCAATAATTTTCAAATTTAGGTAATCGATTAACTAAAGTTATGGAGCCCAAAAGATAAAGATCTATGTATCAGCCTCATGAATTGAGGCCTAAATAGAAATCAATAAATGTTTAGATCCAAAATTAACAAGGCTAATTGAAAACTCAATGTTGAAAACTAGAATATGACCAAACAGGCTAGACAAGATTGGACAGCATGATAACACAACACAAAGGTCCAAATGGTATACATGACATGGTTTGAAACAAATGGTTTTTGATACAAGGTGAAACAAGTCTTGAAATAAATTGAGTAGCCTAATGATGTAATCATGCTTGAATTATGTGATTAATTCTATATTTCAAAAGACTCAAAGGCAAAAGTTTTTAACATGTTTTGGGCAGCATAACACTACCCTCCTCAACTCAAATGGCATACACACAAACAAGTTTAAAATTTTTCAAGGTATAAGTATGGTGTAAAATGGCCAGCATAACACTTCTTTAGATAAAAGATTAATGCATATACACATTGGTTTTGACATGGCTTTATGAACAAACAAATAAGTTTTAGTCTCAAAACATACCAAGTAAAAATGACCAAAATACACTAAGTATAATCGTCTAAATCCTAGCAAGGGTATGGTAAAATGGGGTTGACTAAAACTAATTGATTTTTAATCATTTTAAGGGAATCAATTACACAATGAATTTCATGTCAAATGATGTAAAATACAAGCACAAAAATAAGGTGACCATGGCATTGGCTAGTTGTAAAAAGGTTTAATCTTTTTTACAACCACTACATCTTGTTATTCACTCAGTGTAATGTGATGTCCAAATGTAGATATGTCCCATGTGCAACTCTTAAGGAGTCAAATGAATTCAATGTCAGGAGATAAAACCCTAGGTCAAATCTTTCCTAAAGAACTCATAGGAGGTGATGAAGTTCCCCTCACAAGCCAAGTTTGCATAAAAATAAAGAAAGCATGAAAGTAGAAAGAACTCAGGGTCATTTTCAAGGTCACCCAAATTTTGATGAGTTTTTGGGGAGTGCTTTAGATGACTTTATTTATAAGCTTTGGACTAGGCTACTTACAATAGGAATGGCACTTTTGATTCCAAGGGTTCCTTAAAGGGGACAAATAGAAGAACATACATGCAACATTCCTCTTTTTACCAAATAAAAATCTGATTAAATAACTATTAAAAAAAAGAATTAACAAGTGTGTTCAATTTTAAACCCAAATAAAAAATTTGGTGGTGTTCATTTGACCCTTTAGTCTTAAGATTGTGAACTTTAAAAAAATTCATTTAAGCATCTAAATTTTTTGTTAAACACCAAAACAAGGTTCCTAATTGATTTTTAAGCATGCAAAAGGTGATCTAAAACATGTTTTTATCAAATGTCAAGCTTGGTCCTACATAAAAAATGTTAGCATGTCCATTAGCTTTAAAGTTATTTTTGATTTGAAAAAATAAACTAAAAAAAAATAGCTCTCAAGTCTGTATTTTAAGAAAAACATAGTGATCGACGTTGGTTATATACAACTGATGATGGTGACTTTGGGTAATCGATGTCGATTATCTTACTAACATCAGTTATAATAATGTGACTATCTCAATAGGTTTCTAACCGATGTCATTTTTGATAACTAACATCGGTTAAGCTATGCAACTGATGTCAATCTTACTTGTCGATGTCGATTACTGTGTAAAACCATGGCAAACAAAAACAACAAAATAAAGTTAGAAAATCAATTTGTAAGAGTTTTAAGGGTCCAAATAAATATTTTAGAGTTGTAAAATAATATTCTTTAGGTGTGAGATGCATCTAGTCCCATTGGGCATGGAATTATGTGATCTACGAATTTGACTCAAGAGAGGATGGTTAGTATCATGTTAGTTTCAAAATGAAAATAAAATGAAAGAAACACACTAACTAGCATAACATCTCTAAGTCTAGACACTAGGGAGAGCTTAGTTAACAAAAACAAATGATAAACACAACTAAAAAGTAAGGAATAAAACACAAAAATTCTTTCACCTTCCTTGGATGCTCCAAATGCCTTTGTAGTGGTGGCTTTCTCAGCTTGTGCTCATGAAATCCTTGGCAATGGAAGCTTGGTTACCTCCATCTCTCCTTGGCACCTTTGACTTGTGGCTTGGCTTGGCTTGGAATCAATTTGACAAGATAACATTAATTGTTTGAAGCTTTCAGAACCATTTGTGCATTATAACTTTGCATTCCCAAGTCTTTTGAATATATTTGAGCATAATAACTTTGCACTAAAATAGCTTAGAAATGATGTTCATTTTCTCTCTATTTATAGATTTTTGAGAATGTCTAGAATCAACCTAAATCATCCATCTCAAAATTGAGATGTGTGGTTATATATTAATTCAATTTTTAAAATTAAGTTTGTAATTATCCTCATCATGGCATTGAAAAAAAGGGAAATTAAGAGATATGGAGGGCATCATGGAAGGCATTGATGAGGCATGAGAGGCATGCATCCTGATATTTGTGGCATTTATGGCCTAGGGATGTCTTCTCAAGAAATGAGATTATTTGATGATGCAGATATTTAATATTCATTTCTAAAAACAAGTACTCAACAAATTTCTATGAAATTTTTAATTAAGCCTTGATTTGGGCTAATTAGCTCATAAGCATGCTTAAGCATTTTGTGCACAAATTACTCAAATTGATCAGAATGTCTTGTTATTGGTCCAAAATTTGACTGGATTGGAATTGGAAGACCATGTCAAATGCGTTGGAACCATATTACTATTTAGGATGTTACCAATAACAAATAACAAAGGCACATGTCTTGTGTAGAAGATTTGATAGGGAAGATCAATCCAGAGCACCTAGGTGCAAAATTGGTATTTTGACTCAAAATGGTCTGATCAAAGTTAGTTGGCCCATAAATTGAATTACCTCATTTAGGGATACTCTACCCAAAATCAGCACTTGAATATGTCAATTTCAACTCATTTAATGCATTTTAGTATTTTTAGGCCAAATTGTGAATTTAAAGTGGAAATTGGACAAAAGACTAATTAGAGGTTATTGATGGCCGATTTTAGGTGTCTACACATCCTAACATCTACATAGATTTATAATACACAATTATACATGCTTTCTTTTCTAGTTTTTCCTAGATTAAACTTGATTGTGTTTCCTATGATTCTTCCATTTCAAGGGCATTTGAATATGCCATTATTTTAAGGATGTACACCACTTATCTATTTGTATGCCTTGGGCATGTGCCCAGGTCCCTTATGTGTGATTTCTTATTTTCATATGCAAATATTTGAACATGTCCTTCTTTGTGGCTCTAAGCCAAATTGCATTTTGCTTGCGTATGTGTATATTTGAGCATGTCTTTGTATATTTTCATTCTTAAATTTAGTGACATGTGCCCATGTACCTTGTATTGTGGTACTTTGGCCTATTATAACATGCCTCATGTGTTTGTATATATGCTTCTACACCATGACACTTATATTTTCTTGTCACACGCACACACACACACACACACACACACACACCAATTTTTGATATCATGAGGGACTTCATGCATCTACCCTTCTTACTTGGGTGTTGTGATGGACATCATGCCTCATCCTCCTAGGTAGTTACTCAGATTTATTATTATATACATTGATTACATCTATCTTGACACCCTTGTGCAATTCTAGATTATAACATACATTTTATTTTACTTATGCTTATATACATTTACATTCTAATTTTATGTTTGTACATTGTATTAGAATATCATGCACATGCTTTGGCTAACACATTTTGTAAAGCTAATTTTTTAGAAGGTAGTTATTACATAGATTTCATAACTACCCTCAAAAGAGGAGGTATTCATAGGGGTTTATCATAGAGATTAGGCCCCTGCTTTGTTTTTCACAAATAAATTTCAGCACAAATGCTCAATTTTAGAAATCAGACACAAGGCAGAGATAAGAAAAAATAGAGACTCTGACAACAATTCAAATCACCCAGATTTTAGACTAGGCAAACATTAGCACCAAGATTTGGACACTAGTGTCATATGACACTACTATCCACTATAGGGTGCTACTCTCTAGTAGCCCTAGATTTAGGATAGTCCAAATTATTCAAACTAGTACACCTGGTATAGAACAAATTTGCACAGATATAGTCACAAGTTTGACAATTATATTCAAATTTTACTTAGATATATTTAATACAAATGAGATTCATACCAGTTACTCAGGTTTGGGGCATCATGCATTGCATGATCACTCTCACATTCAATTAAGTTACACATATTCAATTGTTACATAGTTCAGATTTAGTATACTTGATTTAACAATTTTGGGAATATTAGGGTTTTATTCACAATTTAGTTAAAGAGTCTAGATTGATAAATCAGTAAATAATATGCAATAAATAAGATACTAATTTGTGAAATTTATTTATAATTAAATGTTTTCTAAAAATGGTAATAAAAAGGAGAAAATAAGACTTAGCTTAAATTGTATTGATCTGACTGAGACAGGGTATGATATTCACTATACAGATCTAGGACACTATCACAAATAAGATTTTGAATTTCATTTTATAATTAGATAAGAGCGTTGAAAATGGATAGGAGTGGCATCGATGTTGTAGTCCTTATTTGACATTGTTTATCTAAGAGTTTGAGCTTTCTAGGTTTTATTCAGTACGTTTGTGTGACATTATCTTTGAATTTGTGAAGCTTTGATGTCAATAGTTCTCCCTATAGAGTTGATTTTTTTTGTTTATAACCCTTCAATGTTCTTGAATAAAACTTTTAAAAATAGGAAAAAGAGGTTAGTGTGTGTAATACGCATTGGACATGCTTCACACCCCATGTATGGGCATGCTACCTACATACCAATACTCTGAAGAGGGATCAAGCCATATGTTGTTCTCCCTTTAAAAATGCTTGGTGTAATTGTGATATGAGAATCAAGAAATGATAAATTATATGTGCTTGAGGTGGGTAGGGACTGGTGTTGAGATTTAGATGTGCTTAGGACTATATTGGATGGTTGTATGCAGGGAATAGGGAAGATTGTTTGAGTAGATTCACTTATATTCTTGCTTGTTTGATAATATTTTCCAACCCCTTCCAAATGATCTTTGAATGGGCTTTTATAAGGATCTATTGGTCATGGATTAAATTTGCTTGCATTATTTTGACAAGGATAAGGATGGAAAACTGGAAGGAATTAACGATTAGAGCTAGAAATGAGCTTGGAAAACAACACCAAAAGTGAATAATAATGGCACTGGTGCTCCTATCGTAGTTGGGTTCTATTATCTTGGGTAGACATGACCTGAGGAGATGGATTGGCCATGAAAAGAGGGTCTTGGCTCAACTAAAATCAGGTCTGAAAGGCTATAGATGACTAGAAATCAATGAAAACAAGCCTATGAGGGTCATGAGAGAAAGTAAGAGGGACCTACGGGTTGGGTGTTATTAGTCATGCTCAAGTTACCATTTTTTTAAATTTTATATGACTACATTTACCCCGCTTTATTCTAGTGATGCAGCAAAGCAAAATACTAGGATAAAAGAAAAAAAGAAAATGTACCTAAACTTATCTACAAGGGTGAAGCTCATGAAGCTTATGTGATGTTGGGTGTGCATAGAGAGAGCATGTTGTGAAGTGTAAATCTGCAAGAGAAAACAAATGGCAGATTAGTTATTACTAGATATGCTATATCTAAAATAAGAACACACAAAGCTAGGTAAAAGAGAGGAAGAGAGAGGAATGAATACATCTCACTGGATACGTAGACCAATACAAAACCTTTTGTGATGCTGAGTGATGTTAAGTAATGTTAGATGTGTGTTGTACCAAGAGTAATATCACAAACGGATTTAAGTGCTCAATTCCCTATAAAGTGGCTCAAGAATGCAAAGGTTAGCCCTTTGGCTCCATCATCACATAATAAGTGAAACTAGGTGTTCATGTGTGTGTTGACTGATGTTTGAACTATGTGTCCAATCCCTCTAAATAGGTGGCTCAAGAATACAAAAGGTAGCTAGACCTTTGACTCCATCATTACCCCATAGAGTAAAGCTGTAAGCTGATACCTATATGGAATGTGTGTCATATAAGATGGATCCTGAAGTCCATGAATGTACTATGATCTGATAATGTTGGCATGAATAATCAAATGTATGCTGGAAATTAAGCCACTCTTGGCCATTCCAAAAGATGGAGATTAGGCTTGTATGAAAGCCACTTCAAAACTGAGAAACTAGCTTAGATGGAAGCCACTCAGGAACTCCAAAACTTAGAAGTTAGGCTTGTATGAAAGCCAAACCAAAAATGATGTCAACCACCTGCAGATGAGGTAAGGCATTCAACTGTTGAGAATGTATGGATAATGTTGAACTAATAAAAAAAGTAAACAAATGTGCTTCACACATTACCCCCAATCACTGGTGTCTAAAACATGGATTATGATCTGGAAGTTATACCAACTACCTTATCTAAAATTATAAATAAGAGCCATCATGCCATGCATGATGTTCCTTATATTTGGATTCTCTAAGAAAAATTATACTAAAACTACTGACTCTGGTCTAAATTGTAGCTGATAAAACTGTAACTGAATTTACCTTTTTGTCTATTTTTGAAAAATTTACTTTTTCTATTATTTAAACAAGAATACTAGAAATGGATAGTAGCACCACTGATGTTGTAGTCCAGTCTCAGTGATATTGTCTTGGGATAAATCTGATGACTATTATGGATTCTTGACTATCTACTTGATTTGTTTTGACTAGTTTGATGTCTAGTTATTGTTCTAAGTATTCTGAAACTAGATTTTTTGGTCGATATGAGTTCTGATCTTTGTGATAAAATCCATGTTTTTTTATCCCTCTATTGAGGGTAGGAATAGAGACCCTATAATGAGTTGTAATGAGATATTTTTAGATCAACAAGGGTCTATCTAGAGAGATATAACAATGTGATAGCATGTGTAGTGTACTGAACTAGAATTTAAAGTCTAGTTAGTTGTTAGTTAGAGGGATGAAGAATGATGTCCATCATGACATCCAAGAAAATATGAATAATACATGATATGGATCAAGGCATTGCAAAGAATTGAAAATAATCAGGCAACAAACACACAAAATAAGAAGTAAAAAGTGTACAAGTGTAGCCAAGGGGCCAAGTAAATAAGGGACATGGGCATATGTCACTCAAACTAAAAATCAAGCATACAAGGCATTTTCAAATGACACATACATATATAATTGAAACAATCAATTTGGCATGAAAGCCACAATCACATAGAGGAGTGCAAGAAAAATACATTTACAAATGTCCTAAGGCACACACATGAATAGAAGCAAAGAACATTGACAGATGTCCCAAAGCACATACAAGAGACAAACAAGAACTGAGAAAATGCAATTGTATCAGGCTAATGCTAAGCAAGAAAAGAAAACATGTAATAAACTAGAGGATACAAAAACATATAACTAATCAAAACAAGAGTAAAAGTATGCAAGACATGTTAGTACACGACTAGATATATTCAAAGAAATACATAAGTGTTAAATACTAGTGAGTGTTGATAGAGTAATCTATGTAAGCTAGTAAATAATGTATATCAACATGATAACTAGAGTGTGTGGTGTAGGAATGACATAACCTAGATGGTGTAGTCATGTAGAATATGCTTTCAGTGGGTATGTAGATCGATGTGTGTCTCGATGTAGAAGTAAGATGCCCCCTCAATGGGTAGAGTGAAGCAATCAAAGAGTTGGATATCACAACACACACTCAAAGAAGATCAATTGAAGAATGGTAATGTAGATAAATCAACAAATAATAACATAACACAAAAAATGTAAGTATAACATAGTAGTAGCAATGTAAAGCATGGATGATGCATACAATCAAAATGTTTTTATATTTTTGAATTATTGAATTGTTTTTGTATTTTGAAATTTTGTATTGTTTTTGTATTTTTGAAATTTTTTGAGCTATGTACAATCAAGCATAAGAAACTATGTATAGATAAGCGGGGAAAGGATGATAATAACTGATGAGTCTCATGGGAGACTCCCTATCATGTATCCTATATCAAGGAGAGGGATCATGCGTGATCATAAAGCATGATGAAAATGCTGAGACTGTGGCTCTGAAAACTATATATGTTGTAAATGATCTAAAATATTTGAAGTAGAAACCAATTATGGGGTCCCCCTATAAATCTAAGAATTGGATGTAACTATAGGGCTCTTAGGGACCCATCTAGTAATAAGAGAAGCTCTCTGAATATGTAATCTATGTTTAGATACAGGAGATCTCAATGAGACTGGCCTGGTTATGAATATTGTAGTTGGAAGCTATATAGAATCTTGAAGCTATGGAGGTGTATGAACCCTCTATGCTGGTGATGGATGCCTCAACTATGTTTGAACCTATAATGAAGGAGGAACTATAACTGGTGGAGAAACTAGAACTTGAAGTTGTACTAAAATTGGTGACTGTACTATAGAAGATGGATCTGAAGTGGAGAGTGGGAACTCATATGAAACTCCACAAACTATAATAACCTGATTAGTGTGAATGAATTTCATGCATCTTTGAATTGTATAAGAAACTACTCGAAGTTTCTAAATTCATGGTTGACCAAGTAACATACTGAAAAATCCTACACTAGGAACTATAGTGAATGCTATGGTGATGTATGTTGGACCAACCTATAGAGGAAGTACAATCTCACCCAATGAACTCTATACATGCCACTAAATCTATTGATAATTATGTCTATCAGTGTAATATCATGCTTGGAATATATTAAATGTTGTAATAATGTCATAGTACACATGTTCACACTAGATCCATTGTCTATGAGAACACTATGAATATGATGATTATGAGTGTGAGATCTAATAAAGAGTGCATGATAATCTGAATCATCCTCGATGATCTCTTGCTCTGAGAAGGAGATGGAAGTTCTAGTTGAAACTATGAAACTGTATACACCAATCATGTTTCTCAAATTATGTGTCTCAATTGAAGGTACCATGTATGTATCTGGTGGTGGATGTGCATGATATGCATGGTGAACTTCTAATGTGTCCCATGTCTCTTATTTGGAATGTTGTGTAAAAGGATCTAAAAATATTTTCAATGATTTATCCTATGTTTGCTTTGCCTAAAGAGGCTCAACTAAAGTGCCAAAATCAATATGATTTCCATATATTAAATCATGTATCTTATGTCTCAAACTAATGCATCTATTTATTGTATAACCTGGTGCTCTATGAAACTCATAAAATGTATGTTGATCATATCCCCGTAGAAGAGGCTTTGTTGGGTCAACTCCTGAATAGGAGGGAGAGATATGATGTTAAAATCCAATAGTTCTTGTAAAAATCTAGCTAAAGAAACTAGTAGATTGGTGAAGGTTCATCAAGGAGGTGTTGATAAAACCACTCATTGAGGGGGCTTTGAGGCTGCATTAACTATAGGTTGATTCTGACTCTTGTTATCATTAACCTTTAATTTATATGGGACTTTGTCATTACTCTTGTTTGCTATGTCTGAGATACTTGTGTACATGAGTTTGCCTATTGAAATTAACTTGACTTTTCTTTCCTTTAGTGTGTGACACCATTCAGTGAAAGAAGAGAATCTTTTGAAAATAATTGATTCATGCAAAGCTAGTATAAGACTATGTTTGAAGAGATCTTGTAACTCTTGATTGGCCATGGGGCCAATCATCGTAGCCAAGATAGTCTTATATCGAAGAACATAATCTATGAGATGCTCATTTGACCTTTGTTTCTATTGTGCAACTTGAGCATATGAAACATTATCACCAATGTTAATGTTGAAATGAGCTAGGAACATGTTAGCTAAATGATTGAATGCACTAATCGATTGATTTAGTAAACTATAGAACCATTGTAAAGTATAATATTTTAGGCTCCATGGAAATATCTTGATAAGTAACCAGTCATTTGGTATATAGTCCAAGCATGTTACGTGAAAATATCTCAAATGTGTCTCTAGATCACCCTTGCCATCATATAGAGTAAGCTTAGGTTGAACAAAACCTTGTGGTAAGGGTGTAGAATCAATGTGACATGTCAATGGTGTATGCAGAAGAGCACATGAATCCAAAACTTGCTTAGGTATAGAGGAACCTTACTCAAGATGTATCACCTTGGATTGAAGAGATCTTATCTCTTGCACAAGGGCTGCCACATCAGGAGATAGGGATATACTAGTTGTAGTTGGTGGAATAGAGGCAAGTTAGGTTGCTATAGGGGGTTGTTGAGACATAGTTGCCCCTGTAGTCTCATTTGTAACTAGATGCTCTTTAGGAATAGAAAACTCAACTTGTTTAGCCCTTTTTATTTTCATGATAGATTGTAATATAAGAGTATGATCTCGAGGCTATTCTCTGAGTCTTTCTCTAAAACTTTGGAGGATCAAATCTTTGTTGAGTATAACTTCATTATCAATAATGGGTGGAAGCAGATTAGTAGTCTAATGTGGTGGAGCATGAACATCAATGTGTACGTCATCATTGGTATTCTCATATTTCTCATTGTTTGAATCATTCTCATTGTAATTGATGTAATCTAGATGTGTATAATCTATGGTTGGAGTCTGAATGAGTTGTTTATCCATAGTATAAGGTCGAGTTAAAGGAATTTGGGTGAATTCAGGAGGATTTCCACTAAGTATTGCACTTCATCTTGAAGGAAGAGATGCAAGTAAGTTAGGTGGCATAAGGAAAACAAAGTGGATAATAGTAGAAAAGATTAAATAGATATAATCTAAACAAGGAACTAGAATGTGCATAAAAATGATACAGAGCTTACAGACATATAAGGTGATACCTCAAGAAGTAATGGGACCTAGTATATGTAACTAGGGTTTGAAAGATAATGATTTTGATAAATTACTATAAAATTTTGAAATTGAAAGTAAATTTTTTAGTAGAATATGCAACTAAAAATTTAAAAATTTATTGAAAAATTAGTGATTTAATAGGACCTAGTGGATGCAACTAGGGTTTAGAAAAAGAAATATTTTTGAAAATTACTATTGAATTTTGAAATTTGAATAGATATTTTAATTTTAATATGCTAATAAAAATTCAAAAAATTGTTGGAAATTTACTGGAAAAATACTAGGACCTAGTATGGACAACTAGGGTTTGAAAGAAAATTATTTTAAAATTTACTACTAAATTTTAAAATTTGAAATGAATTTTTTATTTAAATATTCAAGTAAAAATTCAAAAATTTATAATAAAAATAAGTAGGAATTTTACCCTAGGGTTTCTAGGGTTTTGTGCACAAATGAAGTAAGTTAGGTTCACCAAATGATTTAACAATTTTGGAAATATTGGGGTTTTATTCATAATAGTTAAAGGGTCTAGATTGATAAATTCATAAATAATATGCAATAAATAAGCTATTGATTTGTGAAATATATTTATAATTAAAGATTTTTTAAAAATGGTAATAAAAAGGAGAAAATAAGAATTAGCTTAAACTGTGCTAATCCGATTGAGACAGGGTCTGATATTCACTATGCAAGCTTAGGACACTCACAAATATGATTCTAACTTTTGTTTTTTGACTGGATAGGAGCACCAAAATTATACAGGAGTGGCACCAGTATTGTATTCCTTGTTTAACATTGTTATCTTGAGAGTTTGAGCTTTCTAGGTTTTGTTCGACAGGTCTGTGTGACACTGTCTCTAAATTTACAAAGCTTTATTGTCAACAGTGCTCCTTGTAGAGTTAATTTTCTTCATTTCTAAGCCTTCAATTTACTTGAATACAACTTTGGAAAATAGGAAAAAAGGATTAGTGTGTGTAAGATGCATTGGACGTACTTCATACCCCGTGTGTGGGCACGCTGCCTATAGGCCAATACTCTAAAGAGGGATAAAGCCATATGTTGTTCTCTCTTTCAAATTTCTTGCTGCAATTGTGATATGAGAATGCAAGAAATACTAAACTAGATGTGCTTGAGGTGGCTAGGGATTGGTGTGGATATTTAGATGTGCTTAGGACTAAACTTGATGGTTGTATGTAAAGAATAAGGAAGATTACTTGACTGGATTCACTTGTATTATTATTTTCTTGATAATATTTTCTAACCCCTTCCAAATGATCTTTAATGGGCTTTTATAGGGATATATTGGTCATGGATTGAATTTTCTCATGTTAGGTCGATAAGGATAAGGATGGGAAACTAGAAGAAATTGATCGTTGGGGCCAGAAATGAGCTTGGACAACAATTCCAAAAGTAGACAATAGTGGCACCAACACACCTATCCTAGTTGGGTGCTATTGTCCTGGGCAGACAAGACCTGAGGGGATGGGTTGGTCATAAAAAGAGGGTCTTAGCTCAGCTAGGATCAGGTCTAGAAGGTTGTAGGTGATTGGGAATCAGTGAAAACAAATCTATGAGGGTCGAGAGAAAGAAAGAGGGACCTATGGGTTGGGTGTCATTATTCATGCTCAAATTACCAATTTTAAAATTTTATATAACTGCAATACTCAAATACTAGATTAAGGGCATGTATGCAGCATATAGTTTTCATGTACTCAACTACACACAAGTTGATCAGATGGAATGCCAAATTTCATGTCATTTTTTATGTTCTATACACTTGTTATCACATTCCAAGTTGTCACCAAATTCATGCCTTACTCCATCTATAGTGGTTGGCATTCCTGAGTGGCCCAGAGCCGCCTAATATACCTGAGTGGCCATAGAGCTGACATACATAGTTGGATTTTATTGATTAGATAATTTAAACACTTTGCACATTTTGGTTATAGATGCATCTACTTTACATAAGTGGTTAATGATGGATTCATGACCTACTTTAATTCTTCAACCACCCACGTGAGAGGGTTAGACACACTTATAGTCTTATTCAAACTATTCATAGATTAGGATCCAGTGAATAGAGGTGGGAAATGATGGAGTCAAAAACTAGATTGAGTTCTTGATCCATCCATATGAGGATTGAGCAAGCTATCAGCTCAGTCCAAGCTATTCAATGATATGATCACTATGTACGCTCACACGCACAAGTTGTCATTAGATTTAGTTTGCATACCCAATAAGGTGTATTTGTTCCTTTCCTCTCTCTTTATTCAACTTTACTCAGTTAGTTTATTTCAAAATAGTATTTTGATTTTGATCATCTCCTAAGTAAGAACCAAATTTTGCATGTTTCATTGAAGGTTGTTTCTTTGGATGGTGTTTTACATATGTAGACCCATATGCACATAGTTAGATTCATTTACACAGGCTTCACTTCTAAGGTAAGTCCAGGTACACTTCTTTTTCCTTTATACTAGTCATTTTGCTTTGATATATTTATAACATTAAAGGGAGGCAAATGCAATCACCTAAAAGTGGTAATTGGATGTTAAGAGTGTCACTTAAGTTAGCATATCCCTATTTTAGTCCTAGACCTATCTTAGAGCCTTTACCACACTTTTTTAGTCATTGTGCTGACAATAGACCTCTACAATAAATGAAAACACAATCCTGTGACTATCTTCTTATACCCCAACCCAGTTTTTCCAATAGTCTGCTAGGTGGACATTAACAACACATTTGGGACACTATAACCACATGGTGCTAGTGTCCCCAACTAGGCACCACTATCTTTATCCCTAACTCTTTTTAACATATACTTTTTCAAATGTATACCCCTCCTAAGGTTAGCCTAAGGATATTTTCTTATCCACACAAGCTACAAATATCTTTAAATACAAGTCTAATTGAACTTTATTCACTAGATGAAAAATAGATGCAAAAGTCTATTCAAACAAAAGACAAGTTGAGTAAAATTAAGGTATTTAATCCATATTCTACCCTACTTCTACATACTACCATCTACAATAGTTCTAAGCTTAGTTTTCAAATATTTTAAATCTCAAGCATATTCAAGGCATCTAAATATACTCTCATTCTAGCACTCACTTGCACTTACATCAAACACTAGGTGGGAGAACTACATTGGGCTTGATTCCTCTTTGGAGTATTGGTATGTAGACAACTCTCTTGACAACAAGGTGTTGAGGATGTCCAACCTATTCTATTAATGAATATAATTATTTCTCATGCTATATTTTCAAGGAGGATTAGGGTTTACATGTTAAATCAAGTTTTTCAGGCACAACATAAAGTTCTAGATTTCATACACGAAGAAATAGGACCTAAAAACACAGGTGTAGGTGCTCCCAAAAAATAGGAATAGCCCTGTAAAGGGGACATTAGCACCACATTGAGAACACTACAACAACATGGAGCTACTGTCTAGGTGGGGTGCTACTATCCTGTGAATAAATATATTCTAGAATCCTGTTGATGACACTTAGAACTATCCAAAACTCAATTTTCAAAACCTAGACATCTGCGATAGTCACTTTCTATATAAGTATATATTCATTCCTATTATTGCTATTTTTAGAAAATCAAAGAAGGTCAAATTTTATAACAAATTTGTACTTAATTATTACAATTTATTTAACTGGTTTAGACATCTCATCCCTTTAACCAAACATATGAATTACATGTGTAAAACCCTAAAAGGTTAAATCATAAAGTTATATTTTTTTATAATCAGAGAGGATTATCTTAAGGGAGGCTTGGATGGCTAGCTTAAACAGAAATCATATTTTCTACATGGATCTTTAAGATCTATGTTTAAGTTTGGTTTGAACAAAATTGGGTAAAACTTCATATTTTACTTAGGTGCTTCACTAAATTTTGTGTATCTAATATAATTAATGTTAGAGTATGATTTATCTTATGTAGTCACAGACATGTGAGAAAAATCCTTATGTTTATCTTAGCTTCAAGGTATTTGATGGTGAATTTATGGTTTAAAAACTTTTATAAAGGGTAATCTTCAAGGGCCTATCATTTCACATTTTTTGGGTCATTGTAAAATTGAAAACATTTATACTTATATTATGATTTTGAGTGAGTTTATTTGTGTGTGATTTTTTTCCCATTGGATTGTTGCAGTGATAAAGGGCATGACAATCTAACATGTCTATCATTTTACATTTTTTGCGTCACTGTCAAATTGAAAACATTAATAATTATATATTAACTCTAAGTTTTTTTTTATACATATTTACCTCTTTTTCCAGTAAGTTGTTGCAGTGGTGAAGGGTAAGGAAATATAACATATATGCCATTTTATATTTTTTGGGTCATTGTAAAATTGAAAAAAAATATACATATATTCTAATTTGACTTTTTTTGTGTGCATATTTACCTTTTTTGCCACTAGATTTTTGTAGTAGTGAAGGGTAGGGCAATCTAACATGTCTTTTGTTTTTTATTTATTTTTACTTGTGACATTTTTTCTTTAGATTATGGGAGGCATGGATATCACGTTAGTGTCAATCTTTATGGAAGGTTTAGTTAATAACCAACCAATAGTTTTCATCTTTCATCACATGCTTATTTCAAGATTTGTGTTATTGATTAGTGATATGTGAAAACTCTTCTAGCTGCTATGTAACATTTCCATCAAGGAAGTTTTATAGTAGCACATTGTTTTCTTATTTTGATATTTTTCTATGCTATTTTGATCTTAGCTTGGGAGCTCCCTTAGGGTAGGTTGTATTTTCTAGCATTAACTATACTTTAGGTATATGTGTATGAGTATTCTTTATTTCTTTTTTTCTTTATTCTATAGTGGTATGTTCATGCCAATCAATATTAAAAAGCCTCTATTTGAGGGGTTATGATAAATCAAAAAATTATAAAATCCTTATCGAATGCTATGGTTTAGTGCTTTGGTGTGAATTTATAGTGATTAATAAATTGATCCATGTTTTATATCAATGTTTTCTTAAATTATATATTGGAATAAATGAGTTATCATTCTATTACAAAGATTTAACTTATTCTCTACCATGATATTTGTTGATCTCGTTTCTGGATCATTTGTTTTCTAGGGTCTACACGATATAACAATATTGGACACCAAAGTAAACTTGTGACATGATGATTGTCTTCTACTTTTTTCATTTTTGAAATTTCATTTTCCTTATATATATTTTATTTTGCAAAGAGTGGGCAAGAACTGATCCATATTGCTTCTTTTCTCTAGAGTTAATGGCTATTTGTCTTTGTTTTCAAAATGGTTTCGTTTCATTCCCTTTGCTCATATGATTTTATATGTTGTAGACATGTAATATTAACATCTATAAAAATAATGTTTATACAATAAATAACAAGTTTATTTTGGTAGTATTTCTCATATGCTAAATTAATATATGTTACATCTATCAAAAACCAATTAATTATACCCAAAGTGAGTGATCTATAAGTTGGAAGTACAGATGGATTTACTTGGGTTGTCAATTTGTAGGAAACATTATAAAATAGATGGTTTGCTTCCCAATATCTATTTATAAAAAAATTAAGGAAATCACTTGGTAGTGTAGGCAATAAATCTAAATTATATAGCACCTCAATCTTGTATACTTGGTAAGTACTTATCATGGTTGTACCCTTCTAAGACCTCCTTACCGACTAAAGGATCACATCTGATATATCTTGTGTCTATTGCTTATCTCTTAGTCCGAACATATGTTATTCTGATGACCAGGCCTTATGTACTGCTCAAAATGCAATAAAACTATTTATTGGTGGGGATTGTTAGGTCTCATGTTTATGAACTAATTTGTGACTGTACCTAGTGTGTAGGTGAAAAAATGGAGAGAGGAGGCATTCAAAAAGGACTTCCAAGATGAATATAGTGAGCCCCTTGAATTCACAAGGTGTGAGGAATATTTGTTAATTTGCATATCAGTCAAACCATGCAGAGAAGGAGATGTTGCAACAGAGATAGATATGTTGATTTATTTAGTTGTGAGGATAGAAAGAGATGAGAAGGTGAAAACTATCTTTGAGATGGTATTAGAGAATGTGGGTAATCATTTGGATGCCAAAATATATGTTGAATATATAGTGATGATATTGGTGATGAGAGAGGAGATGGTAGCCATAATGAAAAAAGAGCTGAAAATAGTGAAGAGTGATAGAAGGATGAATCCAACATCAAGTTGGATAATGAATAGATAAATTCAAAAAGGCTTTAAGAGGATGTGGTCACTCTGCAGTGGGTTTAATCTCACAAGAGTAAGATGCAAGAACAAGCATCTTGGTTAATGTGGTCAAATGAAGATAGGTTTCAACCCACAATAAAATGCAAAGCGGAAAGGATGAGCCTTTTGTGGAGGAGGACGAATTATGGTAGGTATAATCACACAAAAAGAGGAGTAAGAAGAAGAGAGAAAGAAGTGCAGAGGTAAGAAGAGAAGAAAGTATATGCAAGTGAAATAAGATATATTTATTACTTATCCTACTCAGTAATATCTAAGCTCGGTTAAGGTAATAAACTATCCTCTTAATAATACTTTGTTATAATAGGGTCATGACCAATAATAGATTCACTAAACATATACTAAGGGATCTCTTATCACACAATATCAAAGATGAGGTTTCCAAGGCCTCTAGTCAAATGTCATTTTGTGATAACTCTAGCTAAGTCTTATGATTTCAATAATAATAATTAAGCTAATCTACTAAATAAACATACAAGTTAATCTAGTAAATGAATATGTAAGCTAATTTAGTGCTTACCAAATCTTGTGACACAAATGTGAAAGATAATAAACATGCAAAGACAATTCTATCTAATATAACATATAAATAATCTAAGGAGAGATACAATCCAATCAATTCATTCTACCACATCTACTTATTGAAATATGAAGGGCTAGGAATATACTAACCTTGTTGAAGTGAACCCGTTGTGCCTCAATCTCTCTGCTGGCCTATGGTGTTTTACAAGAGGTTGTTGTGGCTTGTAAGGATCACAAGGGTAAACTAACTCTAAGCTATAAGACTTATCATATGCATCTACGACCTCCACAAAATAAGTGTTACTTTTCCAAAACAAAAACCTAAGTAATGAAACCTCCTATTGATTTTATAAGTAGATTTGTGAGCAGTAATCATGCACAACTGAATGATCCTCTATTTAGAAATGAAGTTGAGGGGGTATTTATAGTCAAGGATTGATCCTAAACGAGCTTGAAAATTAAGCTGACAATGTTAGCCCAGTCAAATTTATTAAATGGGAAATAGAGACTTTAGGTCTTGGACTATGTTAGCTTGGGCTGACAAAGTTTTGTAACGTACGTTAAACCCAAAATGGGGTCAACCCGGTTGACGTAGTAGGAAAAGTAGTAAAAATGAGTTTTTGTTTAGGTAGGGGCTATTTTAGATGGTGAATTTTTTAGGGAAGTGTATAATCAGGGTTTTAATGGGTTTAGGTGGTGGTATAAGGACCAACAATCCTAGAAAGCACCAAAGGTATGCTAACCTCTTTCTCGGTGCACCCTATAAATCATGCACTTAGAGAGATTGAGATTTGATGGGTTCCTGCAAGAAAAAAAAATTAGTAATTGATAAAGTTTAAAAATATTGTGTGTATACATATACCCCACTCGAAGCTCATCATGGATTACATGAGTTGTAATAAAATATGGTGCTTCGAGAAATAACATAACAACGTACAAAACTGAGCAAACTAAAAATGAAACACCAAAATTAATAATGAAATGAAATGAAAGTAACTAAAAGCACCATATACATACATTGACTTATCTTTCTGTTCAATGACTATATGTAAATATCCTAGTCTTGATCGTGGAGGACGCAATACCTACATTTGAAAAACCTTAGGGATACAAGTCTAAAAATAGTAGCAATTGGTGTGTACATAGGATGGTCAAAGTAACAATGAATAGCTCTAAAAAATGATTAAATTACTTATAAAATTGGCAAGCCATGATTTTTAAGGCTGAGTTAGAACCAAAAGACAAAGCATATAAATGACTTTGAAATAATGATAAATGTATGTAAAACACACAAAATCACATTGCAAAGCATATAAAACATGAATGACTAAAAAAGAATGTATAACACATTAAATCAAGTTGGGAAGCATATAAAACATAAATAGCAAAGAAAATGTAAAACACACTAAATCACATTGGGAATCATGTAAAACATTATAAGTAAATGAAATGTCATTGAAATAAAAATCTAACAAAGATATGTAAATGAAAGATAACTTCATGTATGATAAACATGTTGAATCAAACATAAAGAAAACATAAATGATTGAAAATGAAAATGTAAATCAAGATGTAAGACAAGCATGTCAAGTCATAAATAAAAACATGTAAGAATGTCAAATGTCCTATGTAAGATAAGTGAAATCCACAAAAATAAAACAATTTCATGATAGATGAAAACCAAAATTTCTAAGTGATGACAACTCAAAATTAGTGCTTATTCTAAAATGCAATGTAATAAAGCACAAAAAAATAATGACATGAATAGTATAACAATGAGTAGGTGCGGTAAGAAAATGTGAAGGGGTGTTTGTGAAGAAAACCTGGTCCTATCCGAAGTATTACAATGCAACTCACAAACTAGAAGCCAAAAGGCGTAAATAGGTAGATGTGATTAGTTAAAAGTAATAATCATTAAGGAGAAAGTGGGAATAATGTGGTGTAAATAATGAATGTGAGACGCCACATGGGTGATGTGAACATCCTTAACAAGAATGAGACACACTAGATAAGTGGAAAAAGCTAAGAACTATCGATGCCACAGATTTAGGGCACTTTGACTAATGAACAAAACGTTTGGGCTAAAAATTGAAGTATACAGATCATCCCATGAAGGCTATATTCATGAATATTAAAATGGACCTACATTCCCAAAACATGTTCCCGTTCCTTAGGACCCCTAATAGAGTCGTCAGTCTACTGCAAAGATTGGGTACTTACGTGAGAAAGTAGGTGGCACTAGATATTATATGATATAATAAGACCTACCCTAGTCTACTAGCCTACCACACTCCAATATACCTCAGCTATGTCATGAGGTCAACTATGGAGTTTGAGATTCAAATAAGATAGGAGATGTGCCAAAGATCACGTCTTTTAATATGATCTAACTTTTAAGATTGTTTTTACCTTTTGATCATTGTCTTTTGTTTCTTTTATGATTTGGATTTTAACTTTTTTGGTTTTTTCTATTCCTCCTCCATATAGATTTGGAGAACCAATCTTGAGTGAAATAGGTGACGAACACAAAATAACTTACACTTAGTCACTAGAGAAAAGGACCTAAAGACCAAAGTGTCTAAAGACTCTAGACTTGCCCACAAGTAAGTGTGCAATCTCAAAGCTGACCTATGTGTGCCTCAAATGAAAGGAAATAAGGGAATGATGGGGATCATGAGAGATCCATCCATGTAATAAGTGATACAATGATGGATATGCTCATTGTTAATCACAAAGAGGTACACATAGTGTTATGAAAGGGACAAGACTATGTTATGAGAGTCATGTCACTAGAGAAGCCATACTAACCTACAAGGAATCTAGCACAAGCACCTATGAAATTAGTAGTCATCGCAAAAAAAGGGAGAAAGTAAATAAAATGCACAAAAACAAACATGAGACAAAAATAGCAAACAAAATCTATGCTAGCATCTATATCAAAGATGAGCATGTGAAATACAAGTTTATATGTCTCGAAAGGTTTCTTGAAATTGAATTTGTTTGTTATTAGGCAATGTAGAATAAGATTGGGCATCGTAGGATGCCTCGAAGGGTAAGTGGATGTAGGAATGGACATCACAAGATGCTCCAAAGTCTAAAGTTACATGTGGATGGGCATTGGAAGATTCCCCAACATGTGATATGGAATGAGGTGAAGTGTAGTTATAATGAACTACTTTAGAATTTTTGATGTAGTTGGAGATAGGTAAATGTGTTGATATGTTAGATTTTGAAGATGTTGAAATTGGTATAGGTTGTGTAGGAGAGGTATTAATAGATTTATAAGTGAAATGAGGACCATGTATGATGTGCTTTGGAGTAGGCATTTGAACTAGGTGCTCCATAGGTTGGTGTGACCTAAGAGGTTGAGGTTTGACAAATGTAACCACCCATTTGAAATTATTCATGTTAGCTATCCTTTCCTTTTGGTGTAAGAAGAATGATCAATTGTGATTTGAATAACATTAGTGGATGAGGTGGAAGTATGTGATAATTGTTGTTGATCATTAGGTAGGTGATGTTGATGTGATTTTGATTCTTTAGATTGGACTTGTGAGGTTTGAAGATAATATTAACAACATTGTTGAGTAAGAGTATCAAGATTGAAATGTGAACCAAGAAAAGAAGCAAGAAGAAATCAATGAAGATCATGACAAGTCTCATGAGAATGACTTATCCTAGCATGCCACCAACAAAACTTATCAGGATTGTACCATTTTGGAGGAGGTTTGAAAATATCAAAACTCATGGGTTTAGAGGGTGGTAGTTTCATCTTTAAGTTCTTTTAAACTCAAGGGAGGATGGATTGGGTTAAAATTGGTTGAATGGGATGCTCCTTTTTGAGGTTGAGAAGGCTTAGATGAATCAATGTTATGAGAAAATGATTGGAAATGTTTCTTAGTAGCTACTTGAGTTGATTCAAATTGAGTCATAAGAAAGTCTTACCTTTTTGCTTGGTATAATGCTTCTTTTAAAGTTTTAGGGGAGAACATCTGAACTTTGTATTGAAGATGAGCTTTAAGAGTAGTAACAAATAGCTTTAAAAGAATATCATAATTCATGTTATGGTCCACTTTGTGAGCTAAAGACTTCCATCATTTGATAAAGGTGTGAGCAATTTTGTTAGGAAGTTGATTGGCATTAATGAAATGGCTAAGGTAATTTTCAGGAAGGTCATTATGTTGAAATTCATTGATTAGAACATTGACTAAATCCTCTAGTTGTGTAATGGAATGCCTAAAAATTTGCTTGTACCATTCATGTGCATCTCTAACAAAAGTTTTGGCTAAGAGCTTGGTGGTAGCAAAGGTGTTAGTTTGAACCCATTCCTTATAGAGATTACCAAAAGATTTAATAAAGATAACGAGGTTCTTAGTTCCATCATATGTAATAGTTGGAGAAATGTTTCCAATATCTATGGATACAATGAATGGACTTAAAGGTTCATTTTGAAGACGTTGAAGAATTTTGTTATACAAAGGGACTTGAGGGGTGATATTCCCATTGGCATCTCTAAGAGAAGGAGGGCTAACATTCTGATTTGGTTGAGTCATGGTGACTTGAAGTAGTTGACTAGTTATTTTTAAGATATGAGATTACATTTGCATAAATTAAGATTTGTTAGTTGTTTGCATAACATTCATTTGAGCAATAATTTGAGTTGTATCAATACAAGGAGTAAGATTGTTAGTGGTAGGAATGTTAGTGTTGGTAGGAGGAGCATTCCCTATATTGTTAGTAGAGGAGGGAGTGTTGGGTGAAAGATTTTCAACATTGTTAGTAGGAGGACTAAGGTGCGTAACCTTAACTATATTATATGATGTAGTAATTGGTTTTGTATTAGGAAGACAAACAAAATAATTTGATAGTTTCATTTGAAGTGATAGTATAAGTGAGGTTTTGATCTAAATCCTTGATTACGTAGTGTTCTTGACTAATTGAAAGTTAAACAAAAGACATAATTAAAGATTTATTAGTTAACTAAACTAAGTTGGCCACTTACTGAATTGTATCAAAAAATAGAGGCAAAACAAATTAGGTCAGCTACCCACTAAATTAAGTCGACCACCTATTGAGTTGTGTCTGAAAACATAAGCAAAAACAAACTAGGTCAGTGACTAACTGAACTAAGTCAGCGAAAATCTATAGAGTCAAGCAGGTCGATCTAGTTGATTTTTAAGAATAAAAATAGTAAGATGAAATTATACTAGATCGGCTAAGTCCTACGGAGTCGTTTAGGTCGATCTAGTTGAATTCAAGAAAGAAAATTAGCAGTCTAAAAAAAAGGCCCAAAACAAACTAAGTTGACCAGCTCCACCTAGTTGATTGTGTATATAATTTTAACAAAACTAAAAAACTAGCAAAAACAAGATAGAAATTTGAATTATTGATTGATTTTACGAAGAAACCAAAATAAAAAAATTAGATAAATAACAAAATTGAATTACTAGGTTGGTAAGAGTGAATCTAGAAGATAGAACAAGATCGATCAGGTCGATTTAATAGTTTTTTTTTACAATACTAAAAATATGCCCACAAAAAATAGAACTAAGTCGACCAGCTCGACTTAGTTGAAAACCTGCATACAAATTGTTGAACTAGGTCAACAAGGTCGATGAAGTTGAAAAATTTACAGTGTGTCAAACTAGATCGACAAACTTGACGAAGTTCGAAACGCTATGCACATAGTGTTAAACTAAGTCTACAGGGTCGATCTAGTTGATTGTAAAAAAAAATTAAAAATCTACAAGGGTGAGATTTGCATCAGATTCTCTAGAATGTATGCAAGAGAAACAAGATAGATCTATAACTTATCCTACTTACTAATATCCGAGTTCAGAAAACGTAATCAACTATCTATTTAGCAATACTTTGTTATATCGGGGTCATGACAAATAATGGATCCACGAAACCTACACTAAGGGATCTCTTATCACACAATGACAAATGAGAGGTTTCCAAGGCCTCTAGTTAAATACTATTTTGTGATAATGCTAGCTAGGTCTTATGATTGTAATAATAATAAACAAGCTAATCTACTAAATAAACATTTAAGTTAATCTAGTAAATGAATATGAAAGTTATTCTAGTGCTCACCAAAACTTGTGACATAAATGGGAAAGATAATAAACATGCAAAAACAATTCTATCTAATATAACATAGAAATAATATAAGCAAGGAGAGATACAATTCAATCCATTAGTTCTATAACATTTACTTATCGAAATATGGAGGGCTAAGAATATACTTACCTTGTTGAAGCGAACCCGCCGTGCCTCAATCTCTTCCTTGGCCAAAGGTGCTTTACAAAAAGTTGTGATTTGTAAGGATCACAAGAATAGATCAGCTCTAGGCTATAAGACTTCTCCCATGCATCCAAGACCTCCACAAAACAACTAATACTTCTCCAAAGCAAAAACCTAAGCAATGAAACCGCATATTGATTGTATAAGCAGATTTGCGAACAATACTATTGTATAATTGAATGATCCTCTATTTAAAAATGAAGTCGAGGGGGTATTTATAGCCAAGGATTGACTCTAAACCCTCCCAAAAATTAAGGTGACAAGGTCAGCCCAATCGACTTTGTTAGGTGTAAAATATAGTCGGATCTCGAACTGTATCGACTTGGGCTAACATAGTTTTGTCATATGCGCTAAACCATAACGAGGTCGACTCGATCAATGTAGTACAAAAAATAGTAAAAAAATATTTTTGCTTAAGTAGGGGCTATTTTGGATGGTGAATTGCTTAGGGAAGTGTACAAGTAGGGTTCTAATGGTTTTAGGTGGTGGTATAGGAGCCAACAATCTTGCAAAGCACCAAAAGTCTGCCAACCTCTTTCCCAATGCACCCTTTAAGGTGTGCACTCAGATAGATTGAGATTTGACAAGTCCCTGCAAGAAAGAAAGCGTTAGTGATTGATAAAGTTCAAAAATATTGTGTATACAGAAATGAATTGAATCCAACAAGGTGTTGAAAAAAGAAGAGAAAAAATGAAAAATAGGTGAAGTAATTGGTGTGTTGGAAGGGAATGCCATGACCACTATACTTTTGGTCAAAAGAGTAGTTCCGTGACTTATTCCATCTATTGGAGCAAGAACTCATATTTTATAGACCTTGGGTGTTTGATACAAGGGTATCCAAGGATTCAAACAATCTTACATCAACCAAAAACAGAGTCCAGTGCGTTTGTTTTAGATTTTTTGTTGTGGTCTTGTTTGCGTGAGCTTGTTAACCTCTTAGAATGATGTTGTAAAATTATTTCTTTGCTGTGAAAAACACAAAGATATTTTAAATGTTTCTATTAGTCTGCAGATACTATTAAGTCACAAACGCTTGTCGGAAATGGTCCTCCGATGCGGTTAATTTTATGATGAAACTTAGTGGGATTATAAAACTGGTACTTACAACCTCTACACAAAATTTTAAATCATTTAGAATGACCGTGAAGGTGTACCACCTAATTTTGCTATAACACTTGACAAATGATTATTGACATTGAGGAATAGCTATGGTAAGAATTAGACTAGCAAATTTAGAGTGGTGATATAAACTATAGTCTAAAAGACGTGTTCTAAATTTCAACGCAATTGTATAAGTGGTGAAAGTTATAATAGTTTTTGTAATTGTTGTCCAACCAAAAAATAAAATTGTCTACTTTGCATTTAGTTTATTGTCTTGCGGAACAACTGTGTTAAGAACTGGGTTAGCAAATTTGGAGAGGTGAAATAAAATGTATCCTATAAGGTGTGTTCTAAATTTCAGTTCAATTGAATAAGCGAAGACAAAGATTATAACAATTTTTGTAATTGTCATTCAATTAGAAAATGTATCTGTGTTCCCTAATGGTTCATTACTTTGCGGAGGAGCTACAGTAAGAATTAGGTTACCAAATTTTGTGGGTTGCTAGAAAATGCAATTATCATGCTATATTTAAAAGTTTAGATCAATTGGGTAAATTGAGTTAAAATTGTAGAAGTTTTAGTAGCTGTTGTTCAACTTAAAAAATGTCACGTGTACTCTGAAACACTTGACAAGGTTGTTCTTTACCTATGGTAACCTACGTTGACTTGTGTTAAGAGTTAGATGTTTAAATTCGGAAGGGTGATGAAAAATGTAGTCTAAAAGTTATGATTCAAATTTTATATCAATTGGATTCACAGCGATAAAGTTATGGTGATTTTTCTGTCATTCAACGTGAAATCTCATCTGACAGTGGCTAACAGTTAGGTGTTGATCTTGAAAACTAAAAGCCCTCTGACTATGGTACGTTATGTGGAGGTCAGGGAAGTTGAAGAGACACCCCATGAAACTGGGGATGTTAAGGGGAATACATGTTTGGAAGAGTTTTTGGAGAGTTTGGAGAGAGAGAGAGAGACGAGCTAGAAAGGAGCAAAACTCCCCAGGGGCATAACAAAGAATTGTATCAACCCATGGGGAACTGTATGAGAGTTTAGAACTCTTTCATGTATTGAAATAACTCTGTAGAGACATGTGTGAGTGTGTTTGAGAGTGTGATTTTGTTTCTGTTATAATGTTTTGAGATTAATGAAATGAAAATCTATTGTGTCAAGTATAAGTGCTAATGTGTGCCCATTAGTGAAAGTCCGGCCCTAACAACACAGGGTAAAATAGACCTTAATTGGTCACCCTCTGTGTCTGCACCAATTAACCGTTCTTTGTAGAGAACTAATTTTATCTTGATAATTAACTGCATTATTATCAGAAGTTCCATTTCTTTTTTCAAAATCTAAAAAAATTGTCTTGCTCCAGGTTCTCTCAACCATCTTTCCCTTCCCACTCATCTCCTTACAACCTGTAGTCACATTGCTAGACGAAGAAAGGTTTGAATCGTGGCTGGCAAAAACACCAATATGATTGACCAAGGTTTTAGGTTCCTTTGTCAAGACCTGGGAAGTTTTTTTGGATTGGTTTCCTTTGGTATTCTTTTTAGCAGCATTATTGCCTTCGGAAGGGATGGCAATAGAGATGGATTTAGGGTTCTTTTTCTTAACGTTTGAACTTATATCCCAACTCATATATCAACTACGAAAATAAAAATAAATAGAGAATCATTTATACAATATATTTTTTCAAATGTTAAGAGTCAGTTTTTCAGATCGTTGTTGGGATATTATATTCACTTGGAGAGCTTTCCTGCCACATACCTCATATCAGGCCCCCTGTTAGGATCATATACCACACAAGAAACAGCAAGCATGGCAATTTTCTTTGCAGAATCCGCAGGGAAAGAATCCTTAAGCCTTGCATCAATCCAAGACTTTAGTTTGCCTGTACAGTGTACCTGATCATCAGAAACAACGCTCCTATTTATATTATATATCAGAGAAACCATCTACAGATGCGTTATGGCCTTACTTACATACCCAACAGGCTAATGCCCTGATGCTCCAACAAAATCACACCAAAATAAAAAACATCATTCTTCTGAGGAAACATTCCCAGTACTAACATATTCAAGAATAATGCATCCATGTTCCTGTTATCCTCAAACTCCTGGATCTTTTCAGGGATTGAATTCCCTGAGCAGGCTGACCTGCACTTTCTTCTTCTTCTTTGATTTCTCTAGATATTTCTTTGTGCTTTGATTGTTTTGATGAATCATAACCTTCATGGGTATCATCAAATTATCGTCTCCTGCCAAGTAAATGGCACCTGCATGGCATATCCTTGCCCTGCAATCAGGCTCTGTGACAATGATGCTGCAGGACTTTATATAGTTATGCACTTAGTTCATGTTGGTGTCATTGCACATGTATTCTAAGCCATGTCTGTGGCCATTTCCAATTTTAAAGATTTAGGCGTGCAAGACTGTGTATCCAGCAATACTGTTGTTTCTCAAACAGTCTCCTAGACTAAATCTCTGCATGGTTTGATGTTTTATTAATATTTTTTATTTTCAAAAATATATAAGAGAGGTTCAATAAGAGTATAGACAATATTGGAAGCTTGTAATCTATAGAATAATTTGATATTTTGTTACTAATTTTTTCATTTTCAAAAAAGTAAAGGAATTGAAATGCATTGCTGAGCAACAAATATAAGGAATGTCTAGAACAACACCCTGCTCCACAAACAACAAAATTGTTAAAAAACTATTGTAAAGAGTGAAAGAGGTTTCTGATCCTACTCTTGCTGGCCTAGAGTCATGCTTGGTATAAGTCCATTGTTTGGCATGAATCCAAATTGACTTCTTACCATTTTGCCTTCCTATTAAGGTGCCTGAAGTTATATGAAAGACCAAAAAAATGGGTTGCTTTGAAACAATTTGTCGCTCAAACCAAAATTGAAGATAAAGACACAGTTTGAACAGGTCTTACCTGCCTTGCAAAATTTCGAAAGCCATGGCTCTTCTTTTATTTTGATCTTATATGCCCAATGGGCAAATTGAATATATCAACTAAAGAAATACAAAGAATTAGATAATCATTTATATAGATTGAAATGTCACATTTATCTTGCTTCAAATGTAACAGTTATCAAATCTTTGTTTGCCTGCAATTGTTCAGACCACTGTTGTGACCATATATATAATCTGGAGAGCTGCCCTGCCACATACCTCATATCTGGTCTCTTTTCCGGATCAGAATCCACACAAGAAATAGCAAGCCTGGCAACCCTCTCCGCACAATCCACAGGGAAAGAATCCTTAAGCCTTGGATCAACCCAAGACCTTAAATTGCCTGTACACTCTGCATGATCATCAGAAAGAAATAAATTATTCGCGGAGTCTATCAAAGAAACCCTCTCTAGTTTCCTGCTGGCCTTACTCACATACCTCACAGGCTCATGCCCTGACATGAGTTCCAACAGAATCACCCCAAAAGCAAAAACGTCATTCTTCTGAGAAACAATCCCAGTGCTAACATATTCAGGAGCCATGTACCCCTGTGTCCCTGTTATCCTCACGCTCCTTGATTTCTTGAGCAATTTCATGCCTTGATCAGGCTTACGTGCACTTTCTTCTTCTTCTGTGATTTCTCCAGATACTCCTTTGTGTTTTGATGGATCAGTACCTTCATGGTTATCATCTAATTCATATTCCCCTGCCAAATAAGACGCACCGACATGGCATATCCTCGCCCTGTAATCAGGTTCTGTGATAATTATGCTGCTGGATTTCATATAGTTATGCACATAGTTCATTTTAGTGTCATGGTGCATGTATTCCAGGGCCTGTGCCACATCTATGGCAATTTGCATTCTAGAGATCCATTTGTTCAAGACTGTAAATCCAGGCATTCTGACGTTCCTCAGGCAGTCTGCCAGACTGGATCCCTGAACATACTCATAGACTAGGTAAACATGTTCCCCCTCACCGCAGCCACCTAGAAGTTTTACTATATTGGCATGGTGAGCATTACAGATTTGTCCGAGTCCTGACCTAAAATCCTTGATGTTTTTCTGCCTCCTGACTGAGATGGCTACTGTTTTTCCCCTCAGATTGGCCTTATAAACAGAGGATTTCCCAACTCTTCCAGCAGTGAATTGGGCTGTGGCCTCTGTGATCTCCTTGAATCTGTAAAGAATTGGGTTGTCAGGAAGGACTGAATCTTTGAGACTTGAAAGTGAGGTTCCACTGCTTCCGGAGGCCTTGGAAAAGTTGCTACTGGAGATCCCAGTAAGGTCTGTGCTTCTGCTGGGAGTTGGGACAAAATCATCTGAGAATTTATGTTTAGTTTGGGATTTGGCAGGCTTACGCTTTGGTTGTGGCTCTTGCACCTTGTGGAGTTTGAGCTTCTTGCACATAGTTTTATCCTTCCTTCATTTGGTTAAAAACAAAAACATTATTAGAAAAAAAAACAAATTCGATGAACATGGTATTGTATAAAACTTCACACCTGCTCATACGGGATTTCAGTGTCCATGTCCAATCCTTTTTGTTCGCAATCCCACTGCAAACATTTTGCCTGAACAATCCTAAATCACAACATTCAGAACCCACCTCAAACACCCACATCAGAAATTTGCCCTCAACATGATATTTGTTGTCGGCCTCCATGTATCCTCATTCATTCAGCTGTTTTTCTTCCTACAAATCATCATTTGCTTTCCCAAGCAATGTGAAAATGGCCTTTCTAGGAAACCCAACTCTCACCTAATCGAATGATTAACCAGGAATGGATTTTCAGAGCCTGGGAGAAAACAAACATTGAACCACACAGAAAGGGGAGATTTTTTTTGGTAATCAATATGCAAGTCGGGAAACAAAGGATTCGGAATTCTGGGCGAATTATAATAACAGCTCGTGTCGTCTTGTGACAGAAGCCCAACCCGCTTCTCTTTGAACTAATTAAGTGGTTTCAGTCTCCGTGAAAATGTTGGGAATTTGTTAAAGTAAAACTTATTATGTCAAGTGTGAACAGACTGAGTCTTTTCCCAAAAAGAAATGCGTATCAGATTTTCCTTTGAAATGTATACTTTGCGCATGATTTTAGATTGGCTGGTTTGCAGTTGGGTAAGTGGGAAGGTTATTAAGCCCCAATTACAATATTAAAGTATATTGGTGGGGACCTATGCATATCTCTATCCTCAAATTAGTATATCCAACGACTTCGACATATTGGAATAAATATAGAAATATCTAGTTGAATGTGAGAGTTATCTTTGGACTTCGATGCACAAGGAGTATGAGATGGTATATAATAATTTTAAAATATATAATAAATAATTGATTCAGGGTGGGTAAGGAGGGAGTCCACCATCTTTATCATTTGATTGTTTTTTTTATAATTTTAGTAATTGATAGAGGGGTATTTGGGCACAAAAACTTCTTGCATCATTTTGAAGTCAGAGTAGTCGAGTGCGTTTAATAAGGAGTAGCGATGTTTGGGTTAGAAGTAGGAGAGATGTGTGCGCAAGATCAAGGACGCTAGCACGTAAGGACAAATGAAGGAATTGCATGTCGAAAAGGTCAAGACCGCTAAACAACAAAATTGTTTGCCCTGAGATGCCACCCCATTTTTGATCTTGCTAAATTTTGAATTCAACTTATATGCGAGAGAAGCAATAAATGTGAAGGACCATTGGCTAAGACATTGGTAGGTAATTCAAATTTGAATCTCTAACCACCAACTGCATTTAATGAGGTAGTTGGAACAACAACGAGAGAGGATCTTTGAGATCCTTCCAAAAGAGACTATAAATTAAAGACCAGGCATACCATATGAGGCAACATATAATGGAACACAAACTCTAATGGATCTTGGAAAGTGCATAAGGGGGCAGACAAGAAAACGACAAGGAGATGTTGCCAAAATATTATAAGAAGATGGAATTCAGAAAGAAATAGTCCAAAGAAGTGCTTAGTGTAGAGTTTGAAAGTTTGTTGTTGTTTGTTGCCAAGGGAAACACTATTGTAAACCAACTAAGGTTGTGGTTTAGCTCCTCGAGCTATATGTATTTTTTTTTCTCAAATAATAAAATATTTTAGTTTTCCTGCAAGTTTGAGTACTTGTAAGGGTGAGAGAGAAGAATTTAGGTTGCTTGGGTTGACATCTCTCCATTGAGATCTCAACCCTTAACACAGCGTCAGTCTAGTATTAGAGCAAGTTTCTAATCTTGTTAAGTGTGGAAGGATTGCCTATGTGAGATTATAAACATAAGACTTACAATAATAGTGTATGAATCCATAAGTAAAGATGCCACCAGGAAGAGTCATTAGTAGAGGAGTCGTAGATGCAAGAATAGCCAATAAACTAGATGAAGGTTTGAACGAGTTGTGTGTCGTGCAAACACACTTAGATGTTGTAGAGGAGAATCAATGGTGAGGGTTCATTCTAAAGAATGACGAGAGTGATGATGAAGGAGAAGGGCAATATACTAGAGAACTTGAAGGCACTATGGGTGAAGTTGGAGAAAATGCTAAACAACATAATGAAGTTGGTGAAGAGAGGCTATCGAGAGCCATATTGTGTATTGGCAAGGTCATGAAGATGGACCTGCCCTATTACTCGAGAAGTCTAAATCCAAAGAAGTTGGTTGACTAGATCAATGACTTAGAAGAATACTTTGAGTATGAAGATGTAGTTGATCTCGAACATGTTAAGATGGCATAGACAAATTTGAAAGGACACATGTCGTTATGGTGGAAGGAGGTCTAGAATGAGTGGTGTCAAAAAGGTAAAGAAAAGATAACTAGTTCGTATTAGATGGTCACTAAATTTAAAGCAAAATTCTTGTTGGAAAAGCTCCAAATCTTGAGTCAAAATGAGACGTCAGTGAAGGAATACATCAAGGAGTTCTACCGAATTACCATCCGATATGATCATCATAAGGTGAACAAAGAGTGAGTTGCACAATACCTTAACAGGTTACACATTAGGATCTAAGAGAAATTGAGCGTTATATGGATCCAAACTATTGAAGAGGCCTATCAGTTAGAACTCAAGGTATTGAAGAAGTTGTCTTGCAAGAAATATAATAGTGCATGGGGTAGAGGAAGATTAATGCATGAAAGAAGAGGATTCAGAGGAAACCCATATATACAAAGCACATAAGTTGTTTCAACATGTGTCGTACCTAGTCAAGATCATAGAGGGACATGATGGTTCAAGCAAAGAGGTACTCATGGAAGAATTAGTCTTGGACAATGAAGAGGAAGACTATTCTCTAGAACATGCTTCAAGTGCACACAACCAGGGCACTGAGCTTTCGAAAGACCGCAAACATTGAGTGAAAGAAGCCATAGAATAAATGCATGCATGCATGTCACGCATGGGGATGCTAAGTTTGTAGGATCAATCGATCATCCAGAAGAGCCTGAGCATAGAGAATAATTAGTATTCAAGAGATTCCTAAATAATCCACCAAAGGAAAACAAAGAACCAACACAGAGAAGGAGTCCATTCTAAACCACATGCAGGTCAAGAAGTAAGTGCTGCAAGATGATAGTAGACAATGGCAACACATATAATCTAGTCTCTACATATATGGTTGATAATTTAGGCCTAAATAAAGTAACACATCTAAATCCCTATTGATTTTCATGGTTGCAAAAAAGCCAACAAATTCTCATTGAAGAACAATGTTTGGTAAAGTTTAAAATAGGCACTCATCAGGATGAAGTATGGTGTGATGTAATGCCCATGGATGTATGTCATGTAATTTTGGGAAGGCCTTGGTTGTATGATTGTAAGGAAACACATGATGTGAGTTTAAACACATATCACTTGGAGAAGGATGGAAGAACGTTCATTTTTATCCCATTAAAAGATGAAGAGTAAAGAGGGTGCAATGGTGTGTGTACGAAAGTGTTGACGGTTTCAAGAAAATAATTCCTAAGAGAAGTGTGATAAGGGGAATGTTATGCATTGATACCCAAGATGGTGTGAAACGATAACATAGAAGACAAGAAGAGATTCAAGGAGATGCCATTGCATAAAGTAAGAGAATTGTTGGAAAAGTTTGTCGATATTGTGTCAAGCAACTTACCAGATAAGTTACCACCAATGAGAAGTATCAACCGTCACATGGATCTGATCCCAAGAACTAGCTTTCTAAACAAATCCATCATAGGATGGTGCCTATGGAGAATGAATAAGTACATAGGCAAGTACACAAGTTATTGAAGAAAGGGAAGATAAGAAAGAGCTTGATCCCATGCATAATACCTGTGGTGTTGAGTTGAAGGATGGAGAGTGGCATATGTAAATATTCATGCATTATAAACAAAATAATAATTAAGCATATATTTCCATTGCCATAAATGGATGATATGATGGACTACCTAAGTGGCACAAAGTATTTTATTAAGATTGATTTGAGGAGAAGATACCATCAAATTAGAATCCATGAAGGAGATGATTGGAAAATAGGATTCAAAATAAAGGAAGGATTTTATGAGTGGTTGGTCATGCCATTTTGGAAAACTAACACACCAAACACTTTCATGCAGTTTATGAACAATATGTTGAAGCCATGCCTAGGGAAGTTTTTCATTATATATTTGGATGATATTTTGATATTCAATAAGATAAAAGAAGAGTACATACACATTTGAGAAGTGTTTTACATAAGTCACATGAGGAGAAGATAGTAATTAATTTGAAAAAGTGCAACTTTGTGAAAGAAAAATTCATATACTTGGGTTTTTTCATCTCCAAAGAAGGCACAAATAAAGTTGAAAGGACAAATGTCATTATGGTGGAAGGAGTTCTAGAATGAGTGGCACAAGAAAGGTAAAGAAAAGATAAGTGGTTGGGACTAGATGGTCACTTAGTTGAAAGCAAAATTCTTGCCAAGAGACTACCGATGGAGTTGTTCAAAAATATCCAAAGCTTGAGATAAAAGGAGATGTTGGTGAGCAATACATCAAGGAGTCCTACTAAATTACCATCTGATCTAGTCATCATGAGGTGAACAAGGAGTGAGTTGTGTGATACCTTAATAGGTTGTGCATTAAGATCTAAGAGGAATTGACTTTTTTGTGGATCTAAACTGTTGAAGAGGCCTATTAGTTAGCATTCAAATTAGAGGATAACTTTTCATGTAGTAAACAAAATAGAGTGCAGGGAGAGGAAGATCAATGCACAAAAGAAGAGGAAGAATTAGAAAAACTCATCTAAATAAAGCACATAAGTTAGTTTGACAAGTGTTGCACCTAATCAAGATTGGTTTAGGGTTTGATGGTTCGAGTGAATATCTACTTGTGGAAGAGGTATATTTATACAAATAAGAGGAATAATATTATTCATAACGTGTTTCAAGTGCAGACAACCAAGGCACTAAGCTTTTGAAAGACCGCAAGCATGGAGTGAAGGAAGCTAGAGAATAGGTACAAGTGTGCATGTCACACATGGAGACATTGAGTTTGTAGGATCAACTGAGAACCATAAAGAGCCTACTCATGGAGACTCATTATTATTCAAGAGAGTCCTATTGAATCCACTGAAGGAAAATAAAGAACTGATGTAGAGAAGGATTCTATTCAGAACCATATACAGGTTGGGAGGTAAGTGTTATAAGATGATAGTAGATAGTTGTAACACATATAATCTAGTAGCTATAGAGATGGTCGATAAGTTGGGCCTAAATAATGTATCATAGTGGAATCCTTATCAATTTTTGTGGTTACATAAAATCTAGCAAATGTTTGTTGAAGACAAATGTTAGGTAAATTTTAAAATAGGTACTCATCAAGATGAAGTATGGTGTGACATAATGCACATGGATGCATGTCATGTAATTTTTGGAAGAGCACAAAAATATGAGCACAAGTAAGTACATGATGGGTGTTTAAACACATATTTCTTGGATAAGGATGGAATAAATTTTATTTTGAGCCTATTAAAGAATGAAGAGAAAAGAGGGTGCAATAGAGTGTGTGAGAAAGTGTTGATGGTTTCATGGGGAAAATCCTAAGAGAAGTATGAGAAGGGGAATGTTACACATTGATACCCAAGATGGTGTGAAAGGGTGGTGTGAAAGACAAGATGGATGAGTTTTTGACATTGTGTCAAGAAATTTACCAAATGAGTTGCCACCGGTGAGAAGTATCAACCATCATATGGATCTAATTTTAGGATCCATAATACTTAAAAATGACACACATAAGATGACACTTATGGAGAATGAATAATTATGGAGGTAAGTGCATGAGTTATTGAGAAAAGGGATGATAAAAAAGAGATTGAGCCCATGCACAATACCTATAGTATTAGAGGTAAAGAAAGATGGAGAGTGGCCCACATGTGTACATATTTGCATGCCATAAATAAAATAATGACCAAGTATAGATTTCCATTGCCATGAATGGATGATATGATGGACTACCTGAGTGGTGCAAAGTATTTAAGTAAGATTGATTTTAAGAGCATATACCATCAAATTAGAGTCTATAAAGGAGATGAGTGGAAAATAGGGTTCAAAATAAAGGAAGGATTATACGAGTGGTTGGTCATGCCATTTGGGATAACTAACGCACCAAGCACTTTCATGTGGATGATGAAAAAAGTGTTGAATCCATTTTTAGGGAAATTTATCATAGTGTATTTGGATGATATTTTGATATTTGATGAGACAAAACAAAAACACATGGTGGATTTGAAAAATGTGTTACATAAGGTACGTGAGGAGAAGTTATTGATTAATGTGAAGAAGTGTAGCTCTGTGAAAGAAAACTGGTATACTTGGATTTTGTCATCTCCAAAGAAGGGTTGAAGATATACCTAGATAAAGTAAAGGTGATACTATATTGACCATTACTAAGGAGCGTGTTTGAGGTACAAAGCTTTCATGGACTAGAGAGATTCTATAGGAAGTTAATAAGAAACTTTAGTAGAAATGCATAACAATTATAGAGACATTTCATGGAGATCAAAAGATATTTATGTGGACTAAATATGTAGATGGTAGATTCAAAAAAATAAAAAGGAAGGTGATGGGAAAAATAATATTGGCCTTGCCAGATTTAACAAAGTATTCCAAGTGGATTTTGGCACAAGTGGCACAAAAGTAGGTATAATATTAAGCCAAGTGGGAAGGCCCATAGCCTATTTTAGTAATAAGATGAATGATTTCAAGAAAAAATACTCAATATACAACCAATATTTATATGCCATAGTGCAAGCACTAAATAATTAGAGGCACTACTTATTTTCAAAAGAATGTGTGTTGTATATAGACCACCGGGTACTTCAACTTATCAACAATCAAGGGAAAATAAATTAGAGGCATATGGGATGGTTGGAATACCTTCAAATTTACACATTCATGTTAAGGCATAAAAGTGGTAATTATAACAAATTAGTTGATGCATCGAACCAGAGAGTGTTGGTAATGTAAGAAATGAGGGTTGAAGTACTAGGTTTTGATGTGTTGAAATATCTTTATGTTAATGATGATGAATTTTAGGAATCATGGAGAACATGCATTGATCTAATAATCATGGAACATACACCATGGTATAATATGTGATCTAAGATGGCATGTTATGCTGAGGTTCATAAGTATGTATACCCCAAGGATTGATCTATGAAAACATGATCAAGGAAAATCATAGTGGAACATTTATTGGGCACTTTGAAGGTGATAAGACATTGGCACTATTGGCTAAACTTATTACTAGTTAAGTATGGTGAGGATGTATACATGTATGTACAAAGGTTCATAATTTTTTAATTGGCAAAGGGGAAAAGCCAGAACGCATGTTTGTATCAACCCTTGGCAATCTTGGACATACCTTGGGAAGATAATACTATGGATTTTGTACTTGGGTTGCCCAAGACATAGAGGGGAAATGATTCCATTTTTGTTGGAGTAGATCAATTTTATAGATTGGCACACTTCATTTCATGCAAAAATACTAATGATGAGATGAACATCACCAATTTATTTTTTAGAAAGGTGGTGAGGCCATATGGACTGCCACAAAACATAGTATGTGATAGAGATATCAATTTTGTGGGCCATTTTTGGTACACATTATGGAAGAAGATGGGAAAAATGTTGAATTATAGTTCGACATACCATCCATATACTAATGGATTGACATAGGTCATTAATAGGAGCTTAGGAATTTTTTTGAGATGCTTGGTAGGAGATAAACTAGTGCAATGAGATATAATATTGGCAAAAAGCTAAGTTTGCATATAATAATTATGTCAAATAGAGTATGATAAAGAAATATTTACAAGTTGTTTATGGAGCCAGTTTGAAAGGGGTCTTTGAGATAAGGGAAATAAATGAAGTGCACATAAAAAGTGTGGAAGTAGAGGACTATGTTAAATACATGTAGGAACTACATGAATAAGTAAAACAAAGACAAGATTAAACCAATTAAGGTTACAAGCAACTTGCAGACAAGAAGCATAGGCAAAAATAATTCAAAGTAGGAGACTTAGTGATTGTGCATTTGTTCAAGGAAAGGTTTCCATGGGGAACCTATAATAAGTTAAAGCTGAAGAAGATAGGACCATGAAAGGTGCTGCACAAGTTTTCTCCTAATGCATATGAGATTGAGATACTTGAGGAACTAGATATATCACATATCTTCAATGAGTCAAATTTGTATGATTTTCATTAAGTGTAAGAAGACAATGAAGGGGTAGAGAAGAGTGCACAAGTACTAGATTAGAGAGTGTAGATACATGAAAAAGAAAAGGAAAAAGTAGAGGCCATATTGGACTCCAAGGTTGTGAAGTACATGTTTGTAAAGGAGTAAACAAAATATTTGGTGAAATGGAAGAATCACACTATAGAAGATGCTTCTTGGTTGGACCTTGCAGAAATAGGGTGATATGGTTTTGATGTCACAAATATCAACTTGTGAGTTGAAGCTCACACTTCAGTTATTTGGGGTGTCTGGTGTAGGAGTATCTAGGTGCATAAACATCTTGCATCATTTTAAATAAGTAGTTGAACGTGCTTATTAAAGAGTAGTGGCACTTAGATTGGAAGTACAAGAGATGAAAACACAAGACCAAGGATGCTAACACACAAGGACAAATGGAGGAATTGCATGTTAAAAGGCTCAAGATCACTAAAAGATAAATTATTTTGACCTAGGATGCCACATCATTTTTTACTGTCAAATTTTGAATTCAACTTACAGGAAGGAGAATTAATAAATGCATAAGACCATTGGATGAGACATTGGTAGGTAATTCAAATATATAACCTATAATTGAATATAATGAGTTATTTGAAACAATGGAAGGAGAGGATCTTTGAGATCCTTCTAAAAGCGACTTGTTGGTCTCAAAAAGTGACTCATCTTCAAAATTTACTCATTGGATTGAACAATCTACAAGTACCTAGAGATCAAATCCAGTAAGATGAAGTCCCATTTTTTTAAAGATTTTTTGGAGATATAAAGGCCAAGATTAAATTGAATGAACATAGCATGGGCAAACATATGAACTATTCCACTAGAGGCTCACAATTAGTGATTACTAACTAATTATCTGATTTTGATTCCTACCTAATTCAACTAATGAAGCCATACATTTAGTTTCACTATAATTCATTAAAGTCTTATACTAAGGGAAAGGCATCATCAAAACAAAAAAAGAGAGAAAGGGAACAAAAGAAAATAAATGGGTAAATTTTTATCACAAAAGCCATTAGATTACTTTGAGTTGAAAACAAACTTGGCCATAGTTGTACCACTATGTGCTTGATCCATTTATTGCAACTCAAGACACATTATAGGTGAGCTCCTAAGGGGATATTATGAACACCATCAATTCATCCAACCTATTGATAAACATGTCAATGACCTATATCTATTTCACACATTGGTCATAATATAGCTCCTTGATAAGCAAAACTACACATTATGGAGTGAATAAAACTAGTTATGAGCACTTTCTAATTCAAGCATTCACATACATATATAGGATAGTCATTCATCTTCTAAGCTATTCAAAAGAAATCATAAATCACAACTTGTAATTGTTGCACACCATGGTTGTGGAAAAGCTTAGATAAAATAGTAATAACTCTCATAGACCAATTTAATCAACTATTACACAATTAAATTGAGACTATCTTAATGCAGCCAAATATCATTTACAGTTATTAAGACTTAATGACACGAAAAAATCAAATACATGAAGATTTGAATTGAATATAAAAATGTAAATGGACTAAACAATAACTCTAATTATGTATTCAACATCTAACAAAGTATCTATTACAATTGGCCTCTTCAGGCAAGCAAATTGGGTAACTAACATTGAAAGAATGGTTGGTGCATTCTAAGCCAATTCTAGGAAAGTTTCACCATTCAAAATTCCCCCCTTATCCCTATTTTAATACAAGAAAAATATTAGATTAAATATACCCAAGCTAAGCCATGGACATTAATTACATTTAGCTTCAGGCAATTGGTAAAATTAGATTTGAAAATATAATTCCAAAGCTACCCTTAATTACAAAATTTGATCCAATCAACTTGTCATTATTGTAGTTAGTTTAGACATGGAATTCTCCTTCATCTAGAAGTAATTTGAAATTTAATGTCATCTCTATCTCTTATTTCCATGAAGCTCTATGTAGTCATTTGATCCAATGCTAATGCCTTCTCTCTCCACCACTTGGCTTCTCCATAAACTTGCCACATTATTGAATCTATCAAATAATAATTATGAAGACACTTGAAATAACCTTCTTCCTTGGACTTCAAAGTAAATCTAGACTAGTGTTCATTTACTAGGCAAAAGGAAGCATTTGGGATTGAATCAAGACTACTAATTGCCCATGCTTCTATACAATCGATTGCTATGCCTCTTTAAGATTAAGTTTGTCTTTCATGTTCTTCATGTAATCCCACTACATACACCATGCTAATTATTCTTGTTTTATTCATGATTCAATTAATCTATGATTTGATTATGTAAATTAGATTAAATGTACACTCCATTCTATTCCTTCGATGGTTTTGATAGCTAGATGAGCCATCAATTTTATGCTCATGTCTTACTGGCTACATTGCCAATGTGTCCTTTATTTTGATGGGGTCCTTGCCATGCAAATTATCCTTTATTTTCCTTCATCACACAATTGGATTTGCTTTTGTGGGTCCCATTTTTCCACTTGGTAACTTGTTTTCATCTATGAGCTTTAGTTATGTTGCTCATTTTTATCATTCATGGCCACATGTCCTCTCCTCACTCTCTCTGAGCTCTAAAAATTGGGAGACTAATAACTTTGACATAAGGGATAATATTTTCAAATGGTACTTACTAATTGGTTTCTAACCTCTACTTAATTTGATGAATCTTCCATGTGGTTCTTTCTTACTCTCCTACTACTTAGTTTGGGCCTCTATGATATGTTGATTATTTCATCCATGATGTAGTGAGACCATCCCATGTGGCTCAATCCCAATCACCCAAAGCTTGACTAGGATTCAAAGTTAGAAAGACCACCCAAGGATAATAGAGTATCAAGATTATACCATGTGGTGAGATCTCGCTCACCTACTTGCTTGAGGCTCTGACATCTTTTCTAGGTTATACATAAACATATGGGAAAGCATGGTAATGACATGATGCCATGTGTTATCATCTAAAAACCACATTAAATTGGAGGCTTTTCACTGGTACAGACATCTTTGGGGTAGTAGAGCAATGGGAGTTTATTACATGGCATCATCTCTCTCCTCACTAACCCATAGCTTTGCACTGGTACAAACATCTTTAGGATAGTGGAATAGCAAGCTTTTTTTGTGTGGTGTCATCCTACTCACCCACTAGCCCAAAGCTTGACTGATGTGGAGACCTACTAGCTAGACTCTTAAAAATTGATTAAGTCTTTTGAAGCAGTGGAAAAGTGTCACATGTCCCCAAGAAACTTTTGTGAAATTGACCAAGTGCTAAAAGTCTTTGGGTTGAGGCCCGCGACTGCTAGGATTTGTGAAAGTTGACATGTGGCTCTGAGACAAACTCAAGCACCTGTGAGCACAATATAAAAGACACATTCAATAACATTGAATTAAAAACCAACAACTTAAGCATTTGAAAATAAACACCTTAGATAATTTGAATTTAAATGGTCACAAAAGTTCAAAATAAAACAACTATGAAGAAATCCCCAAAATGACTAAGTATAGGATGAATCAATGCCTAGACTTAGCCATTTTTCTTGATTTGAAATTCAATTTAATCTATTTATATGAAATCAAATAAGTTGAAAAGTAAACCTTATAAAAATTTAGCCATTTTGACTCAAACAAAATAAAAAATGGATCAAATTGCTCAGGAAAAAAGGTCATAAAAAATCCAAAACAATTTGATAATTTCATAAATCTAAGATGAAATAGTCTAAAAGGAAATTGTAAAATGTATTTCAAAACACTAGAAAAAAAATAGACTAAGACTTAGTAGATTCATGCACATTCAGATTTTTAGCTTAATACAGGCTAGATGTGAATTAGACAAATAACCAAAATGCAGTCCTTGAAGTATAAGGTTATAATTGAAAGCAAAAAGAGGGTCCCCATTTTTAGCTTAAAAAATGGGGCATGTTGGATCCCAAAAAATGGTGACCTCTACAGGGAGAGTGTTACTCAATAATCAGAACCCAAACCATGAATCTTCAAACCTAAAATAGGGGCATAATCCAAACATAATTCTTGATACAAAATCAAAACATAAAAGTGTTAAATCCTAACTCAAAATGGGACATACTAAATTGATTTTCTATCCATACCTCTAATGTGTGTGTATAGTGATTATTTGGTTATTGCCCTTTTTTGAGTCCAAATGGAAACCATCATATCTTTATGAGAAATTTGAGCCTCTGAGAGGGGAATTGAGGTTAATTGATAGGAGGGGAAGTGGCATGAATATTACTCCATTGTTATTTGGGAATCCATATCCCCAACAAAGTTGCTTTTAGCTCCTTCCAAGGCCTTACTCCTCTACCATCCAGGCTAGAAATCCTATAGTTGAGTTGCCTAGATCACCCTTATATGTGGAGAGCTTTAGGATTTAACTTTTAAATTCATTATTTTTATTTAAGAATTTTACAAAGTTTCTCCACTAAGGGTTTAGGAACCAAACCACAGGTCAAATGATGATCTTAGAAGACTCATGACTACTCAGTAAACCTACATGTAACAATTATCTTCATTTTTCTTTAAGATGTGATTTTAAGTGTAGTTGGAAGGTGTAGAATAAAATAATCCACATTTATACTCATCCCCATACTCTGTTAAGGATCGTAGACATTCATAATTTTAACAATGCATTAATAATAAGTTTATTCGATACTTCTACCTAGTCTTCTTATTGACAATCTAAACTCATCATGCTAGGACAACACTCTTTGGCATCAAACACCAATTGGAAGCATCAGACACCCTTATCTTGAAGTTATACACAAGGATATCTTATCTTAATAGACTATTGCCTTTTTTCTACCTTTTGAGATTGGCCACCAACACGAAATTGAATAATTAACACATACAAACTTTATGCTTAAAGAACTTAACCCATAAGCTTTAAAAATTAATTTTCATTAAGGAAGAATAGGTCAAAACATCCATACCAAATGCTAAACACTAGAACAAACAACAACAAAACAAGAGTAGGAAATCAAACCTAATCTAGGAAAAGAGGGATAGAAAGCACAAAACAAACAACAAGCAAACTACTCTAAGAAAGTAGGGATATATACATTATAAATGGCTAGATTATAGCCATAAAGACTACTCTAGCTAAAGTTTCCATGTGTTCTAAGGTAGAACTGGGTCAGTCTATTCATCATCAATTGGGATCCATAGAAATTGAAGTGGTCTGCCAATCATACATCCTGACAAATTAGTTATTTCACAAAGCTTAAGAACCAAATGATAATTAAAATGAGATAACTCAATAATAAGACAATTTCATGAGCATATTTGAATGCATAATTTACAAAGTAAACTATAATACTTGAGGAAAATCCATTCACAGAACATAAACACCCTCAAATTAGGATATATGCATTCCCTGGGATTACTAGAGTTAAAATACTCAACATTATCACCTATATCTAGGAAAACAAACACATTCGATTGGCAATCATAAAATGAATCATTTGATAGAATAGACTAACCAGACCTACAATCAAAAAATTCATCAGTGTATTCCTTAGAACATACCACCCTAGAATCACCATAATCTTATGCTACATCAAAGTTGTGTTCTCCCTCTATACATAAATCATATTAAATATAAGTAGCCTGATTATAAGCATGTTTAAGATGAAGAGGCTATTCCTTGTAGTTATCATAGGCTGGAGGATCTAAAACCTTGAAACCAACAGATGAGTTTACCATCTCATCCAAACCATCACCTTCATCCATTTATTAAAAATCGAGCCATAACCATTGATTCCCCACCAAAGTATCTCCTATAGTCAGATGCTCAAACTAGTCATGGTTTCTAAACATGAACTTATCATTTCAATCATTTTAATTAAAAGAGTCTTTTATCATAGGCTTTGGAAAATAATCCTTGGGTTAAGAAAATATTACCTCATCATCCTTTTGATCATAAATAATAAAGTCTTTTACCTTAAGCTTAATTTTCATGACCATATAAGTTAGGGGTTCATCGATTACCCATTGTAGAGAATTTGGGCCAACTACAATAACTTCATCTACTGCATCTCTTGTTTCTAATTGATCTAACTCATAATGTTATTTTGACCACTCTTATTTCTCAAATAGATCAAATAAGTTAGTATACATATATTCTAGATAACCATCTTCATCATCTTCAAATTCATATTCCATATGACCAGAGGAGAATGCTACATTATTCTCATGATCTTGCAAACCACTGTTAGAACAAGCAAGTCTTACTTCATGGTTTGGCCAATCATAATATGGGAGCTCATTTACCTAGGGTTCACTAACTAGGCTATTGGGCATAATTAGTTCGGTAGTCTCCAATGGTGAAGGACTAAGGGAATATGATAAAGGTATGCTTTCATATTTTCTTATAGTTGTAAGAGGAGATCATGCTCTTCTAGATTAAAGATATATGTGCTAATATCATTACTTTTTTTGGTCAGATCATTAAATGTAGGCATTAGGGACTGATAAGAGAAGAATATTTTGTTTGATGACATAAATCCTCTTACAAAGTTTTATATTCTTCCTCTTGTTTACATTTTAATTTCTCTTTCAATTGCATGACTTCTTCTTTCATGGCAAAGATGAGTTTTTTCACTTTACCAATGTCACCATCTGGATGATTAATAAGTTCATGGTTGAGTAACTCAAGCATGAGGGCTTATGTCATAGTGAAGATGGGGTCTTGGGATTGATGCAACTTAGGTAAGACACTCTTGGGAGAGGATGAGGACTTTTTTGGGCTTCTAAAATGAAGCAAAAATTGATGTTTAAGGCTCTGAATGTTGGTGATGGAGATGGGTGTCAAGTTGAGGTACCAGTCATGGGCCTCTCCCTTTAAAGTGAAAGGAAATAGCCTATAAGAAACATCCTCAAATTGGATTCCTAACTCATACATAGCCCATCTGTAGGCTACAACATGCTCCTTAACTTCATATAGACATCCAATTTCAAACACCAGGAGCAAATCAAAGGGATCCTTAGGTAAAGGATGTTGAGGTCCTAGAATGCTAATGGTTGACTCGATGAGCCAAGCCATCTTAGAGAAGTTATAGACCTAGGGATATTTGTAGTGTGGATTAGATTTATCTTAAATAGACAAAAAAAAAATAGACAACCAAATAATAATCATGGAAAAAAGTCCCTCATTCTAGCACCAAAAAGTGTTGGTATTAGCAAGTGACTCACCCTCAAAATTTATTCATTAGATTAAACATTATGAAATAAGTACTTGGAGATCAAACCTAGTAGAACAAATTCCCCTTGTTTTTAGGATCTGATGGTGATCCAAGAGCCAAGATTTAACTAAATGAACATAGCATGGGCAAACATGAACTATTTCACTAGATGATCACACTTATTGCTTACTAATTATCTGAGTCTAATTCCTACTTAATTCAACTAATGAAACCATACATTTAGTTTAATTGAAATTCATTACATTCCTATACTAAGGGAAAGGTGTCATCAAAAAAAAAATGAGAGAGAGGTTAAAAAATAAAATAAATGGGTCATCTTTGATCACACAATCCATTATAGTACTTAGAGCTGCAAATAGACTTGGACACATTTGTACCATTATGTGCCTAATCTAGCTATTACATAAACTCAAGACACACTAAAAGTGAGTTCCTAAGGGGATATTGTGAACACCATTGGTTTATCCAACCTATTGATAAGCACATTAATGACCTATAGCTATTTCACACATTGGTCATAAGCTAACTCCTTGATAAGCAAAGTTAGGCATTATAGAGTGAATAAAACTAGTTATGAGCATAATCTAATTCAAGCATTGACATACATATATATGATAATAATTCATCTGATAAGCTATTAAAAATAAATTAAAACTCTTAACTTGACACTGTTGCATACCATGGTTTGGAAAAGCTTAGATAAAATAAGATAACTCTAACCAATTTAATTAGTTGTTGCATAATTAAACTTAGACTATCTTGATCTAGCCAAATGGCATTTAAAGTTCTTAGCACTTAATGATAAGAAAAAATAAAATACATGAAGACTTAGATTGAATAGTGTTGGGTGAATATTTTGTCGTCAACTAACTGATGACAAAGTGGGGATATCAGCCACAGCATAAGGGAGATTTACACCACGAGGAGTGTGGCTTTACCAGATCAAGATGAGGTAAATCTCTCCTCTCATCAAGGGGAGGTTCCCTATTAATACTTACGTGCCGAATATATAATTAAGTAGAAAATAACACATGGGGGTCATATAACAGCATCTACTTCTCTTTTTTCAGAAGTAATGTATGAGGAATAAAAGAGGAAGATCCCTGGTCTAAAGCTAACAACACTCCTCTTCTTTCAGGAATGGTATCAAACAAAGAACAAGAGATCACCTGAAGTAACAAAGTCCACTAGAACGCTCACGTGAGAACAAAGTCTTCCGTAGCTTCTTCACAGATTCAGAACAAGTACAACCGTAGAGTAAAGTGAAGCACAAAGTCTTCACCTGAAACTACCAAAAGATAAAAGAATCTCAAAGGTAAAAGTAGCACAAAGTCTATTTTCTACCCTCAAGAAGTGCCCTTAGATAATAATAACACACCCACTTGCTTATTAAATCAGATAAACAAGATATTACTAGGAAAAAGACATAAGAACTATTTCTTAAATAACACAGACAATCTCAACACAAAGTCTGAAATAACCTGCTTCTCATTCATTCAACAGAATATGATTTACAAATTTGAGCACAAAGTCTCAAAAGTTGCTTCAATTTCAGTAGAGTGTTTGCTATTGAATTTTTTCAAGATCATATACAAATGAGGTCTCCACTATATATAGGGAGAAAATTCTCAAAAATAGAAATTAATAAAATATAAAATATCTTGGTCAAAGATGACTCATTTTTGACTTTTAGATATTTTCCAAAATATTTACATGTAATTACATATTACAAAATTGCATGCATTCTACACAAAACAGAAATGCATAAGGATAGAAGAAGAGAGAAGGGGGAGATGGAGAGTCAATTCTTGCTACCGGACTTCTTCAAATGAGCATCGTACATGGCGATTGATGCCTGAATTCCTATGTTGTCTGGTGTAGCTGCATTTTTGGAGACAACTCTCGCACTGATCAGCGCGTCTTTCAATGCTGTGATGGCTTTAGAATGGCCAGTTAACCTAGATTTCAAATTCTCCAAAGTTAACTGAGCATCTAGAATGTTGTCCACTGAAGTCATTGAGAAAGACGCTTCTTGAAAATCCTTCTGGATCATCCCTTTGAAACTCTGAATCATTTCCTCAGCCGGAAGGAACTGATGGTCTTTGGAGGTCCCGTACCCTGCTGAGGCCCCGTACCCTGCTGAGGAGGGTGATTAAGTCACCAACTTCTTCGATGAAATCACTTATGGGGAAGGTTTTCGGCCATCTAGAGAGACCGGTCCTCGGGGTCTTCAACCATTTATAGTTTATGACCTTCTTTGCCCTTTCGGGGTCTTTATCGTACTCCTTCTGTGCGTCTTCGAAATTGATTTGGGTCACTTCGGTGGCCGGAGGACACAAGAAAGCTTTGTCGATAAAATTGGGGTCCAACCAAATTATCATGCTACCATTGGCATCTGAGACCGATCTGGTCTCCTTATTGTAAAAATGCGCGCACTGGAGGACAAACTCTACATGATGCACTGCTACTGGAAAGGCGGCCACCAGGTGGATGTTGCTCTCAACAATTCTTTTTATCCCAGTGCTGGGATTGGTTGCCTTAGTTCACCCCAGGAATTCGGCCATGTCCACGTGGTCGATCTCTGTATCTCGAATGTCATCAACATTCGAGGTGACCGATGTGAGCGGGAAGACGCCCTGGTATTTATATTTCATCGTCTTCACCTTCGAGGGAGATGCTTTCATCATAGGGGACGATCTTGATTGGATGGGAGCAGGTGTACAGGAGCTTGCTGAAGGTGCCACTGCCATAGATAAAAAGAGAGTGAGCAAGAGATGGAGAGCGCAATTTAAGTGACATGGGTTACTGAAGGTCACTTAAATAGGCCAGGTCAAGCAAAGGGGTGGAAAATGAGGAAAAAAAAGTGCGAAAGGGATAACTCGAAAGAAATTTTGGGAGTTAGTTAAAAAAAAGAAGAAAAATGCAGGGGCGGCGAAAATCGCTGCCCTTACATAAATTGGACGAAAATGAAAGGGCGGCAAAAATCGCCGCCCTTGCATGGAGGATGTAGGGGCGGTGAAAAATGCTGCCCTTGCAGGAGTTTGTAAAAAGTGCAAAGGCAGCGATTTTTGCTGCCTTTGCACAAGGGTCGCAAAAGAGCAGAGGCGACAAAAATCGTTGCCACTGCGTTGGGCAAGGGAGGATCATGGAAGGGCGGCAAATTTTGCCGCCTTTGCACGGGGGTAGAAAAGACGTGGGCGGCAAAAAAAATGTCGTCCGCGTGAGGCTGTGGCAGAAAAAGCCATGGGTAGGAGGGGAGAAAGAAAAATAAACCAAAAAAACAACTAAAAATAACTAAGCTAAGAAGAAAACAAGAAACAAAACTAAAAACAAACCCCTACCTGGAAAACGTGCGCGCCACAAAGTCGGATCCACGAGTTGGTGCTTCGAAAAGTCCTTTGAGGTGCTCAGGTGCAAGAGACAGGAGGAGAGGAGGAAGCAATGAGAAGAATGAGGCCCCAAATTGGAATATATAAGGTGAAAAACCCACCCCAACAACCCGCCGTGTAGGCCATAAATGCCCTACACAGAAATCGAGACATGCAAGGGCGGTGAATTTCGCTGCCCTTACATGTAGTCGTTCTCTTTTGCAGGGGCGGCAAAAATTGCCGCCCTTGCAGGAAAAATGCATGGGCGGCAAATTTTGCCGCCCTTACACAAAAAATGCAGGGGCGGCAAAAATTGCCGCCCTTGCATAAAAATAAGGGAAACGCAGGGGCAGCAAAAATCGTCGCCCTTGCAGGAAAAAACAAAAAGAGACCAACTCTGGAAGGAGGAGAAAAAGGAAAAGGGGAAGGGGAAACTTGGCCTTGACGGGATAGTAACCACTCCCTGATCTGACCAAGATGAAAAATGAATTAAAGAATTCGTACCGAAAAATGAACTTAGAGAGACAAAAGACGAAACAGACAAGTTTCGTAGGGGGTTGCTTCCAAAATGAGCTAAGCTCATTTTGGAAACAACAGCTGGCTCTTGTTGGTGAACTTCCATTTAATCAAAATGATTAGCAGAAGCAGAATCCAGTCTCTAAGTGCCTTCATCCAAGCCATTAGGCTACGGAGTCGAGCGAAAAATGAGAAAGAAAAACAGACAAAACAAAATAATAGTACATATTTACAACTGGACTCATCCAAGCTTCAAGGGTTGAAAAGCTTTAGATGCTGCCCATTATGAGGTAGCGCAAATGGTGTTCCATCTTTATACTCCAACAAAAAGCTGGCCTTACTGCAGAGCTGTTGAATGGTGAACGGACCCCTCCACAGGGAGTCAAATTTGCCGTGCATCTCTTTTGGTTCGCGTCGCCTGTCCCATAACAAGACTTGATCTCCGACTTGGAACTCACACGTTCTAGCTTTCTTATCAAAAAGCGCTTTCACCTGATCTTGATTTTCCTTGATCTGATCAACCACCATAACTCGTTGTTCGTTCAGCTCGGTCAGACACATGATTCGCTTGTCAACTGAGCTTTCGAAGGTTGAGTCTTCGATTGCTCTAGTTAATCTGAGTGCTGGTATTTCAAGGGTGATGAGAATTTTGGCATTCCATCCATATAGGAGTTGGAAAGGTGACATACCTATAGCTCTTTTGGGTGTTATCCTATCGGCCCATAAAGTGTCATACAAAGCTTTGTGCCATGTTCTCTGATTATCATCCACCAACTTCCTGATAATGGTAACCAGGTTCTTGTTACTTGATTCTGCTTGTCCATTTCCTTGAGGAAAATAATCAGAAGTATGAGACAAGGTAATCTCATAATAGAAACAAAAATGAGTGATTTCATGCGATGAAAAATAGGCCGCATTATCCGTCACAGTCTTTAGTGGAACCCCAAACCTGGAGATGATATTTTCCTTGAGAAAGCTACATACTACTTCAGATGTAGCATGCTTGGTTGGTATGGCCTCCACCCACTTAGTAAAATAATCCATTGCGGTGAGGACATAATCATGTCCAGCACTTGAAGACGGGTTAACTGCACCAATAAAATCAATACTTCATTGCTGAAAAAGTTCCTCGATCACGACCGGCTTGAGGGGCAAAGCAGGGAATTTAGGCTTTCCAACGAATTGCTGACACAGCTCACACCTACGTACCCATTTGTAAGCATCCTGAAAAAGCATGGGCCAGTAGTACCTTGCACGTAAAATTTTGTGTGCCATCATCGGTGCAGAGAAATGTCCTTCACAGGCCAAATTGTGGAAATATTCTAAAAGTTTTTCTTATTGAGCTTTATCAACACAACGAAGAAATGCCCCGTCCAGGTTTCTCTTGTAAAGACCATTATTCCACAGAACATAACCAACTGCTTTCAATTTAACATTCCATTTTTCTTTAAAAGAAAGATGAGCGGAACACTCGCCATATGTTAGGAAATGAGCAATGTCAGAATACCATTCATCAGTAGTGGCGACAAAGAGAATTGTGGGCACGCTTTTGATATCTGGGTCTTCACTTTTTATTTCGTCTGGAATGTTGTTGGCGATCAATTGGCAGAGACCTCTTCCTCATACCAACTTGGTTGGTTTGATGTCCAGGTCAAATTCTTGAGTTTTGGCAATCCAGTTACCTCTCTTTGTACCGAACTCTTGCTGAGTCAAAATAGATTTTATTGTTGTATCTGGTATGAGGACTTCGGTGTGAGAATTCAAGATATAAAACCTGAAATGCTTGACAGCCTTGACCACGACATATGCATGTTTCTCCATAAGGGAATATTTCAATTTGTGATTTTTGAGTGGGCAAATCATGAATGAAATCAGAGATTCTACATTTTCTGAATTGGGCTAAACCAAAATAGCTGATAGTGTATGCTCGGAGGCATAACTATATATCTTGAAACCTTTAGTATAGTCTAGACAGGCCAAGACTGGTGCCCGAGCAATTGCCTCTTTAATTTCTTTGAATGCTGCTTTGCCCTCGGCAGTCCACCTAAATGTGGCATTGCTCTTCATCATGTTGACAATGTGACGGGTTTTTTTGGCAAATTCCAGAACAAATCTCCTAAGGAAATTCACTTTTCTAAAGAAAGAATGAACTGCGGTCTTGCTGGTAGGCAGAGTAAGTTCCTAGATGGATCTAACTCTTTCTGAATCAATTCTGATGCCTTCTCAGGACACTATGTGTCCGAGAAGTTTCCCTTCAATTACTCTGAAAATGGATTTCTTTGGGTTTAACGAGATGCCATTTTGACAGCAGCGCTTCAGTACCTTTTGCAAATAGTGAACATGTTCGGAACGCTATTTTGAAAATACCGTCAGATCGTCTAGGTATACTACAATGAATTTTCCCATTACATCTTTGAAAGTGAGATCCATAGCCCTTTGAAAAGTGGCACCTGCATTTATTAGACCAAACGGCATCCTGCGATAAGTGAAAGTGCCCCAGGGTGTGGTGAACGCTGTCTTGTGTTGATCTGCTTTCCCGACCTCACTTGATTATAACTCGAGAAACCGTCAAGCATTGATAACATTTCTGAACCTGTTACCATCTGTAAGACTTGATCCATAATGGGAAGGGGGTAGTTATCTTTTAAGGACAACTGATTCAAGTTCTTGAAATCTACACAGATTCGAATCTCACCATTTTTCTTTCTAACGGGTACTATGTTAGCAACCCATGTTGAGTGATGGATCGGAAAAATTATCCAAGCATCCAACATCTTTTGTATCTTAGCTAAAATAGTACCTGAGATTTTTGGATTATATTGCCTGGATTTTTGTTTGTAAGGCATAGAGTTGGCTTTGAGGGGGATGTCATGATGGATGTCATGTGGCCTAAGAGATTTCAAGTCATCATAAGAATAGGCCAACACATCCCTATATTGGAGGAGTAAACTAACAAGCTCCAACCTTTCTTTGGAAGTGCAGTATTTCCCAATGTTTACCATTTTAAGATCGTGCTTGGTTCCCAAGTTGACTTGATCAAAATCTTGAGAAGAATTTGAATCTGTTCATTGTTGTTTGACAAACCTGTCATGGTCATCAAACAGCTTCTCTAGGGAAACCAAACCTTTGGGAATTTTATTCCCCTTGAGCTGTAGAAAATCTTCACCTGTATTGGCCTGGGTTTCAGGGGTCAGCCCACACTCTCAGGGCTTGCTACCTTCAAAACACAGTTGTTTGAAGGTGTCCTTTTGCTCCAAAAAGGCGATGATTTGATCATCGTTGTTAAACACTTGCCAATGGTCAACATTGTCTGGTACACTTGGTCAGAAAACCAGCTCAATAGTATACTTATCTCCCTTAAAATCTGGGTAGGGAATCAGGAGGGTGGCAGAGACAGCCAATGCATCTGCCCGATCATTGAATTCCCTTGGAATGGCAGAGATATTGAAGGCATCAAAATCTTCGATCTGATCCCATACTAGATTGTGATAATGGCGCAACCTTTCATTCTTGGTCTGATAGAGGTTCCTTATCTAGCAGACTATCAACTCAGCGTCTCCTTTAGCATGGAGCTTCCTAACGCCCTTTTCTTTGGTAGCTTGTAGTCCAAGCAAAAGGGATTCGTACTCGGCCATGTTGTTAGTATTGTTGAATTGCAATTTGTAGGAAAAAGGGGTAATCTCTCCCTGAAGGGATACCAACACCACTCCGGCTCCTGATCCAGTAGAAGAGCAACTACCGTCGAACTCCAAAGTCCATAGCTCATCAGGTATTGCTTTTTTCCTGAAGACTTTTCCATTTTGGGGAAAGGGTTGTTTTATGTGTTCATTTCGTTTGGGCATCCCACCCTTCGCGTCAACTGAAACCGAACCCAAATCACCACTCGTAAGAGTTTCATCTAATGCACCATGGATCTCGTCTACGGATAAGAAATAAGTGCCCATACCTGATGACTCAAATAAAATTTGAGCTTTAGGTGCTGTGAAACGGGTAACTACGTACCTGGCTTATTTTTTAGGAAGCAACTTTTTCATGACCCCTTGAACTGAAATTCTTGCTTCTGATAGGTCCATGCTTAACTCACCTCCAACATCCTTACAGAAATTCCGCCTAAGCAGAATGCCGTAAGATGCTGGAACATTAGCTACTAGAACCGTCATTTTTATCCACTTTTCTGGAAAAGCCGCAAAGGCGTATTGGGCATCTTTTATTTGGCCAAGGAGGGGAACCTGCTTATTTTCCATGGAAAAACACCTCCCAAAAGTTTTGGTCAAAGTTAGGCCGAGAGAATCTGCCACTTTTGCAGGCATGACATTATCTGACGCTCCGAAGTCTATAATACAATTACTCAATTTGTAGCCATTTATAAGTAGGGAAACATAGAAAGGTTCTATTTTCCTGGGAGCGACAGGAGGAGTCACAACCAGATTGTTTTGGGCTGGTTTGTCTTTGGAGAGATCATGAATAACTTTTAAAGAAACTTGTCCTACGGGGACAGCTTTATTTTTAACATACTCTGCTAACCTGTCAAACTGTTCTAGGTTAGCTCTTAAATATTCAGCCTCTGTCATCTGAATCCTAGTCTTTCTAGCATGATCAATTATATTAAATGATGGAAAAGAAGTTGAGATAGAAGAAGAGATTCCATCATCAAAGGCTTTGAAGGGTACTCCACTGGCCTGAGTAGCAGAAGAGGGGGATATCGGGTGATTGGGAGTACTTACCTTTTCGTGAGTTACCTGATCTTTTGATTGTGGAGGTAACGGAGTCCCGCGTTTGGCAATAGAAACTACTGGCTGGGGCTCATCATCTGCTTTTCTTTTGTCAACATGTGAAGTCGACTGATTTTGAGATCTGGTAAAAATAGCGTAAGTTCCCTCTGAATCTTCTCCTTTACTCCCAGCTTCATCTTGGTAATCCAGGAAACTGATATTGGAGTCGTCAGCTAATTCTTCATGTTGTTCATCAAAGAGGTTAGCATTTTCTTGTTGCTCTAGCTATGGTTGAAAGGAGTCATCGTGCTCAACTTCCAAGTATCCGACCGCTGAATGGACAGGCACTGCTTCAATGGCTAATCTTCCTGAAGAGGGAGGTAGGCAGTTTGATTGCCCTTGGGTTCGGGCAGTATTACCTTGATATTGCTGATTCTAAAATGTCCTCCTTGGTGCATCTCGATAGGTTGGAGCAGATGTACCTTGGGCAATTTGTCTTTTCAAAGCTATCAGTTTATTTGTTAATTTTTGCACCATAGGATCTGTAGTGCCTGTGGAAGAGCTTTCAACAGGCGAGGGAAATTTATTTTTATTAGAATCTTTCTTGATCTTGCCTACCAGGATAAGATCGTCTTCAATCTCGGTAGCCAAACCTTGAGCCAAGGCTAGGTCCATAGGGCTGGCTCGTCTTAATAAGAAACTTACTTCGGGAAGCTGCGAGTTGATGAAAAAACATTTGAGATTTTTCGGCGTGGGTTGAGCCACAGTCGGAATTCGATTCCTCAACTTGTTGAATTTAGCTATGAAATCCCTCATGGGTTCCTGGGATTCTTTCTTTAATTGTGTCAGCTGTGCCAACAAAGCGTGCGCATCCTCAGTGGGTTTAAATCTAGCTTCAAATTTGGACTTGAGCGTATCCTAACTTGTCACTGACCCAGCCTGTAGGTGATAAAACCAATCTGTGACAGCTCCTTGTAAAGTTTCCAAAAAGACTCTCACCGCTACGTCTTCAAATTCGACTCCAATTACGCCACATGCTATGGAGAAATCAGCAATATGCTCGTCGGGATGAACCTTTCCATCGCCAAAAAACTTAGGAAATTTTTTCCTAGAACTACGAGGTAGTTCATGCAGAGGTGGGGTTAGATTAAGAGGGCCAAAGGAGTTACCCCACGGGCCTTGGGCCATTACGACAAGAGAATGAAAAAGTGGGATAACAAACCTTGGTGGAGTGTTTATAGGTAGGCGGCGATTAACAATGGGAAAAGGAGTTCTACCTTGTGTTGGTGACCTGACAAGGCTAGAAGGAAAACTCCTAGACCATCAAAGAGAAGCTGATGAAGGAAACAGATCAAAATTATTCTGTTGCGCTAACTCAAACACAGGGTCAACAACGCCTTTAGATCTCTGACTTCTGGTGTAGCGTGGGGTTGCCAAATTTTTAAAACAAAAATGGGACCAAAACTACTTCAAGTTGAAGTTTGAGGCTTCAAAATGCGCGTTCTTCCCAGTAGCTCTGGTTTTACAGACTGGATAATGTAACGGAGATAGATGGTAAGGCTAGAATGATAATGGGTAAGACATGAAACGGAGTCGCCAGACTATGCAATGGAGAAGGGTAGGGACTGCTTCAATATGAAAGTGGAGGTTTCAGAATGCACGTTCGGTCCTTAGCGGAGTTGCCAAAAAACTGTTGGGTGAATATTTTGTCGTCAACTAATTGATGACAAAATGGAGATATCAGCCACAACATAAGGGAGATTTACACCACGAGGAGTGTGGATTTACCAGATCAAGACGAGGTAAATCTCTCCTTTCATCAAGGGGAGGTTCCCTATTAATACTTACGTGCTGAATATATAATTAAGCAGAAAATAACACATGGGGGTGGTATAACAGCATCTACTTCTCTTTTTTCAGAAGTAATGTATGAAGAATAAAAGAAGAAGATCCCTGGTCTAAAGCTAACAACACTCCTCTTCTTTCAGGAATGGTATCAAACGAAGAACAAGAGATCACCTGAAGTAACAAAGTCCACCAGAACGCTCACGCGAGAACAAAGTCTTCCGTAGCTTCTTCACAGATTCGAAACAAGTACAACCATAGAGTAAAGTGAAGCACAAAGTCTTCACCTAAAACTACCAAAAGATAAAAGAATCTCAAAGGTAAAAGTAGCACAAAGTCTATTTTCTACCCTCAAGAAGTGCCCTTAGATAATAATAACACACCCACTTGCTTATTAAATCAGATAAACAAGATATTACCAGGAAAAAGACATAAAAACTATTTCTTAAATAACACAGACAATCTCAACACAAAGTCTGAAATAACCTGCTTCTCATTCATTCAACAGAATATGATTTACAAATTTGAGCACAAAGTCTCAAAAGTTGCTTCAATTTTAGCAGAGTGTTTGCTATTGAATTTTTTCAAGATCATATACAAATGAGGTCTCCACTATATATAGGGAGAAAATCCTCAAAACCAGAAAATAATAAAATATAAAATATCTTGGTCAAAGATGACTCATCTTTGACTTTTAGATATTTTCCAAAATATTTACATGTAATTACATATTACAAAATTGCATGCATTCTGCACAAAACAGAAATGCATAAGGATAGAAGAAGAGAGAAGGGGGAGATGGAGAGTCAATTCTTGTTGCCAGACTTCTTCAAATGAGCATCGTACATGGCTATTGATGCCTGAATTCCTATGTTGTCTGACGTAGCTGCATTTTTGGAGACAACTCTCGCACTGATCAGCACATCTTTCAATGCTGTGATGGCTTTAGAATGGCCAGTTAACCTAGATTTCAAATTCTCCAAAGTTAATTGAGCATCTAGAATGCTGTCCACTGAAGTCATTGAGAAAGACGCTTCTTGAAAATCCTTCTGGATCATCCCTTTGAAACTCTGAATCATTTCCTCAGCTGGAAGGAACTGATGGTCTTTGGAGGTCAAGTTGCATGGCAACTCTTCTAATTTGTTAAGCAGGCTGAGGTCACTCTTTTCGCTAGCTTCCTTGAAAGCTTCGAGATCATCAATTAAGTCCTTGAGTACCTGAATTCTGAAGACCATTGACTCCTTGATCTCAACATAGGAATCTTTGTTGGGGATGACGCCGATAGCTATCAGGGTACTCTTTTTGAGATCCTTCATTTCCTTCCACCTGCTAAGATCTTTCTCTAAGCCATCAATTTCTCGAGAGATAAGGGAGACAAAGTCATCTACCTGAGTTTTCAATCTCTTCATTTTACCTGTTCTTTCTGCAACCTCTGATAGTAAAGAGACTCCTTGATTGTGCATCCTCGCAATATATTCCTCTATGACTTTCCCTTTTAAATAGGTCTTTTCGGCTTTCTGAATGATTGGATCATCCACAGAAAAGGCCTTTGAAGTAGCTGTTTCAGGGAGAATAGTGAATCTTCTGATTACTGCTGTCAACTACTCAGCCTTGGCTTTGTAATAATCCTTCATCTCCTTTTCCCTATCAAATTTTTGGACCATAATGTCCATTGCTGATTGAAGATCGCTCTTCGCACCTTCGTGAGTAACTTTGCCAAGTTCAACACGAAAAATGGAATAGCTGCTCATTTCAAAACCCTCAAGGGTTGCATCCTGTGGGGGTTTGGCAATTTCGAGAAATTTTTGCCCCTTTTTCTCGACCAGTTTGGAGAGGATCCTTGGCCTCTTAGGAGCCTTTGCTTTTGGTGGCACTATCTTGCCAAAATCAAAATCATCCAGGGAGATGGCCATTTTCTTTCTTTTAGGTGTGAAAGCAGACATCCATGGCGGGAGAGAAGTACTTGTTGCAACAATAGTCACCTCTGCCAGTGTCATTGTAGTAGCTTCTACACTACTGGTGGTGATAGTGGTTATAGTTGGAGTAACCGGTGAAACCATATCAACTATTGGTTCTGGCTGAGGTGCAGGGCTTGGTGGCAGGTTGAAAGATGGAGATGAAAGACTCAGAATGGACCCAGAAGAGTGGGGAGAACCTGTTGAAGGACCCTGAGGATCACCAAAAACAACCCTGGAAGGGGAAGCAGCTCTGAAAGATGGAACATTGATTGGAGAGATAGGAGAAATAGGTACTGCAGGAGACTGAGGGGAAGAAGGAGAGGCACTCTGGATCAGCTGAGCTTGTCCCAGCGAGATCGGAGACTCAACACTTGGACGATCTGAAGGTTGATCCTGTGTCCCCATGGGTTGAGCTGTCTGTGCCTCGGGGCTCTATTCTTTAGTTCCTTCAGCTGCTACTTCAGGCTCTTGTGCAGGCTTAGGCTTTTTGGAGACAAAAATGATTCTAGGTTTGCGAGGCCTAGATGGAGAAGGAACGTCTCCTTTGTTCTTTGTTTGGTTCCCTGCCTTCCTCTTCAACTCTGCTTAGTAATCAGCCTCTGATCCTGTGATGAAATCTTTCAGGGTGATCCCTTTGGCTGCTAACCAATCATTGGTGTTAGCCAATATTGATTCAAATCTTTTCCTCAGAGAAGTCAGTTCTTTTTGAGACCAGTTAATTGGAGGGAGAGGGGAATCAGTGACCTTTTCTGCTAGATATCTGCTATTTATGATATCTCCATTATCAATTAAACCTGATTGGATCTCTGCAAGCCCGAGATACTCTATCTGCTCTAGTGTGAGACGGCAATAGTCTATCTTTCTTACCTCATCAGCCATCCTCATGTCTACCCAGATATCTTCAATCACGGGCTCGTGGAACTGAGTCTTCCTTCGAATCTTTTCTTTGACCCCCCTGTAGTCAAATTTCTCCCATCTTTTGAATGGTTTGATGGTAACCATCTGCATTTCTATTTTCATGACCTTGGCTTTAGTTGATGTAGCAACTAAAAATCTGCCAATCTGGATAGGAAACTTAAAACTAGGTCTCTTGAGCTCCATCTGCTTTGTGTGTACGACAGACAGTTGTCGGCAAAGCTCCATTAAGACCAACCTGTCCGAAGGGAATTTTGGGAGCATGTAAGGGTATCCTTGGTAAAAACCCACCCAAAGATAGCAAAAGGTAGGAAACTGGAGGAACATGCACCCATAACCATTTACTACTGCCCATGGCTCGTCTGATATTCTCTTCTACTCCAGCTGAGGGTCGAAGAGACAGAAAAATACGGTGAAGAATGCGTTATTTACTCTCCTAAAATGACGTGTTGATCCTTGAAGCGTTAGCTGTGGATAGTATGAGTAAACCGAGGTGGTCCTTTTATCCCCTCTGTTGTCAAACCTGGGAAAGATCGCATGGCAGCAGCTATATAGACTAGGTACGAGGTCATGTAGAATTTGAAAGAGGTATGTACCCTGGTCAGTTGCTTGTAGATAACATTGCTGATCTGTTCCCCCCAAAAGATGGTTTGTTTGCCTTGAAGGATGATCTTAATGAATGGATACATCCATTCATGAAATTGTGAAGAGGATGGGAGGCCCCGTACCCTGCTGAGGAGGGTGATTAAGTCACCAACTTCTTCGATGAAATCACTTCTGGGGAAGCTTTTCGGCCATCTAGAGAGACCGGTCCTTGGGGTCTTCAACCATTTATAGTTTATGACCTTCTTTGCCCTTTTGGGGTCTTTGTCATACTCCTGTGCGTCTTCGAAATTGATTTGGGTCACTTTGGTGGCCGGAGGACACAAGAAAGCTTTGTCGATAAAATCGGGGTCCAACCAAATTATCATGCTGCCATTGGCGTCTGAGACCGATCTGGTCTCCTTGTTGTAAAAGTGTGAGCACTGGAAGACAAACTCTGCATGATGTGCTACTACTAGAAAGGCGGCCACCAGGTGGATGTTACTCTCAACAATCCTTTTTATCCCAGTGCTGGGATTGGTTGCCTTAGTTCGCCCCAGGAATTCGGCCATGTCCACATGGCCGATCTCTGTATCTCAAATGTCATCAACATTCGAGGTGATCGATGTGAGCGGGAAGATGCCTTGGTATTTGTATTTCATCGTCTTCACCTTCGAGGGAGATGTTTCCGTCATAGGGGATGATCTTGATTGGACGAGAGCAGGTGTACAGGAGCTTGCTGAAGGTGCCGCTACCATAGATAAAAAGAGAGTGAGCGAGAGAGGGAGAATGCAATTTAAGTGACATGGGTTACTGAAGGTCACTTAAATAGGCCAGATCAAGCAAAGGGGCAAAAAATGAGGAAGAAAAAGCACAAAAGGGACAACTCGGAAGAAATTTTGAGAGTTAGTTAAAAAAAGGAAGAAAAATGTAGGGGCGGTGAAAATCGCCGCCCTTGCATAAATTGGACGAAAATGAAAGGGCGGTGAAAATCACCACCCTTGCATGGAGGATGCAAGGGCAGCGAATTTCACCTCCCTTGCATAGAATGTAGGGGCGGAAAAAAATGCCGCCCTTGCAGGAGTTCACAAAAAGTGCAAAGGTGGCGATTTTTGCCACCTCTGCACAAGGGTCGCAAAAGAGCAGAGGCGGCAAAAATCGCCGCCACTGCGCTGGGCAAGGGAGGATCATGGAAGGGCAATAAATTTTGTCACCTTTGCACGGGGGTAGGAAAGACATGGGCGGCAAAAAAAATGCCGTCCGCGTGAGGCCACAGCAGAAAAAGCCATGGGTAGGAGGGGAGAAAGAAAAATAAACCAAAAAAAACAACTAAAAACAACTAAGCTAAGAAGAAAACAAGAAACAAAACTAAAAACAAACCCCTACCTAGAAAACACACGAGCCACGAAGTCAGATCCGCGAGTTGGTGCTTCGAAAAGTCCTTTGAGGCACTCAAGTGCAAGAGGCAGGAGGAGAGGAGGAAGCAATGCGAAGAATGAGGCCCCAAATCGGAATATATAGGGTGAAAAACCCACCCCAACAACCCGCCGTGCAGGCCATAAATGCCCTGCACAAAAATTGAGACATGCAAGGGTGGCAAATTTTGTCGCCCTTACATGTAGTCGGTCTCTTTTGCAGGGGTGACAAAAATTGCCGCCCTTGCAGGAAAAATGCATGGGCGGCAAATTTCGCCGCCCTTACAAAAAAAATGCAGGGGCGGTGAAAATCGCTGCCCTTGCAGGAAAAAATAAAAAGAGACCAACTTTGGAAGGAGGAGAAAAAGGAAAAGGGGAAGGGAAAACTTGGCCTTGATGGGATAGTAACCACTCCCCGATCTGACCAAGACGAAAAATGAATTAAAGAATTCGTACCGAAAAATAAACTTAGAGAGACAAAAGATGAAACGAACAAGTTTCGTAGGGGGTTTCTTCCAAAATGAGCTAAGCTCATTTTGGAAACAACAAATAGAATGTTTTAAGTTGATTAAATAACAACTTAAACTTTGTATTCAACATATAATAGGGTGTCTATTATAATTGGCCTCTTTAGGCAAGCAAATTGGGCAACTAATATTGAAAGAATGGTTAGTACACTCCAGGCCAATTATAGAAAATCTTTGCCACTTAGAATTCCCCTTTTATCCTCTTTTAATACAAGTAAAATCTTGGCTTAAATAGACCCAAGCTAAGCCATAGACATTAATTGCATTCAACTTTAGGTAGTTGGCAAAATTAGATTTAAAACCATAATTCAAAGGCTACCCTTTGTTATAAAATCTAATCTAATCAAATTGTCATTACTGTAGTTAGTTAAAACATGACATTTTCCTTCATTTGGTAGTAATTTTTAGTTTAATTTCATCACTAACTCTTGTCTCCATGAAGCTCTATGTAGTCATTTGATTTCTCCCAATGCCAGTGCCTTCTCCCTCTACCACTTAGCTTTTCCATAATTTTGCCACATTCTTGAATGGATCAAATAATAATTATGAATATACTTGCAACAATCTCCTACCTTGGACTTTGAATCATCTCTAGATAAATGTTAATTTACTAGGCACAAGGAAGTAGTTGGGATTACATCAAGACTACTAGTCGCCCATATTTTTATGCAATTAATTTCTATTCCTATTTAAGGTTGGGTTTGTATTTCATGATATTCACCTAATCCAATATGAAAACCATGATAATTATTCCCATATTATTCATGATTTAGTTTATATGTGATTTGATTTTACAAATCATACTGAATGCGTAGTCCATTCTAGGCCTTCAATGATTTTAACAGCTAGACAGGTTGTCAATTTTATGCCAATGCCTTGCTAGCTACACTGCTAGTGTGTAATTTATTTTGATGGGGTATTTTCCACATGAATTATAATTTATTTTCATTTACTGTGTGATTAGATTTGCTTTTATGGGTCCCAATTTTCCACTTGGTAACTTGTCATCATTCACGAGATTTAGCTCTATTGCTTGCTTTTTTTGTTCCATGGCTATGTGGCCTCTCCTCACTCTCTCCAAGCTCTGGCAAATTGGGAGACTAATAAATTTGATGGTATGTATGACATTTATATTAGAAACCCAAGTTTTACCCTACTAAAGTATATTTCTTGGATCTACTTCAAACTTGGACTAACATTGCATTGGTCTATAGGTGTGGGATACCTGTACTTAGATCAAACCTTTAGATTGTGAGGCTAGCTTCTATGAATATATCAACTTGCTCAGTTTACTAAAACCTACTTGCTTTTGGGGTGAAAGAGTTAGAAGGATTAATGAAAATGGAAATCCTATTCTGATGATGATGATATACCTATATTGTTGGTTCATCCACTCAATTTGAACTCATACACCATTAATGAACTAGGAATGGATTAATAGACTATCTCTAAGGCTTCCTTTGAAATAGTGTTTCACATGTAGGTCCTGATGTATGATTATAGCTTGGAAGCAAAGGGAGAGGGGTCTATTTTTAGACACTATTCAACCTTGTTACATTGCAAATATGTTCATCAACTTTTGACACTTCATATAACTTGCAAAAGATAATTCATCAATAGATAGGTGTGGCAAGGACATGTTAAGGTAAGATTCATACAATTTTACACATATAAACAATAATATACACACTATAAGTCAATCATAAAGATGTTGAAATAGTCCATTTTATTGATTTAAGAGGTTACAAAGCTCAATCTTGATAGAATTTCATCATGCCCAAGAGAGGGATCTTGAAAATAGGCCTAAAAGATTGAATATATAAAATATGATAAGAAGAGAATAAGCCAAAAATAATGGCATAGATGAGAGAACAATAAGTTAGCTAATAATCAAATCAAGTCAAACCTTAGTTATAACTTGCTACAAATAGTCCTTAAGACATCAATCCATGTTGGATGAGCTTACATGCGTCTGAATGAGCTATTTGGCATTATAAACAAGGTGGTGGGCCATCATTGACTTGTTCAAAATACTTTTGAAGAATGTTATGCCATAACTTGTCAAATTAATCCTCTTAACATGAGATTAAGTTAAGTGAATGACCTTTTCTCCATTGAGACTTAGAACATGCATGGATTATCACTTTAGATCAGTTAAGTCATGATAATGATTAGTTATGCATGAATTAGCACTTGAAGACTAGTTCTACATGTATTTTCCACTCGAAGACCAGATATGTGGCATGATTTATATTAAATATCAGTTATATATGGGTTTTCACTTTGCATTAACTCATTTCATTAGTTTTCTATGCCATTCTTCACTTTACTTGATGGATCAAATAGGTCTATTAGGCCAATTAGGTATAGTATCCTAACTTACTACATTTTATGACTATACAACCCTGCATTAAACCTTGAAAACCTATGAAATAATGATTATTAGGCCTAAATCAACCTTACATATCATGAAAAGGTCCTTTTGGGCAAGTAACACCTGTAAATTGGTCAAAACTACTTGACTGGGCTACCTTGTCTTATATTTCTATAGACTGGATGATTTGAATATAATAATAGGTTAATTTTAAGACATGGATTTGAGAATATGATGGATTGAGGAGGAATAAAAAGTGCCAAACTTAACTCTCCATGGATTAGAATTCATTAAACTACCTTGTACGCATTGTTTCCTTAAAAAACCCTATTGTATACCATGCTCATATAATTTTTTACATCATGGTACCATTTACAAGACCTTATATAATTTTAATTAATATTTAAAGATTTTATAGGATGATTTATGGGGTTTTAAGTGCAATAAACTTCACTCTTCTCAAAACTAGTCTATAAGAGGGTTTGGGAGGGTTTTAGAGGTGGACCTTATTAAAAATGGTTCATAAAGTAAAGACATCCAAACCAAAACTTATTTACATGTATATTTATTCCATATACCCATTCAAATTTCTTTATAGTCTTGGATTCCAATGTAAAGAGTGTGCAAAGATACGTATGCAAAGAAGTTTGCTTATAGGGTGATACTTGCATTATGGTTATGCTTATACTCTTAGCGATGGTTCATAAACCTTATAAACTTAACCAAAATAAATAATTAATGGATTATAATTTCATAAGGGTAATAAAATCATTCCAAGATCATTTGGTCAAAATCCTCCTTGTGGTGAAAGATATGAGCTCTTGAATATGTGGTTTAAATGAGTTTTTAGACTGCAGTAGTTTGAATTTGCTCTTTGATAGTTAAACTAACATTTAATCTACTTTCACCTAATTAAAAAACATAATTTATGACTTTAAACATCCTATTAAAAATTATCATGAAGTCACATTTGATTGATAGAGTCTTCAAGTGGCGCAAGGTGATATAGGCCTTCTAGGCCTAAAACTGGTTTCTAGGCCTAATTGGCCAAATCTGAGTGTTGGAGGTATAAATGATCTATAGGATGATATTCATGGAAAAAACATATTAATAAATTATTTATTACCTGATCCAACCTATATTCTGATCTTCAAATGATCAAACTTTGCTCTTCATGGTCTCTTAAGACTACTTGTAGGGTTTCTTTGCTTGCCTATGTGTTTGGGGCTGTGAGATTTGAGAGCTTCTTCTCCTAAGGATTAATTTTTTTTGGAGTTTTAAAACTCTATAATATGTTCTCATAGTGATAAACATCTTCAAATTGAGTCTCTATCTTCTCAAATCCCTCTACTCTCTTGTCTCTCTAACCTGGGGTTTTAAGCAGTCTTAGCTTATAAAACCCTAGGTGACTGAGTTTGATGCTCTATCTTGATGAAATTGAGATATTAATATTATCAAAGGATTATTAAATTTCATTCTCACTCTACATTTATATTCTAATAGCTATTTTATCTCTTGAAGGACTGCCCTTATCAAATGGATGACACCATTAATCGTACAGTATACATGCCTACTTGCATATGCTAGCCCTCAAGGGCATTATGTATTGAAAAATTGAATGTAATAAATATACAAAAACACATGTATAAATTATTATCAATTTTTATCATCCTCAAAAATCTTCACATGATGTTTAAACCCTCTTTTTGATGCTTTAAACCTCAAATAGGCATCATGACCTTAATCATAACTATCAATAAACTATATGAGGTTTGTAACAAAATAGTGATCATTTACACTATTTATTTTACCTTTATAATGGAATTATAAGATTTATATATTAATTTATATCATATGTACTAAATTTGAGTGTTTAAAACCACTTGAATATTCTTTAGAAAACCTTAAATTCCCTCAAAACTGTCCATATACATTGACTTGTTTTCATGATAAAGGACTATATTTGGATATAATAATGCTTTATAGTATTTTATTAGGCCATATAAAACCTTATTTTAATGCTAAATATCTTCCACTAGCCACTTTTTCAACCTATGCATCCTATCATCACACCATGTCTCTTCAAAGACTCTTAAAGCAACTGCCTATGCCAAGACTACTATAGGTATTAATTGGAGGAAAAGGATATGATTGAGATATGTTTCAACATAAATTGGAACTTTTAAACCTCCCAAGTTGTTTTAAACCTTCATCTTACCTCTATATTATTATATTTTCTCTTCAAGAATGTTCTTAGGCCATACATAGTCCTAGTTCATACACAGATCTGTGTACTATATATTCATGAGTTGGAAGTAATTTAGTGGTATTGATAAAGGTTTGGAGATGAAAATTTGTTATTTTATTGTATAGTATACCTCAAAATTTTACCCTTGAATGAAAATTATCTTGCATTGCACCTTGAGATTATGTGACTATGTCCATGAAATTATCCTTTGTACGACTGTAGGTGGACAATTCAAGATTGAATTTGGACTGAAAATTGTTTCAAAAAACTTTCCATAGTATTTATTAATTTCACCATGAATTATTCTTATGAATCCTCCATGTGTCATGAGACTCTTCCATTTGATCACTCTCCTCTCATTCTCTTACAACTTGGAGATAGGCCTGTCCTTTTGAGAAGGATGTAGATGATAGTTTCATGAGGGATAGAGGCTATATTATTATGTAATTTAAAGTTAATTATCTTAAAATAACTCTTAAAACCATTTTAATAAACTATTAAAACATGGCAAAACCTTATTACACCTAAAGAACATGATAACACCTCACAGTCTTAGTTTGACATAGTATGTGCATGCTTCAAGAGACTTTTTAACCCTATTATAGGTGGTAATTTCATGAAAACATGTATGAAATTTATCCTTACAAAGGTGTTCCTTTGATATAAGTTTGATAGTCATCTATATAAACACATTCTATCTTCATACTCATTTCTCCACCTTTTGAAAATAAACATTTCTTCTTATTAGTATTGAGTGTAGGTACAAGTCTAGATTTTGTAAAGATTGTATACAAGTTTTAAGATGCTGGGAGAGATTGAAAAGGTTACAAGATGTCGATGAATAATTAAAATTATAAAATTATCTCTATCAGTTCTAATAACCTCACTTTAAGGTTAAACTTTTTTGGAAGTCTCTTTCATATATCTACCCACTCCTTGGGCTTATGACTGTGTTCTTGAAGAGATGACTGTAGGCCTCTTTAGAATAATTCTAGATCAACTATGATGATCTTAGTGAGAATATATTTGAATGAGTTCTAGTGTCAGTTTAAGTTTTAAATGATCCATCTACTCTAATATTTCCATCAAGGTTTCAATATTATTTCTATAGTGCATTTATTTCCTCCTTTAGCATTACAATAGGTGACTGTGTATGCTCCATTTATATGGATTGTATGTCAGTTTTAGACGTTGAGAAGGTTATAAAAAATAGTCGTAGTGAACTTGGCATTCATCCATTATAACTTGAGGGGAGAGTTTGAATGAATACCTTCAATGAGGTATCTTTTAGTCTTGCCTTCCTTTTTACTTCAATGAAAACTCTTTACTATGTTTTTTATTGATTGTAGGTGGAGATTCACTCAGTATTAGTAGGGTTCTATGGTTTGAATACCATATTTGAATGACCATGATGCTTACACAATCCTTGAATCCTTCTTGACATTAAATTCATGATATGGATGTGGATAAAAGGTGATATGATGTGAATGGAAGATGGGAAACCATGAAACTGAGAATGGAGTGAAAAGATAGGCTTATGCAATGGTAGAAGGTAGTGAGATGGAATGAAACATAATGGATGTGAAAATAATATGAGAAGTGTATGTCAAGACCATCTTGATGGTATTAAACGATCTTAGGCATACCCACTACAAGATATATCAATTTGGAGACCTTTGAAGGAGGTATATTGAATGAAACTATTAGCAACCCAAGTTACACCTTACTTAAGTAGATTTCTCAGATCTCCTTCAAACTTGGACTAACATTGGATTGGTTTATAGGTTTTGGATACTTGTACTTAGACCAAACCTCTAGATTTTTAGGCTAGCTCCTCTGAATAAATCAACTTGCTTAGTTTACTAAAACCTACTTGATTTTGGGGTGAAAAGAGTTATAAGGATTACTAAAAAGGGAAATCCTATTCTACCAATGGTGATACACCTATATTTCTGGTTCATCCACTCAATTTGAACTCATACAACACTAATGAACTAGAAGTAGATTAATAGACTATCTCTAAGGATTCCTTTGCAATAGTGTTTCATGTGGAGGTCTTGATGTATGACTATAGCTTGGAAGAAAAGGGAGAGAGGTCTATTTTGAGACACGATTCAACCTTGTTACACTAAAAATCTGATCATCAACTTTTGACACTTCATATAACCTACAAAAGATAATTCATCAATAGATAGGTGTGTTAAGGACATGTTAAGGTAAGATGCATCCACTTTTACACATCTAAACAAGCAAACACACACTATAAGTAATCTTAAAGATGCTATAAAAGTCCATTTTATTGATTAAAGAGGTTACAAAGATCAATCTTGATAGAGTTTCATCATGCCCAAGAGAGGGACCTTGAAAATTGGCCTAAAAGCTTGAATATATAGAACATGAGAAGAAGAGAATAATCCAAAAGAATGGTGTCAATTAGAGAATAAGAAGTCAACTAATCATAAAATCAAGTCAAACCTCAATTATAAGTTTCTACAAATAGTCCTTGAGACATCACTCCATCTTGGATGATCTTGCATGCTCATGAATGAGCTATTTGGCTTTGGAAACAAGGTGGTGGGCCATCATTGACTTGTTCAAACTCCTTTTGAAGAATGATATGCCATAAATTTTTAAATTAATCCTCTTAACATGAGATTAAGTTAAGTGAATGACCTCTCCTCCATTGAGACTTAGACCATGCATGGATTTTCACTTTAGATCAATTAACTCATGATAAAGATTAGTTATGCATGAATTAACACTTAAAGACTAGTTGTGCATGTATTTGCCAACTGAAGACTAGATGTGTCAAATGATTTATATTTAATAAGTTATACATGGGTTTCCACTCTACATTAACTCAATTCATTATTTTTCTATGCCATTCTTCACTTCACTTGATTGATCAAATAGGTCTACTAGGCCAATTAGGCCCAATAGCCTAACTTATTAAATTTTATGACTATAAAACCTTGAATTAAACCTTAAAAAACTATGAAATATTTATTATTAGGCATAAATCAACATTCCATACCATGAAATAGGTCCTTTTGGGCAAGCAACACTTGCAAATTGGTCAAAACTAGTTGACTAGGGCACCTTGTCTTGAATTTTTGCAGACTGGCTGATTTGAAGAGATTAAAAGGGGAATTTTTAGGCATGAATTTTATCATATTATGGATTTATGAGGAATAAAAAGATCCAAACTTCACTCTCCATGGATTATAATTCATTAAACTACCTTGTACCTCTATTTTCTACGCTTTTTCCTCAAAAAACCCTATTTTCTACCATGTTCGTACAGTTCTATACATCACGGTACCATTTACAATTTTTTTTATAAGTTTAATTCATGTCTAAATATTTTATAAGATGATTTATGGGGTTTTTAGTGCAATAAAATTCACTTTTCTCAAAACTATTCTGTAGGAGGGTTTGGGAGGGTTTTAGATGTGAACTTTCTTAACGATGGTTCATAAAGTACAGACCTAAAAAATATAAATTATTGACATGGATATTTATTACATATAACCCTTAAAATTTATTGAGAATATTGGGTTCCCCTGAAAATATTCTGCAAAGATACGTACGCAAAGAAGTTTTCCTGTAGGGTTCTGCTTGCATTCTAGACATGTTTATACTCTTAGCAAAGGTTCATAAACCTTAGATCCTAAACCAACCTAAATAATTCATGGATTATAATTTAATAATTTTAATAAAATAATTATAATATAATTTGGTCAAAATCCTCCTTATGGTGAAAGATATGAGATCTTGAATAGGTGGTTCAAATGAGTGTTTAGACTCCAGTAGTTCAAATTTGCTCTTTGAGAGTGAAACTAAAATTTAATATGATTTAAACTAATTTAAAAACCTCATTTATGAATTTAAACATCCTCTTAAACATTGTCATTAATTCATATTTTCTTTATAGAGTCTGCAAGTGCCTCAAGGTGATATAGGCCTTTTAGGCCTAAAATTGGTTTCTAGGCCTAATTGGCCAAATCTGAGTGTTGGAGGTCTAAATGACCTTTAGGATGATATTATGGGAAAAAAACATATTGATACATTATATATTACCTAATAAAACCTGTATTATAATCTTTAAATGATCAAACTTCAGCTTTGCTTTTCATGGTCTTTTAAGACTACTTGTAGGGTTTCTTTACTTGCCTCTATGTTTTGGGCTGTGAGGCCTAAGAACTTCTTATCCTAAGTATTAAATGTTTTTTTGAGTTTAAAAACTCTATAATATGATATCATAGTAACAACCATATTAAAATTGAGTCTCTATCTTCTCAAATCCCTCTACTCTCTTCTCTCTATATCCTAGGGTTTTAAGCAATCTTAGCTTGTAAAATCTTGGGTGACAAAGTTTGATGCTCTAACTTGATGAAACTAAGCTACTATTCTTATAAAATTATGATTAAATTCCCTTATAAATCTCCCATTATAACTCTCCATTTATCTTCTAATATCTATTTTATCTCTTGAAGCACTGCCCTTATCACATGGATGACACTATTACTAGTACAATATATAAACCTGCTTGCATATGCTAGCCCTCAAGGGCATTATATCTTGAAAAATTGAATGTAAAAAATCTCAAAAAACATATTTAGACACTCTTATAAATTTTAATCATCCTCATAAATCTTCACATGATGTTGAAACCCTTTGTCTAATGCTTTAGACCTCAAATATGCATCATGGCCTCAATCATAAGTGTTAGTAGACTGTATGAGGCTTGTGAAAAAATAATGATCATTTAAAATATTTATTTTACCTTTAAAATTGAATTATAATCTTTATATATTCATGGATATCATATGTACCAAATTTGATAGTTTAAAACCACCTGTAGATGCTCTAAAAAACCTCAAATTCCCTTAAAATTGTCCATAGGCATTGACTGTGGGTAAACATGAATGTGTTTTCATGATAAAGGAATATATTTGGGTATAATAATGATTTATATGATTTTATTATGACATATAAAACCTTATTTGAGTGCTACATAGCCTCCACTAGTCACTGTTTTAATCTATGCATCATATCATCACACTATGTCTCTTCAAAGACTCTCAAAGCAACTACCTATACCAACACTATCATATCTGCTCATTAGAGTAAAAGGAGGTGATTAATATATATTTAAACATTAATTTTCACTTTTATACCTCCTAAAATTATTTTAAACCTTCGTCTTACCTCTATCTTGTTATATTTGCTCTTCAAGAATGTTCTTAGGCCTTACATAGTCCTAGTCCATACATAGGTATATGTACTATATCTTCATGAGTTCGTAGTAATTTAATGGTCTTGATAAAAGTTTAGATATATAAATTTTCTATTTTATTTCATAGAATACCTCACAATTTTACCCTTTAATGAGAAGTATCTTGCATTTCACCTTGAGAATATGTGATTGTGTCAATGAAATTATCCTTTGTATAGTTATAGGTGGACAATCAAGACTAACTTTGGAGTGAAAATTGTTTGGGAAACATTCACATGGTCTTGATTTATCTCACCATTAGTTTTTATTATTAATCCTCCATGTTACATGAGACTCTTCTATTTGATCACTCTGCTCTCATTCTCTTGCAACTTGGAGATAGGCCTATCCTTTTGAGTAGGCTATAGATGACTATTTCATGAGAGAGAGAGACTGTATTATTATTTAAATTTAATTTCATTAGATTAAATTAAAAATTCACACCATTTCAATATACTCTTAAAACATGGAAAAATCTTATTGCACCTAAAGAACATGACAACACCTCACAGTGCTAGTTTGACATAGTATGTGCATACTTCAAGAGCCTTTTTAACCCTATTGTAGGTGGTCATTTGATGAGAACATGTATGAGTTTTATATTTAAAAAGGTGTGCCTTTTATCTAATTTTGATAGTCATCTCTCTTAACACATTCTATTCTTCATACTATTTCTCCACCTTTTGAAAACAAACCTTTCCTCTTACTAGTCTTGACTGTAGGTACAAGTATAGATTTTGTACAGACTGTGTATAAGTTTTAGGATGTTAGGAGAGATTGAAAATGTTAAAATATGTCCAGTAATACTTAAAATTTTACAATTATCTCTATTATTTCCAATAACCTCACTTGAAGGTCAAACTTTCTTGAAAGTCTCATATCTTTGCCTACTCCTTTGGATTATGACTGTGTCCTTGAAGAGATGACTATAAGTCTCTTTAGACTGATTCTAGATCAACTTGATGATCTTGATAAGAATATATTTGAAGGATTTATATTGTCATTTTAAGTTTTCAATGATCTATATACTCCAATATTTCCATCAAGGTTTCAAGATTCTTTCTATAGTGCATTTGATTCCTCCTTTAGCATTACTGTAGGTGATTGTGTATGTTCCATTTATATGGACTGTATATGGGTTTTAGACCTTGAGAAGGTTACAAAAAATAATCTTAGTGAACTTGTCCTTCATCCATTATAACTCAAGGGGATATTTTGAACAAATACCTTTAATTAGGTATCTTTTAGTCTTGCCTTCCTTTGTACTTCCATGAAAACTCTTGACTGTACTCTTTGTTGATTGTAGGTAGATATTCACTCAATCTTAGCAGGGTTCTATAGATTACATGCCATGTTTGAATGACCATGCTGCTTCCACAGTCATTGAATCCTTATTTATAGTGAATTCATGAGATAGAGGTGGATAGAAGATGATAATGTGAATGGAATATGAGAAACCATGAAACTGACAATGGAGTGAAAAGATAGGCTTATGTAATGATGGAAGGTAGTGAGAAGACAATGAGATGGAATGAAACATAATGGAGGTCAAAATAATATGAGAAGTATATGTAAAGACCATATTGAGGGTCTTAATTAGTTTTAAGGATACCTTATACAATATATATCAATTTGGAGACCTTTAAAGGAGGTATATGGTGCTAAAATGGAAACCTAAGAGTTTGTTAAAACCTTAACATATGCTAACTTTCCTTAACATATTCTAAACAGTGACTTCATGAAGAGAATTGAAGGATTATGGAGGTTAATTGAGATATATTACTTTGAAGGATCTTGAGGAACCTTAAATGAAGAACACATGAATGAAAGACACCACTGAAAATAATATTAGAACAAATCTTGAAATTCTTTATCTCTCTTGAACCATACAATCTCTCTTTATTGCCTGCAAACTACATATTTTCATTATATACCTTCTTAAGCTCCATATTATCCTCACATATGTATAAATTAATTGAATAATTTAATGTAAAAGTGGATCATATTCCTGATAAACTCCACAAACTTGAGTTTTTATGATATGATGCCCAGATGAAGAGAAAACTTAGAAAATTGATTGCCTTCTTGGATGAAGGAAACATAGTGAGTGTCTTGACTTAAAAAGGATGGTTCATGAAGGATATATTACCAATTGAGAATAAATTACCATATATGTAATCTCTCTAAGACCCCTTTCTCCACCCAAAATTTAAAATCTTGATTTTCTCTCTCATGGCCATACCACCTGCAAACCTTAAGGGATCTCACTATGTGCAAAGAAACTAAATGGATGGAAAGAACCATTTTTGGGAATGTTTGAAGTCTTTTACCATTGAATTTTTTTGGAATACATATTACAACTTTTCCTTAAATCTCATGATTCTTGCTGTATGGAAAGGTTGTACAATTCCATAACCCTGCATGGAAATACATGGAAATACATGGAAAATGGCCTTTCTTTGCATATTCTCTAAACTAAAGTCTTAAACCACCAATTTTATGGAAAAAAAGAAATACCACAAGTTATTAAGGAGTTTAAAACAATAAAAAAGGATTTTAACATCAAAATATGATCAAATTTGACACATGGGAGTCTTTTGGAGGCCTTTTCAATGCTTAAACATGCATGAAGAGGTATTTTCAATGTATGACATCTTGTGACTAAAAAAATGGGATGAATATGAAGGTTTTAAAAGGTATTATGAATAATTTTATGGCCTTTTGACACCAAATTTAACATTTAAAGACCAAAACTTATCTTTTTAAGTAATATACACAGTTTTAGAAAAGAAAATTGATCCAAAACTCAGAAGTTTTGGTTGATAAATATTTCAATAGCATAGAAATAACACAGTAAAAATGAATTATCTAAGAAGAGATGTAGTATTACTCAAGATCATAACACAAATATATGCTTATCTCTGGGAAGAGATGTCTATCTTCACATTTTGGGTTACCTCTTCATTTATACACATTTTGAAAGAATGGGGAGGATGTGGAAGGTCACCAATATCAAGGGAGATTAAGTGGTTTGACTTCCAAGATTTAAAACAATATAGAATTTGAGGAATTACTATTTTTAGAAACTTACTATTTTTAGACTGCATTACTAAAATTGAAATTTGGGGTACTTTCGTTGGGTTTTTAGGGGTCAAAATTAATTGAAAAAATATCTATGCCATCTCATGATGTTCTCCTCATTCTTAGCTTTCCAACGGTTCAAATGGCGAGTCAATTGGAGCTACGGTGCAAAAGTTATGGCTCTCGAAAGTTTCGTCATCAATTGGGGTGGAACTGTCACCCGAATTATCGCCTAAATTGTTGCCCAGATAAAAAATTGCCATCAAATACCATGAATAATACCTTTTAGCCTTTTTAAAAGGATTAAATGAGAAATTATGTATTTTTATAACACTTCATATATCATATAATTATTCATACTTTAATATATGAAGAAACTCAGAATCTTGTGATGAGCATCAACTATAATTCCTTATTAGAGGCCTCCAAACATTCTTAAACATCATAATGACACTTGATTCCAACCGAAATGAGACATGAAAATGGTAATACTGAGACCTAATCCTTTAATATAATAATAAAAGACACCATGATGATAAAGTACATCTTCTAGGGGCCAAGGACAAGTAGAACATGAAAAGTTTTTTATGGTTGGGTTTGGCATTTGGCCTTAACAGGTCAAATTTACAACAAGCTCCACATGGCACTTGTTTATTGGTCCCTTACCTCTATCCAATTATAAAAATTATAAAACATGGTTGTTTCTCACTCTCCCACTAGTCAACATGGGCCTCTATGATATGCTAACTATTTCAACCACAATGCAATGAGATCATGCCATGTGGCTCAATCTCACTCATCGATAGCTCATCTAGGCTTCAAAGTTACATTGACCACCCAATATAGCTGAGTAATAGGATTGCACCACATGATAAAATCTCACTCAAATTATTGCCTAGGGATATGACATAATTTATGGGTTTTAAAAAAACATCTAGGACATTAGGGTAGTAAGATGATGCCATGTGGCATAATCTTATTAACCCATTACCTCAGAGGATTTGCATTGTCATGTACATATTCAAGATATCAGAGCAGTGGGATTTCACCACATGACATAATCTCTCTCTTTGCTAGTTCATATATTTAAATGGTATGAACATTTCCAAGACAACAAAGTAGTAATATTTCATCATGTGGAATCACATCTCTCACCTGCTAGCTCAGAGCTTTACTAACGTGGAGACCCACTGTGCAAACTCTCAAAAATTGACTAAGTATTTTGAAGTAGTGGACAAGTGTTGCATGTATTTGAGAAAATTTTATGAAATAGACTGGGTTTTGAAAGTCTTTTGGGTGAGGCTTGATACTACCAAGAGATGTTAAAGTTTCCATGTGGCACTGAGACAAACCTAGGTACTTGCGAGCATAATATAAAAGACACAGTCAACAACTTTGAATTAAAATATAATGGCTAAGCATTTGAAAATAAATGGATAGGATAATTCAAATTCAAATGTCCATAAAAGTTCAAAATAAAATGTATACGAAGAAATCCAAAAAATGACTAAGTACAGAATGAAGCAATGCCCAAACTTAGCCATTTTTCTTGATTTGAAAGTGAATTTAATCCATTTATATGAAAGCAACCAAGTTGAAAATTAAACATTATAAACATTTAGCCATTTTGAATTAAACATAAGAAAAAATGGACCAAATTTCTTAAGAAAATAGGCCATAAAAACTTCAAAATAATTGAATAATTTACACAAATCCAAGATAATTTTTTTGAAAATGAAGCTGTAAAATGTATATCAAAACATCACAAATAAAATAGACTAAGACTTAGTAGATTCATGAACATTCAGATTTTTATCTTAGTGCAACCTAGATGCAAATTAGACAAACAGCCATAATGAACTCCTTGAAGTATAAGGTCAAACTCCAAAGCAAAAATAAGGTCCCCATTTTCAGCTTAAAAAATGGTGTGTTGGATCCCAACAAGACTATAAATAAAAAACTAGGTAAACCATATGATGCAACATATATATACAACACAAAAACTCTATCAAATATTGGAAAGGGCATAAGGGAAAAAACAATAAAACATCAAGGAAACACTACCAATATACAATAATATGAAGGAATTAAATAATAAATGAACAAAATAAGTATATAGTGTAGATTTTAAGAGTGTGTAGTTATTTGTTTCCAAGCACAACACTATTGTAAACTAGCTACTTTTGTTGTCTAAATACTAGAGATATATGTATTTTTCTCCTCAACCATTAAAATATTTTAGTTATCCTACAAGTCTTTGAGTACTTATAAGGGTGCGAGAGAAAATAATTTAGGCTACTCGGGCTAACATCTCTCTATTGGGCTCTCGACCCTTGGCACTTGTCAATAATATTTTTTAAGTCAATTTTATAGTAGGTTTAAAATTTTTAGAGGTACATAAGTGTTAAAATTTTTAGACGTACATAAGTGAAAATATATTATAGACATTTAAAAATGGGTAATTATTAATTATTAGTCCAAAATAAGTGTTAATGGCATGTTCTATGGGTCATCATCATGTCTCCCTTTCTTGTCTCCCCCTTTTCTCACTTATTCTTTTTTTTCAATAGTATTGGGTAGTATGTCTAGAGCATTCTAAATGCTTTAGACATGTCTATAGTATTGTGTATGTTCTTAGGGTTTTTAGTGGCCCTTTATTTTAATAGGGTGCACCTGTATTATATGGTCTCATCTTTTTATTTTATAATAATTATTATATTTGTTAGCGTGCCAATAAGTGACTCATGTGTAAATTCCACATAGGTATGTAAACTTAATTTAACTTTGGATATCCCACTTATGTGGCATATCCCAATTCACACTAGGTTGGTGGTATCTTCCTATGTTGGCACAACACTACAACTTTTCGCATATAAGTCTAGTTCAATGAATGCACCCTTGAGCTCCACATATAATACATCCACCAACAACACATATAAATCACTTGACTTAATTTGTGGTGTCTTTATAAGTTACCATGACACCAAGTCACATGCTATTCAAGTCTCTGTGTTGTCTTAAAAAACATACACACATTCAACATCCATGTGTTAAGTTCTTCTTACCATGTGGCATGCTAAATGGAATCTTCATCATTTGATTATTTTTCTATAATTTTAATCATAATTTCAAAGTCAATTTTATAATAAATATCTAATATTTAGAGGTATATTTCATCAAGCAAACACCTTAAAGAAATTTTAAAATGGGTACTTGTTAATTATTAGTCCAAAGTAAGTGTTAATAACATGTTTTTTTACATTATCATCATGTCTCCCTTTCTTATCTTACCCCTTTCTCATTCACTTTTTGTTTTCAAGAGTCTTAAGTAGTGTGGACACTCTTAGGGTTTTTAGTGGCCCATTTTTTATTAGGGTGCACCTTTCTTATATGGTATCATATTTTTTATGTTTTTAAAACCCTATTTGGCTGGTGTTAAGTTAAGGGTTAGGTGGAATAACCTAAGTAAATTATTTAATAAGTTATTCTAAAATCAAGCCAATTAAATATATTCATATGTACAATATTTTGATAAATATACTAAATTTGAGAATATGTTTAATATAGAAAATTACAATCCCAAACAACTTTATGAAAGATGCAATATGAACAATAATAAATACTTAGCTTATTTAATGATGCACATGTAGATCTGATAGGTATAAGTGCAAAAGAAGATAGATTGATGTTTTGGCTTGATTTACCAGATTATGGAAATTAACTTTTTTTCAGTCTAAACACTACCATCGATGCTTCTATCCTAGTTTCAACACTTTAATCTAGATCAAGATACCAATATTTTCTAGAATAACCACCTATGTCTATTAGGTTTCACTATCACCTTTCAAGTTTTTAATTTAGATCGTGCGCATAGGTTCCCATAATTAGTATTTTACTAAAACCCCTAGGTCCTTTGATTAGGGCAAGCCACCTTTTCAAAATAGGGGTTAGTAGGGTCAAGTTAAGTCAATCTAACCTCAAACAATCCTCTATCAATAAGCACTACTTACATATCCATATACTCTGAAGAGGGCCTCAAACCAATGTATTACTCCCCCTTATATGGGCTTGTATGTGAATAATTAGGTAATATGATATATGTGAGTGCATCTAGTAATATATCTTTTAACTTGAAAATTAATTCTCATGGTATGCTATTTGAATGATTCAAACCTATAAGAAAACTATTCTTATGATTGATTTTGAAATAATAAGTAATAGCATAATATAGCTCTATTGTGTAAATGATTTTTAGTAATGGAGTTTGAGCTTGAGAGGTGCTTGTTCGGTATTTTATAGATGGATACTTAATGACTTTTGATTTTGATTTATATTAAACCTTTTGAAATAATATCATAAGAGGGTTAAGGAAGTCAAATATGTTGACCTATACATGTCTAAATTTTATCAATTTGATTGTATGGAAGGTAGAGACACTAGTATCAAATTAGAGATACTAGTGTTAATACTAGTGTCCTAATCTAGACACTAGTGTATTATAGGGTAAAAAGATACTAAGGATCTGTATGTGTCTATGTAGGATAAAAATAAGGTTTTATGAAAAATGTAGGATACATTTCATTTTTATTATTAGAGTGTTAGGGTCAGACTATAGGATAAACAATTAGGTATAGTGAAATGGTGAATGTGAGCCTTTCAATAACAAAAAGGTCATGCATTGAAGGGTTGAGCCATGATTTGTATTTGTCTAGTGTACAAGACTATTATGTCATATAAAATCATATTTTTTTTTATCTACATACCCCTATTCTAGTAATGCATAAGGATGAAATTACTAGGTTAAAGGAAATAAATGCATATTGTGGTGTGTAAAAACACCTTGTCTTTGTTTGAGCCCCATTCGAATTTGATGTTTTCACATTACTTGAAACCAAGAACATGTTATAATTTAATTAGTGTAATAATATGAAAATGAATAATTAAAATGATTGAATACAATAAGGAAGGAATACACGTGTTGATGCAACCATGTTTCCCCTTGATACTTTAATTTAGTGATGATACTTCCTTGTTGAAGCATTGAAGAGAGAGGTTAAAAATTGAACCTTAAAGATATGAAGATGGGAATTTGAGGGTGATCATCCCCCCAATCTAGTGCAAAGGAAATTTTTGTCAATTCTAGTGAGATCACTAAATCTCAATCACACAAGTGTATACATAATCTAACCAATATAGCCAAGGTCAAATGGTGTTACCACCTAGACCCAAAAATGGGAGTAGTGCCAAGGTCATCAAGGATGCCAAATCTCAACCATACTACTCAATGAAACCAACTATTGTAGACATATAAAATCTCAATTGGTGCATTTTTGAAAGGTTAGTCCATGAAATTATGGTGAGAAAGGAATGAACCATGTTCATGCCCCCTCATCGAATCTAATGTATATGTGTATAATATAAATATGTATCTATGATTTTGTGCATTTGCATATCATATGTAACTCTAATTTGTATCACAATGAAGCATTTATCGAAATCTAACCTTTGATTTATAAACTATATATGATATTTGTCTTAATTCTAAAAAACCATGTCCTAAATATATGAAAATTGATGTGAAATGCATAAGATTACGTCCCAAGTGTATATCTTAATCATGTAAACTATATAAAATTCTACCAATTCTACCAACTATGTGAGTGTGAACTCATGACTCTATGACATTCCCCCACTAATATGCCCCTTTTTTGAGGTGAGGGGAATGCAACCTAGTAGTCACCTTATCTCAAAAGGATAAGTTAACCCTACTATATCTGAATCAATGATGTATCATATAAGCATATAATGGTATCATGTCTAAGTATATGTATCAATGAATCTTAAAATATCCAATCACAACAAGCCTTAAGATGCATGATATGGATCATGGCAACATTTAGGAGTAACAAACACAATATTAACAAACAATCAAGCACACACACAAGATAACTCAATGTCACAAAAAGGGGTCAAAGGATACTTAAAAAAAGTGGCATGTTAAAATGTCTCACACTCAAAAGGAGAGCATGTTAAAAAGTCTACACACCAAAAAACAACACTCAGGGGCACTGTGGCCAACAAATAAGGAACATGTCCAAATGTTCTATAATCAAAAGAAGGTATCAAAAAATAAGTATACTCAAGTAATCCATGTGAAAATATGAATAATTTAAGGATATAATCAACCAACATAAACATATTATACTAGTTCCTGCATACATGTGTTAGTAAAATGTCTTGTAGCATAACATATTTGACACATTATGTGGAATTTAAACATGAGTATAGACATGTGTAAGCATTAGTATATAAAATCAATCATGATATTTTAAAGTGATTATAAATCAAATTAAAATGTATCTATAGACACTTTATTTTGGCCACTTTTGTATCTAAATCAAATATCAGATCAATTTTTAGCAAACAACGTAATGTAAGCATTGAAATCACTTAAAATGCCTAAATTCAAATACACATGGGGTAAAAGTGCCCAACATAATGTTTATCCTTATTTATTTAGGTTATTACATTGTATTCAATAATAACTTATCTTATATTCAACTCCAATCAAATTATGACCTAGTAAATTAACATTCTTGACCTTTCGATCTATTAATGCAAAACACTAAAAAAAATTCATAAATGCCAAAAAACCTAAGTAAGATTAATTAAAAATAATACTTAAATTATATATTTAATTAAAAATTTCAATTTTAATTATGGAAATACATTTTATAGAAAAGGAAAATTTCAATAAAGATGAATTTAAAGTCAAAGGAATTATTATTACTTAGAAGTGCACTTTGTTGAGGATGTGTGCTTTGTTCTCACTTCCGTTGATACAATGGAAACTATACAAGCTGTATAAACTTGTATAAGATATAAAATATATATAAATGGATGGTTACATTTGTTCCACTCACCTACTTATCTCTAAACTCTTTAATTCTATGCTTTCTTAATTAGGAAAATGGTAGAAGGAACAATTCTAAAGCTAAAAATAGAAATGAAAACTGAAAATTGGGGCGATGCACCAATAATAAGATAAATTATTCATATAATTTACATAATTCAGAATATAAATAAATTTCACACATTTAATTTATCTTCATATAATGTCTCTTACATTAGTATTTCATATAGAGGTCTTGACTAACACTCACACTAGCTTGGGTGGAATGAACACTGGTTGAATTCACTTCTAGATTACATATAATTGAGAATCAAACTCTTTATATGATCTAAAATAATTATAATTTTATGAATAATGTTAAGATATTTATACATAAACATAGTAAAAACAATCATTCACTAAGTTGCATCAATGAATATTAAGAACCCACTTCATGAATAACTTGAAAATAGAGGAAAAATTAGTTCTTTATTACTTCAAAGGTGAGGTAGTACAACTTTTGGTAGAGTTTTAGTAAGTAAAATTCATAATATACTATTAAAAATTAAAAAAATTAATTTTCATATATAAAGGAATGAGAGAGAGAGAGAGAGAGACAGAGAGAGAGAGAGAGAGAGAGAGAGAGAGAGAGAGAGAGAGAGAGAGAGAGAGAGAGAGAGAGAGAGAGAGAGAGAGAAGACAATAAGCTCCAGTTGAGTCCTTGCTAGTCTTAGTTCACTCCTGCTTTAACTCCACTACCAACTTAACCTTGAAATGAAACTTCAAACTTTCAAACACACTTCTCAAATTCAAACATAGCATATTAAGAGTATAAAAATTATTTACCTTAGAATATGCATGTTAATTATGGAGAAAATATTTTTTATTTGTTTTAAAATTCAAAGATTCTTGCATGTGTTTGAATAGTCGTCAATCTTGAAGAGATCTTCAGTTAACTCCTCTTGAACTTGCAACTTGTATTGAACTTATTTTAATCTTTAGATAACTCATTTTGATATTTCATGTATATTTAATTTTGAATTCAGTTATCTTTATTTGTATCTTGGAATTAGAATTGATTTTTTTGACTTTCAACTTGGAGTTTGACTTCACTTATCTTGACTTACAACTTGCTTGCATGCAACTTGAATTTTTAACTTTTCTAAATTTAACCCAAAAGGGGCCGCAATAAAAGAGAGATTGTATGATGATGTTATAAGGAGTATTTTTCATGAAAATAGGGCCTCAAATATTAACCAAGACTTTAAATCTACTTATCCACTTTTACATGTTTTGAACTTCACTTTTCTAAGGCTAACTGAAGACTCTTGTTGTTATCTTGACCTTTTCTAAATTTAGCCAAAAGAGGGTGACCTTTTTTTTAGAATTTTATCTATATTAAGTTAAAATAAAAAAAAACCAATTTTAAAAATTAAATGACATTAAAACATACTTCGATGTCAAATTTCTTTATTTTTTATTTAATAAAACTCAATATATGTATTTTTTGGTTTTGACTAGCTTGCACAATTTTATTTTTGAATCCCTGTAGGTCTGAGTTTTACTATTTTGTTTAGTTTATGAGGGATAAAAACCTAATTATTTTTTAATTAATACCATTAATAAATTATATCAGTATTCCAACCATTGGATGTGCTCAACCAATCTCTTAAACCTCTCAAAAATTATCTTTTTTGACTGTCTTTCTTACTTGCTTAAAACCCTGATACCTGATACCTGTACCTTTGCCTTTATTAATTTTTTTCATAATTTTTTTTATTTAATAACATTTATTAATTTTATTATCTCACATAATATCTTACACAATTTTTGTTTTTTAACAACGATCTCAAAAATGTAATTATATCTCTTAAAACTAAGCCATTGGGGTTTAAGAAAGGTTTTAGAGCACCTATTTGACTTAACGATTGCTCATAAATTTAAGCCAATGTAATATAAAATAAATGCATGTAATATTGAAGGAATAGGCTCCTATAAATAATAATAATATAATTTTAACCAAATCTTCTTCAACTTCATGTATCGAGCATTTGAAAATTGCCTTCACTGGCTTGCAAGTAACAATTAGTTAGAAGAATAAAAGAAACCTCTATCAAAATTTAGACTTGTAAGATGTTATTAAAGATGGTTTTGACATGATAAATATTATATGATGTTTTTAAGACATTTTTTAATATTCACTCCATGAATAGAGTCCTCATAAAAACTTGCATATAAATAACTTTGACCAATGGTGATAAAATTGTTAACATTCTTGGTGACTTTACTGAGATGTTTACCTATTAAAAAATCAAGACCAGTAGATATATACATTAAGATATATATATTTATAAATACATAAAAAATTAAACTAAATATTCCTTTAATTAATTACAACACTGGTGCATAAGCACTTATTGAATTGAAAACTAGAACAACTATCAACTGAAGAATGTGCAAAATAGTACTTAGAGAATAGTGTAAAATAAAACTACCATAACATGTGCATAATAAATCTTGGATAAAAATGAAATATAAAATTACTACATACAAGAATCAAGATCCACCTAGATTAAAACAAAAACCTCTCAAGTCCTTTTCATATGGTTGATAAAGATGACTAAAAAGCTGCTGTGTGAATGCCATTTTGGTTAAATCATCTCTTTTTTTGCTTGTCAACCTCTTTCACGTGTTTAAAATTGATTCAAATTAATAAAAAATATCTTAAATATAGGCCTAATCATCATGTGGTTCAATACTTACCTCATGTTGCTCTTTCACACTAAGAAAACTTTCCAATGTAACTACATTCTAGTTTATCTTCACAACTGCTTTATCAATGTCTTCACAAGGAGATGTAGGCCTACAAAGATTCTAAAAGTATTGAATAAAATAAAATTACTACTTACATAAGTCATTAAAACCTTTTTTATCCTCTCTTGTATCTTCTTTAGGTTCACTAAGAATCATTACATATTTTTTTATATCTTTACTTAGCTCATATCTAAGACTGTTACCTTATGAAACCACTACTGTAATCTCAATAGTTGCTACCATATATTTTGGAAAATATTCATAATAGGCTTATTGAGGCTCACTTGTTACTAAAATTTGGTTTTCTAATGGCTCTTGAAGGGATGTAACATGATCTTTTTCTATGCCAAATCAAAGTACTACTTCCATAAGTCATTAAAAACTTTTTGATCCTCACTTGTAGCTTCTTGAGGTTCACTAAAAATCATTACATCTTATTTTGTATCTTTACTTATCTCATGTCTAGGATTGTTACCTTGTGAAACCACTACTAAAATCTCACTAGCTACTGCCATATGTTCTGGAACATGTTCATGATAGGCTTATTGAGGCTCACTTACTACTAAAATTTGGTTTTGTAATGGCTCCTTAAGGGCTGTAACAGGATATTTTTTAATACCAAATTGATACTTATTTGACCAACCGAACTCTTGATCATCCTCTCTTGACAAATTTTACTCTTCACTTGGATGTTCTTCTTTTACCTTCCATACAATAGGCCATCCTTCAAAAAGGGAGATGGTGGAAGGGAAAGAGGTTCTATTTTGTGGCATAGAAATATAGGTCATTATGGGTTGATCTTGAATGAGATTTTAAATTGAAGAGGCATTAATAAGGTTTTGATATTTGGAAGTAATAGTTTCATTCAATATGTCTTTGAAAGAAGGAAAATAAACTTGTGTTAGGTATTCATGCTTCAATGCTTCATACTTCTCTTTCCACTCAACAACCAACCTCTCACATTTTTGATCTTGATCTTCATGGATAACTTCAACTTGAGGATTAGATGAGGGGATCAAGAAACTTGGAAATTTTCTTGGTTGGGATTCTACAACCTTCTCCATCTTTTATTTTCAGATTGGCATAGGAGAAGTATCTTTTTCAAGAGTAGACATGACATAGTCAGGGATCTTGGTCTAAGAAGGTTTCTAAGATGGAATGGTCTTAGGATCTTGGGGAAGAATGAGTACAAATTTCATAGGCATATTATCTTTAATAGGATTAGTAGTCTTAAAACTTTAAATTTTGAAGTAAGTAGACTCTCTTGAAGGTTTAAGAGGTTCTAGTTCTTCTTGTTTCCAACATGGGGTTTTGGACTAATTTTTTTGTACTCTCATGGGTAATTGTTGTATTGATTATTTTGTAGGCTCATTATATATTTTCAATGATTCTATTTCTTGTCGATGCATATAAGCTTGATATACAAGATATTTTTTATGCCTATTGTATTTCTCTTCCCTATCACACTCCATACATTGTCTCTCAAAGTCAAGTATTATCTCTTGTAAACTTTTTTGAAACTGATTGGAAAGAACATGATTTTGCTAAGGTTGATTGGAAACATGATTAGGGGTGGGAGGGTGGTAAATATCATGGGAATGTTGATATCCTATTGGATCAATGTCACTTGAGGTGAAACGATTAAAGTTCTCATCTTGATATGAAGAACATGAAGGTACAAAAGCTATATTTTCATAAAATAGAGGATTGAAATACATACCAACTAATGTTTTTAGTACTTAGATTGCTAAAAATAGTTGTATATAACTTGGAGTCACCAAATGCTGAGTACTTGAAATTTGATACCACTTATTATGATATAATAGATAATACAAAAATATCCTCTAAGTTACAAAGAGAAGAATTATGAAAGAAGAAATTAAACTAGAATAAATCAAAGCAAAACAATTCAAATCATAATAAAAGATTTATGTGGTTCACTAATTTATCTACATCTATGGAGAATGATTTAGCTATTAATATAAGTAACAATTCTTGGAGAATACACTTGTGAAAATAAATTATCAGTCACACCTCTCAAATCTCTCACGCACTCCTTGTATTCAATGCATACAAGCTTACAACAAGATAAATCCTAGCTTCAAAGCATACAAGGTTCAATATAGACATACAAGTATTTCATTCAGACATCCATTACTTGGATTCTCTCTTGAGTACATACATACAAAGGAATGACATCCTCTTTTATACAATTACAAAGGAGAATGAATAAAGAGGGAAGACATGAGGGAGAAGGAAAAATGTGCCACACTCCATGTGGCAACATTATTGAGGAATAATGGAAAGTGGGAATCATCATAGAAGGTCCACCATTAAAAGGGGTATCTCATGATACATTATTGACCTCATCCATGTGCACTCAAATGGTGCACCCCACTTTTCCATGTGTAAACTCAAGGGTCAAAATATACCTCAATCAAATTTTGAATTACAATGAAGAAGCCACACAATCACATTCCTAAAGATAATTATTAAATACTCTTTATTTTTTCTCCCACATGTATCCACAAGTCAAGGGTCAAGGATGGTTCCCCACATGCTCTCCATATAAAATCTCGAAAGGCAACCCATGTGCCTAATGGAGAAATGCACCCCATTTCTCTCTCCTACCTTTCCAACAATGAAAGATACCTTTTATACCATGAAAAATCACCTAGGATCTACCTTACCTACTTAGTCACCATTTCCACCTCATTTATGAATAGTGACTTGTGAATAGTGATTTCACATGTAACATAAAATACATACCAATTGATGTTTTTAGGTACTTGGATTGCTCAAAATAGTTGTATATAATTTGGAGTCACCAGATGATGAGTAATTGAGAAATGTATTTTATATTAATTACTAAAACCATCACCAATCTTTAGCAATCTTCTTTGTTATTGTCCCACCAAATTGCCAGAAATTATTATCACTCAAAAGTGCACCTTGTTGAGAATGTGTGCTTTATTCTCACTTCCATTGATATAATGGAAACTCTCCAAGGTGTGGGAAATTTTATTAGAGAGAATATATAGATAAAAGGATATTTCACTTTGGTACACTCACCTAAATCTTTATAAACTCTATAATTCTATACTTTCTTAACTACGAAAAGGGTAGAAGGAGCAATGCTAAAGCTAAAAATAGAAATGAAAGATGAAAATTAGGGTGATACACCAATAATAAGGTCAATTATACCTATAATTGACACAATTTGAAATATAAGTAACCTACACACATGAAATTAATCTTAATGTAATGTCTCTTATATTAGTATTTCATACATATGTCTTGACTAACACTCACACTAGTTTGGAAAGATTGAACAATGGTTGAATTCACTTTCAGATTAGATAGAATTCAGACTTAAAATCTTTATATGACATAAAATAATTTTCATTTGTTTTATAAAATTAATATATTCATACATAAAAATATTAAAAATAATCATTCACTAAGTTACATCAATGAATATTAAGAACACACTTCATGAACAACTTGAAAATGGAAGAAAAATCAGTTCTTTATTGCTTCAAAGGTGAGGTAGTACAAATTTTGACATAATTTTAGTAATCCAAATGCATAATATAATTTTAAAAATTAAAAAATTAATGTACATATATAAATTAAGAAGAGAAAGAGAAGACACAAATTTCTAGATAAGTCCTTGCCAGCCCTAGTTCATTCCTGCTTCAACTCCACTACCAAGTCAACCTTGAAATGAAACTTCAAATTTTCAAACACACTAACCAAATCCCAACATATAATTTTAATAGTATACAAATTATTTACCTTGGAATATGGCATGGTAATTATGGAGGTAATATTTTTTTATTTTTTTGAAAAGTCAAATATTCTTGCATGCATTTGAATAGTCTTCAATCTTGAAGAGATCTTCAATTAACTCCTCTTGAACTTGCAACTTGTATTAAAATCCTTTTGATATTCAGTTAAATCCTTTTGATATTTCATGAATATTTAATTTTTAATTAATTTAAATTTATTTTTATCTTGGAGTTTTACTTGGGCTTCTTCACTTATAACTTGGAGTTTGACTTCACTTATCTCGACTTATAACTTACATGCAACTTGATTTTTTGACTTTTCTAAATTTAGTCCAAAGAGGGGTGTAGAAAGAGAGAGATTAAATTATTATGTTATAAATATTATTTTTAATGAATATATATCCTAAAATATTAACCAATACTTCAAATTTACTTATCCACTTTTACATGTTTTGAACTCCACTTTTTTAGGGCAAACTGAAGACTCTTGCTGATGACTTGACCTTTTCTAATTTTATTAAAAAGGGGGAGACCTATATTTTGAATTTTTATATATAATTAGATAAATTATGGATATTAAAATAATTTTAAACATTAAATTACATCAAAATATACTTCCATGTCAAATTTCATGATATTTAATCTAATAAAACTCAAAATATGCACTTTTTGGTGTTGACTAGCTTGCATAATTTTATTTCTGAATGCTTGTAGATCTGAGTTTTATCATTTTATTGAGTTTTATTAAGAATAAATACCTAATTTTTTAAAATTAAAACCATTAATAACCCATATATTCATTATAACCATGGTATGTGCTCAACAATCTCTTAAACCTCTCAAAAATTACCTTTTTTGACTATTTCTCTTACTTGCTTGAAACCTTGATTCATTTATTGCCTAAATTTTTTGATTTATAAATATGTAGGAATTTAATTTATTCCACATAATATCTCACATATATTTTATTTGAAACAAGAAACTCATAAATGCAATTATATCTCTTAAAATTGAGCAATTAGGGTTAAAAAAAGGTTTTAGAGCATCTATTTGATTTAACTATTGTTCATAAAGTTAAGGCACTGTATCCTAAGAAAAATGAATGTAATATTGAATGAATAGGGGACAAAAAATCCTGATATTAAAATTTTAACCAAATCTTCTTCACCTTCATGTACCAAGCATTTAAAGCTTGGCTTCACTAGCTTGCAAGTAAAAACTAGTTAGAGGAATAAAAGAAACCTCTATCAAAATTTAGCCTTGTGAGATGTTCCTGATCATGATTTTGGTCTGATAAATATTTTATTATGTTTTTTATACATTTTTAAATCTTCGTTTCATGAATTGAGTCCTCATGAAAACCTGTACATAAGCAACTTTGACTAATGGTGGCAAATTGTCAACATGAATTAATAATATCTTTTATTAATTCCTAAAATGCAAAGAAAATGTGAGTCAAACCTAATAAATATATTATATCAGTTGTAAATACTCATAAATATCTAATATGAGTTTTCAATCCTTCATAATTATTTTGACCCAACCCAAGGTTAATCTAAACTTGACCAAGGTTAATCTACACATAACCAAGGTTAAAACTAAACCTAAGCTCACTAGGGTTAGAGTTAGTTTTAATACCTATAAATACAATTTCCATCACTCTCTTCCAATAATATTTTGTGTTTAAGGTTATTCTACAGGAATGCCTTCAATAAGATCTCAAGCCAATGTTATAATGTCAGATTGATTAAGGAGAAGCTTCACCAAGCCAAGCCTTAAGTGGTCTTAGATAAGTGCTGCCAAAATGGAAATTACATTGATGAAAGTATTTATTTTCCAAAACCTGAGAAAGAACATCAAGTATGCTAAAAAATGAGCACTATTTTTAAAAATGGAGGTAACAAATATTTGTGTTGTATTTTCTATTTATAATTTTGTTCATTGTGTTAAGTTCACCCAAGTAATTAGGCAAGAGTGTTTTAGTTTCTATTACATTATTTGATTTTAATTATCTTTTGATTTAGTAACAAGGAACTAATAATATTTAGCTCTTCAGATTCCTAATAATACATAATGGCATATCTAGTGGGACCACATACCCTACATGAACCAAATGACTGATGTGGAACCTTAAATTATATTAAAAAGATCATTCATGACTTCAAGTTTTTTAGTTTTATGACTCAATTTCATGTCATTTTTTTTAGTCATTGATTGGTGACTTCACCCTGCTAAATGATGTCTTCACCTATTTTATCCTCTATTTTATGAATGTTTATATTATAGAAAATGGCAAATTTGCATTGGCAACTTCATAGAAAGTAGTAATATTTATCTATTATGAAATCAACAAGTAAAAATTAATTGGCAAAGCAGTCAAAATGTAGGATCAAAGTCATTATTTTAAATCATCCTCTATGAAATCAATGACTTTGAAAAACAAAAATAATGACTTTGATCCTGTATTTTGACTGCTTTGCCAGTTAATTTTACTTGTGATTTTGGTGACTTCACTATTTTTTTTAACCCTAATTAGTGACTTTTACTAACCAAAATGGAAACTTCATGCCTGAATAATGGTGACTTCAACAAATAACCATTTTCTAATTGTGTTGGTTCTATAAGAAATTAGCGATTTTGCTCTATTTAGAAATGAATGATTTTGCTCTATTGAGAAATCAACGACTTCTCTTTGTGTGAAAACCTTGAGAGTTTGAAAGTTAAATTTTTTTGTTGGTCAGTGCCTTTTACATAAAACTAAGTGAAACCTATAAATTTTTTGTAAGAAACTAATTGAAGAAATGGAGGTTTAAACACTTCAAAATTTCATACACACTTATGTTTTTGTGCTTAAAATTTACCTAACAAAATTTACTCTTTATCTTTCAAGTTTACAAGAGCAAACAACAAATCCAAGGGGCTAAAATTTCATTCACATATTATTTAGTTTTTTAAAATGAAAAACCACCTTAGATTAAAGATTCTAAGAGCCTTTTCTTTTATTTGTTCATTATTTGTTCATTACTTTCAATTTCTTAGATTAATTACTTTTTGTCAAAATGAACTTTACATGTATGCTCTCCCCTCATCCCTTTAAGGGAACTCAGGTGATCAGAAGTGCCTTATTTTTTGCCTTGTTTGTTTGAGTATAAAATGGAATAAAATTCATGTATGATCTCCCCAAGTTTAGAGTGACATGGGTGACCCAAAAATGACCCTAAAGTTCTAAATTTTCATTTGTTTATTTTTATACATTAGCTTATGGGCAGGAGTTCGTCACCTCCTAACAAAATTTTTAGGGGTACGTTGACCTAGGGTTTCATTTCCAACATCGTTCTAACCCCACTCCATGATGGGGTATAAAATTAGGCACATGATACTAGAATTAAATAGTGTTTGAACAATTAGCATGATAATTATAATGAAAACTTATATAAATTAATGTTAAACATTAAACTTTACTAAGCAGTACATGGTTGAAGTCATTGTGCAAAGGAATATATCTTTATATAATAATTTAGTGAGTTTGAATACAATTTTCATGATGCACCCTTGTGTTAACTACACTTGGGACCATTTAGATAATTTAAAAAAATATATATTTTAGATAAACCCCACTTTATCATGCAATATCTTGCTAAATGTCAGTGCTTCATTACTTCAAGTTTCTTGTCATGTACCAATGATTTAAAGATAGAGGGGGGCTTAAAAAACATACCTACATATGCTCTTTACTATTTGGATCGACACTTAATTCCTTTCAAGACTGATGTATTGGTGGAATTTTTTGTAGAAGCTTTGCACACCTTGTTAGTTTTAAGGTAAGATGTGCACTTAGGTGTTTTTTCTATTTATTTTACTAGCATGTATTTTTGATTCTAAAATTATTTGTGTACCAAAGTCAAAATAAGTTAAAAACTTCAAAATAGGACATGTATTACACACTACTTTTAACCAAGAGGTGTTATGTTGTAAAAATCACTCAAAGCTTTTGCCTTAGCTTAAGATTTCAAAAACCACTTTTGTACCACTTGTTCAAAGGAGCATTGTCACACTACTGATTTTATTCCAAAACATTTTCCTTGTTCAAAACTAAGTCAAAAGCCATTTGTTAAATTTTTTTTCCAAAAGTGTTGTTACGTTGTTTGTTTCAGTCTAGGCCCTTATTCATTTTAAAATTTTGAGTCTTTTAAAATCTTAATTGAAATCTATCTTTCAAAGTTTATATTTGAAATAATTAGTTTACGCTTGAGTCTTGTTTACAACTTGGGATTGAGTGGTTCACCTTTATATATTTATATTGTGAAATTTGGATGGATTTTTAGTTTGATTTTAAAGACCTTTTCCTAGAGACCAAGTTTTATTTTACCATGTCTTACCTTGATTCTAAGTTTCTATCTTATACCAAGTGTGTTGTTTGTTTCAAAATCAAGGTTTTTAGACTTGAGAGTGTTTCAAAATTTGCATGCCTCAATTGAGTTTTTTTTCAAATGCCTAGCCCAAGCTTGTTTATATCAAGACATATTTTACATGCATAGATTGAGTTTGTTTTCAAATGCCTAGCCCAAGTTTGTTTGTGTCATGACCTATTTTATATGCCTAGATCAAGATTGTTTCAAGACCTAGTTTTCAATACTAATTTCATGTGCCTAGTTTTAGATCTTAATTTGTTTGCTTGTTTTAAATCTAATGTGCCAAGTTCCATGTACAAGTTGACCACGTTCAAAGCTAGGCATTTTCTAAACATTAGTTATTTCAACCAACTTGATAAATCATGCCAAATCAAGTTTTGTTTTTTAACCCACATTCTAATCCAATTAGGGTCTTTTTGACCCCTTTTAGACCATGCCGATCAAGCAAAATCTAACCTAGACCTAGACCAAGTTAATTTCATAAACAAGATAAAGTTCAAAACCATTTTTAATAGACCAAGACCACCCTTTTTTGGGCTAATATATAATTTCCAAACAATGTTAGGATATGAAGTCACTATTCACAAATCACAATTCATGGTCATTATTCATGGTGATGTGGCTAGATGATAACTTGGCATGACCCATGATGTGTGGTATGGACCATAGAGCATCTTTGAAGGTCAAAAGAGGAGGTGAGATAAAATGGGATGCATTTCTGCACTAAGTCACATGGGTTGGCTTGTGTGAAAGCATGTGAGGACATAATGATAGTGGATCACATGTTTCTACTTTATGCATGTGTTGTGGGACCTATTTATTTATGGGATCCTAGTTGGTGAGGTCAAAAGTGGGAATATTTTTACTCACACATGTGTGCACATGAGAAAGTGGGAGAAAAGGATCACTATTATAGATTGAGGTCACATGTGGAGTGGGGAATAACACATGGGTTTGCACATGGAGTGGTCTAGTGGGCATGATAAGATGCCATTCAAAGTCTTGACTTTGCACATTAGGGGACAATATTCCCTATTGTTTAATAGTGCTCTCACATGGAGTATGGCCCAATTTTTTTCTCTCTCTATATTTTCTCTCTATGTTGTAAATGCTATTTAATAGCATGATATATCCTTTGTAAATTAATCCTGTTAGAGGATACATGCAAGCCTTAAGATTGCATGATTGGAGGTTGGGTCCTGTAGTATGGATTATGTTTGGTTCATAATCTGAGTGCTTCAAGTGAAAATATTGAGTGCTTTGTATAGAAGCACTGAAGGAGTTGCTTAAGATGAGTTATTGTAGAAGAGAGTTGATGTTATGTTTTAATAAAGTTTAAAAGCTTCCGTTTTACCCATGGTTTTTTTTTCTTTGCACATTTCAAGGTTTTCATTTAATCTCTATGTAATGTGTCCTCTTGTTTGTCTCTTTTTTATGTGTAGCTTTTTTTTTCATTTATTTCCTTCCACTATAGGATTTAGTTCATTGATCTAACATGTAGTATTGGAACTTTATTCCTAACAAAAAAAACCATGTCAATTTTTAATATGTTGAACTGCCCTTCTTTGGGGTAATTAAATTACCAAGTTTGCGCTTTTGGGGCTAATTTCTCTGATAATGGTACCTGATCCACTACTTATTTTGGTAATCCTTTTTTATCTTGTGATAGAAACCAAACTCTATTGCACCTAAGTATTACCATTCTAGGCCCTCCTCCTTTGGCTTGCATTAGTAACTAACCTTCATAGTGCCCAAGGATTACCATTCAGGCCCTCCTCCTTTGGCATGTGTCAGAAACCAAGTTATGCAGTGCCCAAAGATTATCATTCCAGGCCCTTCTTCCTTTGGTCTGTGTTATCAACCAAACTCTACAATGCCCAAGGATTACCATTTTAGGCCCTCTTCCTTTGGATTAAATTATCAACCACACTCTGTAACACCCAAGGATGACCATTTTAGGCCTCTTTCTTTGGTCTATATTAGCAACCAAACTCTAAAACACAAAAGGATTACCATTGTAGGTCCTCCTCCTTTGGCCTGCATTAACAGCCAAGCTCCACAAAGCCCAAGGATTGCCATTCTAGTCCCTCTTCCTTTGACCTGCATTAACAACCAAACTCAACAGTGGCCAAGAATTACCATTCCATGCCCTTTTCCCTTCTTCCAAATCTAATAGATCATTATCTCACAAATTTATGCAATTGTAACTAGGCATATCACAATTACCATCTTAGACCCATAGCCAACATTTTTGAGCCCATATTAGATGATCCTATTGCTAAAGAGCCCATTATTAAACTACAAGTCATTACTCATTCATTTATAAACATACCCTAATTGAGAAAATCCAAGTTGGTATTTAAGCCACAATAGAGCCAATCATTACCTCCTTAAGAGTCGTTATCTTTTAAATACCAAAATGTGTCCAAATATAAGATTTTACAACCAAGTGTAAGCCAAGGCTATGAAAACCAACCAGTATGTGATGTTTTTGTTAGAACACCTATTTGTGCTGAGTTAACTTGTGTTGAATCACCTTTTAACCATTTCTTTTTTGTTGAGGAGCCTGACTTTGACAAGCTAGTATTTTTTGAGTCACCCTTTGACTATTGCCTTATCTTTGAGGAGCCTTAATTTGATAAGCCATTCTCTATGGAATTATCTATTGAGCATTTCCATTTTCTTGAGAAGCCTCACTTTGACAAGCTAATCTTTGTGGAGTCCTTAACTGAGCCTATTTATGAAGAGCCCATTTTTCAACAACAAACCATTAATAATATAATACCAAACATTCAATATAACATCTTTGCCACTACACCAGAATAAGAATAACCATTAAAGTTAGGTTATATTTTTGAATCAATATTAGATTTAGCATCAAAAGCAAAATCAACATCAATCTCAACATCAGATTTAGAGTCCTTTGAGTTAGACTCAACTTTAGAATCAAACTACATTCATGGATGTTAAAACATAGGTTACACATGCCTTACAATCAATTGAATAAATTTATGATCCTTCCATAGTTTTTGAGGATGTTTACTTCATCATAGACACAAGTTCTCCTAGTACCTATTGGTGTTCTATATTTGCACCCTAGTTGATAAGGGGATTGTTCAGATCTTCCTACTGAAATCTAGTCTAACATGGGACTGATCCTAATCTATGGGTATCTTAATAATGGATCAGACCTCTAGAGAAGGTTGGATTACTTCTGGATCGATCACCTAAACTAAACCTAGACTAGTACTTGCTTGGAAAAGGGAGAGAGATTTTGACAATAACTTATGAAATCATGTTAAAAATATGTGATGCACCAATGATTTGATCACTCAAAATCACACAAGACACACTATAGGATGTATTCAAGACCAAAGAAGATTAGTCCCACATAAATATTTCATAATAAGGCATTAATCAGTTATCAAATTAGCGTGAGAGGGAAAATAGCCACTTTCAAGCTAAACAACAAATTATAAATTGCACTTATAATGAACTGTAAGAACTTATCAAACACTTCATGAAGGTGAGAAAACTTAGACATAGACAAGGAACATACAATCACTTATCTACAATATATGAATTCATGGAACACACTTCAATCTAGCTTAGAAAATAATGGAATTTAGTCTTTATTGCTTAAAAAGGTGTTACAATACAAATTTTGGTAGAATCTAGTCATACCAAAAAAAGGGATATATTTCAAGGCTTAGAAGCCTATATTTATAGAAAAGATAAGGAGAGAGAAAGAACTGCATAGATATAAAACATTGAACAAGGTCTAACTGCTTCTCTATAGATTAGTATTCTTGAGCATGCTAACTCATGACCTTATCAATAAGGAACCAATTTTATAAAAGAATTGAATACTCATTGTCCCTATCTAACTGCTAGGTTCCCTTCTTGAAACTCTATGTCATTATCTAAATATTTGTTGATGAAGACTAATGTCTTGGAATTGACAGAATCATTCCACATTTGCTTTGGGTGGTCAACCATAACTTTTCCAATATCAAACATAGGTGCATTATAGGTGAAAAACAATCCAATTATTGGTTTTCACATAGTCATAATATCCACAAAAACTTGTAGATTTTTGTCCTTGGTTCACAAACATTGATCTATATTTGAATTCTATATTAGACCCAAAAGATCTATTTTACCTATATGGAGCTTTGTTGGTAATGCTTGGTCTCTCTATTTCTACCTAGACCATATTTGAGCTCTGGTCCCTTTGTTTTTATTTTACCCTAGTCAAAGAATTCCCCATTGACTTCTATAAAAAATTTCCTAGGTTCAAACTTTGTTGATTGACTATTGATTGTAACTTGGATCATTGACATGTTGACCCATCTCATTCCATTAGATCCTAATTATCTAGATGATCCTTGATCATTGATCTTCTACCATTTAAATGTGCTATTGACACTTGTCATGCACACATTTGGTTTTGAAATCCACTGACCCTTTTGACCTCCACTCATTGTTAGGTCTAGATGTACGATCAAATGTGTGTTGTTATATCTGCCTGAGACCCATGGTTTAAAATCAAATGACTATTTATTGGTTCTTAAAATTGATGTCTACACAACCATAATTTGATGTCTATGTGGACATATTTGACATCTTATAGACCATCAAATTCAAGCTTGTATGGATTTTTAAAGTGGATTAAAGTTGATGTCTACATGAATGTATCCCATTATTTAACCAACTTTAAAGATTTATATCTTGAAACACAAGAATCATGGAGGGACCAAATTTGTAAAAGATGTTCCTACGGTTAAAAGGATTCTGCTCACTTGATCCACTAGTTTTGGGATCTTTCTAAGTGGAAATAAAAATTATTAAACAATCCAATCTATGTGTCTTCACATGACATCCATGTGAACGTATTATATTTGATCATTTAAATCTCAACAAATATTTACCAAGGCCTAAATTTGACACTTGAATAGTCATCTTGCTCTACATGATCAACTTTCAAACTCCATGACTTAAGCTAGGAAGTGCAGGTGGACTTGAAACTTGAAGGATATGTATTTGGCAAAAGTGACTTTATGGCATTACAATTCTATTGCTCATGAGTCCTTTTGAGGGAAGATATTAAATGTGCAAGTAAATTAGTTCATTTGTTTCCTATGTGACATCCTGACAATGGTTTGTTTCCTCAAATTTTTAGATTCTATCTTTTGCTCAATCTCTCAAGGCTCTAATGATCTCCTAAATCTTGTGAAACCTAGTTCATGTTCTTGGATACCATGAAAACTACTTGGACACTTCAATTGTAAATGTAGACCTATCCCTTGAAGCTCAATTAGATCACACTTTAAGGTTTCTTAAAGTGTTTCAAAGGATTTGTAAAAACTATATGATCTCCACTTGAGGTCTATCTACTCCTTGTGACATTGGGTCACTCTTCAATCAGGATCCTACTCTTTCTACTGGATTCTTTTAGTAGGCAGATTTTTGGTATGTAGACCAAATTTGGTCAACATCTTTGATGACTGGGCTAGGTAGAATGCTTGCTATGATCAAGAACTAGGACTATATAGATGACCCTTGGATCACTTACATGATACATGGACCATTTACATTGACTTAAAGATAGCCTTTTGACATGAAAAGATAAATAATTTCAACAAACACAAAAATAAACAAATTTGAAAGGGATACTAACTTAATAAAGCAAAGGAAACTAACCTACTAAACAATTGTATAACAAAGAACTAATTTGGGATAAAAATAATGGAAATCAATGTGTTAGACAAACACTTAGAGAAAAACTGAAACAACTAACTATGTACAGGGGACTTAGCTTCCTTAATATCAGTGCTTTAGATGTATCCCATTGACTGGGATAGGAAACTCTTTACCATTCATCCCTGTGAGATGGAAAGCATTATGGGATTTGTAACTAGAGACTGTTATGGACTACTCAAGAGAGAATCAAATTTCATGTGTCTTCCTAGCTTAGTTCTATCCTCATCCCACTTGAGGACCATATCTCCTTCTTGGAATCTTCTTGAAGAAGTTCCTTTGTCAAACGATCTCTTTATCTTTGCTTGATGGGTCTCCATAGCCAAAATAAATTGATGCCTTATCTCTTCTAGATCTATGAGCTCAGCATATCTTATTTCCTTTGGCTCATTCTCTAAAATCTCAAGTCAATGAATTAATTCCAAAGTAGGGAATTCAAGAGAAATAGGCATTCTTGCTTCTTTATCATATACTAGCTTATATGGAGAATTGGTAATTGACCTCTTATAGGTGATCCTATCAGCCCACAAAGATGACTTAAATTTGAAATGCCATGACCTTTGATTATCTTCAATTGTCCTCTTGATGATCTTTAAAAAATTCTTGTTAGTGGACTCAGTAAGGCCATTGCCTTATGGATAATAGTTTGATTAGGTACTAAGAAAAACACTATGTTGAACTATCCACTGGCTGATCTTAGACCCCACAAAAGCCATAGCATTATCAAAAATTATGGTTGAAAAGACCTCAAATATAGTAAATAAACCTTCATAAAAGTCTAGAACATTGGTTTCATTAGCTTCTTTTAATACCACTACCTCTATCCATCTAGTAAAATAATTTATGGTAGTTATGATCCTCTTGTGTCTTGAGCTTGAAGGGGGACTGATGAGACCCTTAAATTCTAATCCCCATTAGACAAAGGGTTGATTACTAAAATTGGTTGGAGAGGTAAGGCTAAAATCTTAACTTTTCCAAAAAACATGGCACATTGTCAACATTTCCTGACCCATGTATGACAATCACCAAATAAATTTGGCCAATAATACCCATCTTTGATGATCTTATGAGATGTGATCCTTGATGAATAAATTCCTCCACCATGTCCATTATAAAATTTCTCAAACAACTTCTATGTTTGACTTGGCTCTATGCATCTTAGTAATATGCCATTGATATCCTTTTTGAATAATACATAATCAACAAGAAGAAAAGGAATTGATTGAAATCTAAAATATCTTCTCTTTGAAGGGGTTAGATGAGAAGGATAAACACCATCTTGTAAGTATCTTACCATATCTTGGAATTGGAACTAACTAAAGGATTAGGTCTAATTAGTTAAAACTTCATCATTTGACACCATAACCATCCCATTAGTCTCTTGCAAGTCTTGGGGTAGATGTTCACAAAGTCCTTTGCCTCTAACCAACTTTGTGACCTTAATCTCAACATCATATTCCATGACTTTGGTTATCCAACTAGATCTCTTGTCATTTATATCCTTATTCAAGAGAAAATATTTGACACTTGGATGTGCAACCATCAAATATATATTATTATTGGACAAGTACCTAAACTTTTTAAGAGACCTTATGACTGAAAGTACATGCTTTTCAACAAAAGAATAAAATGTTTAATATTCTTCTTAGCCTTGTCTGAATAATGTTATTGGTTGTTATAAAGTCTCTTTATTTTGCTGCATGAGAATACCTAAATTTATATCAATGTTAGCATAGGTATATAAGAATAAATCCTTTATGAATTCATGGTTCAAGAGTGTAGGAGCACTGGTTATAGCTTTCTTGATATCTTCAAAAATTATTACTCCTTCTTTAAACCAACTGAAACTCTAAACCTTATTTAGCATGGTTGTGAGTGGCCTAGCTAAACTATCAAAATTAAAAATATATCTCCTTATGAAATTGATCTTGCCTAAAAAGATTTGAAAGACTTTCTTGTATTTAGGCAAAGAAAGTGCAATAATTGAGTCTATCCTATTAGGATCTATGCTTGTACCCTTTTTTAAAATTACATGTCTAAGAAGCCTACCTTCATGAACAGAGAAAACACACTTTTTTGGTTTCAAAGACACTCCAAATTCCCTGTATCTTTTAGATACTTATATAAGGTGAATCATATGCTCATCTACACTATTAGAGAATACTATTATGTCATCTAAATAAACAAGTATAAACTTGTTAAGGAGACCCTAGAATTCCATATCCATAGCCTTTTGGAAAGTTGATCCATCATTGGATAAACCAAAAGGAATCTTTCTATATGTAAATGTCCCCCACTTTGTGGTGAATGTTGTTTTGAATTGGTCTTATACTTTGACCAAAATTTGGTTATACCTACTTTAACCATCCAATTAAGAGAACCTTTTTGAACCTACAACTAGATGTAAAATTTTCCCCATTAATGGCAATGGATAGTGGTATGTAAGAGAGGCCTTGTTCAAGTCATGGAAATCAACAAATATCCTTATTTAACCATTATTTTTTCATATTAGAATAAAGTTTGCCACCCAAGTTGAGTGCTTAATTAGAGATATTATAGCTGACTCAATGAGCTTATGTAGCTCAGATCTCATCAAAGATTCAAGCTTTGGGTTAATAGGCCTTTATCTTTGTCTAACTAGCCTAGTCTCATATTCTAACTCAATGGTATGTTGAGATAGACTTGGATCAAATCCTTTAAGGTCACTGTACTACCATGCAAAAACATATTCAAAACTTGAAAATAACTCAATAAAATTTTCTTTCTATGAAGATGTGCAAACTTTAACCAGCTTCAAACTCTTACCAATTGTAATCTATACATTTGTATGGTGTTATTACTTGGTTGATAAAGAAAACTTTTATTTTCTCAATTCATAATCTCTATTGAATAAATATGCTTTCAAGGGTGAGTAACCCTTTAAGCAACTTGTTTGTCTTCCATTGCACAATCTGGTCATCATATTGCTGCAAATGCTTGTCTTAGTTCCTTGAGGAGAACTCAGCTTCCTCTTGTAAGAATATGACAATATAACTAACATCTTCAAATACTTTCTAATTATCATGGTTGTCTAGGATAGAAGGCCTTACAACTACCTTGATGTGTGATTAAACTTTTTCATTTTTTTATGTCATCTAGGATACTGAATTATGACCTAATGGTAGCTAGCCTATTTGCATGTTTGTTCTTATTTTTGTGATATGACATAAATATTGAAAGTCTTAAACTAGGTACCATAATCTATGCTTATATGACCTAAGTGGTGTGTTCTTGCATATATTAAGTCCCCTTACTTAGTGAACTACTAGTTCACTATCTCCAAAAACTTGTAAAGAATTGACCTTCATATTTCTTGCCCATTGCAAACCATGCACTAATGCTTCATATTCAATAAAATTATTGGAACAACAAAATTGAAACTTGAGAAAATAGAAATACCTTTGATTAGATGGAAAAATTAACATCATTCCAGCTCTAGTGCCATGTTTGTTCTTGGATCCATCAAAATATAGTTTCCACAATCCATCACTAGGCTAATCATCTTTCATCAATGTTAGAATTGGTGCATCATTTTCATGAAGACAATAGACACCAAGTCATTGTTATTCAATTAAATTTTAAGGATCATGTCCCTAAAAATTAGAGGCCCATTCATTAAGGAAAATATTTGGGAATCCATCTAGAGGTTATTTAGTTTCCACCTCACTATTTTCTAGTACCTTATCCGAGATAACACAATTAGTGTTCACCCTACTTGGTAGATATAGATCCAAATGAAATCATACAATAGATTCAAACCATATTCTTACCTTAGTACCATACCTATTTTTAAACATTAAATAGGTCCAATCAACTGAAAAATATCCCTCAATCTTTGAAGTAAAGTCTCTTGATAGACACATGGAAAAATAGGGAGGAAAGTCCACTACAACTACATCTTGATGAATAATAACATTAGGGAAAACATGTAATGTCAGTTTCAAATATTTGATTATGCCTACTATATTTTTTAGTGACTTTTATAATTACAATATTCTTTTGGTATTTGGCTCATAGACAAGACCAAGCTTGTCTATAATTTGCTTGGGCATGACAATGCTACTAGATCCACTATTTACCATACAATTATGGATTAAATAGTCACCTACTTTCAAAGAGAGATAAAATGGAGGTGTTTTGTTTGATTTGACATTGGTTTTGTCTACATTTCTCATGTTATGTACCTATTGATCAGGTTTCTTGATTTGCTAATCTAAATTGCCCAAGACAACTCCTTGGTTCTCAACTAGTTCTTTAAATATCTTAAGATCGGAAATATCTTAAATAAGCATGTCCTTTTATCCTCGAATATCAAGGGAATCCCACATGATAATACTAACATTTTATTTATTCATTTGTTCTATAATGCTAGAATATTCTCCACTAACCTTTGGCTATAACTTTTGAACCACTAGTTATTCTCTAATTAGAGGCTTTTGGGGAACCTTCACTGTCTCTACCTTTTTAATCATCTATGCTATAGGAAAAATAAATTTGTCCTTGACACTCCTGGAAATAAAATTAAGAATACTAAAAGTATTACTCACATCTTGAGCTTCCTTAAGTGTTCTTCTTTTATCTCTAGTCAGAGTTACAACTTGACCATTTGTGTTGCTAGTTTCACCAGCTTGGTTGAATGTAATATGATCAACCAATTGCCAAATAACATTGATAACATCACGCTACCTTGGAACTTGTTGAACTTTTCCTTGGAATGCCATTTTCATGTCTTGATACTAACCACTTTGAAGAGAAAACTCTTCCTTTGTAATTTATGGCATAGTGATATCTTATGATACCAATGCTTGATCTTGAGAGTCATTTTAATTGGAAGGATACCAACCTAGATCTTGCATCAATTTATTTTGAGGAGCTATATATTTTGAGCTATAAAGTACATTAGGATCAAAGGCTACATATGGCTTAGTTTGGGTTATGGCTCTTTGGTTTTGATAAGGTTGCCTATTTTCCTTGAAACCTTGATAAGGAGGTCTTTGGTTACTAAAGGATTTATAAGTGTTATGGTTTTGCTATTGATAAGGTCTACCTTGGTCCTGTTGTCTCTTGAGTTGAACAATCTCATATTCAAAAGCTTGTAACATGATTTTTATATCACCAATCTCACTAGATTGATTAGGAAGAGATAAAACTTGGACTTTTGGAGATTGAATAGGGGCTATAGATAGAACTTAAAGACCTTGAGGGGGAGGAACACATTGAAATTCTAGGAATATAGGCATTAAGGGCCTTAGAGCAAATTTACTAGCTTGTATTAAGCTATTTTCTACCCTTATAGCAACGTCATAGGTATTTGTAAAGGTATTACCACCCATAGACTATATCATGACACTTATATTATAATTAAGGGCCTTAAAATAGTACAAAAATGTGTACTCTAGATATGGTCTAGCCAATGTAGGGATATTAGTCTATGTATTTACAAATTTGAGGTTAAAATTAGACATTAACTCGTGGGGGTACCTTTATATGGTAGTTAGTTGTTCAACTAAAGATAGATGATTAGACTTGTCTTCAAATTGCCTAACCAAGGCTACACCTAAATCATCCTAGGTAGCAATGCAGGTCAATAAGATATTTTTATACCATTGCAATGTTTTTCTCTTGAAGGAAGCACCAAGTAATTTGATAACCACATTATCTTGAGTAATATTGTGAACAGAACATAGGTTGGAAAAATCTTGGATATGCTCAATAGTAGTAGTTTGATCCCATTCGATTAAGAAGAAAGGGATATTTTTTAATGCAAACATATGAATGTCATCATATTAGGCTAAATTTAGGGGACTGCCCCTATTAAATAAAACAAACACTTGATTCTTGATAATTATTCAGGAAAAAGGGATTTGTCTTATGGGGACAATATATTGGACTAAAATAATAGAATGACTTGGAGATGAATGCTGATTTGGAGGATTAGGTCTTATACTATTGAATCTTGATCTTTTATAAGAAGTAAAAGGCAATTCAATATGTTTAAAATTAGTGCCTTTACTTGATGATCTTGTTATAAACTTTGGCATGAAATCACTATCTAGAAGATGCTATGAACTCTATAACTTGAAGGATCTTCAACTTTTGATGATGGTAGATGTCTCCTCCTTTTTAAATTTATTCTTTACAATCTTTAAACTTCAAATATGCCAAAGAATCTAGGTCCCACTAGGTGTTCCAAAGCTGTTGTTGTTCTTGATATGCACCCTAGTTGAGAAGGGGATTATTCAAATCTTCCTACTAAAATATAGTCCAACATGGGACTGATTTTAGGCTATGGGTATCTTAATAATGGATTAGACCTCAGGGGAAGGCTAACTTCCTTCTAGATCTATTACCTAAACTAGTACTTGCTTGGAAAAGGGAGAGAGATTTTGACAATAACTTATGAAAGCATGTAAAAAAAGGTGATGCACCAGTGATTTAATCACTTAAAATCATAAAAGACACACTATAGGATGTATTCAAGACCAAATAATATCAGTCCCACATAAATATTTCATAATAAGACATTAATCAGTTATTAAATTAACATGAGAGGGCAAATATCCACTTTCAAGTTAAAAAACAAACTGTAAATTCATCTTATAATGACCTGTGAGAACTTATCAAGCACTTAATAAAGGTAAGAAAACTTAGACATAGATAAGGAACATACAACCACTTCACTACAATATATGAATTCATGGAACACATTTTAATCTAGCTTGGAAAATGATGGAATTCAGTCTTTATTGCATTAAAAAGTGTTACAATAATTTTTTTGATAGAGTCTAGTCATACCAAAAAGAGGGATATATTTCAAGGCTTGGAAGCCTATATTTATAGAAAAGAGGAGAGAGAAAGAATTGAGCTGATAGAAAACATCAAATGAGGTCTAACTGCTTCTTCATGGATTAGAATTCTCAAAGATATTGACTCATGACCTTATCAATAAGGAACCAATTCTATAAAAGAATTGAATGCTCATTGTCCTTATCTAACTACCAAGTTCATTTATTAGGACTCTGTGTCATTATCTAATGATCTGCTAATGAGGACCACTGTATTAAAATTGATAAAATCATGCCACATCTTCTTTGGGTGGTCAATCGTATCTACTCTATTATCAAACATAGATCTATTATAGGTGAAAACTAATCTAATTATTGGTTTTCACATAGTCATAATATCCATGAAAACCTATAGATTTTTTATACTTACTTCATAATCACTAGTCTATCTTTGACCTTTGTATCAGGCCTAAAATATCTATTTTACCTATATGGAGCTCTGTTGGTAATGCTTGGTCCTACTAGTTCCACCTAGATCATATTCGAGATCTGGTCCCTTTATTTTTATTTTACCCTAGTCGAAGAATGCCTCATCAACTTCTATCTAAAATGTCTTGGGTTCAAAATTTATTTATTGGCTATCGATTGCCAACTTGGATCATTGACATGTTGACCCATCTCACTTCGTTAGATCCTGCTTATCTGGATGAATGTTGATCATTGATCTTCTACAAGTTAAATGTTATATTGACACTTGTCATGCATGCATTTTATTTTGAGATCTATTGACCCTTTTAATTTCTATTCACCATTATATCTTGATGTATGATCAAACATGTACTATTAGATCTACCTAGGACCCATGTTTTGAAATCAAAAAACTATTTACTGGGTTTTAAAATTGATGTTATCATGATTGTCATTTGATGTATATGTACACATATTTAACACCCCAAAAACCATTAAATTTAAGATCTTATGGATTTTTATAGTGGCTTAAAGTTGATGTCTATGTGAATGTATCCCATTATTTGTCTAATTTTGAATATTTATATCTTTGAGCATAAGAATCATGGAGTGACCAATTTTTTTGGAGATATTTTAGAGTTCAAAATGATTCTACTCACTTGATCCACTAATTTTAGGAGCTTTATAAGTGGAGATAAAAATTGTCAAATAAGCCACTCTGTGTGTCTTTGTATGACATCCATGTGAATGTATCCCATTTAATATTTTAAATCTCAATGGTTATTCATCGAGGCTTGAATTTGACACTTGCATGTCCATCTTGCTTTGCATGACTAAATTTGAAATTCCATAACTTAGGCTAGGAATCTCACACAAACTTGAAACTTGCAAGATATATTCTTGACACAAGGGAATTTATGACATTATAATTCTATTGCTTATGAGGCCTTTTAAGGGAAGATATAAAATGTGCAAGTAAATTGGTACATTTTTTTCCTACATGACATCCTGGTGATGCTTTATTTCCTCAAATTTGCATAGTCTATCTTTTGCTCAATCTCTCAAGGCACTGATGATCTCCTAAAGCTTATGTAACTTGGTTTATGTTCCTAGACACCATGAAAACCATTGGGACCCTTCACCTACATATATAGACCTATCACTTGAAGCTCAATTAGATCACACTTTAAGGTTGCTTAAAGTGTTTCAAAATATTTTTAAAAGCTATATGTTCTCTACTTGAGGTTTATTTTCTCCTTTTGACATTGGGTCACTCTTAAATTAGGATCCTGCTCCTTCCACTAGATTCTTGGACTAGGTATATTTTCGGCATGTAGACCAGATTTGGTCAATAGTACCTTTTATGAGGATTGTGCTACCTCTTATCCTTCCATTAGTGTTCCATCTTCCATTAACACCAGCCAACCTATCCATTATATTTACATTCCACCTCCCATAAGTGTTGATTGGGACTGATAGAATCATACATTATTGAACTACATCCATGGTGACATATCCATTGTAGAGTATCAAGGGGATGAAGACCACATTTATAAAGAAGAACAATATCCTAGTGAAACCTTTTAGAGGCGTTAGGGGGAAATTAGAGTAAAAAATAAGCATCTTCTAGTGAAATCTTGTTTAAGGTGCTAGAAGATAATCAAATTCAAAAGTTAACATTCCTTAGTGAAACCTTTTCAGAGGTGCTATGGAATAATTAAGAAAAATTTAATGGTGAAAATCTCTTTGAGGTGTTAATAAATGAGCATAAAATTCATTCATTATTTGATGAAAACATTATTAAAGATAATATCAATATAGCTTCTAATCTACAACATAATCATATGGTAGCATCTCTTAGGCCCAAATAACATAAAAATATGATGGTCCTATCGAGAGTATATTCAAAAGTCTTTGGCCCTACCAAAACCAGTGTTATGTTAAATCTAAAATCAACAACATTATGTATGCCTAAAAATCCCAATATTAATTTATTAGCCAACCATTATACATTCCATTATGATCCATTTCTCTATTTCATACCTACATTACATTTACAACTCAGACCTTTTATCCACTATTTATCTTTATTTACCATTCCTAACCACACTTTCCTTCACAGAGGCTACGAAGATATCTTGTCTTGAAGTTTGGAAGAAATATAATTGATGACCAATGAAGATCACAATAGTGCTATTGGAGTCCAAATTAGTAGTAGTTTCATGACAAAGTAACTATTTAAAAGGGGTGTGGGCTATAAATTAACATAATTTAACATTTTGGTTATATCATATGCTAATTAGGATGAGTATCTCCACATCAACAAGAATAATAAAATCATTTACCTTGCCTTGCCCTTTTCCATACCTTGCCATTTACCTTGCCATTATTTCATACCTTTCCAATTGCCTTGCCTTACCACCCTTTCATACCATGCCATATCCTAAATTACATTGACTTGAGGTCCTTTGAGACTATATAAGCAGCACTAAATTTACATTGAGGTCAAATCAGTCACCCCTTTTTTCCATGATCTCACTATTTTATGAGTTAGACCATTCTATATCTCATAATCCTCCATTAAGTTAAGATACCCAAAAACCCCCAAAACCCCCAAAAACATTGAGAAAATTTCCAAACATTCCTCCACTATAAGGCATAACTACATTGACTTGAGGTCTCTCTATACAACATAGACAACACTCAATACACATTGAGGTTAGCTCAATCACCCAATTTTACCATGCTATTATTGTTTTGTGAGTTAGACCATTCTATATCTCACAATCCTCCTTCGATTTGAGATACCAAAAACTCCCAAACCATTGGAAAAATTTCCAAACAATCCTTCCACTATAGGTGGAACTACATTGACTTTAGGTCCTTTAGGCCTATGTAAGTAGTACTTAATATACATTAAAGTCAACTTAGTCACCCCATTTTAACATGATCTAACCATTTTGAAAGTTATCCCATTATGTATCATTTAATCCTCCATTAATTTGATATAAAAAAACCCCAAAACATTGGATACATTTACAAACATTACTCCATTTTTAGGTGAAACTACATTGACTTGAGGTCCTTCAAGACTATGTAGGTAGTGCTCAATTTACAGTGAGGTCAACTCAGTCACACCATTGACATGCTCTTACCATTTTATGAGAAACATAAGCCAACACCCTCACCATTTTAAGAGTAACTGAAAACAACCTAAGATAATGCTCTCACCATTTTTCAAGTCACTTTGGTGTGCATTATGCATTTGAAATTGGTGCACTACTATACCTTGGGTTTTTCCTAAGATTTCACCATTTTATGAGTGGTTTATTTTAAATCTCTAATGAGTTAAAAAACCAAAAATTTCCAAAAACATTCAAAACATTTCAAAAACCTAAATAACAGAAACAAATTCTTTGTCCTAGAGAGATATAAAGCCTCAAAATCCAAAAACATTTGTCATGTCTTGAACCTAGTCAACAATCCTCAATCCTCCCACTATGGATCACCTTGGTCCTTGATCCAATTATTTAAAAATTCATTGGGAGGTGTCCTTCCCAAATCTGCTCTATAGGGGAAAATTCATTGTTGGTTCCAATCCATTCCATTTCCATGGGTATGACCTTTCCTTTGCATGCATCGTTGCTTAGGGGCATCATCTAATTCTTAATTTTAGGCCAATCTCATAGCTTTCACCATATATTTATTTTATTTTAAAGATTTATATGTGTTTATTTCCTTAGTTTTTTGTTTGTTTGTTTATTTACTTTCATTATTATGCCTTGGCTCATTATATGCATTCATTGGGTGATTCCTTGTGCATTGCACTTGAGTCCATCCATTTTAATACATCAAAATTATCATCATGGTTATTATCATTGGTGCATTATTTTCAATTGTCTATAAGATTGGGGGTCAATCCTTATGCACATTATGGCTGGTTCATCATGGTATTTTATATCATGGTGCATACCATAACATGATATAATAGGCCAGTGGATCTTATAAGCAATATAGTAGGTAGTAATTCTACTTGTTCACTTTGTGAAATCTTCTGCTACTCCTTGATTAAATCAACCCATTTACCATTTTATTTGTATTAATGCTAATACAGACAAACATCTCTGCATTGATAGATACAACTAAATCATTCTCATTGATCAATTCTTATTATTCTATTCTATTCGTCATTCCATTTTCTCCCACTTTTGGATGACCTACATTGGCCTAAGGTCCATTTTGGCTATGTAGGTAGCACTTGGATACATGATGTATCTCAGGTTAGCTTAGCTACCATTATTATTCCATCCCAATTATAGTATTCCAATAATTTATTTCATCAATTTTCACATCCTTGTGTGCCTAGTTGTTTGTGGTTTTTTTAGTCTTTGAAAATTCAATAGATCATCATGCTTGTGTTTATTCTTGCTCATATTTAATCTATGTAACATGCTATATCCTTGAGTTATGTTTGTTAATCTATGCTACTAGGCTACAACCAATTTATCATGATCAAATATGCCCTATTGGGGCAAAATCATTATTCATTCCAAATCTTCCTAATGATTATAACCACCTTTAGGCTAATCATTATAGTGACCTATCTACCTTGCTAGATGACATACTTATGCTATTGATTATAACCACCTTTGGGAAAATAAATGTGTCAACCTTTGTTCTTGATTATAACCATCTTTGGGCAATTTAATATTTTAATCAATGCATGAAATCATTAGCTCAATTAGATTAATCTCATCCACAAGTTAATTTCATTCTTCATCTTGATTCTTTTTTAGGGGTTATCCATCAGTCATATGTTCCAGACACTCCCTCGATGGGGCATCATAGGCTTCCCAAAATTTATTTGAAGCATCATTTCTTAATCATTATCTTCTTTTTATTATTTATGGCTTTTACAATCTTTGAAAATATATTATTGTTCTTGTGTATTACAATGCAATCTCAAACAAAGGCAAAATGTAAACACTCTATTTTGGCTACTTTCATGTCTAAACTAGATATCAGACCAATTTCTAGTAAATGATGTAATTTAAAGCTAGAAATCACATGAATGGCCCAAATTCATCTACACATGGGATATAAGTGCCCAAAATATTATCGAGGCATCCTCATTTGGGGTACTAATTTGTATGTAATGATAACCTATCTTGGATTCAACCCTAGTCAAATTATGACCTAAAAAATTGACATTTTGTCCTTTAGATATATTAATGAAAAAAATTAAAATAATTCATAAATTCTAAAAAACCTGAGTAGGATTACTTAAAAGTCAAACTTAAATTATTTTCTTAAGTAAAAATTCCAAGTTCAATTAGAGAATTACATTATAAACAAGGAAAATTTCAATAAAGACGAGGTCAAAGTCAAAGGAATCAATAATTTTTTTATTAATTTCTAAAATTCAAGGAAAAGGTGAGTCACAACCTCATAAATATCTTATATTAATTATCAAGCCTCATAAATATCTTTGATGAGTTATCAAGCCTTCATAATTGCTTTGACCCACCCAAGATTAATCTAAACTTGACCAAGGTTAATCTAGACACAACTAAGGTTAAAACTAAACCTAACCTCACGAGGGTTAGAGTTAGTTTTAATTCCTATAAATACAAGTTCCCTTACTTTCTTCCAATAATATTTTGTATGTAAGGTTATTCTATAGGAATGCCTTCAATTATAATGTCATATTGATTAAGGAGAAGCTTCACCAAGCCAAGCCAAGCCTCAAGTGGTCTTAGAGAAGTGTTTCCAAAATTAAAATTGCATTTTTGAAAGTCTCCATTTCCCACAATCTAGGAAAGAACATATTGTATACGAATGAATGAGCACTATTTTTGACAAGGGAGGTAACATAGATTTGTGTTTTATCTTTTATTTGTAGTTTTGTTCATTATGTTAGGCTCATCCAAGTACTTAGGCAAGAGTGGTTTAGTTTCTATTGCATTTTTTAATTTGAATTCTCTTTTGATTCACTAATAGGGAACTAATGATATTTGGCTCTTCTATTTCCTAATCATATAGTATTAATCATGATTAATGAAGTAGATTCCCTAACATGGTGTGTCACATGGGTGGAGGAAAGGTACACCATATATATGCTTATGTATAATATCTCTACTGTATTCCTGTATCACACTCAAGTACATGTGAAACAAGTGTGTATAGAAAGGAAATAATATGTTATCTACTAACATAAATAAAACATGTATGTAAAATCTGGTAAACATGTGTATGCTATATATATATATTTGATTTATTTGAATGTTTTTGTATTTTTTGATTTTTTATAGTTTTGAATTTTATGGAAGAAAGGACTCATTGATGATCTCATCTACGAGATGCTCATAGAGTGTTCTAGACTTAGGAAAGGGTATAAAAAATTGGACATGAATCAAAGGATCATTTATATGTGACAAATTTTGATCTATGGAATCTGCAATACTCTACCTATGCCTCATAGGGATATGTGGCCATTTAATAATAGTAGAAGCCATAGTCATTCTTGGAACCCATTACTTAGTTATATATGAATTATTTGGTGAAAATATAACTATGGGTATTTTTACCCTCTCTAAAACATGTTAATACAGTCTTAGAAATTAATTGGGTTGTGTAGGTGTAGATGAGGGCTCAGTGGAGTTCACTATATATCTTTGATGCAATAACCTATAAAGTATCAGATATCTAGGAAAGGGGATTGTATTTTACATACCCTTTCTCTCGTGATTAACCTTAATAAGTTGTATAAGTAGATTTTTTGGGACAAACTTATCTTGTTGTAATGGATTCTCAGATTAAATCCCTAAAACTATGATTACCTTTTTGGCATGATTATAATTGAGACATATGTACACTATGGAGGGTACCACATGGACCTTATGAATCCAAGTTTGTTGTAGTAACATATAAATACTCTTGTATGTGGTATAACATAAAATGTTGTGGTCACATGTGCTAGACCAACCTATAAAGGTAGATCAATCTCACTGATAACCTATTGTGATTTCACATCAAATGCTCTGACCATCTTGGTCAAAGGGTATAAATCATCATGAGTGTATCCCAAATGTTTAAGTAATGCCATGGCACATATATTATCACTAGAAACATTACCAACCATAATATTATGTATAGGATGATGATCAATATATGATCTAATAAATAATGAGTGAAGATTTGAGTCATCATCCACAATTTTTCTATCATCAAATATAATATAAGGGCTCTAAACCATAGGAGGTAATGTGTATTTAAGTGTTCTATTAATACCATATAATGGGTGTCCATAATGTGGTGAAGGAGGATGTGAATTATATTCCATTTTCACTTCTTATGTTTCCTTAGAATTATCATGTAATGGATTTTTGAATATCTTCTACTTTTGATGATCACAGGTTATGACTATGAATCCTTTAGAAGATCATCAAAGGTGATATGTTCACTATCAATGAGGTCTTATAAATTTTGCTTAAGCTTGTAACATTTATTCATAGAATGCCCAACACATTGGTGACAATCACAATGATCATTTTTACCATATCTTTTTGGTAGAGGTCGACTCATATCAACCTCTAAATGAGGAGGGAGAGATATGATATGACACTCTATAAGATTTTTAAGGGGTGAAGCTAGAGACTCAGGTAATTGTGTAAATTAATTATTAGGTGTAAATTGTCTATGTGATATTGTATTGATTATTATTTTTACTTAATTTTAGCCTTTATAGATTAACCTTATAGCTTGGGTTGATACAAATTTTTTTATTAGATGTAGTTGGTGTGTTTGCTAGATACTTAATTTTGTTCATTACAATAAGTCTCACTTCTTAATCAAGAAAAATATGGCATAAGTAATCAAAAGATTTAAACTTATCAAAGATAATAGACTCATATAATGAGGCAAGAAAACTTTTCTTAAATACACCTTGAAGCCTTTATCTACCATTATATTTGTCAGTTTGGCTAGCATTGTCTTATACCTCAAAACATATTCATTTATAGGCTCATTGCTTCCTTGATTGATCTTGGCAATCTATTCATAGGATATTTTTCAATGATGTTGATTAATAAATATGATAGAAATTAATTTGATATAGGTTAGTATTCTCTCAATGATCATATTGGTATATCATAGATCTATCTCATAGCAAAGTCCTTTAGGATTCTTGGAAATAATTTGGTCAAAAGTTTATCATTGAAAGCCTAATCAAGGCATGAAATATATAAATATCATATATGTTTTCCATGATAAATTTTTACATCTTAAAGTGTGAAAAATGGTTGGAAAAGGGTGCAAAGATATCTCATGTGCAATTTAATTTTGCAAGACATCTTATGAATCAATAACATGAGTATACTTTAAAGCATTTTGCTCAATATTTTTGACCATAGATTCTAAAGTATGAATAACTTGGATAATAATTTTCATAGTAGATCCATTGGGATTAGGATATTATATTTGAGAATTCACCAAAGAGGATACAAACACTGCTTATGTTGATGCAGGCATTGAAACTAGTAATTGAGTTGAAGTATTGATTGTTCCCCTAGAGGACATATCACTATATGTTTGATCCTCAGGGAATAATGTCTTGAAAACATATTGTGTGCCACCACTATTTGTATGAATCAATGGGGTACTTGAGGGGAGGGATAATAAGATTTAATTTGTATTACTACCATCTAATGATTCACCATTACTAGATGTGGATGCATTAGCCTTAGCATGTTTATTGATTTCATCTCTTGTAACATACAAAAATGCATCTTAATTACTAATTTTTATTTATATTATTAATTAATTCATCCTTATATTCACTTTCAAAATGATATTTGTATTTAAAATTTACCATTCTTATAATTGAAAATACATATGAAAAAAATAATGGGAAAAAATCAGATCAAGAAAGCAATCACAATAATCTAAAACCATACAAGGCTGAAAAGATTAAAGAAAGCTAGGGTTATATAAGAAGACACAGATGTCATGTTCACCAAATGTTTAACCCTTTTTGGATGGTGTTAAGTTAAGGGTTAAGGATAATAGCTTAATAAAATTATTGAATAAACTATTATAATAACATGCTAATTAAATGTATTCATATTTAGAATTTTCTAATAAATATACTAAATGTGAAAATATGCTAAATATAGAAAATTACAATGCCAAACAATAATTTAAAGTTACAATTAAAATGAAAAACAATACTTAGCTTATTCAATGATGCACATGTGTATATAAAAGGTACATGAGCAAAATAAGATAGACTGATGTTCTGACTTGATTTGTTAGATTATATAAATTAACTTTCTATCAATCTAGGCACTCCCATCAAGATTTGGACACTAGTGTAAATTATTTAATCCTAGTTTATACACTTCTATCTAGCTCAATATACATATTATTTTCTATCAAAAACACTTTTACATGTTATGGTTTACTGTCTGCTTGTATATTTTTAGTTCATATCAAGCACATAGGTTGCTAGAATCAACTTTTTTCTCAGAACCTTAAGTCCTATAATTAGGTAATGACACATTTAAAAAATAGGGGTTAGTGGGATCAAGTTAAGTCTATAGGAACTTAAATAAATATATATCATTGAGCACTACTTACATAACTATATACTCTTAAGAGGGATTGTGTGTGAATAATTGGGTAATATGTTATATGTAAATGCATCTAGTGATCTAACTAGTAACTTGGAAAATACTAATCATGGGATGTTATTTCAATGATAAAAAACTATAAGAAGAATACTCATATGAATGATTTAGAAATATGGTATGAGCTTGAGATGTGCTTGCTTGGTATTTTTTAGATGGATAGTGAATGCCTTTTGTTTTTATTTATACCAAACCTTTTGAAATAATCTCATAAGAGGGTTAATAAATACAAATAGGTTGAACCATACATATCAAAATATTTTAAATTTTATCATTTGGAAGTTAGGAACACTAGCATTGATTGATACTAGTGTCTTAATCTATACACTAGTTTCCTATAGGGTAAAAAAATGCTGAAGATATGTAACTATTTATGTAGGATAAAAGTAATGTTTTATGCAAACTATAGGATACAAATGATCTGTATCATCATAATTTTAGGGTTAGAATATAGGATAAGTAATTAGGCATAGTGAGATGGAAAATGTGAGCCTTTCAGAAATGGGAAGGTCATGAATTGAAGGGTTGAGCCATAATTGGTATTTATCAAGTTTACAAAACTATAGTGTCCTTTAGAATCAGATTTTAGTTTCTAAAAAGTCATTAATTAATATTTTAGGATGCCAATAAGTGATTCATGTGTAAATTCCACATGTCTATGCATAGTAATTAATTATACTTTAGATCTCCCGCTTGGATGGCATCTCTAGATTTGCACATAGGTTGGTGGTATCTTCCTGAGTTGGTGTAACACTATCACTTTCTACATATAATTTTAGTGTATAGACACACTAGATAAATCTATGTGTAACACATCCACCAATGACACACATGCATCATTTTATTTACTTTGTGGTATTTTTTTGAGTTTCCATAAAACCAAGTCACATGCTACATAGGACTTTGTGTTGTCACACAAAAATGCACACACTCAACATCCATGTGTCAGGTTCCTCCTACTGTGTGGCATGCTAAATATAATCCTCTAGGTCTAGGGTACATCAATGAATATGTTAGTGGAATTTCATGACTATAATTCAAATCATGATCCTATAGGAAAATCAACTTGTTTTATAGATTTTAAGATTTATGTGAATATACATAAAACTATTGAATAAATCAGATTGATTAAGATGTACAATTACTAAACAAATCTAATTACAATGAGATAAATATAGTAACTCTATATTTATAGAAAACACTAGTGTTTTATCTAAATTATGAATTAATACAATATTAATCCTAATTAGATAAATTGAACAAAGTGGGGAGATGTAAATACAGTTAAAAATAGGTAACTGAAAGCAATTAATTGAAATTGATGAAATAAAATGAATACAAACAAGCCTAAATGATGAAAAAGAGAGATACATTTAATTTTTTGATGCATTCAACTGACTGTAGCAACCAAAAAAATTTAGAAATAAATATGAAGATGAAAACTGAGAATCCTCTCAAAAGATAATCCTCAGATTATGTACGAATAGAAACATGCAAGAGGGTTAATAATAATGGGTGATATTGTCCTTATGTATAATTTTTATCCCTTTAGAAAATGTTGGAAAATAGGGCATAATCATGTGTGACTATGTAAATTATGCATGTTTGTGATAAATTTATCTTATGTGATGCAAGTGAGATTAACATATGTCTTATTGAAGCTAAAACCCCTAGCTTATGCCACAAGGAGATAAATATATGTGAAGGAGTAAAAAAGGGTTAGTGGGAAGAGTTGTGCTCGACCTCAACACCCCACTATGTTGAGTGTTTCCTATATATAAACACTCCAAAGAGGGATCAAACCTCCATGTAGTTCTCCCACTTAACTATTTTGTGCAATTGTGCTCCTTTGACTATATGAACACATCTAGAATTAGATTGAATACTTGATCATGCTTGGCATAGGGTTGCATAAAAATAAAATTAGACTTGGCTCATGACTTCTTTAAGTGATTAGAAGATTATTTAGAAAGAATATGGAACTTTTTTATTTTGTGTATTTATGTAAATAAGATCTTGTGACAATATTGATAAGCTTGCCAAGATCTTCTTAACAAATGGATTGATTTTGATTTTATAGTGACTAAAGAGGGAAAACAACCCATTGATGAGTTTAGAAATATTTAGCTTGAACTTAAGGATACTTTCCTTTTTAAATTTTGACTATTTATGAGTGAAGGACAAAATAGGTAAAGAAGGATAGTAATGCTAGGTGTTCTTGATCTATTCAGAAGTACTATCCATTTAAGAATAATTTAGAGTTTTGGGTTTGATTCAAGACACATAAATGCATATAATTATTTTCATTAGTAAGATAATTTTTTAGGTGACAATGGAATTAGGTCTCTTCTTGTTCTTAGCATAGGTTAAATCGGTGAAATAAGTGTTGAATAAGTGCACATGTCAATTAATGGTTAAAAAGGTTAAAATAGGCATGGTCAAGTATTTATGACCAAATTTAGGTTACTAAATTCCCCCTCTCCCCTCCTACCACCCTAGTCTAGAAATGCAATTATTAGATTAAATAAAACACATACCTTAGGGTGTAAGACACACTTTGTCTTTGAACTACATATTTCAATCATGCAAGGCACCACACTATTCGAAAAACCCTAAAAAACATACAAAGTAGTTATTTTGTTCCTTTAAAATTTGAAATTTGAAAACTTTAACTTGAACATTTGAAACTTTACTTTATTTTTGACAATTTGTGATTTGAAAATAATTTGATACATTGAAAAATTGCTTGCATTTAAATAATTTAAAAATTGAAATGGGAGTATGGAATGAATACACCTTAATGTGTGATAGATATGTTTATTTTTGTGACTTTTCTTGGTGATGATGCTTCCTTTAAGCAGTAGATAATGATTGTATCCCATGAATCACTTGGAGAAGATTGTTCCTTATCCAAACCATTTGAGAAAAGATGGGGGTGATCAAACCAAAACTTGCATTTTCTCTTTTGAAGTGAAACTATTGATCCTTGAAGAATGTTTAAAATTTGATTATGTCTGTCAATATTTGTAACCCCAAGATCGAAATGGGTTAGAATCTAAGTGGATTCACACACATAATGATAGAGTGCTCAATGAATTCAAGTGATGCACTATGTAACTAAACTAAATCAACCACTACAATTGGTTTGTATATTCAATTGCAACATCATGGTATTCTCCTAGTATATGAAAAAATGATCATAACAGAATGGAGTAGACCCATGCTCATATCATGCCAAAAATAATCTAGCATAAAACTATTATTCTGCCTCCACTGTAATTGTATAATTTTGAAACTATATGTGAATGCTCATTGTAACATTGAAAATGTGTAACTGTGTTAATTTTCTTCTTAAAATTGAAATAAGAGTGCATATGCAATGGTATATTCCCTCAAATGTGTTCCAATAACTAAGTTTGTAAATTTTGAACTATGATTGTGTTCATAAATAGATATTTCTCTTTGTAAATATCTTATCTCATGGATGAAAAACCCACTGAAGTTCCCCCATTTTGAGGTGAGGGAATTTGTTTCTAAAAAATCACTCATCTCAAAAGAAAAGTTAAATTAAAACATGTGTAGTAAATGTTATCATTGAAACTTGTAGAATATAGAAATGTGTTAACAAATTAAGTTTTAAATTGTGTATATAATATAAGAGACAAGGCATATAGAATGTGTCATTGAAGTTCATAAAATTAACATGTTATCATGTTAGTATGATAAGAGTGCTTGATATAGATAATGGAAATTATCAAACTCATCAAGCTCAATAATCACACACAAAAAACACAAATGATAGAAATTTGACATAGATGGGCCAAGTGCCAAATGCAATGGTATGTTTAAATGTACCCAAATAACACACGTAGACATGATAAATGTTAAAAATAAGGGACATGTTTAAATGTCACATTGTAGACACTATTTATAAATTATATAGCACCTCATTCTTATACACTTGGAAAATACATATCATGGATGTACCTTCAGCTTCTAGACCTTTCCCACTACCAAAATGTTTGCATACACTAGCTATTTATGCCCAGTTTATTATCTCTTAGTCTGACTAATGTTATTATGATGACTCAAACCTTTTATCTTGCCCAGAATGTTTATAACCCTACTTATCTTCTATCTCTGCAAGTTCTAAACATGTGACTATTTTCTATCTACCTACACACTTGCATCGTAGTTAGATGCCTAGATTGATGCATGTCCTATCCTAATGTAAGTGTATAATGGCCTAAAGTCATCATATTTACAAATAAAATGTATTTTTATGGTTGGCCTAAGTGATTTAATATGAGATATTATCAAAAGGGATTGGTATAAATATAAGATCAATTCTCATTCATTCCTAACCTAGACAGACCTATAAAAGACCAAGGAAACTTATGAAAAGCATTCAATCAAGTAATCAAGTGAGAAAAAGTTTCCCAATTTTATCTTATTTCCATATAAAACATAGGGACAACACATCTACAGGTCTAGAATACTAAAGATTCATTATATGAGCCACATTTTTTAAGTTACAAGCTAAGTCATTATTGTACTTGATTATCACGCATTTCATGATTCAAACACAAACCAACACATAGGGGAGAACTACATAACTCTAAGGCCCTCTCCAAAGTATTAGATATGTAAGCAACACTAATTTATAGAGAGATATTTGGGTCATCTTAACATCATGTGCCCACTAACCCATTTTTCCCACAACCACTATGAAGATGAATAACTAAGGTTTTATTATTTGACAATGAATAATAGTCCATGAACCATATTTAAATGCACTAGAGTGAAGGAAACACTACAAACAAAAGCATATAGGTTTTTATATCTAGTTTTAACTAGTATTATGTATAGGATATCTACGTCTGAGTTAGATAATAGTGTCGACACAGTCGTCTCAGGTTGATAAAAGTGTTCATGACTATATAGGTACAATTTCCAAAATTAGGCAACTGATCTAAAATATAGATCTAATCTACTTTATACTTATTCCATATCCAAATCTACATTAGCATCAAAACTAGCTATCTTATTTTCATCATCATTTGAATATTTAGCATATCTATACTTTCTATCTTTAACATCTCAACATAATAAAATTATTATATATTTTATCTAAGTTTTAAAAATAATTGGCATACTTTAGAGGTAGTCTATCATCCTTGTGACCTAGGCTATCTCTACCCCTTTAACCCTAAATTCACCATATCTATATTATAGGTTTAAAAATTAGGTGAACTTGACATGAATCGAACATGTAACCTTATAATATAAAATTACTAAAGGAACCAATAATATTAAAACTACCATAAAATAAGCTATGTGAGTTCCCTTTTATAGTACATAATATACCAAAATATGGCACAATTCCAAATGATTATGATAGTGGTGATAAGATTCCTAATATAGAAACAAATACAGCTACAATCAAGGCCAACTGTGTAGCTCAAGATGTTCATAATGTATTAACATATAAGGTGCACATGGATATAAATAATGGCACACCAAAAATTTCATGACCATAGTATGATATGATTCCTTATTCATATACAGATACTTAGGAGTTAGGGAGAGAATCAAAAATAGTATTTCCATTACCACTTGATCATTATAGTCGAGCTTTCTTATTTTCACCAGGTTTCACTGCATATGGTGATTAATTCATTACCACTAAATTTAAATTTTCATTAAATTGAATTATTTTCCATGTTTATATATCAAGGGCACCCAAATATTTTATATATACATGTGTTTCACACATAGTTTGAGTGTGATACATGTGTATATAGATATATGATCTATGCTCTTTTAGATGTTGGGTTTTCTCTCTACTCATGTCACCATGACATTGGGGGTATCCACATCTATGATCATGATACATCTAGGTTATATCATTCTATGGTCACTTTAAATTATCATGTTTGAGCTCAATGTATACTTACATATGCCTTTATCCATGCTTATCTCTTTCATAGTGTACTTGATATGTTATGTACTTGAAGTTTTTTGATAGTATATTTATCTAGGGACTAGTATGATATTTTAAAGCTAGTTTATTATGATTTATTTTATACACTTCTTTGAGTGTCTTGTCTTGCTATTGTCTTTCTTTCTTGAGCATTTGAATATGCTCCATTGGTTATGGCTCCTATGCCTTTATTTTCCTCTTTGACATTTGAATATGTCATTGTTTATTGTATGTTGACATTTGAACATGTAATTCTTACTTTTGTGTACATTGGACTAAGTCATGTCCCTTAGATAATGTAGCTTTTGAATATGCTCTATGTTTGAGGTCTTCTTAGACCATTGTCTTTTGATTTACTTTTGAGTGCTCTTGTCTGAATACTTAATTACTTTTTGATATTGTACTATTACTATCTAGATAATTCCATTATCTATGTCATACATCTTAGGACTTGGTGTGATCACATTATTTGTGATTTAATGATATATCTACCTATACATGTTCCCTCTCTATGATACATGGTACATTCATAGTTTACATGGTTATCATATCCTTTTGAATTAAGGTAACTACTAGTTGGTACTTTCTATCAATGTATATTAGTGGGATCATAATAGTTTTGAGTGCCCATTTGGACCTTATAGATTCACACAAAGTTTTAGGTCTATACTCTCAAGGGAAATCTTCTAATTCACAAAACCTTCCTAGCAATTAAGTCTTCTTAACCAATTTTACTATGTTTTTAATTAAAAACACTTACACACATGTCAATAATCAATGAAACCTATAAAATAAGTTGAAGGACTATGAAAAGAGTCTTCAACTATAATTTGGGCCCTTAAGGAGGTTTTTAGAGTGCAAGAATCTAAATTTTCTCATAAACCCTAAGCAAGGGTTTACACAGACTTGAGAGACTAAATTTATGGTTTGCAAACACAAATCATTATTTTAAAGGGTATAACCACCAATGTAAGGTCTGTTAGATTAAGGGTCAATTACATGAATTGATTATAATGCTAGAAATAATGGAAAATGTATTAAAAATGAAAATTACCAGTCTGAGTGTGTACAAAATGACTATGTTCAACAATGTCAGAGATGAAATTTGAGAATTTTCTTTTTCCACACCTAAAAGGGATTGAATACCAATTTAAATAGATAAAGATAAATTTAAGATTACTCCACATATAGGAAACACCAAATTCAAGTCTGCATATTATTAATCACTCACTAAATTTGAACTCTAAACCCCTATTTTGTCACATTCAAACCTTCTCAATCACAATGTTAATTCTTTGCATAAGGAATAAACCTAAAAAATGGTTTGATAATATTTTTAAAATGGTATTCACTTACTTAAATACCTGAATAATTCATTATAATCATACTTTATTGAACTAACCCATGTAACCCCTGATTAACATGTAAAAGGGGTCATAGTTGGTTAAGAATTCATTAAACATTACTTAATAACATTAATAACATGATGAAACAACTTAATAAAAAATATTAAAAAATTTATAAGTCCCCAAACATCATGATAAGACTCTAAAACTTTACTAACAATGACAAAATTTTGTAGTCTAGGAAACTCAAATGCAAAATGGGCAAAAAAATACAAAATGAATCCAAATTTAAATTTGATGCTAACCTAAGACCTATAACCTTTTAAAACCACTATATTAGACCTCTTGACATGTACTAAGACAAAATTTATTTCAAAATTCTTTTTGGGTGATGTTCTTACATCATACTCCCTAGGAACAAGAATTTGACTCATGAACTCATGTTTATGAGGTCTTCAAGAGTACCTCCATGCTTGATGATGTTTGATTCATTTATACAAGTGGAATCCTCTAAAGGATGATATTTCCACTTCATCAAGTATTGGTAATACTCCTTGCCTCTAGTTCTTTTGCTAACTTTCTTGTCCAAGATGAATTCAAGTTCCTCTTTCTTGGTTTATGGCAACTGATTTGCCCATTCTTGGACTGTTGTTTCTTCATTTACAACTTTTAACCAATATCATCCCCTTATTTGAATGGATACATGTATGAAACATTAAAAATGGGAGAGATTACCACATGACTAGGTAACTCTATTTCATATGCATATTAGAGAACTTCTTAATGGCCTTGTAAGGGCCAATCTTATTCATTTTCAATTTATTGTACTCACCTTTTAAAAATTGTTTCTTTCTCAGATGAGCTAATACCATGTCCCCAAACTAAAAACTAGCTTCTCTTCTCCTAATATCTCCATATTTCTTGTATTTTCAAACACTCAAATCTATTTTGTTCTTAACTTGATCTTGCACCTCTTGCATAGCAATAATAAACTATTCTCCCTAAGAAATTATTTTTTCCATTTTACCAAGGTATCTTAACTTAAAGACTCTTCTTGGTGCATACCATATACAAATTTAAATGGACTCAATCATGTGCTTTCATTGGGTGAGTCATTATAGGAAAATTTTGCTTGTGATAAGATTAAAACCCACTATTTAAGACTATCAATTATTAGACACCTCAATAAATTACCCAAAATCATATTGACCACCTCGGTTTGTCCATCAATATGAGGGTGGTAGGCTGAAATAAAGTTTAAGTTTTTTCCCAATTTCTTCCATAGGGTACTCTAGAAGTGACCCATAAATCTAGTGTCTCTATCTGAGATAATACTCATTAGAATCCCATGTAATCTAACCACCTCTTTAGAAAACAACATGAGTAACATCATTATTTATTTTGCATGGTATGAAATGGGTCATCTTTGAAAATTTGTCCACTACTACAAAAATGGAGTCATTCCTTATCTCAGTTCTTGGCAGCCCTATTAAAAAATCCATGCTAATGGAGTCCCAAGGTTTATTTAGAAATGGTAAAGGCTGATAAAGACCTGCATTAATGCTCTTTCCTTTGGAAAATTGACATTCTTTACATCTTTGTATAAATTTCCTTACATATATATGCATTTTAAGCCATTAATAATGATTACTTAGCTGAGATAAAGTTTTTCCAAGAATAAAATGACCTATAAAACTCCCATAATGGTTTTCCTTAATCAAATGATCTCTCATAAAACTCCTTAGCACACAAAGCTAAACTCCCTTAAATAACAAACCATCCTATATCATGTAATCCACCCAAGGCTCTCTATTCCTAGTAGTTGGATGCTTATAAGCCTCATATACTTCTTAGATATATGAATCAGTTTCATACAACTCTTTGAGTTCCTCTATTCCTCTACTCTTAATATGAATTTATATTATGAGAAAATCCCTCCTACTTGAAACATATGATGCCTTAGTTTGTCCTTTTTGTGACTAATAACAAAAGTGAAGTTTTGTAAAAGCTCCACCCACTTTATATGCCTTTATCTTTGCTTGGGTTGATTGATTATGAACTAAAGTGCATGATTGTTTGTGAATATGAAAAACTCTTTGGTCATTAGTTAGTGCCTCTCCTTCCTTAAGGCTTGAACCATAACATAAAACTCTAAATCATAGGTAGAATACCTCTTCTTTGCCTCATTTAACTTCTCACTGAAGTATGATATAGGTCTACCTTATTGACTTAGGACACCTCCAATGGCCACCCCACTTGCATCACACCCAACTTGAAAAACTTTATTAAAATCAGGAAGTGCTAACACATGTTGCTCTATAATTATATTATTCAGAAAATGAAAATTATTCTCAACAATATCAGTCCATACATATTTATTTTTATCCCCTCTTATGGTAGAAACATTCATCATCAAATCCCTTATGAATATTTATTATAACTAATGTGTCATCACATATCACATTCATAAAGATCCATTCTAACTAAATATCCATAGTTAAAATTCATTTTCACCGACTAAGTGTGCATCATAAAATAAATGTAGTATGATTTTTGAGTTTAATGGTTTAGACTATGAAATTTAACACTCAAACATCAAACTAATTAGTTAAAATCTAGAACCATTAAGACTAACTATAATAAATAAATTCACAATTCAAAATAATATTAGAATCCTAAAGCTAAGTGCTCCAAACCATGATTAAATGGAATCAAAACAAGAAGATTGGGATTAAGATTACTTTAAACTCAAAAATTTGACTTTATGGATGCTTGATCATGGATATATGAGTGATGGATGATTCAGTGACTAGTTGGACATGGATTGGTATGCATTCATAAGATGAATCCAATGGAGGAGAGGAGTGGTTTAAATAGAAAGAGGAGGGAAAGATCAATGGTGAAGATTCAAAGTTGGATCAAGTAGATCAAGGGTTGAGGATTATTTAAGGAATTTAAAATTCTTTGGAAGCCTCTAGATTTAGAGGATTCTAAAGAGGAGGGGTGAGAATAGAGAAGGTTCTAAATTTGGAGGGTTTTAGAATTATTCTTTAGGTTAATGATGATTAGAGGTTGTTTATGTGAGTGTTACGTGGGATTAGAAGGTGATTAGGTCATGAATAGGAGAGTAGACTTGTAGTAAATCCTAGGAGTAGGCTAGTGTAGATGGTAGGTGGGTCATGGGAATTTAAAATTCCTAAATAATGAATAAGATAGATTAGGATGGGATTAAGAAATGATTAGGGAAATTAATGATGAAATTAGATAGACTATGTTTAGTGGATGAATAAATAATATAAAGGGGATATTATATAAATATCTAAGAAAGGGGCCATAAATTAGCAAGATAAATTAGAGTAAATGAGATAAGCAGAATTAGTGTTGACTAATAGTAATATTAATGACAATTAATGAAATGAGCAAATTTATGTGTATATAATAAATAATATGAATGCCAATCCATCCATCACATCACATAATAACAACCACAATACATAAAACATAAAAAATCATCACATGAGACATATGGGAGTGTTCAAAACTAAATGAATCGACACACACACACATATGTACATATATATGTATATGTATGTATGTATATATACATACATGCATATAGATATATTTGTGTGTGTGTATATATATACATATACATATGTGTGTATATGTATGTATACATACATCTACACACACACACATATCTACATATACATTATATACATACACATATGTATATATATTATATATTTATATATATGTACACACACACACACTCACACACATATACATACATATTTACACACACACACATATAGATACATATATACATAAACATGTGTGTGTGTGTGTGTGTGTGTGTGTGTGTGTGTGTGTGTGTGTGTGTGTGTGTGTGTGTGTGTGTGTGTGTGTGTGTGTGTGTGTGTGTGTGTGTGTGTGTGTGTGCGCGCGCACGCGCGCGTACACATGTATACACTCAAGTCATATTGTAATATACATAAAAATCATATCATGTCTATCAATTTTCATTGCCAATCTTGGCACATAAACTCCTTGGTGGTGGGCTTCTCTTTGGAAGAGCTTGTTGATAGTGAAAAATTTTCATGTCAATGAATCAACCTGTTCACCTATCATGAAGGTCAATATGAAATCATACTAGTTTAATGATAAGGGACCTATGGCTTAGAATTAGATATTATCAATATGAAATCATACTATTTTAATCATAAGGGACCTATGGCTTAGAATTAGTCCTAAGATATACAAATGGTATTTTAAGTTATGAGGATTAACACATTTAATAATAAATCTAAATCAAGCTTATAGATATTTCATAATATTGATCAAACATTACACTATTATTGACCATTTTCAAAAAAAAAACTTATAAACAATGTTTCAATAAAATATGTTAATCGTTACTTAAATGAACTATTCAATTATATCAAATCATGTATAAAACTATCATTTGACCTAACTGACATAGCAAAGCCTATGGGTTAGGCAACCCCTTGAAGGACAAAATATTTATATTTGTCAAAATATGAATGTATATTGTGATTTTAATTTTTTTAAATGGGTTTATGTATAGTTTATTGGGAGAATATTTACTTGGATTTCACTCCCAAGTCTTTTGAAATTAGTAATTTTGATTTGTAACCTAATTTCACAAAGCAAAACTAGCCAACAATGCCACCAATATTATAGCCAATTTTAGTACCCCTTTTTAAAAAGAAATATATCTTAAGACTATTATATTATTGAATATGATGGCTTAATTTCATTGCATTTAAAACTTATAGTAAGGGTGAACTTGTTTGTATTCATTTATAAATTATTTTCTATGTGTGTGTTTAAATATGAAATTGTGTTATGTTGATTGGTTTAATTATTCCTAACTTTATTAAAATATTATCCACATCATAATTTGATTAATTATCACTAAATAATCTTATTTAATTTAGAATTTCAATGTGTTTGATACTTACCTTAGAAATTTAAATCAGTTATAGTTGGAGATTATGGTGCTTAGTTTCATAAATATTGGTAAATCTTGATTTCAAGTAATTTTGACTTGGAAATAGTTCCCAATCTTGATAATAGATACATTTATTTTGTAATCAATTTTTTATTTTTATAAATTACATATAACATTCTCAATTTTTTTGTTAATACAATGGCCAATTTCATTGATAGTGACTTTAATAAGTATTGTTTCTTGTGTTGTTGCAAACATTGATAATCTTGTAATATTTATACATGAAAATTTAATATTGACTATTGTTAACTTGAATTAACTATATTTTTTTATTTCAATAGCCTATAAAATATAATTTTAAGGTTGTATTTTGAGTCTTAGAAATTAATTAGTTTTATATAAGGTTATATCATATTTTTATTTGATCACTTATCAAGTGATAAGGGTCATCGTGCATTGGGTGCTTACCTAGAAAATGTTGGTGGTCATTATTTGTTAATCAAAGATCACTTCATTTATTTGAAAATTATTTGACTTAATGTCTCAAAGCATTTAATATTTAAAATATTTGACATACAAGATATTATTTGACATTGTTTCAAATTAATAAAAGGCGGTGGTGAGATTTTTCAGTGTACATGGTAAATATTGGCTTTAATAAACCATCATCACCTAATTTGTATTTTAAAATAGAGGTAAATTTGGTGATTTATTTGAAAACATGCTAAGTTTTAGTAGTGGGTTTGGTGTTTGATTTGATAGAGGCTGTTATCCACTAATTTGGTTGAAACATCATGTTTTTGCATTAATATCATATGTCAAATATATTAAATACTAAATTATTTGAGATATTAAGGCACATTAATCTAAGATAGACCAAGTGATCCTTCATTAAAAAAAAATGACCACCAATATTTGATAGGTAAGCACCCAATGCATGATGACCCTTATCACTGATTAAGTGATCAATTAAAAATATGATATAACCTTAAATCAATCAAATTAATTACCAAGACTCATAATATTACAAATAAGTATATGCTATAGGTTGTCTAAAAAAATAATGATAGTAAATTCAAGTCAATAACAATTAATATTCAAGACTCCAAATGTATAAATATTACCATTTTATCAACATTTGTGAAAACACACCACTATAAGGAATACAAAACTTCTTAAAGTCACTATCAATGGAAATTACCACCATATTAGAGATAAATTCAATAATGCTTCAAGTATATAGATCCAAGTTTTAAAACTATAAAATTGAGTAATAAAATAAATGTTATCTATCATCAAGATTGGAAATTACTACCAAGTCAAAATTACTTGAAATCAAGATCCATCAATATTTATGAAATTGAACACCATGATCTGTAACTATACACTTATTTGAATTTCCAAGGTAAGTGTCAAACATGTTGTAATTATAAATTCAATAAAATGATTTGGTGACAATTGATAAACTTATGCTACGCATAATCTTTCAATAATGTTATGAATACGGAAACCAATCAACACAACATAATTTCATATTCAAACATGCACATAAAAAATAATTTTTAAATGAATGCAAAAAAGTTCACCCCTACCAAAACTTTTAAATGTGATAACCTTAAGTCACTATATGATATAATATAATAATGCCAATAATTTTTTAGAAAAAATGAGAGATACTAAAATTGGTTATAACACTGGCAACTTTGCTATCTAGTTTTTCTTTATTAACATGGGTTTCAAAATAAAATTGCTAATTTCAAAAGACTTAGGAGTGTTATCTAGGTAAATAATTTCCTAAGAAAATATGCACTAACCCATTTAAAAGTTTTATAATCAAGAGATGAATTATTCAGCTAACATAACATGAAGAACATGATGGTTTAAAATATAAAAAATTATGTTGGATGAAAAAACAATGTATTAGCCTAGAATACCAATTATGCAAGAAAAGTAATGCTCAAAATAATACAATGTTTAGTACTTGTTATTTATAAAATATAAATCATATTTAACCAATTATTCAAATCTTTGATAAAAATATACTTATAGTGATATGGAAAATAATTATGTTTTTTTAATTTAATAGAGATTAAAACCCGTAAATCTTAATAAGAGAGTTGGTCACAAACCAAAATGAAAGCAAAGAAATAACATAAAAAAAAAAAAAAAACATACAAAATTAAACCAAAAATAAAACAAAATATACCAAGTAAAAAAAAGAAAAATACTTTAACCAACATCAAACATATCCCACTAAGATACAAAATGAAGGATAAACCAATGTTAAAAGATTACAAAAGTAAATAAATATGACTTAATCCATTAAAATAGTATAAAAATAATTGTCATGTGATCTCTTTTAGTATAATTATAATGCAAGAAATTAATTTTATAATAAACACATTCATCATGCATTAAACTACAAGATTTAAAGGCAACAAGAGAGCATGATAAACACATTTTATATCCTTGACCAAACAAAATAAAACTAGTTGTATCGTCACTAGACATAGTTTTAGTGAATCCAAACTCTTGGATTATGGATGAAAGGCTATTATTTTAATTAAAGAGGAGGTTAATATTTTTAAAATTAGGATAATAAGAGTCAAGATTAAGGAAATGATTTGTTTTCTTGAAAGTCTCTTCCAAAATATTTTTAGAATTCACATATGCAATAAGAATTGTTGTTTCGAATTCTATAAAGTCAAAAAATTTAAAATAATCGTAATCAGAGTTATTTATCATGTCATTTGATTTTGATGTAAAAATAGAAGAATAATGAAATGTTTCATATTCACCTATTTGTATTGTATCATGATCTTGAAAATCTATAAAATCAAACCTTTCATATTTAATTTCTGTCAACTGATTGCTTATCTCAATATCTCAAACATCAAGGTCTTTAAAATCCTCTTTTGTTGTTATAACACTTGATAAAACATTTTACAAATCAAAGCTTTCATCTTGAGCATGATCTTTTGAAAAAATAGTGATAAGATAATTATTAGAAAAAAAATGAATTAGATTTTAGATCATTATAAATAGTGATAAATTGATAAGGAGAAGATTTTTTTAATTGAGAAAGCAATAGGATTATAACCCTAGATAAATTTTTATATTTAAATCTAAATTTTCCAAATTAGAACTCTTCAAAACATCATCAACTTTTCTATTATCCATATTTTAAAAAAAATAGATGTAATTCAAATTTATAAAAGGTTATTATCAACTAATAAATTAGAATTAAGAGAAATGGCATCATTATGTGGTTGATTAATTAGATCAAATGAATTATCTGATTTTGAATTTGATGAAAAATCAAGATTTTGTTCAAATCAAAACATTCTGATGAAGAATTTGAACTATAACCTAAATTTTAAGAGACATTTTAGTTATATAATTCCATGGTTTTGTCATAAACAAAAAAATAGAAAATTATTTAAGAAATTTATGCTCAAAATCCAACATTAAATTAGAGAGACTTTTGCATTTGAACATATCATGATCATGTGAATAAAACTTATAAATATTTTTATTTTGTTTTCAAATTTGAGAAAACTCAAGGTTGAGCTAAAGTCAATAACACCAATTTTTTGAATAATTTTAGTATAACAATTAGATAGATTATTATTCCAATAGAGGAATAAAAGTACACCACTTGATGTGAAATAAACATGGATCTCATTTAATTTTTAAAGAAAGCACAACAAATACTCCTCTATGAATTCTTTTTATTGCCAAGAAAGCATAAGCCAAGTTGTTAGATTTTGATCTACTTGATTTTATATTAAGTTTTTTATGAAAATCAATTCTCAAATCATCTATATTAGCCATACTTGATCAAGAAATAATCTATAAACTAGAATATAGGTTACCAAATATGATAACTATGAACTTAAAACTAGTGACCAGTTATACTAATGTGAATTATTGTAGACAAGAATGAATAATTATATAAGTAAATAAATTCGATTTAAACTTCGCCATTGGAGTCATCAATTTTTTTTATGGTGTAATATCTTGCATCAGAAAATCAACCCATTCACCTATCATGGAGGTCAAGATGAAATCATACTAGTTTAATCGTAACTAACATATAACTGAGAGTCAGTCTTCAGGTGTAAAAAGGGTCTTTTAAGTTTTGAGGATTAATATATTTAATAATAAATCTAAATCAAACTTATAACCATTTCATAATATAGATCAAACATAACACTATTATTAACCATGTCCAAAAAAAATATACTTATAAATAATGCTCTAAGTAAATATGTTAGTCATTGCTTTAATGAACTATTTAATTAGTCTCAAATTAGATGTAAAATTATCATCTAGCCTATCTAATAGAGTAAATCCTATGGGTTAGAAAATTACTTAAAAGGATAGATTATTCAAATTTGTCAAAATATGAATATATCTTGTATATGTGTGTGTTTGCATTGCATGGATGAAAAAAAGAAAATTAATGAGAAATAAAGAAATAAAAAGATAACAAACAAAAAGAAAAACAATAAAGTAAACCTAAAATTAGAAGCAATTATATGATAAATATTAAAGATTACACTAATTATAGTCATCATTAAAACTAAGAGCCAAAGGAAAGAAAACAAGACTAAACGAAGTTAAGAGTTAAACATGACAATTATCAATTATTAAGCTAACAAATAAAGCTATAATAAGATGTTAATCAAGATTAAAGATAAAGCTAAGATTAAGGGGAAAAAAACCTAAGAAAGTAAAGCAAATTATTTAAGACAAACAATTAAATAAATAAAAGAGTGCAAAACTTATAAAATAAATAAATTAGAAGTATGGAATATTAATTTTATTGAAACACTAAGAAATAAGTATGATTACAAATAGAATCCTCAAATGAAAATCACTATACAATCAATACATTAATAAATTGTCATAAAATATAAGGTGCTTATCATTATTTAGGTAAAGTACGTGAAGTTTTACAAATATGATTGCATATATGAAACCTGCAATCATAAGTTATGTTAATACTTGATAATCTTTAGATAAATTAATAGATCAAGAAACCTGGGTATACCTATGTTATTCAAATAGATCATTTCATTGTCAGAGAAAGCATTGTTTAGTCTATTTGTAAATGATTGTTCAATCTTAGAGATGCTTACACATAAGAAGAGAGAGATGGAAAACATTGAAAAATAAAGAGCTCTTAATACTTGCAAGTTTATCTCTTTGTTATGTATGTTAAATCTTGTTTTGAAATAACCTTCGTTTGAGATAGTTATGATTCAAGTTACAACTAACTTTAGCTAGTTGTAGTTTATAAAGTTAATTAAATTTTAAAAAGTCAATTAATTTATAGTTAATTCACTTTACAAGCTATAAATTTTATAATTTAACTTTATATATTGAACTTAAAATATATCCATGAGACTAAATAATAATATATATCAATTTACAATTTATAACAAGTGGGGGCCCTTTGTCTTGTTTAAACATTATCTAGATAACTAGCATATATATCTTACATAAATTTATGTAAAATACACTGATATATATGATATATTTAATATTATATTATTATATTTTATTATGTTATATTTTCTATAATTATTTTATATTATAATATTTATTAGAATTATCTAATAATATAATATAATATAATATCATTCTCTATAAATATGTATGAAAAATACAATATATAATCTCATCAAATATTCCAGCATGGTAAATAAATAATTAAATTATTTTATTATTTAATAATAAAATTATCACAATAATAAATATAATTCACCCACCATATATTCCAACATGGTAAATACATAATTAAATTCTTTTATGTTGAAGTAAATAAAATTAACACAATTACCAAATAATTAAATTATTTTATTTTATGGTAAATAAAATTATAACAATAAATATAATTATTCCATGGTAAATACATAGTTAAATTCTTTTATTTTGAAATAAATAAAATTATCACAACAAAATTATAATTTAGTTGTCATATTATCAATTACATGCTGAAATAAATAAATAAATAATAAACAAAATTAACCCCAGATGGCACTGAAGGAACACCTATCAATGTAATAAATAATCAATAAATGTCAATAAATAATGATCTAAACATGTTAACACTATCATCCATAAGTAGCATTTATCTGAATATATCAAATGATCAAAGTGAAGCATATAAAATATTGTATGAATTTACTGATTTCATTGTTTACTAAATATGATCAAAAGAGCTCAAAACTGCCATTTTAATATAACTAAAATACTTCCCAAACTGTAAATATATAAAGAAGCTCAAAAATGAAAAGTATCTATGAACAAAATTATAATTAGTATCTGAACAAATATGAACAACAGAGCCAAAAAAAACATATACAACTTAATCAGAGTCACTACCAAAAATAAGATCAATGAGAGGGGCTCCTTTATTTTTCTAATATTCTATGTATTCTAATGATGCATCAGGTACTTTGACTAAGTTGGTGCCTCAAAATTCATCATTAATCTTAAGTTTGACTTTAATAAGTATATGTACCACCATGGACTAACTCATAGGGATACCAACATATTTCTTTGTGGAATGAGAGGGTTTGTTAATTACATGTGAATTGACTCTAAAAATCTTAGTCAAAGAGGGATTTGGATTAGCAAGGTTTGGGATAATCATGGATAAAATCTCAACATGATCATAATTAAGAGGATTATTAGGTACCAACGTAATGGAAGTATGAATTCATAGAGAGGATTCACTTGGAGTACCTCATTTGAAAGGAAGATATCTCAAAAATATATACAACTTAATCAGAGTCACTACCAAAAACAAGATCAATGAGAGGGGCTCCTTTATTTGTCTAATATTCTATGTATTCTAATGATGCATCAGGTACTTTGACTAAGTTGGTGCCTCAAAATTCATCATTAATCTCAAGTTTGAATTTAATAAGTATATGTACCACCATGGACTAACTCATAGGGATACCAACACATTTCTTTGTGGAAGAAGAGGGTTTGTTAATTACATGTGAATTGACTCTAAAAATCATAGTCAAAGAGGGATTTGGATTAGCAAGGTTTGGGCTAATCATGGAGAAAATCTTAACATGATCATATTAAGAGGATTATTAGGTACCAACGTAATGGAAGTATGAATTCATAGAGAGGATTCACTTGGAGTACCTCATTGAAAGGAAGATATCTCAAAGAGGATCTCCTCGAACCTCTTTGAGTCAACCACAAAAACTAATATAAGAAGATGAGATATTATCCAATAAATTCTAGAATGTAAGATCATTCACATAAAAATGTATAGATACATGGGTTACATGGTGAAAAAGTTTGGAGAAAGTATTGGTAGCCCTATGATTGTGAAGATGTCTCTCATGATAACTACCTTGTAAAGGAGTGTTCTCACCTTGTCGTGCAATATCTCTTCCCATAACATTTCTTCTTAAACTATGATAATTTGGGGTCCACCTTGATAAATAAATAAAAAGAAAAATTTAAAATCAAACTTGTGCTATCATAAATGTCTTCAAAATAATCAAATGCTCATTACATTATGTTTCCATTCATTTATTTCAACTGAAACACCAATTATGAATAATTCCAAAAATAAGCATATTTCCCAATATCAACATATTCAAACAAAACCTTAAATTGTAGAAACATAAAATTTACATAGTTAAACAAATCCCATATCTTAAAGATAACTAAAAACTATAATCATTCTACCAATATCATCTTTAAAAAATTCAATATAATAAATTACCAAGTGAGTTCAATAACAAATCCCTAACATTCTACATATATCTTGTCAAATGCATATAACCAGAATCACCAAATTGTATTATGACTACAAAGCTATTATTTAAGTATCAACATAATACCTTTCATAAAATTCAACAAACCAAATTTACCCAATGTAGGCAATTAAGAATGCATTTTATATGGGCATTCATCAAAGAATTGACATTAAATAAATTTCATGCAGAGACAATGTCATATATTCTACAAATAAATTTTACAAATGGTTTTACATAGGATTATACAAACAACATTCATAGATGGTTTTACATAGGCTGACCAACAACCTTTCTAGGTATTATGATTACTAAAATATTCTTTGATCGGTACTCCATTACATATTTAAATTATTGGTTTAAAATTGGAATTTATCACTTATTATATCACACATGAAAGGGTGATATTATTTTATTATTTTATATCACACCACTTAATAGAAAAATACTAAAAAAACATGCCACTAGATCATTGTGTGACCTTGTTGTTAGCAATTGATAAAATGATGTTATTTATCCTCCTTCCTTAGTTTCCTCAATCCTCATGTATGATGCTACATAATTAGAAACATTTAATTTCAGGATAAATTTTAGAATGCCCCTCCACAAGATGGACATCACTTACAAATGATAGTGCATCCAATTACTATTGAGGTAATTTTTTATTTTTATTTTTTGACACTTTGACATCTAAGACTACTGACTCAAATATATTATAATAAACTATATCTATAGATGGATTTTTAAACCAAATAATAAAAACCAATTGAATATTGGTTTTAATAAATAAGTACAAATGACACAAACCTAAAAAATTATAAAACATTTGACCACTAAAATTACTATTTATGGTTATAAACACTAAAAGACACCTAAATATTAAAAAAAAACAACTATGGACAAATACCTAAATTTGGATTACATATAAACTAAATTGACATAAGAATTTAAATAAAATAGAACATTAAAAAACTACCTAATAATAAATACCACTTTGACTTGTTTTGTAAATATTTGATAAAACTTATGATAGATGTCGAAGTCATGGTGAATAAGGAATAAAGTCATTTGTCTCTGTAACATATCTAGATTAAAATCTGTGACCACATCATTGGTGGGCACAAAAATGGTGATCTAGTTTCAACTACCTCCAACTAGAATTCAAAAACCATACCAGAGAAGAACATGGATTACAAGGTATAAGATATAATATTAAATTTTAGTAATACCTTATAAGATGTGCATAGACAAGTGAAATAACTACAAGAGTATTGACAAACAATTTTTGGTCAATAAACATAGTGATATACTTGTAACTATTTTTCCCAAACATGTATAAACCCTGGACATGAATTAAGATGCCTCATATTGTGCTTCACACAATAGATCAATCCTCCAGGACATAAATATGAATAACTCACAACCTATGCCAAAGAACACATGGAATAAATCTGAAATAAAATAGCACATGAAGATATCAATGAATGCATGAACCATGAAAGTGATGACGTTAATAAAAAATACATGGCATCAATAATGCTCATATTTTCATGTTATGGATATCATATGTTCTTCAATGCATGTATATGATTGTGCCAAAACTATGACATCTCCTTAATTCATAAAAAAAACAATTTCCACTATTTGATTCACAATGAAAGTGGAGCACTGATAGGCATATTGAATAGAAAGATTTATCAATACAAAAAATCTAATATCTACCACTTAGCTAATCTAATCTATACTAAATTTATATGAAAATATTCCATAATTTCAATAACAAAACCTTATTATGGCTTCCCCAACCTTGTGTCAAAACTCCATTATAGGCACAAGACTAATGAAACTTTGATACTAGATAATAAGTTTGGGACATATTTGTATAATACACAATAAAATTTCACAATAAAATAATAATAATCTTCAATATTAATGTGTTTGAGATATATTATTCACTATGAGAGATTTCAATATATAGGAGGATGATATCCTTAATACAATGAGCCAAATTTATTCACAAATCCCTTATATCCCTCAACCCCTCTCTAAAATATCTCATATTATCTCCTAGTATCTATCAACAAAGAAATTTATTTTCTTATAGGATATCTATGTGAGTTTATTCACAACTCATTTTATTTCATTATTATTTAGCATCTCTCACATACTCACTTACAAACATATAATGTAAGCATGAAAACATAATATTCCTAACAAATCCTCTCTTGTAGGGTCCCTCACCTCTACTTGGGGATGGTTAACCTCATCAGCCATGTATTCTCCCACCATGTCATGTACCTATCCTCCACCCCTACATCGATGATATATCTCCATGTATCCCACTATATATAATTTAGGGACATCCAACTGGTAATTACCTTTCTTTGGTTAAGAACAACAACCCAGTTTCATTTCTCTTGATGCACTCAAGTAAAAATATGTGGCCCTACCGGTATGCTAGTCTATGCTAAACTACAATTGAACCCTATCAATCTTATATTTCTTAATAATATGCTCTCATTTACCAATTATATAACATGTCATTTATGCATACCCTAGATAATATAAATCCTTAAACCACAATAATCCCAACTATTTGTATGGCCTCCAAGTAATATCCTTTGGCATCAACTCATCAACTATGTGTTAATAGTACCTAAAATCTCCCAAGTGACCTAATGACCACCTACCACAATCACCCAATCATATAATATCAACTCATCTTCCCTCTCTATCATCATTGCCATACTAGACACTCAATAACTATATGATCCCATGCTCATATCTAATGTAGAGTATATGCATCAATAATCCTATTTCCCCTATAATCTAATGTGTGAAAATATATGTATAACTAAGCTAACACATAGGGACCCCATGAAAATACCATCTCCTCCTTTATCATGTCTACCACAACATATGAAAAACCAATCATAAATTATCTCTTCATATTGTTAGGAAGCCACTGACAAGAGCCATTAGAACTAGGGGAAACATCTCTACCAAGCCTATAACCAAACCTATAATGGAATATCATCCTGATCAACTACCCTCCTCATTAATGCTCATGGCATTGCATCACTCTAAAACATAATACATCATCATAGTAGGATATGTAAAATCCTCCAAACATCCTCCAAAGTCATTGTCATCTCCCTATTCTAAATTTGAAACATGCTTGTCTTTGAATTCCACCTCTCTTCCAAAACTATCAATAAGGATCTATGTTCACAAATATATAACATCCTCGCACATGGAAAAATCCCACTACCTCTAATAATTTATACTCCTCTATGCTGAGATCTCACTAATCTTAGTATTCTTGATCCCCTTTCCCATGCCTCAATCACTGGTAGATGCTCTTGCAATCACAAAAGACATAGCACACTTGATCATTTTCCCCAAAATTACACAAATGACACTACATTTTCAAAATGGTTACTAGCATGTATACAAACATTACTAATATTATAAATATGCCATTATAACACAAATACTTTGTATCATGATGCAAACACTACAAGAGTGTAAACACCACTCATTTTGACAAAAGTGTCACTACTATGACATAAATGATAAAATTTCAAAATATATAAAAATGTTAAAGCCTACTATGCAAACACCATTTATGTCGATGTAAACACCAAGGGAAAATTTTACCCAATAGTTTTTCCATCCTACACATGTTTTACCTACCTCAAACACTTAAAAATTATAAAAAAACATTTTCAAGAATGACAATTATTTATATACTACCTCCATCTAGTCATTGATGCTTCTTCACCCCCTCATGTGTCGGGGTATGGGAATTTTTTATTTGAAATATCTCAAAGGTCAAAACGTAATTCTTCTAACTTACTAAGATGAAAATGACTCTAATTTTAGACTTACCATTCTATTTATTCACCCAAATCCTCCATTTTATCATAGATTCATCCATTCTAACCCATCTTCTCATTTACAGATCCCATCCATGTCTTTCATCCCTCACACTCTCTAGAGGGGTCATCATACCTATTAACCATGCTACTAGGGGTTGTTGGGTGTGAAGCCACTATTCATATATCAATATTCATAAGTAATATTCATGAGTACTATTCATGGTAACTATTTATGGATCACTATTCACATGTAGCTATTCTAGACAATATGGCAATGGTGACTGGATAGGTAAGGTGGATCTTAGGTGACATGGCATATAAGATGTGGCATGAAACTAATGCAATAGGTTATTAATGTGGTAGGTGGGCCCATGGAGGGTACCTTTTATGTGATTATGATGGTAAGATGGAATGGGGTGTAGCATTCCACTATGGGACATGTGTTATCCATAGCTGTCACATGGGTGAAAAAGTAAAGGGGTCACATGGATAATCATTATTGGTGATTTGTTCTCACATGTGTGTGTGGGATGCATTTGTATGAGTCACATGGGTGGATTGGAATCTTGGAAATTATTGGATCTACTTTTTTGACCCTTGATAATAAAAATAGGATGATCATTATTGGTGATTAGATCTCACATGTGTGTGGGATGCATTTGTCTTGGGGCCACATGGGTGGCACATGGCCTTGTCAAATTTTACACATGGTGATAAATGAATATCACATGTTAACCCCACTAAGTGGGATGTATCACTTGAAGTGCATATGGAGTTCACATGGGAGTGGTCAAGTGGGCATCAAGAGATGCCATTCAAAGTCTTCACTTGCCCATGTGGGGGACAAGTTTCCCTATTTTTAAATAGTGCTCCCCACCAAAGTATGTATTAGGATTTTATCTCACTTTTCTCTTTGATTTAAAATGATATTAAAGCATTATGTTCTCCACTTTTTTTTTATCCCATTTGGGGATCATGTGAGGATCCTTGCAAACTTGTACTTGCATGATAGGAGGTTATAGTTAGAAAGGATTGTTTGCCTAACTCACCTAGATGCTTGGGTTGTAAGCATCACATGCAAGTTAAAGGTTAGAGCCCTTGAAGGCTATTTTGTTTGGCTCACCTAGGTACATGGATTGGATCCTTGGATCTTGGAGGCTTGATTACTCAGCTCATGGAGATAGAGGTATATTTAACTAGAGCTCCCTTGGATGATATGGATGTTAGCATCATTGTAAGAGTTACATGTTGCATCCTATTGGTTAGATCATGGAAAATTTTTGTGTAATGTTTGCTCACCTAAGTGCTATGGTGTTATCACTAAAAAGAGTGTCTAAGAGGAGCTATGTAAGAGAAAGTGTTGTTGAAGAAATATGAAGTCTGGATGCTACCTTTGCCCCATGGTTTTTTCCCTTGCTAGTTTTTCAAGGGTTTTCCACGTATATCTTATGTTATGGTTTGTCTCTCTTGCTTATTATTTTTATTGTAGCTTACTATTCTGTAATTTTTATTTACTTACACATGTAGGAATGTCATGTATTCCTAATAGGGGCATCCTCATGTGTTTATTCCCTCTTTACATTCTTTGAAAATATTTTGCTTCTTCAAGTCACAATGCCCTTTCAAATAGAGACAAATGTATAAACCATTATTCCTCCACATTAATTTAACATCATCCAATCCATCATTAATTAACTCACACTAACGTCTTCACAATTACAACATGACACCCATCTAAAATTATCACATTAATCAAATAATTCTATCTAATCCCACTAACATCACCCCATAAACAATTAGCTAAATTAATCATTATTTATTATTTAATTGGATCTTAACTAAATTCATGCACATAAATTTAATAAAATAAATCGCATCAAATAACTCCCTCAACTCTCTCAATCAACTCATGAAACCAATGAACCAATTTGCTCAACTCCATCAACCAACTTATTAATCAATTAACTCCCTCAACTTCCTCATTAAATGAAACTCAAATTTCATCCATCAAGAATTAAAATATCCAAATAAATCTATATTAATCCCAACCATCCATTCTCTAATCCAAATATATATAAGAACACCATTCATCCTTAATTTTAACAACTTAGATATCTTGGACCTCTTGAATCTTGTTGTCATATTAGTCATTAATTTTAATAGGTGCATGTTGAAAATATTTTTTCATAAGTCCATTGAACAACCACAATACATCAACATTCTATGAGAAAATCCACTCAATAAAAGACATTCTTCACTTGGTAAGGTGAAGGTAAATTACTTTCTCTTTTATTTTCCTAATCAAAGGTTCATGTTTTTATTTAGATCAGGAACTAGAGTTGTTTTTAGTTTCTTTTATAGCTCTACATTTTAGCATACACATGCATAATGATCAATAATACCTTAGTATAGTGTATTATATATTTTGATGATATTTAGAGATGGGGAAATCTCAAAAATTTCCATAGATTAGACTCTCTCCAATAAACATGAAACACTCTACAAAATAATGAAAATAGGAAACCAAATATGTATTATTTAGAAAAGTATTGTAAAGTGTATATCATAATATGCAAAGAGATAAGGAGTATATATATCAATAATAATATTTTTTACCTTTTTCCTACTATACACACATAAATATGGTCACATGTATTTGACAATGTTAATTCTTGACACATTCCAAACCACGTGGATTTTGCCCAAATACGTTACTCTTATTCACCATTCCTCTAAGCCATTAGTTTGTATGTGAACTTGAACCTTTGTTTTCCATAACTAATATATGGAAATTTTAATGTCAAATGATCAAGATGTTTAAAATCACCTGTAGACTATCCCCAGTATAGGACATATATCTCTAATATCCTTGGGCAAGTCCACCTTAGGTGGACAAACGTATAGTGTACCCCCATCCACTTACAATGGTTGCATCACATGCCAAATATTTTCTAGTTTCAAAAATTCAAAACATGTTTTTGGGTCTTCTCACAAGTTTCACATGGTTAGATAGAGGAAAAAATCAAAATATTCTCCTCTAAATACATGTGAAGAGTAATTCATTAAAGACACTCACTATCCATTTAGTACAAGCATATACAGTTTTACACATTGAGAAAATCTACCCTATTTTTCAAAAAAAATGAATCATACAGGAGATAACATAAGACAAGTAAAAATACCTCTAATTCAAGTTAATATCTATCTTTGTAAAGTATCTAATCCACCTTCTAGATACATACACATAGTCAAAGGAGCACAATTTCATATTCACTCTAGGTGGGAGAACTACATGGGCTTGATTTCCCTCCTTGGAGTATTGGATATGTATGTAATATTAAATTGTCAAGGGATGATTGAAGTTAGTGTATCCCATTACACTATCCTCTTTTTCTTGTAGGTATTCAAGTTATCAAAGTTCCTTAAGGGTTTCAAATATAAGAGAGAATAAATAGATATTTTTGTGAAACAAAAATCTAGTTGTAATATATCAAATTAATCAGCATCTAGTAGACAAAAAAGGCACAATGATCAGTTTTACACATTTTTAATTGGGACAAGTTCATGGTCTATAGAATCAAGGACACTACATTATTGTCTTCATAAAATATATGTGCCCATAAACATATTATTATTCTACCTCTAATTTTTCATTTACAGATTCCCACTTTCTCTATCTTTTTCTATTAATAGTCTATCACAATCAACTGGGACAAGTATACAATCAATATACGTAGGTTGCATTTACTTACACTAGACCTGTATATATTCTATGCTTAATATCACCTCTTTTTCTAATTATCATAGTCAAATAGTCAAAATGATTAACATTGATCATTGTGCAAGTTAAGTATATTTCTTCTTAGTACTTTTCCAAAATAACAACTATTCATATTTAGTAATTTTCTAAAATTAGAATAGTTGAATATTGTATATCTTTAGAATTATGATATTTAAAATTTTACACCTATATATAATTAAACATAACTCATTTATGTTTTATAAAAAATAGGTTAAAATATATTGGTGAACCCGAGCCTTTGTTTTTGAGTCTTTGATTTCTATTTTCATCTTTCATTTTATTTTGTTTTCCTGGCAATTATGTTCTTTCACTTTTAAAACTCATAGGAGTTATTGCTCTGGGAAAAGTAGATGCCAATTTTACATGTGTCATGGTTTGAGGGTTATTTTTATAATACTCAAGCCATTATAAAATACTATTCATATATTTTATTTTCCACATACCTCATGGTATGTTAGGATGCCCATGATTTATTTTTCAGTCATAGGAAGCCTTCAACTATTTGTCCTAGTGCACCGCTAAGTTGTTTGCCTGAGAAGTTACTATCACCTTACCCCATGAAATGAGATAGTGTGGCTATGGGAATGGTATAATCCTTTGTATTTAGTTGCTTTAGATCTGTATTCACTATTTATGATTGGGATTAATATATCTAAGAGCTTACAAAGTAAACACACTATTTATTAGTTGTACCTATTTTCCTATTTCTCTTACACTTTTCTCATTCTTTGGTATGATTGATTATTCAATAGTAGTATGTGGGGTTTTTATTATATATAATTTATCTTAGGGATATCAAATATAAAATGGTTTATTAGTATCCAATCCTTATGGGTATCCATCCTTTGGATTTGTTCTTTTCTCACAATGCTTTATTTTGGGTCATTAAATTAAAATGCATGCTAAAAATACTAAAATGACTAATGTGAAATCTCAAGTCTTAATAAAAAATCCTGATAAGATATGAATATCGTTAAGGAAAACATTTTAAAAATCTAGCATGACATAGGAACAAGAGCAGTCATACATTCAAAATGCTATTAAGCCTACTCCACATCCTCTTGTTGAACTTCTTAAGGCTATTAGGACTAATAATGTTAATATAGAAAAAGAGGAGGAATTTAATGACAAATAATTCATTGAATATATTGATCCCAAACCAAATAATATTTATGAAATCATATACATTGAACAAGATGAGTAAAATAGACTAATTTCAATCTCCACTTCAGATGCTCTAGTTACTATTATTTCTACCATCCCTATATCAACCCTTATAGTTATGTATGTGTCAAAATATTGAGGTATAGGGGAATTAATTGGTTTAAAATAGATTCATGTGCCAATTGGTATAAGGGAATCATATACACCTCCCTTGATCACCACATAATGTCCACTCTCAACTTCACCTAATGTATCCTATCTTGAGCAAACTGTTATAGCCTTACATGATAAAATATTGAAATTAGAGCAAGGTTTTTCCAAAGATACTCCTTAAATGGACTCTCATAATTTAATTAATAAACATTTGGAGGATAAAATAAAATATTTCTCATGACCAACAAGATTTTTATCACCTAAACTACCACTCTATGAAAGGTGATCCTAAATAACATCTTTGCTCATTTCATGTAACATATTTGGATGATGCTTAGAATAATAAATTACTTGTCAATAACTTTACAAGTGCTCCCAAATATGATGATATTTGATGTTTCTATGATCTCCCATTTCAATTAGTTAGAGCATTCAACTCATTGGTGAAAAGTTATCTTATGTAAAAATTGCAAAACTCAAGCAAGGGTCAAATGAGAAACTCAATTAATATGTTATAAGGTAAAAAAATATGCTTGAAAAGATGAAAAATATATGGTAGATAATGAATTGAAATATATATTCAATCAAATCTTATTATCACCACTCCATGAATCAGCCATGTTTGATAAATTAAAATCCTTTCATGATCTATGCCTTACAGTCAAGGAAAGATAGGTCAAGCTCATAGCATTGAAAAATATAAATTATGCATCAAGTTCTCATTCTACATTAGAAATCAAGTTTGAAATCAAGACACATTATAGATTTAAATCTAATTAAATTAATAATGACATAAAGATAACGGTTATTAGAGCATTGGCCATGATCTCTAGTTCCATCAAATGCATAAATTTTGTAAGCAAGAGAAAAACTATTGCATAGGCGTTACTGTAAACAAAAAAAAAGAAAGAGAATATTTCAAAAAACAAGATAAATCATCTAGCACACTAAAATATGGAATAAATCACAAAGAGATGTAAAAATAGGAGAGTAATATGTAACTCATCCGTGAATGATCATAAAGGCCTGGAATAGGCATGTAACTCCTAAGTCAAAAATGACTCATAAAATAGTAACATCTACTAGCCAATGATAAGGAATAAGACTAAATCCCTATATCTAAGTGTATGCACCTAAAATCTCTCACTTCATTATAGTTGACTAATATTTCTATTAGTTGACACTAATTTTGCTTATCATATTTTATCCCACTAATTTATTCTATTTCTAATCCATGTCAGGATCCTATAGCTCTGATACCACCTATTAGTACCTTAGAGCTCAATTGACTACTTTTGTATAAGCAACTACACACGAAATTTAACCAAAAGTAATAAGTAACTAGAAATTAGAAACAACAAAGAATAGGAGATATGAAAAATAATACAATCTTGTATTAAACTCTTCCAGAAGGAAATACAATGAAGAAATCTCTTTCTCCTCACACCTCGAAGATGTATAGTAATTCTCCCTCAAGAGTTCCCTCTCTCAATCAATTACAACCAACTCAACACTGAGTTTTTCCCTCCAGTGACAATCAACCCAATGGTTGTTGTTGCCTACTTCCAGTGACAATCAACTCAATGGTTGTTTTGCCTACCTTACAACAGATCTTCTTGATCTTGCACCTTGCAGATCTAATTGATCTTGCTTACATTACAATACAGCCCCATGGGTCTCTTAAATATAACCCAAAGCAAACAATAATTAAAAAAGTGGACTCAAGACTAAAATTAGTCTTTACATGCAAACTGACTGTTCATCTAAAATTATAACAGTTTTGGAAACACACAGGTGACCGATGTCGATCTACAGATGACCGATGTCGGCCGACCTAACCGATGCTGATTACTATGTAGCTGGAGATAATCGATGTTGATAGACCCCTAACTGATGTCAGTTGGCTCTGACTGATGTCAATTATTGTGTCACCCAACAACCTCCACATTTGCATATTCAGTGAAGCTTTTAGCTCCACAACTCAACAATCTCCCACTTGGAGATAAACAGTTACACCTGTACCTATACAACAACATCCTCTAATTTGTTTTTGGCTTGTATCTCCATCTTCAAGTTCAATCTTGAAGACCAACAAAAGTTGAATGAAGATTCAACTTCTCCTTTGTTATCGGCTTTGTTAGCATATCAACAGGGTTCTTATCCGTATGGATCTTTTCCAGCTTCAACTAACCATCCTCCAATACCTATCTAATGAAGTGGTACCTAAGCTATATATATTTGGTTCTTGAATGAAAGGCTGAATTATTTGCCAAATGAATTGCACCTTGACTATCACTGTACAATCTGTAACTCTCTTACTTCTTTCCCAACTCTTCCATGAACCAAGTCATCCAAATCATTTCCTTGCTAGCCTCTGTGACTGCAATGTATTCTGCCTCTATAGTAGATAGGGCAACAACCTTCTCCAACTTTGAAATCCAGCTAACCGCCATTCCACCAATAGTGAACACATATCATGTTGTGCTTCTCCTGCCATCCAAGTCACCTGCCATATCCGAATCTACATACCCATGTAGAGAAGTGTTTGACCCTCCATGACATAAATGCTAACTGTTGGTCCCTCTCAGATATCTGAGCATCCACTGAATTGCTTTCTAGTGTTCCTTTCCTGGATTGGCCATAAACTTGCTGACAACTCCCACTACTTGGGCAATATCAGGTCTAGTACATACCATGTACTCAACCTCATCATGTGATTTAGGACACTGTTCTTTGCTCAACTTAAACTATCCAGCCATAGGTGTGCTTACTAGTTTTGCATCCTACAAATTGAACCTCTCCAACACCTTATTCACATAATCCTCTTGAGACAAAATCAACCTATGATTTTCCCTGTCTCTGGAAATACTCATGCCAAGGATTTTCTTTGCTGCTCCTAAATCCTTCATGGCAAATGTCTGAGCTAATTTTACCTTTAGCTTAGTAATTTCCTGCATGTGTGAACTTGCAACAAACATATCATCTACATATAGTAACATGATAATATAGCTACCATTATCCAACCTAGTAAAATAAACACAATGGTCAGATTGACATTGACTAAAGCCATGCTCTGTCAAACCTCAAATACCATTGTCTTGGAGCTTGCTCAAGACCATATAACCTGGCCTTATGTCTCACTTGTCCATTCTCTCCTTCCTTTAACTTGTAAACCCATTTGTTTTTTAGTGCTTTCTTTCTGGCTAGCAACTCTACCAAATCCCACATTTGGTTCTCTTCCAAGGAATCAATTTCCTCATTCATGCCATGCTCCCACTGTTTCCTAGATTCTACCTGCATTGCCTCTTCAAAACTTCTTGGTTCTCCACCATCAGTGAGAAACAAGTAGTATAAAGAAGGGGAATAATGAATTGGAGGTTTACTTACCCTTTCAGACCTCCTCATGGGCATTTGAGACTCATTGACAGCTTGTTGTCTGCCCAAATTTCATTTTGACAGTGACCGATCTCGGTCATCTCTCGGTCTACACCTGACCGATGTCAGTTCCACTTGACTGACCTGACTGATGTTAGTTGCCACCTGCCTAACATCACTGACTTCGGTCTTCACCTGACTGACATCAATTCTTGCCTTATCGACATCGGTCTCTGCTTGATCAACGTTGGTGTCTGTGTTTTCTTGTGAGTGATGATTTTTACCTGTGAGCTCATTTTGGATCATAACCTCATCCAAATCAAGATTGCCCTACTTATAATTATTTAGCCTCTTGAACTGATCACTGTACATCACCTTCTCATTGAAAACCAAGGCTTTCCATTTCTTAAATGTGTCAAAAACATTAGATTTCCTCTTTATGCAATAAACCCATACTTTTTTTGTAGCATCATCAATGAAAGAAACATAATACTGTGATCCTCCAATAGAAGTTCCCTGAGCTGGTCCCCACACGTCTGTGTGAACAAGCTCCAACATATGCTTCTTCTTTGTTGACCCAGTTTCAAGAAACCTCACTTTCTTCTGTTTTCCAAAAATACAATGCTCACAGAAATCTAGATCTATGCTTTTCAAATCTGAAAGCTTACCTTTTGACTTAAGAACATGCATTCCCTTCTCATTCATGTGACCAAGCCTACAGTGCCACATCTTTGCATCTACATCTGAAGTAGATAAAATAGAAGGAGAATAATTAGTAATACAAGTAGATAGATAAAGTGTACCTACTTTCTTACCTCTTGCTAATACAAGTGTACCCTTGGAAACTTTCCAAGATTTAGTTGTGAGAGTTACTGTGTAACCCTCATCACCCAAATTTCTTGTAGAAATCAGATTCCTCTTTAGGATGGGTACATGCATGACATCCTTCAACACCCATGTGTTGCCATTCTGCAATTTCAGCTGCACTTTTCCTTTGCCAACAATTTGACAAGGCTCACCATCCCCTAAATAAACTTTTCCAAAGTCTCCATGGACATAATCATGGAAAAATTTTCTATTTGGGGTTGCATGGAAAGAGGCACCAGAATCGAAAACCCAAGATTCTACTTTATCCAAGGAAAATATAAGAGCATCCTGTGCAACAATACCTGCATCATTTGCTTCTTTATTACCTTCATGCTGATCTTCTTTCAACCAACAATCTTTCTTTGCATGCCCTTTCTTTCCACAATTCCAGTAGGTTATTCCTCCATTTCTAGATTTGGATCTACTTCCCATCTTTGACCTTGATTTCCCTTGCTTGACCTTCTCTCTTTGCTTTCCCCTGCTTTCAACACTTAAAGCATTACCTGATGTTTCCCCTGTGCTTTTCCTGTGAATTTATTCATTCAAGATTACACTAACAACATCATCAACTTTCAAGATATTTGAAGCAGACACAGTATTACTAACTATCATTACCAAACTATGCCAACTTTTAGGTAAAGAGCATAAGATTAAGAGAGCCTTAATTTCATCATCAAAAACTATTTTGACTGAAATTAACTGATTTACTAATCCATTGAAATCACTAAGATGACTATATACCAATCCACCTTCCTGCATTTGCAAATTAAATAATTGCTTCATAAGAAATACCTTATTCAAAGCTGAGGCTTTTTCATATAAATTTGCCAAAGTATCCATTAACTCTATCATTGTCTTTGCCTGTGATAAGTTGGAAATCACAGATGATGCCAGGCTCAACCTTATAGATCCAAAAGCCTTTCTATCAAGAAAATTCCATTCTTCATCTTGCATATCTATGGGCTTCCTTGAAACCCCACCCAACGATAAGTACAGATCTTTCTGATACAGATAATCTTCTATTTGCATCCTCCATAATTGATAATTCTTGCCATTGAATTTCTCCATTCTTAGTTTACTTTCTTCTACCATTACTTTACTTCCACTCAAATAGAAACCCCTGTGAGTGAACCTGTAATCAACAAACACTAACCTGCTCTGATACCACCTGTCAGGATCCTGTAGCTCTGATACCACCTATTAGTACCTTAGAGCTCAATTGATTAATTTTGTATAAGCAACTAAACACATAATTTAACTAGAAGTAATAAGTAACTAGAAATTAGAAACAACAAAGAATAGGAGATATGAGAAACAATACAATCTTGTATTAAACTCTTCCAGAAGGAAATACAATGAAGAAACCTCTTTCTCCTCACACCTCGAAGATGTACAGTAATTCTCTCTCAAGAGTTCTCTCTCTCAATCAATTACAACCTACTCAACACTGAGTTGTTCCCTCCAGTGACAATCAATCCAATGGTTGTTGTTGCCTACTTCTAGTGATAATCAACTCAATGGTTGTTTTGCCTACCTTACAACAGATCTTCTTGATCTTGCACCTTGCAGATCTAATTGATCTTGCTTACATTACAATACAACCTCATGGGTCTCTTAAATAGAACCCAAAGCAAACAATAATTAGAAAAGTGGACTCAAGACTAAAATTAGTCTTTACATGCAAACTGACTGTTCGTCTAAAATTATAATAGTTTTAGAAACACACAGGTGACCGATGTTAGTCTATAGATGACCGATGTTGGCTAACCTAACCGATGCTGATTACTGTGTAGCTAGAGATAACCGATGTCGATCAACCCCTAACCGATGTTGGTTGGCTCTAACCGATGTTGGTTACTGTGTCACCCAGCAACCTCCACATTTGCATATTTAGTGAAGCTTTTAGCTCCACAACTCAACAATCCATTTATCATATATTCTCCCCTTCAATAATCCTTAATTCACTAACCTTATTTACCCCATTCCCTCATTAATTCTATCATAATCTCCCATTATCCTAATCTAATTGTAACTATTGATTAAATGGGAATTTTTAATTCCCATAACCCCACCTAACTACCTTCTATCCTACCCCATAGGTATCCCTACATCCCTAGGAATCCTAATCCTCATTTAGCCCTTAATAAACACCATTACCCACTAACTTACTCCTTAATCCCACTAGCCAATTTTAAATTCAAAAATATTATAACTACCCACCCACCATTTTACACTAGCCTTCTCTAAACCCCTAAACCCTATGGGGAGATTTCTAGAATTGGAGGATTCTATAAATCTCTCCAACTTAGCTCCTTTCCCTCTAGAGATCTCCTATTTTAGAGATTTCCATGAAATTAAAAATTCCATGAAAATTCCTCAACCATAGATCTCAAAGGGCCAAGTTTGAATTTGAGCCCTTGATCTTCCCTCTCTTCCTCTATTTAACTAATCTCTCCCCCAATTCTCAAACCAACTCATGAAGCCATAACAAAACCATGCCAAATTTATCTTAGAATAATATAGTCAATCCATCATCCACAATCAACAAATTCTTTGGTCAAGCTATCATTTTGTCAAGAATCTGAGTTTAAATCATATGCATTCAAGTCTTGGAAGGAGGTGTCATGGAGCAAGGAATTTGGTAAATCTTATCATTCCAATTTATCTTCATAAATCCTTCCTATTGAGTAGTGTGCATTTTGAGTTTTGGATTTATCTTGTTAAATTCATAGTGTACTAGCAATACATATAAACTAATTACACCTAAAAAGATAAATCAAGTGGAGGAATAATTTATGTGTGTAGGAATAATCCAAACAATAAAATATAAGGGAAAAAAAACCTACACTAACACTCCCCCCTCCCCCGTCCCTTGTAATCATACTTAGGCAGGTAGGAGAAATGGATTAGTTGAAAGTGAGGGAATATTGAGAATGTTATTGAATGTTCCTCCACTCACTTCAACATACCCTCTCTTGAAAACTTGGGTAGAAGTGTTGTCACCCAAAAGAATAGTGGACATGTCACATGGTCCCAATGAAGTGAACTCAATATGTGAAGAAGCCATGTGATGTGATGCTCTAGAGTCAATGACCCATGTAAGAGTTAGAGGTACAAATATAATTAAGGCCTTGCCTTTCACTTTCTTCTCAACTTTTTATTTTGGATTTTCTTTACCATTATCATTTTCCTTGGAGGATTTTGGGGTTGATAAAGATGGTTTGATAAACTCATGAACACCTATATTGTTCTTATTAATAAGGATTATTAGGTGGTAAATTTGTTTATTTAAACATTTTTTTTCATCATGCTTGCCTGTACAATACACACACTTGATCCTATCTTTCTTAGGCTTAACACTGGAAGAGGAGGTCTCATTAGTTGATTTGGAGGCTAGAGTTTTTTGATCTTTTTTATTTTGTTTCTCCTATTTATTGTTTGAATCCTTCCCTTTCCCATTCCCAAAAAATGGTGTTTGAGGTTTTGAGGATTCAATATGCCCATTTGTATCAACTTATCTTACTTATAAGTCAAGTCAGCAACAAAAGTATCTAAATAAGGCATCTTCCATGTGATCCCAAGAGAAATTTTGTGGCATGAAAAGTGGAGACAAACATAGAGTAATTTGGACCCAATTTGGATAGAATTGGGAAAATAAGTTGATAATATTTATTATCTATACACATTCTTTTACCTACAACCTTAGATATTTAAACCTAGTGAATAAATATTGTAGTGTGTCAAAGTCACCTAGGTTCAAATTGCTGAGCTCATTCTCTAGTTCATAACCTCTCATCACATCAAGCTTCTCAAAGAGTTTTTATAGTGTGGTCCATACTTCATTAGGTGTTTTAGTAGGTTTAATGTGAAAACATAAGTCAAAAGAAATAGAAAAACTAAGACAACCATATGCTTGATCACATCTATCAAACCATTTATTTTTATTTACATCTACTATAGGTTGAGTTTCCTCATTTATAATTATCTTATATAAGATTTGTTTCTTAGAGCCAATTACATGTTGTTTTTCCATTGATAATATTTGAATGCAGTAAGAAGTGGAAATGACCAACAATCTATGATACAAGAAAGGAAATTGTAAAACTGAATGTGCAAGAAGAAGAACACACACCATAACACCCCCTGAGTCAAAAGATAATGAACCTCCAAAATTTGACACTTCATAATGTTAGTTTATTTTAAAAAATAAATTATTCCAATGGAGCAAACATAAAAAAATCATACACTTTTGAAGAAAACGGTTTGAGCTACTAATCAAAAGTTATAAGGAAAATTCATTTTTTATCTTTTAAATGGTCTATTTTAAAAAGCAAAAAATTCATATCTCTTTACTATAAAAGACAATAGACCTAGGCTTACATATAGGCATTAGAAGCAGAATTGAAATCATGACCTTAACAAACTAGTTTTAAGTCTTAACCACTCCACCTATGCACCCACATGTGAAATTAATTGGAAATAACTCCACTTAAAAGGCAAAACAACTTGCTATTAAAAAACATTTAATCAAATAGATTTTTTAAGTTTTAGGGCACAAAAAGAAATCATTTTGACTTAGCTTTGGAAGACAAAGTTTAGAGGTACCTCCAAGAGAAGAAGAGATAATATCTTCTTAGAAGTATGTATGGTTTTAGCAGACTATTACCGCCACCATGAGGGAGAAAGAAACTGAAGTTGCCACCATTATCAAAGTATAGGTATGCTTGTGAACTGCCACAGAGAGGAAAAATTATCTACATGTTTAAATCACCACCATGGAATGGAGAATGAGGTAGAGGATTAGATTTGGATGCCAAAGGAAGGGCAATAATGGCTCAAAAATGCCTTTAGTAGTCCAGAACATTCCAATAACAAAGTCTAAGCTGATGGATGTGCCAGTAGTAGGTCCAATAATAGGTCCATGCCCATAGATGTGCAAGTAGTAGAAAATAATAGGTCCAAGCCCATGAAGGTTATAGTAATAGGTCCAAACCTGTGGATGTGTTAGTAGAAGGAATAATAATAGGTCTAATCCCACGGATGTGCTAGTAGCAGATCTAGTAATAGGTCCAAGCCCATGTATGTGCTAGTAATAGGTCTAGTAATAACAATAACCAATAACAGGTCTAAGTCTATGGATGTGCTAGTAGTAGGCCTAGTAATAGCAGTAACCAATTACAGGTCCAAGACATTCTAGACACAATAAACTCAAATTTTCTAAAGAAATAACAAAGAGCAACAAACTAGATAATAAATAAACCATATTGGCACTCTGATACCATATCATAGCATTATCTAAGATCTTTAGTTCCATCAAATGCATATATTTTTTAAGCAAGAGTAAAACTATTGCATAGACATTATTGTAAGTAAAAACAAGAAAAAAATATTTCACAAAATAAGATAAAACATCCAACACACTCAGATATGGAATAACTCACAAAGAGATGTACAAATAGGAGAGTAACATGTAACTCATCCATGAATGATCACAAAGGCCCAGAATAGGCATGTAACTCCTAAGTTTGAAATGACCAATTAAATAGTAACATTTGCTAGCCAATGATAAGGAATAAGAGTAACTCCCTATATCTAAGTACACCTAAGAAAGATAAATGAATTAGAAGAATAATCCATGTGTGTATGAATAATTCAAATAACAAAATACAATAAAAATAAATACCTACATCAACAATGGTTAATGTAATAACACAACCAATGAACAAGCTTCAATTGATGGTTCCCCACAAGAAGTAACTCATAAGGTTAGCAAATCATTCTAATATCTTGTTAAAAATATTATTGATTATAATATCATCATTATACCTCCTCTATTTGAGTTTTATTTGACCAAACCTCAACCTAAAAGATTTTTTAGTAATGCATATTTTTATTACCATAGATGCATCAGATATTTCACAGACAAGTGTTAGAGGCTAAGGCATAAAATATAGGATCTCATTGATGAAAACACTATTGAGGTAAGAACACCTATAGAGGAAGCAAGACCACAAAATTATGATAATGAAAAGCTAAAAATATTTAGTAACCCTTTCCTAAATCATGCTTTAATAGAAATATCAAAATTTTAGAAGTACATAGTGCGTATAATACACATCCTCCTCCTAAGACATATGGGAATCTAATAGATAGAATAATTGGTAAATTTATAGGCACATTATCACAACATCTAGTAATCACATTTGATGATAGTGCAATCAATGATTATGATTCATATATGCATGCTCTTTTAGAAGAGTGTACTTCAACAAGAAACCTATCCATAGTGTCATGATTGACAATGTATCAATCAAAAATGCATGTACAATGACACTCCTTTATAGTATTGGATACATTGAGCAAGATTTACAAGCTACATCAAAGGTAGTAAAAGCATTTAATGGGCATACACAGGATACTTTGGTCCATATATCTCTACCTCTCCAAGTTGGTTTATAAATAATGGCTACTCCATTTCTAGTCTCACCGAGCACATGGGTATTCAACATGTTATTATGAAAATTTGGCTTAAACTCTATGATATAATCATGCACTATGATCATTCCATTGATGGAATCATTGGCTAATTCCACTGTCAAATATTTTTTTAAAAATCAAATATATCAAAAATTATGAAAAATTATAATCTAGATCTATTTGTAGAAGTGTGATTGAAATATGTGTGGGTGATGTATGTTTGAGTCTAGTGATACTCAATGACTTTGATATCAATTATAGCTAACCTAACATGGTTCCACATTTTTGGATTAAGTAATTTAGTACTATTACCCATTCATGAGATCTGGGATAATACATCTTTCCAAATCAACAACTTGATTATTTATTCAAAATTGGGACTTGATCACTCTCAATTCTACATTGACTCAAAATCTTCAAGTGCTTCAGTAAGGGGGCACGGTTCTTCATTATAAATTACAAGTTAACATGAAAATTTGGTTTCACATACATATAGGTGTACTTATTCCTTGCTCTCTTTTAAATTTTTAAATTTAATATTTTCCAAATTTTAAATGCACAAAAGACTACTTCATGAGTTGTTACAAGGTTTTCTAAATTTGAGTACCTTACAAAATTGAAGTATCTTCTTAAATAAAAAGTGTGTTGTACAAACTTAAGTTCAACTCTTTCTCCTTTAGTATAACATTGGTTTGAGGTATTTTAAGACTATACATGTAGTGCTCAGTCTCTTTAAGTGTCTAAAGACTACTCAATCAGCCTATTCACTTCTTCCCTTTCATCCCTTGATCACTTGATTCTTTTATTTTTCCACCCCATCATGTCATTTTATCACCATTCAACATATGCTTTGAGTCACAACCCATCAAATCCTGTCAAATAGTCAATCCTCTTTTTTCAATCGTAACTCTCCTCGACATACCTCTTTACCTGGGATACGTCTAAAGCTTATGACCCATCATCCTATTTTGACCATATCTCTCTATGGCATGCATCCTTTCTTGGGATACATCTAAAGGTTGTGGTCTATCATCTTATTTCAACTACAACTCTCTTTGACATGCATCCTTGCCTGGGATACAACTAAATATTGTAGCCCATCATCCTATTTTTCTCACAACTCTCCTTGTCATGCATCCTTGCTTAGGATACACCTAAATCTTGCATCCTATCACATATTTTCACCACAACTCTCCTTAACATGCATCCTTGCCTAGGATATGTCTAAATATTTTGGTCAATCATCCAATCTAATCCTGCAGCTCTCCTAGCATGTGTCATTGTTTAGGATGTGTATAAAGCTAACAACATTTTATCACCATCCCATAAGAGTTACTTCCCATTTGGGGCATGTCTATGGCCATGACATCATATATTTTATTCCCTTGCATACACATTTTCTAGGGGTATCATCAATTTATGGCTCATTGCTCATTGTTCAATGTCCAACTTCTCCATCAATTTTATCTATAATCTTATTTATCGCATCATGTCCCCTCTTATTCATGTCCATTATTACATTCTACCCCTCATTTCCTTTCAAGTGGATATCTAACTCATTCCTCTCCACATGACCACTCGATAGGGCATCATCCATCCTAATTCACTAACATCCATGACCATCTTCTTCTTTGAAACATATTTACTTCTTCTAATCACAATGCCCTTTCAAAGAGGGGCAAAACATATACATCAAAATTCTTTTGCTATTACTAAATCATTTAAGTAACATCATCTTAACTAATTTCCATCCCCCTCTAACATTTATTCATCATATGCTAACCTTATAACTCCCTCCATCCTAATTAATTCATCATCAAATCCCACTTATCCATTATTTTCTAATTTTAAATTATTCCCTACCTACCTCAAACTACCTCCATTATCCCTTACAAATCATTTTTTTAATCCAATTACTAATCATTGCCTAATCACCATTATCTAGTTCTAACCATTATCTAGAATTCTCTACATTCTTTTACAATCCTCCCTCTCTAGAACTCTCTAAGGCATTTTACATTCCTTGTAAATTCCTCATCACCCTCCATATATTATCCTTCATCTCCATGCAAATCCAATAGCTTCATCGATAAATAATTAATGCTATCATTTTGTCCAAATGAACCAGTGAATCCATGTCCAAATGTTGTCCAAGTCTTGAGCCAAGTCACAATCCTATATTTAAGTATCCAAGGAACATTCTATTCTGTCAATTGGGGCACATCATCTACATTTTGGAGGTAAATTGGATTGCATATTGATGGTTCTCTAAGGTGACTTAGAGGCCTTAAGGGTCATGTTTGATTTAAGAGATTAGTTGCTTTTTCATTTTTATAAACCAGTTTTATAAAAATCATTATTTATAATTCTAAACTTCATTTTGTTCATTTCACACAATTGGTTTAGGCTCTGAAGTAGCCAAATGATGAATTGGAGTGGTGTGGATTAAAATTCATCTTGAGCCTTTTATCTAAATAATGTAATTAAGGCTAGAGGGGGTATGACACGTGCTTGGGTAGATGTTTTGGTGTTTGACTTGTCATTTTTGAGCTATTTCCCTCCATGCTTTTTTCATGTTGGTTTGTGGTGTGTTCCATTACTCTGCATTTGGAATTTAGCTTCCCCTCTCTACCTCCATGATGCCCTCCTCCTTATTCTCTCACTTTTTCTTATATGGATTCAAGTGCAAAATGGGATTTCGTTATTTTCTTTCATATGAATGGTTAAAGATTGTGTTCTTTGCTTAGATGGGGGAATTTATTAGCAATTAAATCAATTTTGGGCACGGATTAAATTGATACAGAGATGTAAATTTAAATTAACTCAGAAGTAGCTTTGATGTTTGTCAATAATATTATGCCCTCCTTCCAAATAAAGAAGTGTTGTTGGTAGTAGAAGTTTTCATAAAAAAGAGCATCATGGTGACCTAGATAGAGCATTGGAAATGTTTGATGTGGTCACCCATGTTGACTTTCCCATTTTAGGTCGTGAATGTGGGGGACTTGTTTCAATGGCATTGTTTAGAGAGCTAGAGACTCATTTCTTCAAATTAGTGGTGATATTGGCAGATTTGAAGGTCTTTTATAGAGCTGGAAAAGGGTTTGGTGGTGCAGTGGATCCTCCCTCACACATTGATTTGACCTCCTTGGTGCAACGTATTCTTCCATCTCATCACTTGATGGAAAATAAGGTGGCCATCTTGGCAACCAAGGTGATGAAAAAATTATTAAGGTTGGTAGGGTTTGATAAGGGACTCCCAATTGTTGATGTGGATGCAGTCTTTGGGAAAGCCTCTTCTCCCACTCAGCTTGGCCATGGGACGACTTCGTTTGTAGTTGATGTCATGGACCTCGACTCTGAGATTGATGCAATTCTCTAAAGCCTCCCTCCTTGGTTTGATCGTGGTTAGGTTTTGTTGTGTTTTATGTCTTATAATAATTTGAGTTTAGAGCAAGTTAGTGTCAGTGAATCCCTAGACTTGATTAGTAGTTCCCTATAAATATTTTGAAGCATATTTTTTTATATAAATTTGTTTCAATTTAATTGGTTTTTCTATCTTTTAATCAATGACTTACTTTATATATCATTTCAATCACCCAAATTAATTATAATTGTTAAAAATATGTTTGAATTTAATATCTAAATAATTTTTCAATATATCATCTTAATGCTTTTATATATAAATATACAAAACCTTATATTCTTATTATAAATAACCCTTATATATAAAAAATTAAATATTTTTAATATTTAATAAACGTTAATATCATTATCTTACCTTTACCTTCCATTATCTTTATCTTCCATCATCATAATGAAGATCACAAAATATTTAAGAATGCTCATACAGAATCCCTTAGACAAAATTGAATTCTTTACCATGGCATTGTGTACATGGTGACAAAATTGAATTATCCTTCATGTGTGTCATTATTTGACTCTTTCCAGCACTTGTCATGTCATATCAATTGCATACGTGTAACATAGATATACGTGTCAAATTGTAACAAACTCAACGTGAAGAAAAGAAACACTTGTAAACTGTTTTGGGCAGAATAGGACTCTGAATTGTCAAGCCTAGCCGCCATATTCAGAGCTTGACTGTGAAGGGTTGAATCTCGTCTTTTTTTCCTTCAAGAAACTTTGTTGGATCTGAGGCTAAAAAACATACATACATAGGGAAATCATCAATGGAGAAGAAGATTGTGGGTGTGGCTATGGATTTCTCACCAAACAGTGAGTATGCACTGAGATGGGCACTGAAAAATCTTACAAGGGAAGGTGATCATGTTTGTCTGATACATGTAAAGATTGATGGTGTAGACGAAGGTGAAGGGCTTCTGTGGCAGGACAATGGGGCTCCAACTATTCCTTTGCAAGAAATGGCACAACTTGCAATTACAGGAAAGTATGGGATTCGATGGAAGGCTGCCCTGATTGAGGAGCTCAAGTCTGTTGCAGCAGAAAAACACCTGAATATATGTGTTAAGGTCTATTGGGGTGACCCAAAACAAAAATTGTGCAGTGCAGTTACAGATATTCCTTTGGATCTCCTGGTTGTTGGCAGCAGGGGGCTTGGCCCCATCAAGAGGGCTTTATTGGGGAGTGTCAGTGATTATGTTGTCAATAATGCCGTGTGTCCTGTTACAGTTATCAAGGTTCCACCAGGCCATTAAGATTTAGTGGAAAGGGAAGATAATATAATAAAGATTGGGCGTCGTGGGTAGACTGGTCGGCATAAGCTGAGTGCTTACCAGTTAGAGGTCAGTGTTTGGAAACCTACATCTCCAGTGTCTCTCTCACTCCTGTTAGTCTTTACTTATAACTAATTTTTCTAATTTCATATATATATATATGTGTGTGTGTGTGTTTTGTGTGTAAATAATACGATTGCTTGGTTTTGTGAAAGCATGAATCGTTTCAGTTTATGGAAACAAGTACAAAGGAATTTAGATTGCCATGATATTGTTGAAAAAGTTTGGGGGTCAAGGAAGGATAACACTGTATTGTTGAAAAAGTGGGTGTGTGGAAGGATTGTATGGTTGTATCAATGGCATTTCTCTGTGAATATTAAGTCTGGATATATATAAGAGCATTATGAACAGCTTCATACTTTTTGATGCCCGTTGCCATGGATTTTGTTTTTTAATTATAGGAACCAGTTTTTTGGTAGGGGTATTTAGGTGGATGGTATTGTAATCATCACCCTCACCAATCCAATTACAAAGAGTTTTTAAATTATAAGAATGGAGTCAAAAGAGATCTTGATTTAGATATATGCTTGCTTACTTAAGAGAGATGTCGATATTTTTGTAACTCGAAAACTGTAACTCAGAGAACCTAAACAAACACAATATATATATAAGTTGATAGCATGGTTTGCTGGCTTATAACCTAAACAATTATATATATATATATATATATATATATATATATATATATATATATATATATATATAATTGTTTAGGTTATAAGCCAGCAAACCATGCTATCAACTTATATATATATTGTGTTTGTTTAGGTTCTCTGAGTTACAGTTTTCGAGTTACAAATATATATATGTTTATTAGGATGGTTTGCTGGGTTATAATCCAATTATGTGGTGCTAATTAATAGTAAGGGAAAGAACACAAATATATATATAAACTTAACTATATATATATAAACTTAACTATATATATATATATATAAAATTGGGTTATAATCCAATTATGTAGTGCTAATTAATAGTAAAGGAAAGAACACAATTTTATACTTAAAATATATATATATATATATATATATATATAATTGGGTTATAATTCAATTATGTAATGCTAATTAATAGTAAGGGAAAGAACAAAATTATATATATATATATATATATATATATATATATATATATATATATAGTTACTTGATTTGAGTTTTTTTAATTGAAGAGTATATTTATATATTAATCAAACAAGATATGATACAATGTTAATCATAAAAAAAAGTGGGTGAAAAGTCACACCCTATGAGCATAATCACACCAAGGGCAAAGATACCTCGGGAAAAGTTTTAAAAGAGGTCAAAAAATGACCACACTCCACTTATTTGTTAATGTTATTTGATCTGAGTTTTTTAAATTGAAGATCATATCTATATATTAATCAAATAAGATATGATACAATATTAATTATAAAAAAAAGAGGGTGAAAAAGTCACACCCCACGAGCATAATTACACTGAGGGCAAAAGCAACTCAAGAAAATTCTAAAAAGAGGTAAAAAATGATCACACCCACAACAAGAAACATCACATCAACAGTTTGACAATAAAACAGAAAGAACAAAGAACTTATAATAGTAAAGAAAACAATTAAACAACCACAACAAACATGGACGTTGGTGGAGGTCGTAGAATTCAATCTAAGTTTAAATGAAGGTGATAAACTAAAAGTAAACTAAGTTAGGGAGGCCTAACTTTAAATGACGCCTAACCATTTACTAGTCATTAGTCATGATTTTGATAGACTTATTTTATTTTATTTTATTTTGGTTTTGGTTTGTGGGGATGTTTACATATTTGTTTATAATTAGTTCAAATGAGATTTTTATTTTTGTATTTTGTTAAATTTAATGGTCTTCATTTATTTATTTTTTGGTTTTGTTTTTTTTTTCCTCTCTTTTAGCTCTCCCACCATTTTTCTCTCTTTTGTCCCTCCTACCACTCGTCTCTCTTTAATTTATTTTCCCTCCCTCAAATTTTGTGTCAAGGACATAAGGTATGCTTAGAGCAGGGTCCCATGTTGTGGGCTATCATTCCTATTAAAATGGAAAAGAGGGTTCCATGTATTTTTTTTACAATGTCTATCATTTAAACTAAAAATGTCCCAAAATCTCTCAGCAATGATTGTTTCAAGTGAAATTTTTCAGTGAAGGCAAGCGGTGAGGGGCACAAGATTTCTTTTACACGCTCCTAAAATTTTGACATCTTTTGCCATTTGTCATCTCTACATATGGTCCCTCCAAGAATTTCCCTCCATTTTTTACTCTGAGCTTATGAACATTTTTGCAATATATTCACCCTATGTATCACTGACATAATAGAGCATAGCAAAGCAAATCAAATTTGTGATTGAAGATTGGAGCAGGAGCTACAGTTTAGAGTTACTTTTCTATTGAAACTCTTTTTATTCCTTTACTATTTCACTTCAGTTTTGTGGACAATTAGTATCCCTTCATTAGACTTCATTAATTCTTATTAACCATACAATACATTCAATCGGCTATCATTTGAAGTTCAAATCAAGTAGGAACAATATCAAAATATGCACATAATTTCTGAAAAGTAGGAACTTGAGAAATAACGAATCAACAATCTTGATCCATCTATTTTTTGTCTTGGAACTTAAAACTTTATTTTTCCTTCACAGGGCAAAGTCATACCTATCTTTGCAGGATTTTTCAAGGTCTATTATGCTCTATATCCCTACCTTTCAACATCTCTAGTATGGTACACATACTTAGAAATAATCAAATACTGTCCTCAACTCCTTTGTTTCATGAAAAAATTGTGCCAAATTTGGGTATTGCAGAGATCAATGCCAATACTATTTTTAAAACTTGAATTCGGGTGTGATTTTTTTCCACCTGATTTTTTGATTGGGCATGTATATATGTTTGATTTCTTAATGAATATAATTAGCATGATTTCAATTAAAAAAAGAAAAAAATTCAACTCGCATTTAATCTGAATTGATTTTTAGCTTCATATTCTTTTATTTGTTTATGTGCTTGGTATTGCAACCATGCTTCTTTATTTTAGTATGCTATAATTCAAAAAAAGGAAATATTTGTCTGGTGTTGGAATGGTTAGCTCCAACATAGACAAAGCCTATGAAAATGTAAAAGATAAACTCAATGCCATAACAACCTAACTCTTTTGATCTAAAACATAAATTTACTTTGATATTCATTTTATTAAACCAATCTATATACATAATACCATGATCTTGTCCTCTTAGAGCACCTTCTAGTTATATATTCAAGATCTAGAGTTTGAATGAACTTGCAATCCTCCCTTAAAAAATACATGCCATTATCTCTATGCTTTTCTGATGAGTTTATGCATATTGCTTCATCATTTTTCAAGGCCATTAATTGGCATTACAAAACTCTATTTAACATTTTTTATAATTTCCTGTGACTCTTGATAGGAACATCCCAAAACTTACACCATGTGACCACTGAATAATATGAACTAATAACCACCACATGTAGTTAGTTTTCCCAGGAGAGTTCATGTTGATGGTTCATTTAGAGCGGTGCCATGGTTTGAATCCATTGTAAATATTTGTATGCTTCTTCTTTAAAAAAAAAATTATAGGTCAAACCTAAATGGCTAAAAACCGTTTGTTTTGGTATTAAATCTATTTCAATGCTATTTCTTTAACACTATTAAAATTTATATGAAATCATATTGTTATACTAAAATTACATAGTTATTTTTTATTGGGTAGTGATTCAACATTTTTTTGACAACATGCAATGGTTTGCAAATAATTTAATAGCAAGTTTGATGTCTTTTTGTATGGCATGTGACAGATTTAGTAAAAAAAATGGTGAATTTATTTTCTACATTTTTTCAAAAGTTTAACCGTTGTATAGGTTTAATATTTTTGGGTCATTGTTTTGGATAAACATATTTTTGTGTCAGCATTTTGGATAAACATTTTCATAGTATTTTATGTAATAATTAAGCATTTACCTTTCCCTAAACCTCAAATTATATGGTTATAGATTTTATGATTGTGCATTTTAAAGGAAAGAGAATGTTTAATGTGTTTAATTGCAAGATGTGTGTATAATCAAATGGAGAAAAATAGCCCCTAAAAAATACCTTATTATGTTAGAGGGTAATAAATGCAATCATTAAGAGAGTTTCAATCCATTTGTATGGAATCAATCTTTCAGTTATAAAAATTCCAAGACCTAATTTGTCAGCAATGTTTTGGTATGGAAAGGAGTTATTTTAATTTCCTAAATATTATTAACATCCCCTATTAAAATCAATGAGATGGCATTCGTGTAATACTCCTATAATTTATCTTCAACACTTGCAGAAAAAATATAACTTTGCCCCTTCCATGAAACCCTTTCTTAGATAAATACCAACCTTGGGTTTTGAAGTTTCCTTTTTCCCTTATTCACATTTTTCATGGGGCCATTGTTCAGTGAATCTAGGAGTGGGTGGCCCCTACATAGGATCCCTACCTTAAAAATAGTTCATTCCAGATCTCTTTCTTTCTTTGATGGTCACAACCAAACATTTCAGATAATCAATGTTTGAACTGACAGAAGCTTAATTTTGGAATTCGTTTATTAGAGATGGACTACGGTGGAACAATATTTATCATGTTTATGCTTTTCTTGATGATCCATGGTTTGATTATACAAAGGTAATCAAGAATATTTGCCTCTATTAAGAGACAATATATTGTCATTGAGTGCATCTAATTGATGGAACATTGGGTCTGTCATGTTGTTTAATCCATACCTTCATTATTTGGACAAAAATTTATTCTCTTTAATTACATGTTGATTATTCCCTAGACAAGTTTTGACACAATTTGGAATGGGCACAATCCTTCTCAAACTTTAGACAAGCATTACAAAGTGATTTGATATTTGTAATATGTAGAGAAAACGATTTACATCCCTAAGGATGAGAATATTTAAATGTTATTTTCACACATTAGCTTGCAATGTTTTTCAACTCCAACCACGATCAATGGGTGATTTAATGCTTGACTATTGGTCAAAGCCTCTAGATAACCACATTCTATTGATTAAACCTTGAGATTACTCTGGTACATGTTGCCGTTTTCTATTGTGGTCACTTCAGATTCCCCTTCACACTTTTTGAACTCTGACTGAGAACCATCTTGATGTTAGCGATTTACAAATTGAGAAATTTGACTTTCCTCTATTTATTTTTCCACAGCCTCCCTATCAACCATCCTTTTTGAATAAATGTCTACTTCTCCATCCATCTGGGTATTGAAAATATAAGATAACAATTTTATTCACAAATTTTTGCTCCAGTATAAAGGAATAGTCATTATCAAGGACATAGCAAACAAGCAATAGAAAAAGGATTAGATCTATCTAGATAAAGAAATAGAATAAACATAACCAACGTAAAATAAGTAATTGGAATTCAGAGAAAGAGGAGTTATAGATGATGTTATTGGAACTTGAAATAAATGCAAGACGGTCAATTAGAATTAGAACACATAATTTTAAACCTCGCTCAATTTCTCTCTTGACAATGTAGTCAACTTACAACCTATAGAACTTCTGGTATATTAGATTTGATGTACAATTTAATGCCTTATGTAATTTCACTTTTGAAATACAAGCATAACAACAAAAAGATTGGTAACAAGATTCTTCAGTGTATGGCTCAATTATAAAAATAGAGGTAATTGATGTACAAAACTTTAATTAAAAAACTGAGGTAATTGATCTATATAAATTTAAAAAGAAGACATAAAATAGTGAGAAATTCAGAAATATGAATAGTCCATTATGGATACACAAAATTTATTTATGTTTTTTTCCCACAAAATATTGTTTTTGTTTTTCAACACTCTGAGATGTATTATATTGTGACACAAATTGAGTAGGCAGAGAGTTTTAGAAACAACTACCTATTTAAAAAGCTTGAGCATATCATGTGTCTATGAAAGAAGCTAATTGACATGTGAACATATTATGTGTCTTACTTTCATCTTGATATACAAAGCATTCAAATTTTACTACTTTGCTTCATCTTCATGTCATTGCTCCATAAGAGCAATCATCCTTTTCCGCCACAATTATTTAGAAATAGAAAGCACTTTGATAAATGAATTTTGTAGTAAATTGATGTTTTTTAACAATATTTTTGTTTGCAATCTTATTTCTATACCATTTCAACTTATGAATCAATTTTTGTTTTTAATGCATTTACCCATTTTATTATTGTAGATAGAGATAGAAAAAAATCATGGATAATTTTATGTTTCATCCAACTCCTTCCAAGTATGGGTTTCGTAGATATACTTCATTGCTTACATAGGATGACTTAAAATATGGAGATTATTGTCCCTAAATAATAATTTTTTCATAAATAATGATACATCTTTTGAATTTGTTTTAAGTACCCAAGTTGCAAGTACACAAGTAAACATTGAAGAAGATGTTAACATCACTATGACAAAGAAAATTTTTGTTGAAAAAATCAACTATGAAGAACAATCTACACAAGAAATTTCTCCCACACAATTAGAGGTCATAAAAACTCAACCATTTGTCCTTCATCTCCAAAAGGGTAGACTTCATTAAACTTGTTTCTCTATATTTTTCACAATTGCATTCAAAGCAGGAAGAAACTAAAGTTAAGAGGTTGGGGTTTGATTGATACCCGGATTTAGTGCGCATCGTATCCAAGTTTTTGTGGGAGCTCCTCTTTGGCTGTGGAAGAAACACCTACAATAAGAATAAGATTTAAACAAAGAAGTTAGAAAAAGATATGGTGGACTGCCAAGCTACACGCTCGGTCCCGGAAGCGTAAAGCTCCCTAAGGGATAACAGTCCACTATTTAAAGAAAAGAGTTTTGTATAAAAAGAAATGATAAAAGACTTAAATAAATGGAAAGGTAGAATATTGTGTACCTGTTCCCTACAGTCTGTGAGTCTTAGAATGTTACAAAAAGCTATCCAAAGGTTTTGTCTAGTCTATGGGCTGTTTGGATAAGTTTTTTGGTTTGCACAGTCGCCAACGTCAATTTGTTTACCGAGGTCAGTTTTGGAAATAATGCCGATGTTGGTTAGGTCACCAATATTAGTAGGGGCAGTGGGCCTTAGATGGGTTTCGGAGTATTTTTGTGGTGGATAGAAGAGTTTCTGGAAGTTAGGAGGTTTGTGTAGGGTTGTGAGAAGGTGAATAGGATTTGAAGAAGGGTAAAGGTAAAGGGTTGGTGTGTAAAAAGGAGGTGGGAATAAGAGGAAGGCCTTTCAACCCCTCCACGAAAGAAGTCAGGCCTCTTGACACTATTTAGAAATATCAAAGGGAAACTAATTAACAATGCCTTCTAAAATACTGAAATGAGAACATAATACTTAACTCTATTAGGTAAAGAACTAGAGGTGTCAGAATGCTTATTCCTATTGTGGCTGATGTCGAGGTCCTCGTACAATGTTTCAATCCAATCTCAGGAATGACTTGTGCAGAGCTTCGGTAGCCAGGAGAGTGATAGTCAAATTCTGATGCTTGATCTCAGAGTGTGCGCGTCAATGTCAAAGAGGCGGGAGGGAGCTCAATGTTAGAGCTAGGCTTATGTAACCGACATCGGCTATTTCGCGGGTGTCAGTGTAGGGATGACGACGTCGACTAAGGGTTGACCGACGTCGGTGGAGAGAAAATAGATAAAAGGGCTATTTTTAGCTCTTCACCCATTTCTCCACCCGCCAAGTGCTTTTTTCATTGGAGAACGGTCAAAACACAGGTTTATGAGGCACGAGAGTTGGTTAGGGAGTTAATAGGGAGTGAGAATAGGTCATGGGTAGTTAGGATTTGGAGGACCTAGTCTCAAGGTGACTTATAGGTTAAGAAAATGTCTTAGGGTGAGGTGTCTAGGTGAGGTAATTAATTTAAAATAAGTAATTTATTTTAAATTAATAAAGTGTGCAAGTGTTTAGAAGGGGACCAAGGGGGGTTGACACAATATTGGTGTCTACAGAACTATTGCAAATACTCTTGTTTTGATTTATGCAAAGCGTATTGAGAGAGAACACGGTGTAATGGTAGAGCCATGAAAAATGTTATATCATCTTCTAAAATGTGGATAAATGTGTAGAAACATTGTGTTGATCACGATGTGATTTACACACCAATTTAGTGTTGAGATTGATGGGAACATATCCAACCTGATTATAAAAAAATAGAGATTATGAAAACAATATTTTATTAGGGCATGATTGTTAATGGAGTCTAAAAACTCAAGAAAGGATTCAATAAAAGCTCCCTCTAAAGTATTCTTAAGAGATTTTCGATGCAATTGATACTAATTTCAATGAAGATAGAGCCATAAATCTTGGAAATATAGCCATTGACACTTCTGAGACAAACCATGTGGTTAATGACGAATTTTCTTCACCAAATGAGAATGAAAAATGTAATGATTGCCAGACACTTGAAATACCATCTGAAAGCCAATACAAAAGGAAAAAAAGAAAATCAATATTCAAAGCTATAATTCTAAAAGATACTATTGTTGTGAATAATAATTCATTGATTTCTACTCTATAGATGGTTGAGGAGGGGTGAATGAAACGCCATGAGAAGGACTTCATTTTGCTTGAACATTAGATGTAAAGGGAAGATGAGAATGAGGAAAGGATGATCAAGATTGAAGAACAAAGTATCAATGTGTAACTCAATTTGGTTTCAGCTTTGAACTCTATTAGGCAAGCCATGTTGAATATTAGTGAAACAATAAATGAATGATTTCATTCGCTAGTTTACTTTAACATTTGTAGTGGTTATATTCTCTTGAATTGTCCTTATGCAACCTATATTTTTTTTAAGTTAATCATGTTTCATGGGATGACCTATGGTTAAAAAGACATCATGTTTTACTTATCAGGTTTTATAAACTTAAATGAGTTTAGCTTATCACACATCTCACATTTCATGTTGTGCTTATCATGTTTCATAAGATAAAATGAGTTACACTGAAATAAGTCTTTCATATAAGCTAATTTATACTTATCATGTTTTAGTTATCATTCATCATAAACTGAAATAAGTATTTCATATAAGCTGATTTTACAATTATAAAATTGTTTTAAGAACCAAAGAGTTTGTATCCAATAATTGAGGAGAAGCATGAGTTCCACTTGGGCTTCAAAGGGATAGATTTTAGTTATATTTTCAAAAAATTGTGGATCCCATAAATTTCATAAAGTCCAGTCAGTAATTTATTGTATAAGTTGAACTTTAAATGCTTTTACATTTCTTGTTTTCTATTTATGAAAAAATAGAACCATATTATTGTGTTTTATATGTTACAATTTTTATGTCATAATTTGTAGTCAAAGTGTAGTCTTCTAATGATATTCAATGGGAATTTCATTGTGGATTTGTCATTTTTTTTAGGGGGTTTGCATTATGATCTTCAACATCTCTCATCATAAAATAGATTCTATTTCAGTAGAAATAGTAAAAGTCCTAGCATGTGCATTTATTATTATCCAAGTGGCATTATAAATATCGTATGATATTCAAGATTATAACAATATGCAACGTGTATAAAAAAAAATATAAGAGATGTTCATCTATAAGCACAAAGTCATCAAATGCTAAAATGGATGTGGAGATCCATACAATCACTTCTAAGAAAGAAAATATGATCCTTGAAACAAGTTTATGTAATTATCAATGGGAAGAGATGATTCAAAACAAATGGTATATCAAACCTCATTCATTGCATTAGTGGAACCATTATATATTGAAAGTTAAATGGGATTATAAAATATTTCATAGTATTTTTAGGTTGCTCTATGCATTATTCACATCTCTTTGTGAGTTTTTGAAGGAAGACCTTAGTCAATGTGATATACCATTATCTTTAGCAACATCTATAAAAGGTAGGGTGTTTCTAGTTGAGAAAAAAGTGGCCATTGCAGTTCTACGATTGTCATCTAGAATGACAATGATTACCATTAGTGAGCTTTCTGGTTGTAGAAGTTAACAGTGGTAAGAATTATAAACAAGTTCATTAATTCTATGCATATGCATTTAATAAGTCATGTACAATGGTCAAATAATAATTTAATGATTGAGCATGTTAAAGAAGGTTTTCAGAAAAACAAGGCTTTTCAAATTGTTGCGGTGCTATAGATGTGACTCATATTCAATTCAAGATTCCATATAATGAGTGTTCATCAGATTGGTATGACAAAGATCACAACTACAGTATATCATTTCAAGCCATTGTTGATAGTAATATGCATTTTATGAATATTTTCACTAGGTGGCCTGGTCTTGTTAATGATACTAAACTGTTGCAAATTTTTTCTTTTTATAGATTATGTGAAGGTGGGGAGAGGCTTAATGGTCATTCTATTTCCATTGGCTCAACAACTATGAGAGAGTACATTATTTGTGATGACAGTTATCCATTATTACCATGATTAATTACTCCATTTTGTGGAGTTTAAACAAATAGTCAAAGTGAGTTTAATTTTAAGTTATCTTCAACAAGAATTGTTGTTTAATGTGCATTCAGAAGGCTAAAAAACATATGAAAAAATTTTCATTCTAAAATTTGTCAGCCTAATTTTCAAATGCTACCGAAGACCATTATTACACATTGTATATTGCATAATATGTTAACATATGAAGAGGATGACAATGAGGCAATTGATGTCACAACAATGAACATAATATGTCAATCAATGAAGAAACATTAGGTGATTTGACTGTAATAGTAACTAGAGTGGATTTAATGGAATTTGTTAATGGAGGAAATGGAGTGGCCCAAGCATAGTGAAAAATATAATCTTTCGGCCTTTAGTATTCTTCCACATTTTGCAAATATCAATACGGACATTAAAAGTACATCTTAAAAAATATTTTGTGTTTTTTATTTGAAAGATATTAGTTAGGTGATTTTAGTTCATACAAATTGAGTTCAAATTTTATTTTGAATTGAGTTTTTTTGGTAGTTTATATGAAATGGAGCCCAAGTTTTGGATTTTTATGCATGATTTGGATTTAAAAAATGCATAATATTGAATTGATGAAATGTATAATATTGAATTGATGGAAAGCCTCATTCGCACCTGCTATGGTGGGGGAGTTTGAACAATGGTGTCAACTGTTGTATGTTACTATATTTTCTAGAATCTAAGGTTAAATTCATTGATGTAACATTTACATATTCTCTCAAATTCCTTTGTCATAGTTAGCATAGACATTTCCCTTATATATTTTTTGGTTTATTGATTAATATTTTGATTTGTAACTGTAATTCATATTTGATTCTTAACTATAATATTATCTACATCTATGGAAATATGAAATTTATTGAGTGAAAGAGACTTTATGGTAATGTTGATATAGACTACATGTGAGTGTTTTTTTAAAACTATTTTAAAATATCGATGTGGCCCATTTTAAATGGATAGGAATGGTTTTGAGTCCTGAAGATTTGGTACGATAGGTTATGCATTGCTTTATTACAATTACATGTTACCAAAATGAGAAGATTTTTGTTTGATAAGCTTTGTTGCAGACGTTGTCATGCTAGTGTTGTATATTGGTGGTCCTTAATCAATCCTTGTTGAGATTTATAAAGTAAGTTATATCCTATATTTATGACATATGAGTCCTTTTTGGAAGATGAAATCCATGGGCTTGTAGGGGTGTTTTTATTTTCATCTTCTAGCTCATTTTCGGAGTACTAAAGTCAATGTGAGTGTTTGAGAGGATTTGTTTCCAAACTTCTACTTTATTTTGAATGCCAGAAGGAAATCATGTCTATCCAGAATAATGGAAGGTGATAGTAAGGCTCTCGTGACATGGGCTAAATTGGTGGATAGAAAGATAAATACAAAGAGAACACTAGTTTTCTTCAGAGGTTAATGTGACACTCATTTCAAGTATTCTATTATGAAATATTTTTTTATCATTTTGCATTGCCTATGTTTTGAGATTTCTATTGCAAAAACATTGATTTTGATATATCTTGTGGTTTTAAAGTGGAGTGTAATGGAATTCAGCCGACCAGTGTTAATAAAGTTGGTCTTAAAATATTTCCTAATCCATTTATCTTGAGTAGAGGCTTGTTATATTGAACAAAAGTTGGGTTTATTATCCTCTTCGAGATAATTTTATAATCGGTTGTAGACAAATGGTTTTGCACATATTCTAAATTAAGAATATTAGCTCCCAATATATTGATGTCATAATTCAAAACTATTGTTAATGCAATTTACAATTCTTATAATCTTGGAATTGTGGTAGAGATTCAATGATAAATTTGCATCTTGGACTTAATCGTTCTCATGAGTGGGTGTCATAATTATGGATTGAAATTGAGTATTCAAAATTTCCTCTAGATAGGAGGGTGTCACAATTATAGACTGAATTTAAGTATTGGGAATTTCTTCCTCATAAGAGGGTGTCATAATTGCATATCCAAATTTGGTAATGGTAGATGTCTCCTTGTTGATAACCGCCATAGTTGTTGATTCAAATTGATCCATAGGTGAAATAATTATTACATCTTGGTTCACGTGACCATTCTCACTAGTTTTTTAATCAATAGTTATTTTTTTAGCATTCTATACTTTTGTCTTGGGAATTTGGAAGCAACATAATATAAATCATGAGAATCCAAACATAATAAATCTATTTACAGATTGCATTATCATTTGATGTGATCACCAAAATCACAGGACAACAAATACTCATTCCTCAATAATAGTCAGTAATGATAACAAAAGCAAATTCAAAATTTCACAAAAGAATAAAGGATTTTCTCAATGCATTTACAAATCTAGTTCACAAACATCAAAATAAAAATAAGACCATGTATTCTATGCAATGGATTTATCATACAATCATAAGATAACCTTAATAAAAATATTTTTATTTATAAAAAAATGATTCTTTATTTTTAAGTAGCAAGCTTCATGGGATCACATGAACAATGCAGTAGTTCTTGTAGTATAAAAAATAAAACTCATGGGACCATAAATAAAAATCAACCCCTATAATTCCTCAATAGTACCAGCTTAAAATGGTTAGCTGCCCCCGAACATGGGACTGGGCTCTTATTGCTTTGTCAGGTATGTACCTTATACTTCTAGGGCTTTTAGGTGGGTCCTTATGTGTACATCTCCCCTTCTTGTCATTTCACTTTTTAATTCTCTTGATTTCAATGTGTCTATAAATTCACAAGAATCATGTCATTCATCAAGGGAGCACACTGTACGTTTCTATAGAAAATATATTAAACATTCATGGGTATTTTAAAAAGATCAATCATTGGAAGGAAGAAGGATATACATTATATATCACTATAGGTTTCTATGACATTAAAATTGTTTCCAATCAAGCACTTTTTTGTTTTCAATGTTTTTTATTTTATAGGGGCTTGATACGTACATGGTACTCATAAACCTAGCTAACCCTTAGTACAATGCCCAAAATGCTTATTGCTTTGTTCAAGGCCTTGATATTATTTCCAATATAGGGTAGGGGAAGGGACACTTTTTTGACAAGTGATTGGAGTTGCAACACATAAAATTGAGTGACATTATTGGGGATCAAGATAGGATGAGTGTAATTATTCATTTTTTTTATGTGTCATTTATTAGAACTATAATGTTCTCTTCTGATCATTGGGGGAGTGCATAATTGTTTTGGGTGACTTTTCTAATCACTGCGCATTTTCACTATCACATTTTGTTAACAAATATCATTAAATATTGTAATATTCAAGATATACCTCTAAAATTTACATGGTGTAGTCACTAAAATTAACATTTAGTGCTAAAACAATGAAATTGTGAGCATATTTTTGTATACACCTAGCTCATGCTCAACTCCACGGTCTTGAACTACATTCCTCTATTTCTAGGGGGATGATGCTTATATTTTAAGAAATTATGATATTGAATATTCCTATTCTTCTTTTAAGTAACATATAGAATGTTGTGAAAAATGTAAATGCAGGCTTTTGACACAAAAAAAAAAAGCATGCATTTACGTTTTTCACCACATTTTATTTGTTTTTTTAACCTTCAAAAAAATGATTTTTAATTATATAAATAGTTTCATCATTTTTTATGTCAAGAACATGCATTTAAATTTTTCACCACACTTTATTTTTTTTTAACCTCCAAAAAATACATTTTTAATTATGTATGTATGTATAAAGCGGGTAAGGGGTTTGTTAAAGGTCATAAAATTGTTGGATAGACTCTAGAATCACGTTAGCTACTATAAGACAAACACCCACAATACTTGAATAATGAATATATGAAAGCTTGAAAGTGAAATATGACAGATTCATCCAAGTAGCATAGATACCTCTTTTTATTTAGAGCATTGGCATAATTCTACTAGTAAAACAATAACTCTCATCCACAATATATCTCACCCACTAGCCCTCGATGTTCTTATATAGATAAGAGAAGAGTCTAAAATTAGGGCTAGGGTTTTGAAGAGTAGTTATAGAAAGAATAAGATAAAACTGTTATTAGCATAAGTCAATTAAGTATTTACTTAACTGATAATTATATCTAATAATACGTTGTGGATAAGTATGCACCAATTAGTGCCTACCCATGAATTGAAAATAATAAAAGTGTTTTTTAAAATCATATAATAGTGAATGAGTAATTAAATACACTAATATCATGTCTTAATATGTACTTTAATGAAGTGAAGGATGGAATCACTGAAGTATCCCCCCTTCATGACACTTCCTTTCACTCCTAAAAGTTGCATGAATTTAACAAAATGGGTCTCAAGCAAAGGTTTCATGAAGATGTCTACAACATGATTATTTATTTGGCAAAACTTAAGATCAATGACCTTGTCCTACACACACAAACACATAATTTTTTAGATTTTGAAAAATAAAATATAATGTGGTGAAAAACGTAAATGCATGTGCTCTTGATGTAAAATAGTTGCATCATTTTTTGCATCACGAGCATGAATTTACGTTTTTCACCACATTTTATTTTCTTTTTTAACCTCCAAAAAATAGAAATTTTATTTTATATATATATAGAGGGTTGTTAAAGGTCCTATTCAATTGTTGGATATGCTGCATAAACATGTTAACTACCATAAGACAAACACCAACTATACATGCATAATGAATCTATGAAATCTTGAAAGAAAAATAACAATATTCATTCAAGTAGCATAACTACCTCTTTTGATTAAGAACATTGGTCTAATTTTTGCATTATAATAGTAACTCTCATACACAATATGTCTCACACACTATCCCTTTTTTTTATATAGATAATAAAGGATACTAGGGTTAGAGTTAATATTTTGAAGAGTAGTTATAAAAATAATAAGATAAAACTATTATTAGTAGAAGTCAATTAAGTATTTACTTAATTGATAATATTATCTAACGATACATTGTGGCTAGATGGTCCATACAATATGGATAGCCAAAGAATGATAAAACTTGTGTAAAAAATGTCCCCAGTGAACTTGTTGAGATATAAACAAGTTGTAGAAGCGTTGTGACCAGTTTGAATCTAAAAAATTAAAGTTTGTGTTCATGAGGAAAGTTTTGCAGAATTAGAGAAGTGCATAGTGTGTCTACAAAGGATCGGTTTTGTCTGTGTACAGTTTTTGGGTTTGAGACAATATCACCACCTGAAACTGCATATGTAAGTGACAACTTATATGTTATGCAACTTAATCAAGTACATGTGTGAAACATATTTAATATAAAATCGAATATAGATAAGTAATGCATACATTGAAGCACAAATCAATTAATGTAAATGAATTGCACACATCATACATAGATCTTGATTAATATAATTTTATGAAATATTTTATTTTTAAATATTTTTTAATATATGTATGATAATCAAAGAAGCTATGTACAAGTTATGATGTTACTATAGGGTGATGAGCTCATAAAGGGGATGCCTCTGTGTATGTGTTGTAACCTTAAAATACATTGCCATATTCATCTTGCATATTAGTGATGTCATTTCAATTATATTCTACATAATCATTATCATCATCATAGGAGAGAACCAACTTATTAGATTGTGCTTGAGATTGTTGTATGTCATTATGGTCATATTTTTTAATCTATATATGAGTAATTAATTGCCTGATATTGTGGTATTGACCTTTCTATTTTCTCGTGCAATATGCCTTGTATCAATTGCCTTTATTGTTATTTCATTACTTGTATTTTTGTATACTAGTTGAAGATATGATTTATTTTTTGCTTCTCCTCCTCTTAAAAATTTCCATATTTTGAAATGAAAATGACCTTGCCTTCATGATTGAATGAAATGTAAGCTCTATTTTTATCAATCATTACTCTTATTAATTTTAACCATGATTCTTCAAGTACAACATTATATGCAATTGGATTAGAAATAATGTAAAAAGTAAGATAACACTCTTTTTAAGCAGACAAAACTCTTAATTTAATAAATCTCACACATGTTGTAGATGCATCAGTTTGATTTAAGTGTTGAAGCTTATATCCAAAAGATTTAATAAATGACATAGAACAAATATTTGTTTCCTAATAGTCTATAACCTTGACATCGGCAAATTATTTTCCATCTATGTGAGCAATGATAATGAAAGGTTTTTTAAATGAGGAAAGACTTGTAATTTTCTCGTTAGGAACCATACTTATAACATTAGTTTTTATATATATCTCTTTATTTCTAATATATTTTTTTGAAATTATTTCTTAAAGATACTTTCTTGCTTAGTTGAACTTGTTTTTGTAACTTTTATTCTTGTTCTTTTTGTAACATTACCTTTGTGATATATTCATTTTCTAATTCCTCTTTTTCTTCATATGCTTCTTGTAATTTTTCTTGCTCTAATTGTACATTTTGAATTTTTTATTGCGTTAAATTATTATTTGATAACCATACTTTCTCTTTTTGTTCTTCTTGCATTTGTACTTTAAGAGATGCAATCATAGTGTGAGTGAGTTTTTTGATTGATGTATCTATTATAGGATTACCATTATTAATGATAATTTTTATTTTGTTTTTCAAAGTCAAACATATATCTGTATATGATATGCACAATAGTATTTTGATCTTCTTAAAGGATGTATAGGATGTAGTTTGATCAACTTGTTGTGAAGTATTTCTCTTAGAATTTCATTTGAACTTTTATTAGCCTTTTGTATACTTTTTGAAGATTATTTGTAGATGTATTTTATTTTAGCTTCCAATCTTGTTATGAAGTCTTGTTAGGAATAAATTTTGTAGATGAAGATACAAATACATAATTACCACTGACTTATTTAAATTTTTTTGGATATGTGAGCTGATTTTCTAATGATATGATCTTTGAATTGAAATACTGATTTTTATTTTATAATTAGTCTGTGAAGAAAAATTTTAGTGGTGAATTTTCATTAATTCATGAATATTACAATTTTAGAAATATGTATTTGGTATTTTTTTGGGGTATTAATTATTGTGGAATCACCTAAATTTTTGTGATGTAAGTTATTTTTTAGGGTTGACTCACCTACTATTTAAAATAAATTGCATTCATATAAATGTTTTTTGCTAGTATCTTGAAAGGCAATATAGGTACATTAACCTCACATGTTATTCTAACACCTACGTCTAGTGTCAATCATCTACATCTCCTATTGACCGTCTATAACTATCAAGTTGACATTATACATGTAGATGACTACGTGCATATGCTAGAGACTATCTGCATATGTCAATGACTGCCAACATATGTTAGTGACAATATGCATATGTAGATAGATGTCAACATATGTAGATGATCATCAACATATGTCTATGATCATGGACATATGCAGATAGTCATATGTATATGCAGATGATCATTTGTATTTTGGTATCAATCATATACAACATAAGAGGACGTAAAAATAAAATCTAAAACTAAATATTATTGCATATTTGGATTCCTCTCAAAAAGTTATGTAATTTCAAAAAAAAAATCTCATTCCAAGTCCATATGCAAAAGTTATAACCTTGATAAGCTGGTGAGCTGGTAGTGCACTAGCAGACGACTATCAACATATGCAAATGATCATCTGTGAGTACACTATCAACTCACTAGCTTCTTGAGGCCACAAATTTTGTATATGGACTTAGATTTTGATGATTTTTTTTTGAAATTACATAACTTTTCAAGAGGAATCCAAATATGCAATAACATTTATGTTTAGTAAATATTTTAGTCAAAAAAATTGGTTCACCTTGTTCTATCACTTGATTCATCTACACAATTAATCACCTTCCAAAATTATTTGCCACCATTTCAAAATTGACCCACCTAAAAAATACAATATTTTTTATATAGGCCACTAAAAAAACCTATTTTCTATTATTCTTTTCATAGTGACTATTTGATCTTGAAGGGATTCATAAGCACAAACTCTAGGTAATTTTGATTAGATATGCATAAAAACACCATCAAAAGGAGATGTGGGAGGTGGATGGGGGTGAGGAATAATAAATTGGTTACCTTCATTTGTCACTATAGGGTGGGATACCTTACCTCTTGAAATAATAATAGCATGGACCTGGTTAGAGGGAAAGTAGTTATCATGATATTGAGGAGGGTTAATAGAAATTAACATAGACATAGAAGATGGGTTATGATTAAATGTAACTTTGAAGTTATTGTATATTAATGTTTTCTAATTTATTGTAAAATTATGAAATATATTTAATATTTCTAGTTGTCACCATGCAATTATTGCTTGAAAAAGGTATAGACCATAAGTAACCCATATAGACATTGTCTGATGTGCACAATAAATAATTGACTACTAAAATATATCTGTTAGTATTTTTTAAATATGAAAGAGATTTTTGATTAAAAATAATAAATAGATGAAAATTAGAAATTAATTAGAAAATATGTACACCATTCATCCTCTAGACTAAATTTACTAAAAATAGTAAATTACAAATTTCAAAAACTCCATAAAATATTTTAAAAAAATAGGTTTATAATTTTATCAATATGATTAAAAAAAGATCTAATAATTTTGAAAATAGAGCCATTATAGATCATATATGAGCCAAACAATGAAAGATAATCCATAAGCCTAGGAAAGGAAAATCCCAATATAAAAATGAGGGTGAAACCATAGGGCAAAGAATAAAACTTCTAATTTGCATAAAGGGAAAAGGGAAATCAAAGATCAGATTTGAAACCATAAGATTTTTTTTTGAAATCTTAGAAAGAAGATTATAACCCTAAAGTAAACTAGGGTTTGACAATGCTCAAATAAAAACATGGGTTCACCAATATGTTTTATCAAAAATTGTAGAAAGAAAGATATTAAATCTTAGTTATGACAAAATGTTGTGTAAAATTAGAGTGTATGAGATATGGGAAAAATTAAAAAAAATTATTTGCAACTTACTATATTTATAAATACACTAAAATGGAAAGTACCAAAGAAGAATCTCTTATCTAGAAAATTGGATATGCAGGACTATAAGTGTGACTGTGAAACTAATTAAATGACTATGTAAGGTCATTGTGAATTAGGAAAACGGCTTCACATCCCCTTGGGACAAGGCCACATTATTAAATCAAGGCCAACCTATGTTGGTGTCTATAGAGTGCATTGACATCTGTTAGGGTTTTTATCCTTTGTGTGGAATCTAATATGTGTGCCTTCACTTGCAGGTCTTGTGTGCATGATCAAGGTTTATTAAAATATTATGGAAGCCATTATGTACCTTCTTTACTTGGAACCCTAGCTCAATAAGTCATGAAGAAAAATAGATTAAATAAGAAAAAGGGGTTGGTGGTTGAAGTTGTGTTTGACCTCAACATCTCATGTGTTAAGCATTGCTACATACCAATACTTTAAAAAGGATCAAAATTCATTTAGTTTTTCCATGCTAGGATGGTATGCAATAAGGCATGAGGAAAAATAGAACAAATGAAAAAAAGCGTTAGTGATTGAAGTTGTGTTTGACCTCAACATCCCATGTGTTGAGCATTACTTACATATCAATACTCAAAAAAGGGATCAAATGCTATGATGGTGTGCATGAATTAATGGTGCAATGTTATAGGTGGGTGTAATCTTGGTATGATTAACCACTTCAATAATGACTTGTGATTGGAGGTGTTTTCATACTTAGCTCAAGACTAGTGCTATGCGAATTTAGAATTAGAAAGAATAGATACTTTTCTCTCAATGTGCAGTTAGAAACCCTAGTGCCTTTCAATCATATGAGCCTCTAGCGATGGATAGAAAATGTATATTTATAGTGATAATTTTAGAATTATTTCATATGAGACTTGTGAAATGTGTTAGATGAATTTGAATTTGAGTAACTAGTCATTATTTGGTGGGATGACATGGATGATGGATTTAGACACTATCGATGAATGAGATTATCCTAAAAGAGTTCCCTTGTCTAAAGAGCAAAGAAAATTAACTTGGAAGTGTGGACCAGTCTAGGCATGAGCTTAGGTTGTTTGGAGTGAAGAATAGGAATATTTAGTAATAATTGGTTGCTTGGAGGAATAGGTCATCTACATAGAAGTGAAAGAATGATGGTTAAGGATCATAGAATTGAGCATGAGCTAAGTGTGTATAATGAGCGGTCACAAGTGCATTATTTTAATAATAAATGTTAATTTATGTATCTATAATATCCATATGTATTTGCATATGACATATTTCATCATTCAATTATATTATATAAGAGGCATCTTTCATGGAAGAAGCCTGTTCTATTTTTCATCTAATTTTTTTTGAGATGTCTAATTAGGTTTTCAATAGTCAAAATAGACATAATTTTCATCTAATTAGTTTTAAACTCATCTAAATTTACACATGGTGCATTCTATACATTTTTATAAGAGTCATTGGTGTTTTCATTAATATGACACTTTTTCAATCATGTATTGGGTAATTGAAATAGTTTGGTAGAAGATACAAATTGCATTGATAAATATGACATGTCATTGAACTTTGTATGTGTCTTTTATTGAGATTATTGGATTCCACCACATGAAATAAATTATCATTTCTCCTCACCATCACTGCCTAACTCACCTTGACATATTTTATTGCTTTCATGCTTTGTATGGCCTTGCCCTTCCCCACCACGTTACAATTGCTCAAGCTTGTTGTGAAATAAAATGTTTTTAGCCCACACAACTCACTATCATATGCAACAATTTACATAGCCTCAATTTCCACCATCACCTTCATTATAAATATCATATTATTGTTTTTAAATGCTTCATGCATAAAAGGTGACATGGGGTTAGCGGCCATGGGTTTCAAATGAAATATGGCTACTGATTTACACTCTTTCACTTTAAAAAATCTTGTATAATCTAAACAAAAAATTAAATCCCTTTTCCATCATAACTTGTACCTTTAGGCAACTACTAGTTTAACTTATGTCATAAGAAGCAAACAAACAATTATCCATTATCCAATTATAACCTTAGTTAATTCCAAATTAAATAATTTGTATCAGTTTCACAAAGAAATAAAACAATATTCATGCATTCATATCTATTGGCTAACATTTACTCAACCCATGGCAATGTGAAATGACATTTATTATCCTCATTGGTCATTTGCGTACAAGTTAAGTGGCATGAAAACCCAAATCATTTTGAGATTGTGTCTAAGTGTAATGGGTTTGTATGTTAAACAAAAAGGGGTGTGGCCATGTTTATAAGCTAGGTTAACAATTATGTAGAGGAATTTCAAAATTTTTGAGGGAAAGCCAATAAAGCTTCCAAGATAATTATTTAGTTGATTCTAAGGTAAATATTTAGTTGCTTCTAAGGTAAATGTTTTTCTTTTAGCCACATCAATGGTGGCACATGTGAGGTAGGTGAGTAATAAATTCATCCTTGGTCATATACACATACTAAATAACCTTAATAGAGAAATTAACTACCTAAGTTAACTTAACTAAATATTCATAATAAATATTTTCACACACACACACACACACACACACACACACACACACACACACACACACACACACACACACACACACACACACACACACACACACACACACACACACACACACACACACACACACACACACACACACACACACACACACACACACACACACACACACATCTTGTACTATTTTTATTTCAAGGGTGAGGGCCCCTATAGATTCTCTCATTTGCTTTGAAATTTTATCATGTAATGTAGTTTTTGCATTTTTTTAAATCATCGAATTTTATGACTCTATACCTATTACATTTTTCATGATAGTTGAAACTATTAACAAAACTAAGAAAACTAAGACAAAACATAAACACAAGCTCAAGTGAACCTATGTAGGGTGGTGGTAAACACTTTATTACGATAAAAACAAACCCCTATTCTAACCTAATTAAAATGGAGAAATGTGGACTAAAGGAAATTATTAATTGGTAATAAAAATCCATTTTTTATTATAGTTGGTGTAGACACTAGAAAATTGTATGATTTTAGTCATCGCAAAACACCCCTTGGCCCCTTCACCCCCTTGGGTTAGGATTAATTATTAAAACCCATTAAACACACTCATTTACCCCATTGGATAATTTATTTAATTAATTAAGTTACATAGTTTGTAAAATAGTACCTATTAAAGTTGTCTATGAAGTGTTTGTAATATTAATAATAATAATAATAATAATAATAATAATAATAATAATAATAATAATAATAATAATAATAATAATAATAATAATAATAATAATAATAATAATAATAATAATCCATCTTATGGGTCATGTATAGCAATGTAGACTACTCCCTTGAAGGAAAACTGCCAAAACAATTCAAAAATTGCTTAAAATAAGGTAGAGTGCTCTCTTGAAGGACAACTATCAAAGCGTACAACAAGTCAGAAGCTTAGACCATTCCCTTGAAGGATGGCTAAGTCAAACATTTTTTGAATAAAGTAATTTCATGGAAGCTTCTCACATTGATCAGCTTCCCTAACCTCTCAAAACATCAAAAGACCCATTGTCAAAATTAAAAAAAAAGTAAAATTTTTGGAAGTTGTAATTAGATTTCACAAAAGTAAAAAAGTAAACTTCTCGTATTGATCAATCTATACCAAATAAGACATAGACTTGTTTATACTGGATCCTCAAAAACCTATAGAAGGGACAAGCTAGCCCCATAAGAAGGTTCCATTTTCATACATATCCCTTTTTAACCTCCAAAAAATAAGGGATTTTGAGCTTAGTTCAAACTATGTGATCAAGAAACTTCTTAATAAACCAATGAATGATACTGCAAATCATGAGAAGGGCTTATGTTCATAAATAGATCCACCTTCCTATTTTTGGTCCTCACCAATGAAAGATCATCGCATCTCCTTCTTAATTTTTATACCTACTTGTTGATACATTCATTACGATGTTTGTCTTTCGATTGTTTAAAATTTTCTTCTCTTTTCCTCTCTTTTCTTACATATCATTTTTTCGTCCAAACTTAATCTATGTGTTAAGATATTTTAAAACATTTTAAAATCAACTCTTATCAAAATAAATGCAATCATAACATTTAAATATATTTAATAACATTATGTGTTTTATTAAGTGATTATCTTTAACCATTCACATAATTCATTTAGGTGTTTTTAATCATGAAAACATTCTATTTGTCATAAATCATCATCATATATATATCATATTAATTCATTAGCATCTCATCTATCCAAGCAATCTTTCTTTTCATCACATCAATCAAATTAATTCTATCACATTCATCAATCATAAAGATAATAACCACATTTAATCATTTTTCATAAATAAATGAACCAAGCCATTATGTTATCCAATCACATATATATATCTAAGTATGGGATCACATAGATTCATTGCTTTAGATCTCAAACATCTAATTAATCATACACCTACTAACATGAATAATGCTAAATCAATCACCATATGTCATAAACATCATAAATATCATGAAATAAATAATTACATGAACATAATTAACCATAACCATCAATGACATACATCAACCATAGAAACATCATAACTCAAATCAAAATTATATATATATATATATATATATATATATATATATATATATATATATATATATATATATATATATATATATATATATATATATATATATATATATATATATATCAAATGTCCATGTCTCTCAAAATGGTATATACATCTCATTGCATCAGCTCATAGGCCAAAATCAAAATCATATAAATACAAAAAGAGGCCACTAAAGGTCTATGGTGTAGGGTTAATACTAACCCCTAGATCATGTCCATCTCTTAGCCCTATTTGAGTACCTATAGATGTTTCCCAATCACTAGGTGTAGTGCTGCTAGGTCTCCCTCCCGCAACCTACTCTGCTATATACTTGGCATACTAGGGCACATCTAGAAACTGGTTGAAGACATGTGACTCATAATAGCTTGGCTTCTCTATTGTGGCCACATATCTAAACACTGGGATAGTCTAATTTGGTCCTATTAATGCTTGTCTTCCTACCTATCTTAAAGCATCCTAATCAGCTGATATTAGGGTCACCTATGCCTATAACCCATCCCTATCCTATGTGATGGTACCTAGCTGAACCTATGTTTCATCCCTCTCCTAGGTGTTAGCATCCATCTATTTTCATGAATAATCCCTCTCTTGTGTAGGAGTGGATACCTGTCCTCATGCATGGTCCCTCTCTTGAGTGATGATATCAACCTATCCTTGGAGACTATCTCTCTCTTGGGTCCTCACTACTAGCTAACCCTATGCAATGTCTCTCTCTAATATCATAGATGCTAGAGTTGGATATGCTATCACTAATGATGCTCTTTCCTAATTTCACTCTACAATAACCATCTATCTCTCTCAGGCATCCACCTCCATTTGGTCACCCTCCTCTTACATCTCCACATCTACAACCTACTATTGTCCACCTACACCTCTAGTTAGACCATATGCCCCATCTCCACCAAAAGATATGTCATACTATACCTGCCATGACATGATGTACTCCTGTGTCACTGCAACATCATTTACACTTGTGGGGCCTGGTATCTCCTCATAAAGTGGTTTATCCTCCACTGGTTATGGTGGAGGTAATGGTGCCTCTACATCCTCATGTCTATATCTTGAGAATGTTATTAGGAGACCCTGTATCAATCTATATTTCCTCTTAACATGATCAAATGGGATCAACTCTACCTCCTTTTATCACTCCCATAAACCCATATAAAGCTTTATAAGGAAAATGTCTGTGTGTCAAGCCCCCTCCATGGTGAGAATGATGTGTAGGGTCTCTAGATAAGCTCCATATCAACCAATGCATCTAATCATTGTCTGAACCAATCCAAATTTTGCATTTCCACCCTCGGTCATAGTAGTTCCATGTCTAATGTCCATCTCATAAAGCTAACTCTAAACTTAGCCTGATCCCATGTATATCAAGGTAGCCCAACTGATCAAAAGATGGTGATATGTTTGTATTCCTAATAGTGTAGTAAGAAACATATGCTCATACCATAACATCTATGTACTTAGTATCCCAATAGCTCATGATAGACCTGAACTAATAATGTTGGGGCCCATGCAAATATTATCTAATCCTTAATCATGTCAACTAGCACAACTAACAATGCCCAAAGAAATATGCCCCCATTCAAGTCAAGAAGTGCATAACAAGTGAAAACTATCATCATCATCCTCATGATCCTCCTCCCCTCAATGTTTATGTGATATAGATCCTCAAAATAGAACCCCCCATCATGTAATCGAGCCTCTATGAAGTCCTTTCTAAATAGCTAGTCCATGTATGCATCATGTTCATTACTATGGATGGGCTCTACTACTCGACCTGTATGGGTATTATTAGGATTTGGTGAATGTCTTCTAGCAGGATGGTGATCTTCCTCATTGGCAACATGAAAGTGTTGGTATCTGAGTCCCATCTCTCGATGAGGGATATTAGCATTATAGTATCTCATGATATGTACTAATAGTATTACATGCAACGTAAGCTTACTATCATCATATGCTCCCAATCCTATCAAGTCATGTCTCTACATACATTGTTTAGGAGAGGTGACACTTGATCTCACATCATCAACATCACCCTCACGTACCAAAGTTAGATATATGCCTTAGTTTACCCCAAACTTTCCTAGATAGAGCAAGCATTCCACCTATCAACTACCCCTACCCACCTAAGCCTTAGCTTCTAAAGAAACCCATCCTCAACCTACATCTAATAGCTACTCTTAAGCCTAGGTATTATAACCCTAAAAATAATCCTACCCAATACTCCAAGCTAACATAAATACTCTTTCTACCTTATTTACACCTTCTCCCACCTTTGCCATTTTCCTCAAGATTGATGTCAATCGAGTCTCAACCAACACCAATTCTTTTTTGAACCGATGTTGGTTGACCCTCGATCAACATCAATTAGTGTTGAGGAATGATGATGTTCTTTACCTTGATCAACACTGGATCACCTATAGACTAATGTCGATCACTATGATCCATGATCGATGACCCCTAAACCTTATTTTTTTCCCAAGCTGCACTAAACACTTACAATACCCTAATTTTCTCCCCTCACCCATATTTATAACATAAATTCAACACAAACACATTTCACCCTCCCTACTTACACAAATTCCCTACCCAAACTACCCACACATTTCATAAAATGCCCTCCCAAATTTACAAAAACCAACACAAATTCAATTGCATAGCTAGAGTACCTACCTCATTATATGTGCATCATCATGATAATGCCCTTTGCATAGCCACCAATCACCCTCCACCCCTAGATCATCCTCTCAATCACTACATCTCTACCCGTCTTACTCCCCACCTACCAACTTGGCACCCTCTCCAATGGGTCTTCTCACCCCACACTCACACTCACACTCCACTCAAACTCCTAGTCAACTACACTCACCTACTCACAACTCATGAGAAATTTCCACCAAGCATTGTATATGACTAGATTAAATCAAAAATGATATCCAACACCAAAATAATGCTAAAAAAAGGAATGTTTATCCTTTTTGGTCAAAGGCCCCCTTTTAGGATTTAGTTGGTGATCTATGTTGATCACTAATTAGGGTTAGGTCGACCAACATCAGTCAACCCCATTAGGTTTTTACAACCCTATCCTCCTTACCCACCCCAAGAGACCCCTTTAAAACCAACATCCCCACCCCTTAGGGATTTAATTTAGTTCCTCTACCACTTGTTCACATCATTTTTACAACACACAACCCTTGTTTTAGTTCCATAACCAATTTTGCCCACCTTGCCATGCTCCACAACATTAAACACACTCACACCTTTTATACATAGACATTTTAGGCACTTAGAGTCTATCCACTTATGAATCCATCACCTACACCCATTTCATTTTCTCAATATAACCCTAATTTTATCCCCCTACAAACATGAAAACCTTCACATGAAGACTTGCATTTAAAATTACACCCATATCCATTTCACCTACTATAGTGGCTTGGTTAACTTATCAATTTTTCTCTTAAATGCAACATTATTTACCACTTAGTACCATCCTACCCACTTTTACAGTCATATACACACTTGTCAAAACTACACCCAACTTTGTTTTCACCTCATCACATTCTAGTTTGAGGGGGAAAACTTGCTCCCATACTTGGGGAATCCAACTTTCCATTGCACTTGTTTTTGTTTTGTATCTTGAGGATACATCCTACATAACAAAAAGAGGTAAAATATAGACACTAGAAAACCACATGGTTTTAGTCATCATAAAACACTCCTTGGTACCTTGGCACCCTTGGGCTAAGGTTAATTATTAAAAGCCCTTACAGACACCCATTTACCTCATTTGGATAATTTAGTCAATTAATTATGTTAATAGGCCTATTTACACCTCTTCACCTAAGCCCATGGCTAAATGATCAACACCTATCCTTAGGACTATTCTACACCTAAACATTTAATGCCCTAACATCTTAGAATTCTTCCTCATGAATACCAATGAAGCCTTAAATAACCTTGGACCATTTATATTGGTCTTGACAACCAATATTAAGTGTAAATAGCTAAAATTATCAATTTTTGACTATTTCTCCTTGAAAATTGTTGGTCACCCCTCGATCGATCTAGTTAAACAAGATTGACATTGGTTATTTAAGGTAATCCAAAGACCCTACCTCAGGAGGTTGAAATGTCTTTTTGAGCAAGAATATTAACTCTCAAGTGAATATAAACTTCTAGGTGATCCAACAAACTAGACCAAAGACATCAAAGTGCCCCAACAACTTTGCACAAAGAGCTCAAGCACCGTTACTTTGTCCACATTACTCTAGGATCCCAAGTCACTAGCACCCAACCTTAGGGCTTCTCTAGGCCAAAAAACTTTAGATCTAAATATATTGCACTTATATCAAGTTCAAATGTTAGTTTTAGTCATTTTTATTACTTGCACCCATTTCCCATCTCTCTCATATTCCTCCTTTGTGTTGGAGTTTTGCAACTCTAAACACTCCATCCTACATCAAGCATCCACAGACCATTCCCAGTCACTTGATTATCCAACTCTTGAGTTTGATACTTTTGGGAATTTATTCCAACCTCATGACCAACATCCAATCCAAAAATAGTCAATAAAACCTCCCTATGACCAACCTCACAACCATTCTACCCCAAACTAGAACTCATAGGACTAACATCAATCACCTCTGATCGACATTAGTCATCCCTTGATTAGCATTTATTTCCTTAACTAATATTGGTTTCATATTGATCAACATTACTCACTGTGTGATTTATTTTCACAAAAAAACAATCTATTTCCACCCATCTACCTTCATCCAAATTCTATTCTTTATTTTTCTTACATCATAGAGACTCAAACTATTTTTTGAATCAAATTTTAATAGTCTATCATTAGTTTTCAACAAGTTATTGCTATTTTGGTAAAAATGTTCATTTCTATTCAAAAGCATTTCTCTCATTAAGTTTTAGTACTTTCTATTACTTCATGCAAGCATCTATTTCTATTTTCCAGAATTTAATTTGTTTAAAGAGTGGATTGACAACCTCCAAGTCTAGTTCTTCTTGGATTTTGGGTTTTCTAGGCAATCCACCCATCTATCTTGCTGATTAACCAGTTTATAGCTTCCTTTCTTATTGCAGATCATCCTCTTGAGCCAAAGAATTATCTACATTGATTTTATCATGAGATCACAAAAAAATATAATTTCTTCTGAACCATACCCTTCCTTTTAAGTTTCTTCTTGTTTTCTAGAAAAATAAAATAAACACAAAGAAAAATAGTGAAATAGTTAGACATGAGATTAGCTTTGAAGCCATGAAAATTTTCCACAAGAAAAAAAGCAAAAAAATGAATTATTTGGCTCTTTTTGCTTGTGAAATTTCAATCCCTACACCCACTCTTCATTTTTTGTGTGTTTATGCAAAAAGTTAGGTTAAGAAATTTTATGATTTGGTTGTTCCTCATGTTCTGATGTGATCATGACTAGTGGCTTTATTGCACAGGTTTCTAATAGAGCTTAGAATCTAATTACACATCCCTCTTTAAATGGAAGGCTTATGCATTCTAGGCAAGTATTGAATTCCTCTATTATAAAACTACAACTAGGTTCAATGTGGCCTTCTTCCTTTGCTATGCTATTTGAAATGAATGATCCTCCAATATTTATTTCCACTTGATTTCATCAAGATGGGAGAATTATTCATCCTCGCAATCACTTTTTATTGTATCTAACATGGAAACAACTAGGTCTTATATTGCAATTAGTTATTTCATACCACTATGGAAAAATTTAATAAGATGAGTTCGAGCAAGGATATATAGAGGCTCAGATCTTGATGCATGACATGGAAATGTGTGATATTTAGCTTGGATTTCTAACACACAAAATTTGATGTGTTAGACATTATTTTGAGATTGAAGAGCTAAATGAAGATCAAGATGGGTACAGACAAATCCTAAAATGGGAAAATTAAGCACAAATAAGTCAAGTATGTTAAATGAGGGGAAAGACACTAGGGAAAGGGTTCTTGTACCAAATTTAGGTTTCTACACAAATATATACATTTTTTATTGATGATAGGTTGTAGGGGATATTTGATAGAAGTCTGAGAGGGGGTTGAAAATGTAATTGTATTATTATTTTTTAGTGTGTTAATATTAGGATAATTCGTGAGGGATGAGAAAATATTTTGGTTATGTATATTTTTTATATTGAAATAATATAATTTATAATGATTAATAAAATATAATAAATATATGTTTTGATTTGAAAAGTGGGAAGAAAGGGTTCACACCTCAAGATCAAAAATTATATTAGACTTGAAGTATGAGAAAGTGTGATATGAAAGGCTAAATGCAAAAATAAAAAATTTCTCAAACTAAACAAAAAAATAAAATATCGATCATCAAGTGCCACACAAACACACTATAATAAATCTAATCTCAATAGAGATAATAAACTTAAAATCCACCACTAAGCCAACATAAGGAGATAGAGGATCAATATGATTTTTTACTCACCCATTACCATCAACTAGATCCTTCATATCAGGTACATGAAAATTAACTCTTTTCTCTTATTTTTCTTCATCCTTGCTAGTGTGCTTCCATGGTACAAAAAAATCCAAAACCAAAAGAAGGAATTTTTTATGCAGAGAATCCACCCTTGACCACTTTTATTTTATAGCCCAATTTAAGGAGAGGGACACCCTCCATGAACACCCACATGTGGAAAATGAATATAGGGAGGATCATAAAAAACCAACCAAGTATGTGGGTTTCACCAATCCCTTCTATGATAGCCATCACCTCACCTTCGATTATAGGATCAATGTTATGGATAACTAGAATATGGGAGAAATCTACTAATTGAACAAGGAGAATTTCCCTAGTGGTCGATAAGGGTGTGTACCACTTTCTTAGCATGTGTACTTGAATATGAATCATATCATTAGATAAAACAACTATTTTATAAGCAAAAATAAAATATATTTCCAAAAGTATCATGATTGAAGACTACATAATATTTTACTTTCTAAAGATATAGAAAAATAATTTTGATGTGAAAAATATGCTAAATTTTCTTGAATGTTTCATGTACTAAGGTTGAATACCCAATAAGTCTATGTTATAACTAAAAGGCTCAAACCAAAAGGGTTTGAAGAAGAAATGAATCCTTTTCCATGCTTGTTAAGCATGAGCATAAAGCATAAATAAATGCTTGAAATTCTAGTTCCTTGTGAGCATGCTATTAAGGGTTGGACATGCCTATGTGAGAACTTATATCACCAAAAATATTCCTTTGTAAAAAGTGCACTGAGAAAATTGGACATTTTTGAGCTCCATAGCGGTGAATGAAACAATGAGAAATATCTAGGTCCAAGTCGAAGGAGTAGGCTTGAGAATCTAACATTTGTTGAGTATCTCATAAGGTACAAGTTTGGGGTTGAAAGCCATAAATAATCAAGGTGACATGTGTACTATAGAAGAGGTGTGTCAACATTCCACCTCCATTTATCTCACAACTGTAGCAATGCTTTAATGCTAATTTTATGCATCATCATGAGCAACCATTTATATTTCACTAAAAAAGTTAGAGTTTTCATTTTAAGATGATATTTAGTCTTGAGCTTTAGCCATGCCTACTAAGATCCGGTGCATTAGTTGAACAAATTAATATGAATTCTTGAATAATATAAGGTCCTTAACATATGGAACCTTAGTGAAAGGAACACCATGGTAATTAATTACATGAGACCACCTAAAAAATTGGGTGCTAATGGTGACAAAATCATAAAATTTATATTCTTTCTAAAAAAAGATAGGGTTTGATGGATTCTTAATCTTTTTAGTTATTTTTTACAACAAAAGTGCATGTTACAATCCCTCAAGTTGTACTTATTTTTTAAAAAATTCACTCAATCAAAGATAATAAATAACTTTAGCCAATCATATAACCTACAACTTATAATAATAATAGTTCCAAATTCAAATACCAAAATGTAATCTAAATTATTACAATTTTTAAGGAAATTAAATACATTAGGACTTTTAGCTACAATTGATCCACTAATACAACAACTGCTGCTCAAGTATTTTTAAATAAAATATAATTAAAAATCCTTTAGAAATTCAACCTTAATATAATAAATAGATATTAATCCCTTCAAATCTTGAGTCGAACTAACTTGTGTATTTTTAAATCTCAAGTGTAGTCTCTAGATAAGTAGTATTGATATGAGGGAGAGCATCATCTGAGAACTTTTCCACACCAACCATGGACCAATGATCCTCCACACAATCCCATATTATGGAGTTCCCCTCCCTTCATAGATAGGTAGATAAAATGGTGAGGGAATATAGAAAATAAGAAAGTACCCATGTTTGTAAGATTTTTAAAACTAAACATGTAGTATATCATATAAAACCTGTTCTATTGCAAGCTATCGCACTGATATGTAAATCATTTATATGAAAAGATAATGTCTCACTATACATTATTTAAATATAACAATAATACTAATTACATCCTCCTATCAATAATATCACATCACCTATTATACATAAGAGTAAGTAAAGTATACTTTTATTTCAATCATGCATGAATGAATCATATATTATAATTTAACTCATGTAGAAAATAATGTCTACAGTTCATACCACCTGAGTATGTTTCACATTCATATTAAACTAAAGTTTTCTAACTACTACAATTAAGATCCAAACAACTAAATTCCATGATATCCCATATTATCATAGTCTAGTGTTCTAAAGCACAACTACCAGTTTTCTCACAATTAGTCATACTATGTAGTCATAGGTACATGAAAGCATACACTTTTAATCAATCAAGTACATCTAACAAATAAATTCATACAAATACATATTATTTTAACCCAACATTCATTTACACTCTTAAGGTTGTATGCACACATACATAATATCCTACTAACTGCTACAAAACATACTAATCAAGTATTAGCCAACACATACATTTAATCAGTCAACATAGGTGAAAGTCTAGACATACAAATATAGTATGTACCATCTGGGCATATAATTTTAATAGTTATTTGTGCATGATCACCCTATTTAAAACATGATCAAATAATCGTTCACTATAATTATTATATAAATAAGTACATGATTATACCAACCAGGTATACCCTAGATTATATTGAATAATAATAATCAAATGAAAACACAATATCTAACCACACATCATGATGCACTATTTTATTCTAGAAATGTCTAATCACTTCCATAAAAAATACTCACAAAAATATATTACACACAAGTTTTCATCTTTACATGATGTTACTAATTTTGACCCTATCGTCATGTTTACATAACACTACTGTGCTGCATATATACTATTTATCTCTACTAAAAATTTAAGCAAAACCATAGTATATATTTAGATCATATATATATCACAAAGGATATATTATTAATCAACAAAAGTATAATAACATTACCATAGAAATTTCTATCTTTATTATAGTTCACATATGTGTAAAGTGATATTCCAAAAACTATAAAACTCTATTCATACCTCTAAACTTCATGTGTGTGTGTGTGTGTGTGTGTGTGTGTGTGTGTGTGTGTGTGTGTGTGTGTGTGTGTGTGTGTATATATATATATATCCAATTATGATCATCATATGATAATAGTTTACAAAGATAAATAGTTATATCTCATTATATTGTTTGAAAAAAGCTCGCCAATTAATCTAGCACAGATTAGAGGATCAAAATAAGCATGTTGAAAATTCATTGTTGACATCATCATCATCATAACACTACAATCTGAGTCTGTATAAGCAACTAATATGAAATCTCTGCCTATGGAATACCATAATTTATAATCCAATGTCCATCTGATGTATCTGAATATTATTTTCACCAACTAAACATGAATCTTCTTTGAGGTTGCCTGATATCTTGCAACCATGCCTATTACATGCATAATGTCTAGCCTCAATGCTATCAAATATAAAAGAGTACTAATCATAGATCTATACAAAGATTGATCTATAATAGGTGAATCTACATCCTTACTCACCTTGTTCCTTGAACCCATCAGTGTACTAATTGGTACACAATCCTCAAAACCAAACTTTTTCAACATTTCTTTGGCATTTTACTTTAAAATAAGAAAATTCTTTTATTTGACTAAAAAATTTGTAACCCTAAGAAAAATGTCAATTCTCCAAGCATAGACATCTCAAATTATTTGTGCATATTGTCAAAAAAAAATTGTCATCTTTTCAATGTTACCTCCAAATATTATGTCATCAACATATACCACAACAATCAATTGATGCTCACCTTCTATTTTGATGTAGAGATTACTATTAGCAAATCCTCTCTTGAAACCTTGATCCTATAGATATTTATCAAGTCTTACATACCAAGCTCTAGGAGCTTGTTTCAATCCATACAATGCTTTCTTCAATTTGCATACATAGCTACTATCATTTGAGAAAATAAATCCCTCAAGCTGTTCAATGTGACCTCCTCTTCTAGATTGTCATTCAAAAAGCAAATTTGACATCCATCTAAAACACTTTGAAAATTTTAAACACTACATATGCAAGAAATATTCTAATTGCCTCTAGCCTTGCTACTAGTGAAAATTTTTATACAAAATATATTTCCTCAATATTAGCATATTTTTTACATACTAATCTTGCTTTATTCTTGATCACTTCTCCATTTTCATTCAACTTATTTCTGTAAATCTATTTTGTTCCTATCACATTGTGATCTTTTGGTCTAGGCACTAATTCCCAAGTATCATTCTTTTCTATCTAATTTAATTATTTATCCATTGCCTTAACCCAACGCTTATCATGTCTAGCTTCTGAAAAAAATTTAGGCTAAATTTTGGATAACAAAGAGAAATTAACTTGCTCAAATACACTTACCATCATTTTTTTGGTGCAAATTCTTTCATTTATATCCTCAATGATGTCACTTTTATTATGATTTCTCTAGACTTATTTGGATGGAGTTTTGGTTTCCATTTTCTCCTTCTCATCTTTATCTGATTCTTTAAAATCTTCCTCTTTAATGATTTCAAGAATGTCTATTGGATCACTGATTCTTTGTATTCCATTTTCTTCTATCCTAACACTTACACTTTCAACTATTTTATTATTTATTTTGTTATAATATTTATAAGCTTTATTTTTACAATAATAACCAAGAAATATACCTTTATCTTCTCTAGATTCAAACTTACCAAGTTTTTCATTGGCTCTCTTTATAAAGCATCTACTACCAAAAACTATAAAATAATCAACTATAGCTAGTTTATCTTTCCATACCTCATAAGGAGTTTTGTCACTTTTGACTCTCAATAATGATCTATTATAGATATACACTATTGTACCAATAACCTCTGTTCAATATTTATCTAATATCTTGGATTCATTTAGCATTTTCATCACCATCTCTTGAACTATTTTGTTTCTCTATTCAATTATTCCATTTTATTATGGAGTTTTGGTTTCTAAATAATGTCTCTTTATTCCATGATTTTCACAATACTCAATAAATGGATCTAACATGAATTTTCCTCCTTGATTTGATCTTAGGCACTTAATCTTTAAACTAGTTTCATTCTCAACCAATGCTTTGAAAAGTCTGAAAGCTTCTGATTTTTGCTTTAAAAATATTACCTAAGTTATATGTAAAAAATCATCAATAAACAACATGAAATATTTCTTACTTTGAGTACTTTGAGTTCTCATAGTTCCACACAAATCAATGTGGATAAGCTCTAACATATGAGTGGTCAAGTACTTTTTTTATTTTAAACCGCCTTCTAGCCTGCTTCCCATGCTGACAAGGTTCACAAAGCATGTTGGATGGCTTTGTAATCTTTGGAAAATTTTTGACTACTTGCTTCTTGCTAATGTTGACAAGATTGTTAACATTTATGTGTTCCATTATCCTATGCCATAGTTAACTTTATTCAATCTAACTCAAACAAAATATTTGACCTTTGATGTCTGATAGCGTATATAAATTATTGCCTATTCTCTGAGCATCTACAACCAACATATATGAGTCTTTTCTCCTAATTTCATAAGCTTATGCATAAAACTTTATTGTGTTCTCCTGATCACACATTTGACTTACACTCAAAATATTATTCTTACAATCTTCTACATACAAAACATTTTTAGTTTTAGTTTTACCATTATCCAAACTTAATGTATCTTTTATGACAATTCTGGCAATAGTATTATCTCCAAATTTCACTGTGCCACCTTTGATATTCTTCAAAGTTATGAACTTTTTGTTGTCTCTTTTCATGTGCCTCAGACATCCACTATCAATGAACCATGGCTTTTCTTCATTTATTGCATGCAAAGCTATCTATACCAACATAGACTTTTCAGGTTATTTCTTTTGCCATGAACATGTCTGGTGCTTCTTAATTGACTTGAACATGCTTCTACAATACTGGGCTATATGTCCAAAGTTATTGCACTTATAACATATTATGGGCTCTTCATTAAATCTTGATAGAAGAGAAAAAGAGTTGTGGCTTTTGCTTAACTCTGCATGAGTTTCTTTCTCCTTATCTCTAAAATTGTTAGCCCTTTTTTGACATTCTATTTTTTTATGACCATATCCATTATAATAAAAATAGTAACCATAAAAATAGGACCTATTTATGTATCTCTAACTTGATTTTCCTTTTTAGCTCTATTCTTTCCATCCTTTGTTTGAGATATTCTCTGTGTTTTTAACTTCTCTTTTTATTTCCTCTTTTGTAAGAGCTTCAGCATAACTCTTGCCTTTTTCTATGTTAACCTTGTCTGTGAAAGTAGTGGCCTCCCCTTTCTCTTTTTAAAATTTGATATCTATCTTATCTAAAATTGATATTTGAATTTTTGATATCTTATTCAATATATTAGTGTTATTCATAAATTTTGAATCATTAGTTTCTCAATTATTGATTGCTTTATTTGTTTTCACAAGATCTACTTTTAAAGAATCAATTTCAAAAACATACCTTTCACATTATTCACTTACTTTTTATAAATGTGCCATTAGATCTTTTTCATTCTTCTTAGCTTCTTTAAAGTGCGTTTGTAGATCTTCAATTATTTCTTTTGACTTCTTTTCAATTTTCTCGATCTGGAGCTTCACTCTTTGATTCTTCTTCTTAAGAGCTTTTAATTTTTCTAAGGCACAAATGAGTTCTCTTTCCAGATTCACTTTGGCTTCATCTTATTCTTCTTCTTGATCATCTATAATTTTACTTATAGAGGCATCTTCATGTATGACCATGAATAGAATTTCTTCTTCTTCTGAATCACTGAATCTATTATATTTGACTGAGCTAGGATCTTTAGAATACACACTCTTCTTCCCAAATCCCTTCTTGAATTTTTCTTTGAAATTATTGTATGTAGAATTTACTTTTTTATTATCACCATTATATTTATCTAGGCACTTAGCTATAAAATGCCCAATCTTTCCACAATTAAAATATTTAAAAGGTATTTTTCCTTGATATTTATTTGTGCCCTTTTTTAGATTGCAAATAAATAAAGCTTCATTGTCATCTTCATCATTGATAGAACTGTCACTTGATTCTTGAATCTTAGCCTTCTCTTTCTTTGATGTCTTAAACACAATTTCTTTCTTTGAGGGTTTTTCTTATTAGGTCCATATCTCATATGTTGTAAGAATATTATGTAGCTTATCCATCTTTAGCTTGGCTAAATTTTTCATCTCTTAAATTGCCAAAACTTTGCATCATATCTCAACAGTAGAGATCCCAAAAATTTTTGTACCACGATTGATTCTTCTAACTTTTCTCCATGACATTGAATCTAATTAACTATTTAATCAACTCACAAAAGGTAACTTGCCATATTTTCTTTCTCTTCCATCTTCAAGCTCTCAATCTATCTTCTGAAAGTCTGAAGCTTAGCTTGCTGAACCTTTTCATCACCTTTGAAAATATTTTCAAGCTCTACCCAAGTTTCATGATAAGATTTACATTGCATAACTTTAACAAATTCTGATTCACATAAACTACATAAAATAATATTTAAAGCTCTAACATTATGTTCATTTTCCTTATTTTCTACTAGAGTGGTTACAAGTGTCTGTGGCTCTTCATATTCCTCCACCAATGCTTACCAAATGTCAAATCTAAGGGCCATCAAATAAGTCCTCATCCTTATGCTCCAAAAAGCATAAGTTGTCCCATCAAACAAACATGCCTTATTTGTAGAAAAAATTTCATATGATCTAGCCATCGTGCTTTCCTTGATCTACTTTCAAGCTATAAAACTTTTTAAAAAATAACCTACTCTGATACCAATTATTAAGCATGAAATATACTAGGAGGGGGGTGAATCGATATATTATATATCTTTTACTTAATTTTATTTCTTTTCTTTAACCACTTAATCACACATTCAAGATATATAATAAAACTAAAACATCTTTAACCACTTAATCACACATTCAAGATATTCAATAAAACTAAAACAATAATAGGCACCACATGTGTGTGTGTGTGTGTGTGTGTGTGAGAGAGAGAGAGAGAGAGAGAGAGAGAGAGAGAGAGAGAGAGAGAGAGAGAGAGAGAGAGAGAGAGAGAGAGAGAGAGAAGATTTTTACATGAAAACCCAAAGTAGGAAAAATCATGAAGAACAATCTCAAGTATATGAAAGAGCACCAACTCAAATTACAAGGTTCACAAGGACCCACTTGCAGGAGCACCAACCCATTTACTAAGCATGACCACAACTATTTGTGAGCACCAACTACTCTTATGTATAAAGCACAACTATCTCTCAATGTTGCTTACTCAACAAATGATAGAACTCTACAATATCTCTTACTTTTCTCTCTCTTTGTATTATATAAAATAATTATAAAATCATGCACTCTCTTACATATTAAAAATGGCTTCTCAATCCTTTATTTATAGCTTTCCAAAATACCTTTGGTAGTCACCTTTTATGACCCTTTAATTCTCATAGAAAATGATGTCAAACTTACATGACCCTTTGTATCCTTGCATTTGAAAAGTCACATGGTGACCTTTTATAAGAAAATGTATCCTTTCCTTTTTTATCTTTATTTTGGTGACCTTTCAAATTCCTTAAGTTGACTCTTCATAGAAAAATGTGCCATACCCTCTTTTGTCTTCACTTGGTGACTCTTGGAATTCCTCAAGATGACTCTTCATGTGAAAATGCATCCTATTGCTTTTTTGTCTTTACCCCATGACTCTTTGACTTCTCCATGGGCCCTCTTTTGACTTTTATGCAACCAAAAATATATTTGTTAATATTAAATAAATATTAACACACATTAGCCAAGATATGGATATTAAAAACACCATTAAATGTTATAGGGCCTTTATCATCAATGCTAGACATTTGACATCAATGACAATATTTACAATAGTAGTACACACTTTGGGATAATTTATCTAAACATGATCATAAAAAAATCCTTTAATATATAAAAGACATTAAATCACATAAACTTTTTTTGATTGGGTAAACACTTTTGACCAAAGCTATAAACCAACATTGAGGCACAATCGGGGGCCCTATCCTCACAACAGGAAGAAAATGCTAAACCAATGAGACAAAATTATGATTAACAAAGCCAAAAAAACATCTCAAAATAGGGGAACACACCCTTAGATAAAAAGGTAAGAAGTAATAGAAAAATACCAAACTTCAACGAAAAAGCAGCGAGGAGAACAAAGGCAGTGAACAAGCTGAATCAATGAAACTTTTGCTAAAAACATAGAAAGGATAGATTAGATTGAACAAAAAAGAACAAAATCCAACTAAAATAATCCCAAATGAGGGCACCATAACATATAATCATGGGTTATGGCATGTCTTCTTTGCACCCTTGAGGACTTATCCACAAGCTGAAACCATTTATCTCCCATGTCTAAAAAGGAGATCCTCCAATGTCCATTGAGATCCATTGTTGATCAAGGTTTTTGATTTTTCACTCAGTATCTCTACCTCTAATATGCACCCTTTCTTATTTTTAGAGATTCCCACATCAACGCATTTTTTATAAGGCCTATGAGGGTAACATAAAGGATCAAATGCTAAAGAGGAATTGGTAGAGAAGGGACCAGATCATCCTTCAATGTAGCTTCTATTAGGATAAGAGGAGGCTTAGGTGGGGAAGATGGAAAATCAAAAATATGAGGAATAATTTAAGGGGGAAAAAGAGCTAGCTCATCCCTCAGACAACCCTTAGTAGCATCCTTCTTTGCAAGGAAAGAGAAAGGGGGTGAAATAATTTACCATGATTAATATAAACTCTTATATCAAAGTGACGTACCAATTAATATAGAGATAATTACTAAACAAACATATACTCTCATAAAAATATGTAAAATTCACCTCAATTGTAATGAAAACAATATAATAACAAAAATCTACTAAATTTTACATTTGAACTTATCTTTTAGTTAATCACGAAAAAAGGAAAAAGAAAAAGAAAAAAATTAAAACCCACAATAATTAAAAATTGTAGTTTCATTTCCTAAAATACAAACTAATTTGAATCAAATGGTTTTCCTCCAAAAAATATTACAAAATATTTTTTTTACCATATATTATATTCTTTCCTTAGATTTTTTGGAGGGGTCCCATTCTAAGGGCTACTACCTTTATAATTTGGGTAGAGTGGTCCCATGCATCATCATAAGTTAAAAAATTGCTTACACAATATTTGCACCTTAAAATAAGGATCAATGACTATTTATGAAGAAGCTTTTAAGGGGTGGGAAGTAATAGGGTGTTGAGTATTTGCATAAATGTTCCTTTTTTTTTGTTGCCAATTGTACATTTATATCTAATCAAATTTGTTCCTTTTTTTCAAATAATTTTTTAAAGTAAAATACTTCTAATTTTTTTGAACAACATGTATTGCAAATTTTTTTAAAAATCATAAGATTGCTAATAGGGAAAAATAATCCTATAATTTCTCAACAGTACCCCTTAAAATAATTAACTAGCCCCAGCATCAGACCCCTACCTTACTTAAATCCACATATAACTAAGACAAGGTGAGGGAAATATAGTGTGTTATAAATAACGAGGGAAGAATGTATTGTAAGCATGACTTTCTTATCCTTTTAACTAACATAAAGTGTAGTTTCTAATCTTATTAGTTTAATATTTGATACATGGTTCAATGAGCCACATGATATTAAATTAATTTCTTTAGGGGAGGGTCCAAATGATAACTTTCTTTCAAGGCCTTCACATAAAAATTTGACAGTTTCTATGATGAAATATTATAAACAGCCCTTATTAAAATTGAATTGGGAGGTATAGAAATTTAAAATTAGAGAGAAGCCAATGATTGTTTTGCATGATATTAAATTAAAATTGTTAATCTATGTGATTGTATGCCATAAACAACCTATAGTGTCCCTATGTAGGACTCCAAAAACTTAAAAACTTACCCATCCTGATGGAAAGATTTCTCATGTGACTATGGAGGAGAATGATGGAATCATTGCATTTAAATCACTACCCAAACCATGATTGAACTTTTACAAACTTGTTAATATGGGGGTGGTCTAGAGCCTCCCCAATTAAAATATATATATGAATGATGGAATCATTGCATTTAAATCACTACCCAAACCATGATTGAACTTTTACAGACTCGTTAATATGGGGGTGGTTTAGAGCCTCCCCTATCATAATATATATATATATATATATATATATATATATATATAAAATATATGTATATATATTTATATATATGTATATATATCTCTATATATGTATATATATTTATGTGTATATATATATAAACACATAAATATACATACACACACACACACACACACACATATATATATATATATACATACATATATATACATACATATATATATATATATATATATATACATATATACATACATATATATACGTACATACATATACATACATACATACATATATGTATGTATGTATGTATATATATGTATGTACACACACACACACATGTATGTATGTATGTATATGTATATGTATGTATGTATGTATATGTATGTATGTATACACACACACACACACATATACATACATACATACATACATATATATATATATATATATATATGTATGTGTATATATATATACACACATATATACATACATATATATACATACATACATATACATACATACATATATATACATACATATACATACATACATACATATATATGTATGTATGTATATATATTTATCTATGTATTTATATGTATGTATGTATGTGTATGTATGTATGTGTGTGTATACACACACACACACACACACACACACACACACACACACACACACACACACACACACACACACACACACACACACACACACACACACACACACACATACATATTCTCAACTAATGAACCCCTCTAGGGTTCGGTCCCAAAGGACTATCTATAGAAATGAGTTTTAGCTCCTTGAATATTGGAGTTTAAAGTGAGGTATAAAATTTAAGGGCATTCCATGGAATTGTTAACAAAGTATGGTGAGGAAAGATTCATTTATAAAATAAACATTATAATCTAAGTAATAAAAAGTTTGGAGAGAGAGATTCCATTATCGAAAAAAACATAGCCATGAAGTAAATATCTAGACTTCCAAATTCTTTTGCATTGAGAACATAAAAGAGATAGGAAATATGATGCCCTTGTCAAATATACCAAAATAGATCAAAAAACTCAAACTGATGGGTATTGATGGTAAGAAACAAACATGCATCCTTAAATATGACTTGAATAGAATGAACAAATTTGGATTCAAATCAAAGAGCTTTCACTATGGTAATGATGGACTCCAATGAATTTTAAAATTGAATCTTATAGAGACATGTCTGCAAATTGTTTTTTGGAAAACATATCAGAAGAGATGCCATATTTGGATAAGACCCAAGGATGTAGGGGTATCTCTTCTGCTAAATTAACCTATCGATCTTCATAAATTATTACTAAGACTTATGAAGATATAAAAAATGTAAATTATTAGTACATTATTATCAAACTACTTAACATTTAATTTTGATCATTTGTAACTAAAATAAGAGTGAAATCATACTAAGGTGGTGTCAACCCATCTACCAAAGTATAATTTATGTTGGTGTTGATTAGGGCTAGGCATAATCCCTACTTGACATATTAGTAATCTTATTGGGATAATTTAGCTATACACGAATGTGGAACAAGAATCCTTTAGTTTTAGGACATTTTAAACCACATGTAGAATTTTATGTCGTAGTGACATGCCAATTAATATAAGTTAATATCATGTTTCTTGCTAAACAAATATATTCCTTTAAAGTATAACTCAATTGTAATTGAAAAATAAAATAAAATAAAATCTTGACCAAATAAAAGGTTTAATTGGTGTAGAACATGGTAAAGTGCATTGTCACTCTACCTACCAAGTACAAATGTCATGAGATACCAAACATGGATGAGGTTAGGTTTGAGTCCTAAATAAATTTGGTAGAATGGATACCCCTCAATATTAGGCACTAAATTGAATAAGGTTGAATATCTGTACCCGTGATACCAATAAATACTTAAAAGACTCTGAAAAATCAAAATGGTTATCCTTAAATTAAAAGAAATAGTTTCCATTGAATTTTTATTTTTAAAAATATGGTTCTTCTAATTTTTAAAAAATGAATATAAATTTAAAATGAATAATAATTAAAGTACAAACTATAATTTAAAATAGTAATTTCATTTATTAAAGCACAAACTACTAGTTTTCCAATTAAATGGTTTTCCTTTGCAAAACATTATGAAACACCATAGATTACAGTATTTTGAGATATGTTTATCCCACATGTAGCTGATACAAGGTGAAAGAAAGATAATGTGGTATAATTAGTTAGGGAAGAAGTTGAGGAGAGCATACCTTTTTTGGCATTTTGCTTAAGATCAAGTAGTATATGTTCTTATTAATTTAATATCTAATACGTCTTATCTTTTCCTATACTACACTTATTATTTTTCTATCATTCGATCTAACTAAATTTAAATGTACAAAACCCCACAATTATATTGGATAAATATTATATACATTTGGGATGAGAGAATAAGGTAGGACACAATGATAAACCATAAAATGTGCCAATAATACCTAATTTTTACTAATAAATATCTAAGGATAATTTATATGTCTACATTTTGTTCCACTTTGATGTTTGTACACGTGCACATGTGCATATATCTCAAAGTAAAACATACGTGGTATAGATATGTGCCCTTTTAACTCTTGAAGCAAACTTTAATGAATCCAATAAATCTACAAGAACATTATTTATTTCTCTACACACACATGGGTGAGTGCCAATAATAACAATATACTAAAATCTAGAAAACTCAAAAATGACATATTTGATTTGACTAAAGATGTGCATAATTATGCCCATGTGAGATTGCATATTTGAATATGTGCTCAATCCCACATGTTTTTTTGAGTACAAATCTTAGTGACAAAAATCATGTTGAACTAAAATTCTAGATAGTATAAAAATCAATGTTAAATAAATATGATGTAAAATCAAATATGAGGTGGAGTTAGAAACCCTTTATAAATATGGGCCTCCACATCAAAATATAATCTAAAGCATTGGAAACTAAAAAATAGAGTTAGGCACATTTTTAGTCGCGATCCTCCAAATTCATCCTTCTAAATATGGCAATATATAAGACCCATTTACAATACACATGACCCATTAATAAGTTAAAACATTGAACTCAGGCACTTATACATTTTATATGCTTGATGGAAATTATGAAAAATGAATTACTTAGTGTTATTGTTGACTGCACGTCAATATTGATATTAACTTGTGTAATAAATGTTGATTCATGGATTAACTTATTCTATTGGTTGCATGTAATAGTGAATGGTTGGGATTTAGTCTTCTCTTGGCTTAAGTTAATGATTGGCTACACTTTTGAGGCAACTTTGCCTTCTTTCTTTTTTAATGATTTTCACATTTTTGAATTTTATTTTCTATTTGACACATGAAACCTGGGAGTATGACTACTCTTTTAGTTGAGACCCTATTGTACTTATATTATTATTTTGAGATTGTTTTGTGGAAAGATTTTAAGAATCCTAAAAAATTGTAACGAACAAAGGACCTTGTTTAAATTGCCTTCAAGACATTTCTAGGCCTCATAATCATAGTGAGTACATTTTTGGGAAGTGTTAGGTAGGGGATTTTTTTTTAATGAATGCATTCATTAGATTGATGGCCTAAAAAATCTCAATTTTCTTAGAATTTTTTCCAATCATCGAGAAAATGAACTTATTCTCTTTGCCCTTATTAGGAAGTTAGATATAAAAATAGGGAATAGCCAAGCTTATTTGATATTTTTCAATGCCCTCAACAATGTATAGTATCAAAAACAACACTCCCATAATCATAGTAATTCATCTATGAGGCAAACAATGCAATATAATGTGTCATTGATATATAATTTAGTAATACAATGAATGCTCTCTAAATGCTTGCTTGATTTCTTTAAAACTCTAGTAGATGATTAATAGATTCATGTGAACAATAAACTCTATATTATTTTTTAAATGATATCTATATACATAAATGCATTAAGATACATCTGTATTTATAGATGAATTGAATTCAAATTAAGATCATGTTGGAGTGTAAACTGACAATAAACAATTGAAAAAGTGAAAAAGCATGACCTCAAACAATGAGTAGACCCTAATTGACTATGAATATAGAAAATCCAAGAACCCTACTAAGTACATTTTTGGGCCCCAAAATCATATTTGATGTGTTTCTAATAATATCACCACATGATAATGAAATTAGGAGAGAGAAAAGGAGGAGAGAAAAGAATGGGGATACCACAACAAGACATCAAATGCACCAATAACACGTAATTTGGAAAAATAACTGACAAATATATAGATACTTTAGAATTAAGTAGTTTAATGACTAATAAATACCTAAGGGCCATTTTTAGGTGTCTACATTTAGGTTCATATTGATGTGTGTACGTGCATACATATCAAAGTAAAATAGACATGGTATGGATATAATATTATATGCCCATTAAATTCTTGAAGTAAAATCTAATGTAATTATGAATCCTACAAGAACATTATTTCCTTTTCTACACATGGTTGAGTACCAATACTATAATATGTTGAACTCCATAAAATTGAAAAATAATATACTTGGTTTGATTGAAGATGTATATAATGATCATGTGAGAATGTCTTTGAGTATATGCTCAATCCCACATGTGTTTCTTACTACAACTTTTAAAGACAAAAATCAAGTTGAACTAGAATTTTGAATACAATAGAAAATAATACTAAATAGATTTGATGCAATATTAATATGAAGTGGAGTTAGAAACCCTTTCTAAATATGGGTTTTCACTCTAAATAAAATCTAAATCACTAAAATTGGACTTAAGCACCTTGTTAGTCATGGGACTATAAATCCATCTTATTGAATATGGTACTACATATGACCCAATGATGAGGATTCATATGGATGTATAAGGTACATTATGTTAATAATTTATTCTATATTCCTTATAGTTCATCATTATAAAATAACCTTGTAAATAATGATTATCCTAGTTGTTAGGATGAGTATAGTTATCACATTCTTAGGGATGTCTCTCCCCTATTCATTAGGGATTATTTTCCTATTTCCTTTTCTCACATTGGAATTCACAATAAGAGAATAAGATAGAATTCCTACTTTTAGGATAGTTAGTTATCATTGTAAACACTATTTAAAGGTGTTATTTTTTAATATGAATTAGTTGGAATGCTTGCAATTTACTTTCAAATTCAAGCTTGTAGTTTTATTTGCAGGGATTCATGGTTCAACACTCAAGTAGACATCATAACTAATACAAAGGTTGGTTTAGAAAGGATCAATTGCTCTATCAAGTGAAAGATCTATATCATTGGTATCATAGTAGTTTCAATCTAAGGAATCTCATAATTCAAGAGTTGTAAGTCACTCCAAAGGCTGTTAAAATCTTTATAACCCTTACCTCCAATCCATTTCAAGTTTGGGTTCCTTTCCAATCTATGATGGAGTTAGGAATACAAGGCCCAATCAAAGAGATTATTTTAGAATCCTCATGGAAAAAATTTAATGTCACAAGTGCACTAAAGAAGTCCTTTCAGTTGGAGTAGAGGTATATTTTATGAGAAGTGGACATCCGAGGCCCATGAAATTACATCCCAAAATTTCCCAAGTTCATAGAAGTTTGATTTTTTAAGGTTTTTAAAGGAATGGGATGAGCATAAAAAATAATGCTATTATGTTTAGAGAATCCAATATTGTAGTCATAAGTTTTTTATTTCATCTATAATGAATGCCTAGAGCCCAAGAGATTGAGGATTGAAGTTTTTTGATTTTTTTGTGTGTGTGCATGTTTTAGGATACATGACACTTTATGTATGTATGTATGTATGTATGTTGACCTGACATACTTGTTAGCCCCATACCCTTGCTTTGGTAGGCCTACCATTCCACTAGGCTTGTTCCTCCTACCTTTCATGATTTACATAACCTAGATAATGTAGGTATACATGGAACTTTATGTTTAAAGAATCTAATATTATAGGCATACATTTTTTGTTTCATTTGTAATGAATGCTTAGAGCCCAAGAAATTGAGGCTTGAAATTTTTTGAATTTATTTTGTGTGCAAGTTGTAAGATACATGACACTTTATGTGTGTGTGTGTCTACACACACACATAGACCTGACATACTTGTTATCCCCATACCCTTGTTTTGGAAATCCTACCATTACACTAGGCCTATTCCTCTTATCATTCATGATTTACATACCTTGGATAATGTACAAAGTTATTGGTGCATGTTGTTGTGTCGATATCCCTCTAGAATTTTTTCACTCCATGTGAATGATTATCATTACTTGGATGACCTATAACAATATTCCTTCACATGAAGTGTAAACATTTTAGAGAGGTATCAAAACAACACACACACACATGCCTATTGACCCCACATACTTTTTATCCCTATATGCTTGTTATGGCAAACCTGTCACTCCATGTGGCATGTTCCTCCTACCATTCATGATTCATAGACCCTGTGTTTCAATGAATTTCAGCTTATATTCCAAGGGAGGAGGAAAGAAACTAGATATAGGTATGGTAGAAAAACTAGTTTGGTTGTGCATGCATTAAATCAGATGATTGTAGAGAGCTCTTATTTGGCTTGGGAGGAATTACCTACATATAGGAAAACACTAAAGCAAATGGTTGGTTAGGTATATAGCTGGGTGGATTGCCTAACATTGGCTAGATCCTAGAAGTAAGAGCTTCCTTGAGGTATATCAATTCACATATCTTAAAAAATTAAGTTTATAAAATAAAAGATAAAGTACTTGCGACAATAATCAAATGGTACTAAAATCAAATATAAGAAATGATTGTTAAAGAAATAGACTAAAATGGCTAATGTAGTAATAAATAGGTCAATACTAATGTTAAATAGTTAGGGGTCTGCTTCAAAAAATAGTTTGGGGGTCTATGAATAGGAATATTAAAAGAAAGATGGATTTGGTTAGGGGTAAGTGGATGAAAATAGCTTGTTGTTATTTCCTACTGCAATGACCATCGATGATTGGTATGACCATAAGTCATTGGAGTGATCCTTGATAGTTGAGATGATCGTCAATGGTTGGATAGACCATCAATGATCAAGATGATCATCAGTGATTAATATGTGATGGGTTTAGGTGATAAAAGAGTTAGATTGATAGGATCATAGAAGGTAATTCCTAGAGATTGGTTTGTGCTAGGCTAATTGTAAAATGGAAACAAAGTAATTGATAACTAAAAATAAAAACTTAGCTTACTAGATATTGATCAGATGAATGGTTGAGGTGGTTGGATTATTGGTGGAGTCTAGCATGATTCTAGTAGAGTAATGATACTTGGTTATTGGTTAAGAGGTAGTATCAAGTTATCTCTTCGTCATGATAGCTAAATCATTGGAATGCTAGAAAAAGTGACTTGTAAAGAAAATTTGGATGAAAAATCTCTTAAAATCATATATGGATCCTTTTCACCTCCTTCTCCTCTCTTATTATAGGTAAGGAAGGAGAGGTGAAATAATACATTAATAAGGGGTCCAACTTAATATCTAATTTTAACTTTGACATTCATTGGCTCATACATAAATTAGACATTCTAATTATAGAAAATCAAGTTAGAGTGAAGGGTTAGTTAAGCTAGTTTAGATGGTAGAACCTAATCATCAATGATCAGGGTGAATGTCAATGGTTAAGGTGACCATTAATGATAAAGGATCAAGGCCAAGTTAGGTTAAAAGGTGGGTTAAGTCATTAGGTCAAACTAACTTAGGTTAGGCTTGGTTAGGTTTGGCTATTGACCCCATATACTTGTTATCCTCGTATGCTTGTAGAAAGATGGGTGGATTGCCTAGCACTAGCTAGATCCCTAAAATAAGGGCTTCTTTAGGGGATATCAATCCACACATCTTAAACAATTAAGTTTAGAAAATAGAAGATAAAGTACTTGCATCAATAATCAAAAGGTACTAAAATTGAATACAAGAAATGCTTGATAAAGAAATAGACTAAAATGTCTAATAGAGCAATAAATAGGTCAATATTAATGCTATATAGGATAGGGTGTGCTTCATAAATTATGTTGGGGCTTTATGAATAGGCAAATAAAAATAAAGTTAGATTTAGTTAACGGTAAGTGGATGAAAATAACTTCTTATTATTTCCTACCATAGTGACCATCGACAGTTGGTATGACCATCAGCAGTTGGGGTGACCGTTGGTGGTTGAGATGACCATTAGTGGTTGGATAGATAGTTGACAGTCAGGATGACCATTGACAGTTACTTTTTTCTAAGTTTAGTTGATAAAAGAGTTAAATTGATAGGATCATAGAAGGTAATTCGAGGAGATTAGTTTATGTTGGGCTGATTATGAAATGGAAATAAAGTAATTGATAAACTAAAAACAAATACTTAACTTAATTAAGATTAATTAGATGAATGGTTGAGGTGGTTAGCCCATTGGTGGATTCTGGCATGATTTTGAAGAAGTAACTATACTTAGCTATCAGTCAAGAGATGGTGGTGAGTCAACTCTCTATCATGATGGCTGGATTGTTGAAAGAAGTGATCTACAAAGAAACTCTAGATGTAAAAGCTCTTGAAGTCATAGATGGATCATTTTCACTTCTTGCTCATCTCTTCTTATAGGCAAGTAAGGAGAGGTGCAATAAGATGTTACAAGGGGTCCAACTTGATATCTAATTTTAACTTTGGCATGCATGGGCTTGTACATGAATTAGAGATTCTAACTATAGAAAAGTAAGCTGGGTTGAAGGGTCAATTAAGCTAGTTTATATGATGGAACTTGACTGTTGATGATTAGGGTGACCATCAATGGTTAAGGTGATCATCAGTGATTAAAGATCAAGGCCAAGTTAGGTTAGAAGGTGGGTTAACTAATTAAGTCAAATTGACTTGGGTTAGGCTTGGTTAGGTTTGGATTGTAGTCAAGGGGCCAATGGATGGGCCCAAGGGGGTCTTGAGGTGTTTTAGGGGATTTGTAACATTCAAAATCATCATGTGTGGATTTTTGGTGTTTATATTTTGCCCCTTTTTATTATGCAAATTGTATCAATGAGTTGTAAAACAAAAATGGATTATGGATTAAAGGTTCAGTTACCTTGAGTATGGGAGGAGTTATTCCCCTCAAACTGAGAATTGATGAGGTAAAATAAAATTAGGTGCATGTTTGGTAAGTGGTGAAGGTGATGATGAAGGGTGATCATCAGAAGTTGGGCACTATAGTGCAAATAATCACATAAAGTGTGACAAAAGTGTGATATCCAAGATCATGCATTGAATAGGTTATCATAGTTGTTAAAAACTAGGGTCAGTACTAGAAGGACAAGTGACAAGTGATCCACATGACCGTATTTAGGTATGGTGGTTGGGAACACTTGTAAACACAAGTCTCCTAGGAAAAGTATGTGTTTTTGTGGGTATCAAAGGTAGGAAGTGCTTCCAAGGAAAACATAAATTGGTTAGGTGAAGTTGTAGGTATTTGAGATAGGAAGTGATCCTAAGAAGATACCAATTGGTTAGGTGTGTACAAGGTAGTACAAGTTTGAAAATTAGTCAATAAGGAAAATTTTGTCAAAAGGACCAGATAGAAATCATCACAAAATTTGCACTAGGTTGGGTCCAAATGGACCAATGGCAAGGTGATGAAGTGGTTGGTCAGGGTGGGTGAAGAATGTAGTCTCCATGGGTTGATTGGGTAGAGAATGTAGTCACCATGGGTTGGGTTGGTTTAGTTATGGGTAAAAAAAGTTTCTTTAGAGATAAAAAGAAAGTGTTAATAACCTAACCGTCAATGGTTAAGGGTGTTAAATTCAATAGTCAGTGGTCATCCTTACTATTGATGGTTAGGGTTAAAACCCTAAAATGGTGAAAAAAATAACTCAAATGGGTCATTGTCATTCGTTTATGCTTATCGACTATTAATATTGAAAGCTTGGCATTTTATGCAAAAGTGTTGATGAGGTATTTTCTAGTAGGTGAGGTTGATAGGTTGATTTGATCGAGTAGACCAAGGGTAGACTGATGAGGATGTAGGGTGGATGTTGATGGGGATGGGTAGTGGGTCCTTAGATTCCTCCTTGCTGATAGTCAAGGAATGAGGTAGGTGGTACCATTCAATTGGTATATTAGTGTGAGTTTGATAAAAGGCATTCAAATGTGGTAGTTTGATTAGTTTTTTATTGCTTTAGGAGGGTAAATTTGGGTTGTGTGGGTTGTGACCTAAGTTTTAGGTTTTTTGGTGGTTTGGTTAAATTTATGGGTGAAAATGGAAATTGGGAGGGTAGGTAGGTTGGGGGTGGTGTATATGACAAAGTTAAGGTAATTAGTTGTCAGATTTGGGTGTTTAAGTAGGTTTTGGGTAGGTAGGGTTTGGGAGATATCCACTGATGATCACACACAATGACCATCGGTGGTCATCTCGACTGTCGATGGTTGATGACCATTGATAAGATGGTTGCTTAACCATCGGTGGACATGTTGACCATTGGTGGTCGATCCAGTGGTAAAGCATTTAAATAAAAAGTTTAAGTTAAATTGTTTAATATTTGTGAATGTTTGGATGTGATAAAGTTCATTTAATGGGATGTCAAGGGTAAAACCTTAGGTGGTATTTATAAGGTTATGGCGATAGAGGAGGTCAAGGGGATGGTTATGGTTGTTAGATAAGGGGTGAATAGTTAATGATGAGGGTGTACGGTAATAGGTCATGGTTAAAGTGTTAAGGGTAGATAAGATAGGTTAAGAAGATAAATTTTTAGGAAAAAATAGTAAATGTAACTAAGTTATTTGTTATCAGACATTTATAGGGATGGGAATAAATTCAAATGTGAGATTGAGTGTTTCACATCTTCTTGAAGATTAACCAAGGGATAACCCTAGTGGATTGAGCTCACATAGAAGAGGTGGGCTGGGGGTGATGTTGCACTACAAACACATCATAGGCTACAATAATGATCATGGCCCTCATCAAGAGATGGGATTTGGCCATAAACACATTCCTTCTACTCATTGGTGAGATGACTATCTTACCAAAGTATGTGCATAAGATCACACAATTACCCATTCAGGGTGAGCTAATTTATCACATTGAATAAGAGGAGAGAGATGAGCTAATGGAGCTATTGTATGGTGATGACCATGATTTTTATAGGTGGCATGCTAGAGGATTTAGATACACTCCATTATATTAGAGGGTGAGGGATGATAGGAGACTCCTGATGATGATGATCATAGTATCATGCTTTATTATTCTAGATTTGAGTAGTGGGAGGTTTCTATATCTACTGCTAGGGATTTTGGTGGAGATGTTGTTATGCCACACAATGTTTAGTTGGGTTCCTATGCTACTAGTCTAGATATATAGGGAGTTTTAGGGTTTCAAAGCTCACATGAGATATGGCATTAGCATTAGGTTTTTGTTACACTACTGGGCATATGATCACATATGGGTTTTGTAGTCAATGGGGTTGCCATGGGAGGGTTATGTCCAGATGGACCCCATAGTTGGATTCAAGAGGTGGAGAGATGATTTTTCTCTATCAAGATTAGGTGGAGGAGTGTATGTCATTGATTGGTTTAGAGGTGCATTAGAGGTATTAGTTATTGTCAATGTGATTTGGAGGCCATACATCAGGTTTTTAGAGTGGGCCAGATACAAGAGACATACCTTATCCTTGTAGAGTTACAGGTGGATTATCAGTAGGCAAGATGGGGAGGTAGAGATCATCTCCTTTGATAGGGTGCATACATAGTTTAACTAGTACAGGGGATTTTAGGTCCATTTCTTAGATATAAGCAAGAGGATGCAAAGATCTTACTACCTAAACCATAACCAGTTTAGACTTTGCTTGATCATGAGGAGTTACCAGCTAGGGCTGAGATTGATGATGCAAACTTTATAGATGGTTACCCTACATGGCACCAAGCACTATATGAAACAACGTATTTTTATGGTGATGATGGTGGTAGATAGCCTATGGATGTTGACCCCTCTGGTATAGGTTAGTAGGTATAAGTATAAGGGGTTGCCTTGGGTGCATAGGTAGGAACAACACTAACCACAACACAAGTGTAGGTCTTAGAATTATAGGGTCAGCTGACAGTGGCATAGGGTTATGTGGCTATAGTCATGAGTGAGAGGGATCAGGCTAGAGCTTCACTAGCCTTGGTTACCTAGGAGAGAGACTCCATGAGATAAATCAGAGGAGGAGCTAAAACATCTATAGGACCACTGAGCATTCTCCCTATGACATGGTATCTATCCATAGTGGAGGATCTATGTTACTATGAGGCTATAGTCCTAAAATTTTTTCTTGATGAGCTCTGATGGGGTAAGTATAGAACTAGTTTAATAGGTGGTGATAGCATGGTGACACTAGGTCAATGGGTTGCTTTTGTGGGTGGATAGGTAGGGACCTCAGGAGGATAGTCATTAGGAGGTACTGGTGCCCTAAGAGATAGTGGTGCCCTAGGGGCATAGTCATGACATAGTTTATGATGTATTATATGTTGTTATATATCATTTTTATACTAGCCTATGTTTTGATGCAGTGAGATGTACATTTTGAGAGAGATACATGTATATTGTTGTATACATTATGATGTTATTGATGAAATACTCATGATTTATATATATGATCCTCATTTATTTCTTATCATTCATGATTTTTAATTTGATGTTTACATCCATGATGTTGATTATAGCTATGTTGATCATTGATGATGCTATATTCATTATGCTTATGTTATGGATATGGATACTGATGTAGACTTACCTTAGCTAGGCATGTGATGGCTTTTTATTTATGCTAATGATGATGCTTATGACATTTATGGTTATGATGATGATGTTTGATTATTTTTGTATTATTCGTAGATGGTTTGATGTTAATATGATATTTTATGGATATGCTAATGATGTTTGTTTTTTATTATGATATAAATTGATATGATGTTATGATCATGGTTATTTTACTTAAGGTAAAACACATGAATTAAGTTGAATGACAACACTATATGTGAGAAAGAGACTATAATCAAGAGACAAGATGGTTAAAGGAATATATCAACTAATTATAAAGGATAAGAAGAGGGCATGATGCGTCTTCTTTGGCAAAGACTAAAACAAGACTGAATTTGGATTGGCCTAAGGAACATAAGCCCTTTGAATGCTTCACATTAGCATTCATTAGTTGGTTAAGAGGTGTCTTGATAGAATTATGTCAAGTGAGCTCAAAATTCCTTACTTATGGTGTGTAAAGGGGATATGGATGAAAATGGAACTTTCTTGTGAGACTAACATGCCTTTTTTGGAGGTTACCAAATAGTTAGTATAAAAAAGTCTGTATTATAAGGTGTAGACGAATTGATGTGGGAAGTATACTAATGAGAACTGATTATGGCTTTCATAATAGTTTTGATTATGAGATTTGATTGTAGCATTCAAAATTACTTTATTTTTTCTTGATAATGGGTCTTTTGCTTATTTTATTACGTGGGAGGATTAGGGAAGCTGATTGATGTAGGAAGCTTCCAATAAATTTCTATAATTTGAAAAATGCTTTACTCAACCATCCTTATAGGGAGTGGTTTAAGTTTATGTGATTTATTCAATGCCTTTTGATAGTTATCCTTCAAGGGAGTAGTCCACCTACTTGTAGCAATTTTGATATGTTTTTTATAGATTCCCTTCAAGGGAGCAATCTGCAAATGCTAGGGATGACCCATGGTTGTTTTTGGTTATGAATTTGCTTTTGATTTTGATTTTTATTGACATATACTTGTTTATATAGGCTAAAAGGTTGACCTTTATGAACGCAAAACTAAAAACACAAGAAGTTTGATTAGGTGTAAAGAGTTTTAGGTGACAATGATCATGGGAATCCATCCTATAAAATGGGTGGAAAGTACCATGAAAATCATGCCATGAGTAGAGCCATGGTACCCAATATTGAAGATTAGGCTATGATTTTGATGGATAATCACATGATTCAATTTTAATCGGTTGTCCCTAAAATAGGGATACAAATATGGTTTGAAAGCAAAGGATGAGATTAATCTAGAAAAAGGTGCATTTGATACCTTTGAACAAAAGAAAGGATGCATATACGAAGCATTGAGGGGATTAGGGTCTTGGTTTCCCTCAAGAGAGGATAACCGATAAGCTCCTAATACATAGTTATGGGTTATGATATAAGGTTCAATCCAATTGAAAGAAAACTTGCCACTCTTGCTTTTCTCCATATTGGTGACATGTTGGTTTTCCTTTATGATGAGGTATCCAATATTGAATTCTCATACTCTGAAGTGTTTTTATAAGCATATTTGATTCACTTTTGATAGACATGAAGATGAGAAAGGATGGCTAAGTGTTGTTCATCAAGTAAGTCAAAATGGGCTAATCAGTGTTAATGATAATCATCTTTAGAAATGAGACCCTATAGCGATATGTGAAGCAAAGGAGTTTAGACTTTGAGAGGTAAGATAGCCTCTAATCCAAACACAAGAGAGAATGGGGTAGCACCCAAGGGGTTTGAATGCTAGTACAATATGCCCACAAGGTGAAGGGGATGTGAAAATGCCAATCCTGACTAGATGCATTAACCATTTTGGTGAGCATGATATTAAGATTTTTTTTAGAGGCTTCTACCTATCCTTTTGCTTGAGGGTGATGAAAAACTTAAATTGATATGAAATTCATCACAAAGACGCTATAATTTCTTGTTTTTAAAATATTTGCCATTATCGATGATGATTTTATGAGGAACACCAAAATGGTAGATGATGTGATGGTTGATAAAGTTAAAAATCTGTTTGGCTTTGGTCGAGACAAGAGGAATATCCTCTACCCATTTGGTAAAATACTCGGTCATAGTGATGATAAAATGGTGTCACTATGAAAAATAGGAGTTAATTTCACTGATAAGGTCCAGACCCTATTGTGAGAAGGGACAAAAATCCATGGATACATGGAGACTATGGCTAGGTGCATGATGCAAATTGGTGTATTATTGATGCTTAACACATCTTTTGACCTAATCACAATAGTCTTGGTTAAGGGTAGGCCAGTAGTAGCCAAGGCAAAGGATTCTTTTAGCCATTGAAGTGTCCCCTACAGATCCCATCATGTGTTTCCTTGATATCATGAGAGGCTTCATGACTACATAGGCAATAGAAGAGGAGACCATCAAATCCATGTTTGTAAAGAATTACACCATAATGGTATAACATGAGGTACTATGGATAAATGCTCTTTGAGCATTGCTAAAAAGACCATAAGGAATGATGGTAAGGTTAAGATAGTTGAAAGTCTATTGATACCAAAGGTCAAGTTGGGTCATAGTCACACTGAAGATAGTGGGAGAATCTAATTTAACATAATAAGGCTAGGTAATTCTATAAATAATGATAGATAGCTTAGAGTAAGAGGGTGTAGATGGGATTTGAGAGGTGAGGGAAGCCATGGTGTTGACAAACTTGTTGGTAGATTGTGGGGTAGATTGGATATGGTGGTGTTCAAATGATGTTAAGAGTTCATCAACTAGTTATTTTTACTGTTGAAAAACATCATTCTTACACTGGTAAGAGCCATTGATTTGATTAACCACAAGTTGGGAGTCACCAAAGGTATTGATTATTTTAACTCCTAAGGCTAACATAGTTTGAAGGCTTATTACTAGGGCTTTGTACTTAGTGATATTGTTGGTACATTCAAAATCTAGCTTGAAAGATAAAGGAAGAGGTTCACCATGAAGGGGAATAAGAATGATATTGGATCACCCACCATGCTGACACTTTGATCCATCAAAGAACTTGATCACTTGATAGGTGAAGTTTTCCTGAGAGAGGGTCACGATGGACTCATCAGGGAACTCAAGAGGAGGAAGTTAATTGTCTACCAATGGTGCTTCATCCAATTAGTTGACAATGACTTGCCCTTTAATTAAAATTTGATGAATAAAATCAAGGTCAAACTCCACTAAAAGCATGACCCACTTGGCCATATGTTATTTTTGGTATGGATTGGAGTGCATATACTTAAGTGGGTCAATATTGGTTATGGCATGGGTCTTGTGGTTGAGAAGGTAGTGGCAAAGTTTCTCAGTATGGGTGTACTGAGTCTCGTACTCTACAAGTGTGTGGCTCATGTAGTATATGGCTTGTTCTTTATGTTGTTCATCTCAATAAGCCAGCATTGCCCCTATGGGGTGGTCAGTGTTAGAGATATAAAGGTAGAAAGGTTGGTCTTCCTTGGGAGGGGTGAGGATAAGTAGAGACAAAAGGTACTCTTTGACTAAATCAAAGGCCTTTTGATAGTCACTATTCCACTTAAAAGATACATCCTTCTTCAGAAGTTGATGGAAGGGTTGGAATCAATTCAAAAGATGGGAGATGAAGTGATGAATGGATTAGAACTTTCCTTGTAGGCTACAGAGTTACTTAAGGTGGGAGGGAGGAGGCATGTCAAGGATGGCTTTTATTTTGGTGGGATCAACTTCAATTACATGAAGGGAAATGATAAAGCTAATGAAATTTCCTGACAAGACCCCAAAAATGCACTTCTTGGGGTTGAGTCAGACATGGTAATGGATGAGTCACTCAAAGATAATTTTGAGAATGGCCAAATGATCTTAATGATATTTGGATTTCCCAAGGTGGTCATCCACATAGTCCTAAATGATTTTGTGAATAAGGTCATGGAATATATGAGTCATGGCATATTGGTAGGTTATACCAACATTCTTTAGACCAAAGGGCATGAATCTATAGCAAAAGGTCCCGAATGGGGTGATAAATGCAATTTTGTGCTAACCTTTAGGGGAAATTAGGATCTTATTGTAACCCAAGAATCCATCCATGAGGGATAACATCTTATGGATAACTATAAGATCAACTAGATGGTCAATGCTTGGTAGAGGGAAGTCATCTTTTGGGCAAGCAAGGTTGAGGTCATGAAAGTCTATATAAATGTGTAGTCCCCCTATGGATTTGGTGATAGGCATGACATTTGAGACCCATTAGGGATAGTCAATGGGTTGAATTAAATTGATAGATAGGAGATGTTGAAGCTTTTATTTGACAAGAATGGCTATGTGAGGGTGAATTCATCAAAGTTTCTACTTGATGGGTTTGGCATCATAGTTGGTGACTATGTTATGGGTAGTGATGGAGGGGTCAATCCTTGGCATTTCACTATAATACCAATAAAATTATATGCTATGATCTTGGAAGAAAGAGGGGAAATCTTGAAGTTCCTTGAATTTTAGTGATTGGCCAATTTTGAAAATGTAGGGGTTGTCTAGAATGCCCAAGTTGATATCCATGGTATATTTGTTCAACATGGTAAAAGCCTTAGGAAGAAGGGATTTATGGATGGAAGAATATGGTACACCAAGACAGGTGATAATAGAATCATCATCTTAACATTAAATGGTATTAATGGTAGGAGAGTCATCCCCTAACATCTCAAGATGGGTCAAAGGGATGGTTATGGTTTCCCCTTCCTTTTGATAAGTCAGGGGTCCAAGGCTAATCATGTTGATGAAAAAAATTTAGGTGGGATGACATCATCATCCTCACACTCAAGTGGAGAAGAGGTTAATGAGGAAGGGATGTCTTCCTCAACAATGATGGAGGTAGGTAATTTGGTTTTCTTTGTGGGTGAAATGAAGTTGAGGCCATGTTTCTCGTAAGGCTTTCTAGTCTCAATTTAAATCAACTCATGTGGCTAGTGTTCATATCATCCAAGACCAAATCCCTTCCAAGCACATCGGTGGAGGTATGTCTTGGCAAACTATAGTTTATCTAGATAGAAGAAGCTAGAGGTGAATGGTCAAGGTGAAAAAGTCATGATAGAAGCACCAAGGGGTTTTTCAAGTCCTCCATAGATGAAATAGGTTTGACATTTTGAAGTCTTGAAAGGGACAATGGTTCCAATATTAGGGTCATAACTAGGCTGATGGTTAAGTTTCCCACATTCTTGGGGAGTAGGGAAAGTATCAAGGGTCAAGAGGCAATATTCCCCAAGTGAAATATGTTGGAATGTGGATTCCAAGTGGTTTGTGGTGGGAATTTGATCTAAGGGGATTAATGAGCTAGTAGATGCCTCATTGGTCGAAGGAGATATGGCTTCATCCTTCATGGTTAAGGGTTTATCTTTGGATGATGAGGTTGTGCTAGATGGAGGTAGGAGGATGTTTTTGGGTTGATAAGTCATGTTTCATGATGAAAAGGGAGTTGGGTCAACTTGTATAGTGATAACCTAACCTTCATGCTCAAATTTGATGTAATGATGAAGGGTAGAGGGTACACAACCCATGGAGTAGATCCAAGGTCATCCTAGTAAAATATTATATTGGAATTCACCTTTCACTACACAGAAGAGTTCAAGGAGTGTGTGAGGCCCTAAATGGATATGAAGGATAATAGTTCCCAAAGTAGTGGCCATGGTATCATTTAAAGATCAAAAGATAGTCAAGGTTTCAAACATGACATTATTTGGTAGATTGAGTTGATCATAGTCATAAGAGGAGATGATATTAATTATGGCTCCCCCATCAATCATGACCCATTTGATGTGGGTCTAGTTAATGTAAGTAGTGATGAAAAGAGGGGGATATAGGTCATCAGGTTGGATAGAAGGTATTTATAAATCCTTGAAGATAACATGGTTGCAAAGGCTATGAGATGTTGAGGGTCTTTAGGTTGGACCTCTATTGATTGCAATGCCTTTATCATTACTTGGTGATGATGAAGTAAGGTAGAAATAAACTCATATAGGCTCATATTTTTTAGGGTTTGGTGAAGTTGTTTGAGAACCACTCTCCTAATTTATTTAAAGGGGTTGGTTTGAGAGGCACCTAAAATAGATACCTTAGGTGTGGCTGAAGGTGAAGATGTTTGGGTTTGATTTAGTTGGGAGGTAGAAGATGGGTATGTCCATGGGATGGACACTTTCTCCTTCCCCTTATCCTTTTGCTAAGCATGTGATCATGTGACAACATGGATAGTATAAAAAGAGGGAATAGTTAGGGTAAAATATTAGTTTGGTTCCTTATCACTCTAAGGTGAGAGTGCGGGAGTGGTTAGGTATTGGGTATCGATTGTTGTTTGTTGGACTGGTAGTGGGTTCATGGGAGGTTCATCTGTTAATAGATTATCCACATCATAGAGTTGATGGATTATGGTTTGGAGAGCATTTTTAATTCTTTGGGTCATGCTTGAGTGTCCTATGATAGGAGCATACTTGGTGGTTTTTATACCACATGGGTTTTGAACCTAAAGGATCAAATGGTCTAATAGGGGGTAATTTCAAGAAAAAAGCTTGTAGTAACCTTTGGAAAATAGTTAAGTAAGACTCAGTGAAATGTGGAAAGGGTTTGGGCTTGGTCGGTGAAATGGAAATCTTTTTAGAAATGGGCTTGGAAATATAAATTTTGGGTAAGGTGGTGTCCTTAGTTGATGATTTTGGTTTAGGTAAGGTGGAATTTGATAAGTTAGAGGTAGTAGGTTTTAGGGTAGGTAGTTTGGTTATTGATGATGTGGTGAAGATAGGTGTGTCAAAAATCAAGTGTGTTGGTGTAACCAATAGCAGTGGGTGGGATTTGGTTGAGATAGTTGGATTCTGAATCAAAGTGGAGGGATGAGGCATCAAGATAGAGGGTAGGGTTAAGGGAGGTAGAAGTTTGGCCTTCTACCCTTTTGGTGGCTTTACCTCCTTGGTTGATTTGGTTTGATGCTTAATTTGTGGGTTTGGTGAGGTTAGCTCCAATTTCAAGGATGGGTGATTAAGGCTTGACGTAAGGAAGATGCCAAGGGTTTTAGATGGTTTAGTTGGTTGGTTGGAGAGGATGATTTGGTTGTTTGGGATTTGGTTACATTGGATGGCTGAGAAATGGTTGGGTTGGTAGATGTTTTTATTGGTTTGGTTGATATGATAGCAGGTTGGACAACAAAAGTGGTTGGTTGGTCTATCAGAGAGGTGGTTAGAGGTTCTTGTTTAGTGATATAAGGGATCCCCAATTGCTTCCAAAAGGTGGCTTGGTCCATGTCTAGTTTGGAGATAAACTCCAATCTATGAACTAGTTTAGAGAATGGTTTATAGATTGGTCTTGTTCCTTAGATAATGGGCTCAAAAGATAAACCTATAGGTTGATAATGGGGAGTGGTGACCTCATTCTTTTACTCAAGCAAAAAATGCAAGGTTTAAATGGGTGGTTCCTCTATGGGAGGTGAAGATGAGATGGTTTCTTCTTTGGGAATGATATCTAAAGGGAAAATGAATTGTTTGGTAGTTGAGGGAGAAGGTAAAGTGGTGATGGTTACTTGATTAGGTATGTCAGTTGAATGAGGGGTTGATGACTCCACTAACTCAATAAGTGGAGGAGAGGAAAATGTTACTTCCTTGATTTGGTTCTCTAAAGGAAGAGAAGGTGACTCCACTACCTCAATGAGTGTAGAGGGTGAAGAATAGGTAGATTTGGTGGTAGGTTCTTTGGCAATGTGTGTGTCAAGAACCATATTGATGGTATGGGTGTCATGAGAACACTCAGCTTTATTTCTCTCATTTTTGGTAGGTGCATGATTGAGAAAAAGTTGTCTAAAAATATCAAGGGCTTGGTTTAGAGGTGCATTGGGGTTGTCCAACATAAGTTCACCTTTGTTAATGAGGGTTTGGACAACATTTTTGAAGGTATTACACCTACTAACATCATGCCCAACCACTCAATGAAAAGCACATACGTCATTATCATTGAACCATTTAGGTGTAGGATGAGAAGAATCAATTTTTTGAGAGGGTTTGATAGGAAGAAACTGTATGATATTGGATTTCAACAACTTCTCTAGGACCGAAGCATATGATTCCTTAAGAGAAGTAAATTTCTTCTGATTGTTTTGGTTTTGGTTTCTCATGTTTTATTTTGAGGAGTTAGAGGAGTTTTGTTGATTAACAGATGGTGGAGGAGTGGTCTTAAGGACAACCACATTTATAGTTCCCTTGATTTTGACATTGGTATTAGTTTGGTTGCTCAGTTTAGAGGAAGAGGCCTCATGAGTTTTGTTGGTAGAGTTTTTGTTTTTCAACTTTAACTTTCCTTCATCAATGGCTCTATTTTATAGCTTACATTCCATAATAAAAGATTCGTCAAAGGTTCTAAATATTTAGATATGTAATGTAGAAGAGATGTGCTTGTCACATGCCCAAGCAAAAATTTCTATCAGTTCAGGTTGGGGTAAGGAGAAGGAAAGTTGATTGATTAGGCTCCTCCAATGGGCTATAAAATCAGTAATGGATTCATCATAAAATTTATAGGTAGAGTAAAGGTCAGTGATGGAGACTTTCTTGGACATGTTCATTGAAAATTGATCCAATAAATTTTGGGCCAGCTGGTTGAAGGAGAAAAGAGAGTGTTTGGTTATGGCACTAGACTAGTCTAATGCTAGACTAGAAAGGGACATGGGGAAGGTACAAATAAGGAGGGAATCATCATAGGAAATAAAATAACATGCATGTCTAAATGACATAAGGTGTTGTTGGGGATCCTCCTTACTTTGAAATTTAGAAAACTTACGAAGTTCCCACTGAGGAGGATATCATCTGATAGGGATAGATGGGTGAATGGGTCTGTTACAGATCTGGTCATATGATAAGATGTTGTGATCACCATAGGTGGATGACTCTAATGTATTCATTTTATCCATCAACATTTTAATTAGATCCATTTATTGTTATGCATTCAAAATATTGTAAGGTGGATATTATTGTGGTGGTTAGGTGACATATTGATAACTGACAGGAGGTTGAGGAGATACCACATATTGATATGTCGACATAGGTGGTTAGGTAGATACCACATAGGGGTAGGTGGATATAGGTGGTTGGGTAGTGGGTATAGGTACATGTCCTTGTGGGTTAGGAATGCAACTTAGGTTGGGTGCAATGGGCACTTGTTGAGAGGTTAAGGTGGGTTGGGTAGGTGCTATGGTTGGGTTTACAACTAAAGGAAAGGTGGTGATCTTTGTACTGATTGGTGGTAAGGTAAAAGGTATAGACACTAAAAGATTATGAAGTGGAGTAGTGACTAATGGATTGGGGATAGCTAAAGGAAGGTTATAAATGCTAGTAGTAGGTGCTACCATAGTGAGGGAAGTATAAATGGTTAATGGTTGGGTTACTCTTAGGGTAGAGGAGTTATTGGTGGGAGTGGAAGGCATAAGGGTGTTGGTCAATTGGGTAGGTTGGTTTTTCATGGTAGTATTGAAGGGATTATTGGCGGTTGAAGATGCTTGAGTATTCAATGGTTGGGTGGTGACTGTGGCAATAAAAGTATTCCCCATAATGTGGGAAGGCATTCCATAAGGTGGGTCCATAGGTGGAACCAAATCAGGGGTATGGTGGGGTAAGGTGTTGAGATAATGTTGAAGTGCCACATGATTGTTATCTAAGAAGGTGGAAAAGTTTGTATCTCCTTGGGGAAATATCCAACAGAACGGAATTCCTAAAGTGTTCGGAGAGTCTTCTAGTTTAGAAATGTACTCCATGGGTGAAGAGGTAGAAGAGATTGATTGGCTTAGTGATGGGTTCTATTTTGCTAGATTCTTTCACTACTGATGAGTTAAAACCATACAAGATAAGGGGGTGAGAATACAAAAATAATCTCCCCACTCAAATAGAGAGAAGACAAGAAATGAGAAAAGAAATAAAACACACACTAAAAAGTGTGTTAAGTCCTAGATTTATTTTTAGTCTCTCTTTTGGCTTATGCCTTAAGCTTTAAGAAAAGTGTGACTAAAATTGGCTTGTAGAGTGGGTACTAGAAAAGAAGTCTATGGTTGGTTTCAGGTTGTGTTTAGGCTTTCAAAAGGATCTGTATTGGAAATCAATACATGGATTGATATTGGGGCTTACCCCCTCACTTCACACACTACAATGATAAGGGTGTTAGGTGCTTAGCCAATATATACTGATTTCTAGAGTTTATACTCAACCAAAGAGCTAAGTTGGTCCTCCTTTTGGTAATGACCTCCAATTAAGATCATCAAAAAGGGTAAGGTGATTACTAGATGATGAAATCCCAGTCGGGCCTTATGTTAAGCTATTCAAATGTTTGATTGATGTAGGTGGTTTGGTTTAGCGTGTGATGCAAGTGATGCTATGACCAGATTACTTTGCTTTATTTTAACTAAGTGAGCTAAATTTACAAGCAACCAATGTATGTAGTAAATTTTAAACCCAAAATAAATTTTAATTTCATTTATGAGCACATAATAGAGAGAAGAGCATATAGATGTAAACAAATGAAACCTAAATAGAGACTCAAGGGTCCCACCAAGCATGCCAAAATGTTTCAATGAATTTCAACATATATTCGAATGAAGGGAGGAAAAAATAAACTAGATATGGGTATGGAAAAAAAATTTGTTTGGTTGTGTGTGCATTAAATCAGATGATTATAAAGAGCTCCTCTTTGGTTTAGAAGGAGTGACCTGTAAATAAGCCAACACTAGAGAAAATGGTTGGTTAGATAGATAGCTAGGTAGATTGCCTAGCACTGGCTAGATCCCAAAAACAAGAGCTTCTTCAAGGGTTGTCAATCCACATGTCTTACATAATTAAGTTTAAAAAATAGAAGATAAAGTACTTGCATCAATAATCAAAAGGTACTAAAATTGAATACAAGAAATGCTTGATAAATAAATAGACTAAAATGGCTAATGTAACAATAAACAAGTCAATACTAATAATAAATAGGTTAGGGTGTGCTTCATAAATTATGTTGGGGGTCTATGAACAGGTAGACAAAAATAAAGTTGGATTTGGTTAAGGGCAAGTGGATGAAAATAGCTTGCTGTTATTTCCTGTTACAATGACCATCAATAGTTGGTATAACCATTGCTAGTTGGGGTGATTGTCAGTGGTTGAGATCACTATTAGTGGTTGGAAAGATAGTCAATGATCAGAATGACCATCGATGGTTACTTTGTTCTGGGTTTAGTTGATAAAAGATTTAGATTGATAGGATCACAGAAGGCAATTCTAGGAGATTGGTTTGTGTTGGCTTGATTGTGAAATGGAAATAAAGTAATTGATAGACTAAAAATAAATATTTAGCTTATCAAAGATTGATCAAATGAATGGTTGAGGTGGTTGGTTCATTGGTGGAGTCTAGCATGATTCTATCAAAATAACGATACTTGGCTATCAGTCAAGAGGTGGTGGTGAGTCAGCTCTCTATCATGATGGCTAGATTACTGGAAGAAGTGACCTACAAATAAACTCTAGATGCAAAAGCTCTTGAAATCATAGATGGATCCTTTTTGCCTCTTGAACCTCTATTCTTATAGGCAAGAAAAGAGATGTGTAATAAGATGTTAACAAGAGGTCCAACTTGCTATCTAATTTTAAATTTGACATACATGGGTTCGTACATGAATTAGACATTCTAATCATAGAAAAGCAAGTTGGAGTGAAGGGTCAATTGAGCTGGTTTAGATGGTGGAACCTGGCTATTGATGGTTAGGGTGACTGTTGATGATTAAGGTGACGGTCAATAGTCAAGGATCAAGGCCAAGTTGGGTTAAGTCATTAGTTCAAATTGACTTGGGTTAGGCTAGTTAGGTTTGGCTTGCAGTTGAGGGGCCAATGGGTGGGCCCAAGGGGGTCCTGAGGTGGTCCAAGGTTTTTGTGACATTCAAAACCATTGTGTGTAGATTTTTGTGTCTACACCCTAGATAATGTACAAGGTTCATGGTGCATGTTATTGAGTTGATACCTCTCTAAAAAAATTTAGTCTGCATGAAGGATTTTCATTACTTGCACCACCTATAGCCACATAGACTTTAATCATTGTGCCATCTTCCATAGATTTCAACCCTATGTGTACTTTATTTACTCCACACAAGTCTCATCACCTCCACATACATGCATATGGGTAAAATTTCCACAATTTTCAACGTTGTGTATAATTTATTTACTCTACACAAGTTCCATCATGTCCACGTGCATGTGTATGGGTAAAATATAAAACCTTATAAAATGTTTATAATTATAAAGTTTTGCATACAATTTATAATATTTTAAAACTTTTTAAAAATATATTAAACTTTAAACTTTTATTATTATAATGAAAAATAAAAAATAAAAAATAAAATTTTAATATCTATATACATACAATTATTATAATTTTCAAAAATCATAATAAGTATTATCATCTTAAAAAAGGGGGATTGTTATAAGCCATATCAAAAATAACATATAGACCCCCATTCACCAATTGTCTCTTAAAACTAGGATTTTTATTCCATTTGTAAATATTTCATGTTCATTTTGGAATTATTATAATGATTACATCCACACCATTCACTTACATCATATCATAGACTTATCATTAGATTTTGTAGGTACTTTGGCATTGTAATGTACCTAGGCTTCCCAACTAGCCATTTTGAGTTCCTTCATGATCTTGGGCACATATTAGGGTTTGTTCCCAGTTGGTGTGAAAGAATATCTTAGTTATTGTCTCCTTATATATGTATTCTATCATACTCTAGCTCTTGTACCACACAATTTTCCACTATGTTCATCAATTTCATTGGCTGAGTGTATCTTCTTCATGTACACTTTCTCATACTCTTTTATAAACATAACTACATTTCACTATTCTTGTATTTGTCTCATTAGGATTGGAATTTTTTGAAATAAGATAGGTTGTGATGGTTTCCTAATCTTTCTATTTTGTTTGATAACACAAGTTTCAAAAAGTTTAATAGACACAAAATTTATGTGGAGGGTGTAAAAATCAAGTCCTTTCCAAGTAGCACAACCATAATGGTTGTAAGATTAAATACAATGGTTAATTACAAAATTATATACCTCTTTCCCCTCGATAGTTCAAGGAATCTGTTTGGCACACAAATTTAAGTCTTGCTTCTTAATGTCAACAAGGACCATGTCTTTGACTTCTCTTAGGTAATAACATTGATCCCAAGCCACTTTGTGGAACATTTTCTTTCTTGTAAAATTAGACCAAATAAAAGCAGAAATAATATTTTCTAACATATGTTGTATGTAAATTTATAAGGACCCCAACACAAAGAGTAATAAACATGGTTAACATGATAAATTTAGAAGGAAAAAATGGAACTTACCATCCCAATTGAGCTATTTAGTTTGATTTTAATTGAGATTCTTCTCCACTTTTTTCACTACATAGTTCTTAATTTCATAGGAGGAGGCCTGGAAGGAAAACAAAACCCCTATGAATTTGAACATTTTTCCAAGAATAATTTATTTCTAAGTGAATTTGGTAGGTTAATGTGGATTGGGCCCAAAGGACTATATGTAAAATATTTTTTTGCCCGTTGAATAATGGAGCCTAAAGTGAGGTAGAAAAATTGAAGGCACTCCATGGCATAGTTAACAAAGAATATTCCTCTAAAATTAAGTGTATTATATGTTCTCATTAGTTTATTATCTGATATGTGGTTTAATGAATCAGATGATATTAAATTAATTTCTTCATGGGGAGGGTACAAAGGATAACTTGCTAACATGGCATTCATGATACAATTGTTAATTATCCCTTGTCACTCAACCATAGGTGTAGTCATCCATTACAACCAAGCCCTCTAAGTGTGGCTATTCAAATGGAGAAATCATATTGAGTCCTAGTTTGGGTAGGTTACTTTCATTTCTAGGGAAGCATCATTGTTTTTACATTTATTTGAAAAATTGAGTTCTAATTAGTTTTATTCATTTTATTATTTTGTTTTATGTCATTATATCTTTATTTGAATATTACATTTAATTCACCAAATAATTATATATAATTTTTAAAGAACCAATAGAATAGCCAATCAATTTACACTTATGTGATAATTTTTTCAAAGATTACCCAATGAAACTATGCCTAAATTCTGGGATTCGTTAGGGTATTATAGAAATTTCTAGGGGTCCATTCTAAAAATTATCCCTGCTTGGTGAATATCAACTAAAAAATATGGATGTCTATTTTGAACCTCTAATTGATGAGTTATAAGCATTATGAGATAGCATTACAATGTATGACCTTTCAAAACCAATTGATCAAAGGCAGTTCACATGTTAAGGTATCTTTCTAATTCATCCATTTTTATAAATGGTGTGATTATAATAAACAATGTAGGCAAAATTAGGATACAAGGGAGACAAACCATTTAATGATGTAAAACATTATTTTCAAATTTGCCTTAGTGGCTACATTATAATAAAAAAGCCAATTTGGAAATTTAAAAATGAAATAGATGATATGGAAGTAAAATGATTGGAACAAAAAAATTTACCCTAGTTTTGATAAAAACACTAAATGAATTAAAAAGTATATTATACGATTATATAGGTGTAAAATTAGAAATGTCAGAATACTAAAGATATACAATATTTAATTATTATGATTTTGACAAATTGCAAAATATAGAAAGTTATTATTTTAGGGAAGTACTAAGAAGGAATATATTTAACTTGCACAATGATATTTTCTAACTATTATTAATATTTTATTATGAAAATAAGAAGAAGAGGTAACCATTCAAGATCAATATTAGAAACAAAATTTGGACAAGAGTGTAGTAGGTAAATGACAACATAGAGCACCCAAGTTTGTTAATCGAGGACTTATCCTAGTTGATTGACCAAAAAAAGGGAAAAATAGAGGAAGCATGAATTTAAAAATTACATATTAGAGATATAAACAAAATATGTTTCTAGACATGAGCATTGTAGGTAGATAAAAATGTAGTGCACCCAAGTTTGTTGACCGTAGAATTATTTGGGTTAACTATGTGTCTAAACTAATCATTGCATTCATGGATGATGAGAAATATGAGACATCGCACTTAGGGTTTTTCCATGCATAATTTTATATTTTTATTCTCTTTACTTTGAATCTCTTAGGCAAATTTGATAGCTTGAAAACTTGCAAGAAATAGAGGGGAGTGTAATGGGTTGAGATGACCTCAATCACCCACTTGATGATTGACCACTGTTTATGCATCTTATACTTCAAGGAGGAAAATCAAGCCCACGAAGTTCTCCTACATAAAAATAATTATGCAATTATTATCTTTTGACTGTGTATGTAGGTAGAAGATGGATTAGATACTTGACAATGATAACTCTTGACTTGCTTTAGAGGGCTCTTGACTTGCTTTATGACTACTCTTTATGAATAATGTAGAATTTGGGTATAATAGGGTAGATTTTCTCAATATGTAGAATTGTAAAATGTTTATACCAAGTGAATAACAAGTGTGTTTAATGAGTGACTTTTGAAATGTATTTATAGGTGAATATTTTGATAATTTCCTTTAGTTAACCTTATGAAATGTGTGGTAAGACCAAAAGATTGATTTCAAATTTGGAAACTTGTTATCATTTGGTGTGAGATGCAACTAACCCAAGTAGATAGTGGTGCACTCTACCTCTATATTCTTAAAGTGGACCTATATAGGAGGGTCAATGACCTATGTATCGAGTTGGAGATAGTCTAAAGGTGATTTTAGACAGCGTGAGCTTTTGACATTCAAATTTATGTATACTAAAAATGGAAAACAAAGGGTTGACCCCACATATATACAAGCAGTTTAGAGGAATGATGAATAAGAGTCATGTAATTGGGTGTAGTTCATGTTGTTAGAAATATGTTAATAATTAATATTTCTGAGTACCTATGATGAAATTAACACCCAAAGCTCTTTAGATTAAAAAAGAGTATTGTAACTATACAAAAATGCATAATAATTAGATAGAGTAAATGTAAAAGAGAATAAGATTTAAATAAGTTTGATATGGTTGTTAGAACATAAATATGTGATTTCCTTAAATAAGTTGTAGTAGCATAGAGGGTAAGAAATAAAGAGAAAGCTAATGTAGTTTTTTTTTTTGAAAACATCATATGCATAAATATTTCTTATGGTATATTATTTACAATCTAAATTAGAAATTGTAATTTTAAGAAATTTTAAATTCTAATCTTTTATATATAACTCTTTCATAATAAATGTAATTATTTAACTATAAATATGTTTAACTAAAATTATAAAAATTTATTTATCAACAAAAAATTGCATTTAAAGAGAACATTAATTAAATTTAAAAAAGAAAAAATATGTTTTATTAAAAATAATAATTATAAAAAATAATTTATATTATTTATATATATAAATAATTATTAGTGATAACATTTTAGAAACATCAAACATATTTGGATGATTCTACTTACAAAATAATTCAAATAAATTCAATTCAAAATAAATAAAATAAATGTAAAGAAACTGCCATGATTACAGATTTGGGATTTTCACTTAATTATACTTGTTAATTAAAAATTTAGTTGACAACTATCTCATATAACTAAAATTATTAAAATCAAAATGCATTAGCTGACCCAAAAAAATAGTCTTATTTTTTGATATGAAAAAACATACTATTGTTTACAAATTTAGTTGGATATATAAATTTACTGCTTTTAAAAGGAAGGAGGGGAAAAAGGTGGCCAAACCATTCATTTGTAAAATTTCATAGTTTGAAAAGGAAATAAAAGATAATACTTCTTTATCACATATGTTAATTTGATTGGTGTCACCTGTAGTCATATCCCACATGGCCTAGCGATCAATCATTGCTACTTTTGATAAATCTTAGAATACATTTATAATGATACATATACTTGCATGGAAATTGTTTCATATCAGAATTCAACCTTTTCATCCAGCTAACCATGTGGTCGAACGAATGATTTTCCATGACTATGGTATTTATGGGTCCATCAATGCCATTGGATGTAGGTGCCAAAAGAAGAGGGTTAAAATAGTCTTGGCCTCCATTTTTATCCTGCTAAATTCATCCATGTTCAGTGGAAGAGTAATGAGTGAGACCGTCAAATGGAGAGTCCATAAACTGCATAAATGTAAATTCATAGTAACTTGACTATGACTTAGAGTAATGTTTTAGAAAGCATCCAAGAGAATGACAACCAAGTAAAAGCAAAAGAAAAAAAAAAACTAAGTATTGGAGAGTAATGTAATTTAGAAAGTAATTTTTTTAATATAGTAAAATTTCATTTAATAATTACAAAGTAAATGGAATATTACCTAATATCACTTTAGGAAATATTTTAAATTATTTCATATAAATCTATAGCATTCACATAATAAAATGTTAAATCATACAATTTAATTGGTTAGAGAGATGAAATTTTTACTTTCAACAAAAGCTTTAGTACCTTGCCTTGTAGGGACTAATAAGAGTGGTAAGAATTGTAATAAAGGTTTGAAGTTGTCATTTAAAATAAAAATTAATTTTAAATAAAATGTAAATAAATAAAGAAGGAATGAAAGTGGTTTCACAAAATATTACTATGTATTTATGGAATGTAATAGTTGTAAAATAAATTCTTAGACATTGTTTTGGGTTATTTAAATAGAAGTATTCAAATAATTTATATCTAAATAATTTTTTTTAATAGAGTATAGAGATCCATGTAATAATAAGGGTCACATTGCAGATAGTCCATACATTTGTGTCAAATAGTATATTACATTTGATTTATGTTGTTGAGATCAAAGTAATAACATGAAATAGGTAAAAAGCAATGTTTTTAATAGCTAGTGTGACAAAATACCATCTTTAAAACAAGTTCAAGAGATAAAACTAGAGCTAAATATTGATATAAATGATTAAAAAAATTAAAATTAAAATACTACATAAAAAATTACAATTAACCTATATAGACTATTAAAATATAATTTTAATCGGATTCTATTCGTTAACAGAAATAAAATTACAAAATTTGAAAATTAATTTCTTTTGTTGATAAATATAGAACAATATAATTATAAAGTGATGGTAGTATTTGGTAACAAAAAAAATGAAAGTATAAGTCTGAGATGCGAGTCCTTGAGCAGTAAGATATATAACTAAACACTATTGATAAATAAAAATGTATTAACATTTAGACCAGATTCATAAAATCCATTCACATTTTGTAACATAAACAAAACATAGTTAAGTCTTAGATGTGAGTCTTTCATAGGTATAATAAGTGTTTATCTGCATAGTGAGAGACAAAGAGTAGAAATTAGTTAATAGTGTGTAGTTTCAAAGTTGGAAAAAGAAAGAAAAGTTTAGAAGAAAATTATATACCTTAGTTTTTGTTTGATTCCTCAACATGTAGAATGACTTTTTGTTCATCAAGAGTAAATTTTAATTTCAATGAAAATCCTTTTAGCAAGTAGATAGTGCTTTCCTTGTCTATGAGATAGTAATTGTATGAAATTTGTGTGAATGCATGAAGGATTGTTTTCAATAGTGGTTTTGAAAGATTGCATTGTATATTAGTATTTTTATTAGTTTTCAAATCACAAGTCAAGTGATGGCTATATGCATATGGAGTTCTTGATGGCACAAAGGACAATTGAAGGTTGTGGTGTGGGTAGGTTGTGTTGGTTGAATTATTTAAATGTAACTATTACAAGTGAGATGGAACAACACTGAATGTATATTGGCAATTGTCAATGGACATTCAACCTAGAAAAACTTAGATCGGAAGTGTTATAATTTAACATCAATATCTTAAATTTAATTGCAGGTTGAAAAGGAATATGTAGATTACGAACTTGAGTATTAGTCAAATCATGTAACATACCTCCCTTATTGTGTGTAATAATGTAAACAATTATTGGATGAACTTTTCAGCTTTCAATGGTGTGATGAATGTTGATTGAGCATTTTTGAAAGCCATTTTAAGACCAGGGCATGTGATGAGAGTTTTAAACAAGTACATTAAAAATTCTGTAGCTTATATTTTTTATTGAATTGCACTTGGAATAGAGCCTCAAAATTTCCATAGAGGTAAAGCTGCAAAGTCAAGAAAATAGTTTAAATTTTCTAATTTAATAATAGAGAATTGAGAATGTGAATTATATGCAAGAGTAGAAGAATACCTTTACAGTGTTGTATTCAGTATTTCCATCTTTTATTTCCAAAATCATTTACATTCTAGTTTTTTGAGTGCATGTGACAATTGTGGTGATTGTGGTAGTTGTATAGGCATCATTTCTAGTTACTAGTTAGTGGATTGTAGAATTTAGGATGAGCTTAGATTCTACATAGACAAGGTATATTCTCCAATAGACTGGATTCATTGAGCAATTGCATTGTATCACAATCTCCATGATCATAATTTGTTTTGGAAAAAATGCAAAATACGTATGACTTTTCGAAGCCAAATTTTTTGTTCATGTATGTTGATAAGGTTATTAGGCACATTGAAAGTAATAGTCATTCACCTTTAACATATGTGAGATCTACGTGTAATAATGTCTTGTTATGTTGTCTTTGTAGTAATGTTTTGTAGGTGACAAGGACATCACCTTCTAAAACATCTCTTGTTTTATAGTTATTCAGATTATCGATCAATAGTAAATTAGATAATGTTAATGTGTCACTACAAAAAAAGGGTGTGATGTCAGTTTATATAGGTATAAAAAGAGATGGAGTTTGGAAAAAAAGTACAATGTTGTTAGTACTTACATTTTCAATTCTATATCTAATCTTTGATTATATTCAATGCTTTTAGATTTCCTCGTCGTGTTGCCTATGATTGTGTAATGAAATTAGAATAAAAAAGAGAGTGGTAAAATATTTAGGTATATGCAAATGTATGTTGATATGAAAAATATGATTAAGCTATTTGTAAAAGGATGCTATCACATGATTTTTTTCTTTTTTTCTTTTAGATTAATGTAGATGCATGTTAAATAAGGCCAAATGAACAATGTCATGATCACTCCAATAACAATTTGATTTAAAAATGTATTGTTTTTTTATTTCAACGTTTGACCATATGTGACCAATAATTGGTGTGGACAACACATCTTATCTTCCCAAAACAAATTGCATTTTTTGGGTTGCCATGTGTCATTTGAGTGCTTTTTAATTTTTATGTTACTTTGTAATGGTGATATTGAAGTCACTTGATATAATTGTGTTTTGTGTGCACCTACGAATACATCATTGATAATAGCTATGACATCTGAGATTATTGCATTCGGCACTGAATACAAATTGATAATTTTAGTTAGGTAGATATCGGTTATGATAATTACTTTCATTGTTTCAATATTGTTCCTCCTGTATTGCATTGTTGTTGAAGTATAAATGTATTTTTTAATGCAAATCATGATTCCATGAACATGATGCATTGAAATGCAATGGAAATGTTCTAGTAAATTGTTTGATACGATGTTTTTAATGTGTCTCTTGCAAACATAATCTTTCTGAATGCATGATGGCATGATCATTGAGCACATCTTGCATATGTGATTTTAAGCTTATTGTATTAAGTGATGATAAGAGAATTTGATTGCTAGTATTTAAATTGAATGTAAAAAATGTCTAGTTTCCATTTTGCATTAGTTTGTATGCGTAAGATTTCTACAGTTATCTTTTCTTTGATTTTGAAATGTATCATTGTTAAAGGCGCTAACAAGTATAATGAATCAATCATTTTTATGCATTAAAATGTAGTAAACACTAGACCATATTGTGTGATTCTAGATGTTTCAAATGTAATGCCACCCATCATGAGCCCTTGAAATCTATGTATTGTTTGTGCATATACAAGTTGTATTGGAAATTATTTTTGAATTTTTTGGGCACTATTATTTCATGTGTTTTGTATAGGTTTAGCAACATGTAAGATGGGTGTCCAATATTGTGGAATGGAATTATGATATAAGTGAAGTAATTATGTGCATTGATGATAATTGATATGGTGAACATTTAATTTGATGCATAGAACATCCATATCACTTACAATGATGTGGGTTTTTAATGACTGGTTTGAGCCATTAACAATCCCAAATTGAATGTCAGAATTCATAACATAGATTTCAACTAGCATCTCAGGTTTCAAGATGATGACAATAATAAGTGTAGATAAGTGATGAAATGATTATTTTCCTTCATATCCAATTTCCTACTCATGAATGGCATGGATTTTGATCCTATTCCTTGGAACAATTGATAGCACTCTAGCATTGTGTTTCTTTACATCATCATTTTCGTAAAAGATATATGGGAATGTTAGACTGTTAGGGGCTAGTCATAAATAGTTCTAATTGATATAGGCTATGTCATCATACATTTGAGATGCTATTTGAAAATAATTAAGAACTACTACAAAGTTCTTATTACTTTGTCATATTATTACTTAAAATTCATTTATTTTTACATGTTTTTGAAAAAATTCATATGGAGTTAGTTCATCATTTATTTTTAGATATTCAAAGATCAAACAATAATGTACTAGTTGTACTTGGTAAAAGTCTCCACCCAAAATCACATCCAAATTTTCAAAGTTGTAGGAATATGCATTATATCTTTGATACTTTTATCTAATGAATACAAGAGTCGTGAACCTACTAGTGATATTTCATATATGAAAATGGGTCGTATCCATTTGTAGTGATGTCACTAATAATGAACCTGCACATGCAAAGGCATAGGAACAACAATCAATTAATTTATGTGGATATCCGCTAGAGCATACAATGTTTTAAAAAACTATTTTAGGGGTCACATGACATAATGGTTGGATTATCAATCATATACATTCATAATAAACTTACACAAAAAATCATTCAATGTATATGCATAATCTGCTTTAAAGTAAAAAAAAAATTAGTTAAAATAAACTTGAAATAAACATCTAATAGTTCTAAGACCTCAAGGGCTTGAGAGGCCACCACATGGTGACATCCTGAGAACCTAGGGGCCTAAGTTAGTGAAGAATCCAAAAAAATATAATAATATCATAGCCCTGAGGGCCTAGGGTATTTCCACTTAGTGATGTCTTAGGAGCCCAAGTTCATAGGGGACTTCAAGTAAGCCTATAGTCCCATGGCCATAAGGGTTTGAGAGGTCACCACATGGAGACATCCAAAGAACTTGGGAACATAGGGGAATTCAAGTAAGCCAATAGTCCCATGGCCCCAAGAGGTTGCCATGTGGCTACATCTGAGGAGCTTGATAAAATTAAATAATCCCATGGCCTTGAGGCCTTAAGAGGTCACCCTATGGTAATGTCTTGGGAGCCCAGGACCATAAGGAACCTCGAGCAGTCTCATAGCCCTGTAGCCCCAAGGCCTCAATAGGTTACCATATGGCTTGAGTTGGTGGAGGCTCTAACAAAATCTAATAGTACCATAGCCCTGATGACATGGGACATCACCATATGGTGATGTCCCTAGATCCCAGAACTATAGGGGACTTCATATAAGCCAATATTCAATCCATGATAGGTCATCATGTGGCATTATCTTGGGAGGTCAAGACCATAAGGGATTACGGGCAAGTTAATAGTCTTGTGGCCTCGAGACCTTGAGAGGTTGCCATGTGGTGGCATCTCAAGAGCCCGAGACCATGAGGGACTTAGAGTAAGCCAATAGTCCTATGGCCCTAAGGCCCCAAGAGGTCACCATGTGATAGGGTCTTGAGAGCTCAAGACCATAGGGGACTTCATAATCCAATAGCCTCGTGGCCCCAATATACTACCATGTAGCAACATCTTAGGCACTCGAAGGCCTGGAGGGGACTGGGCACTCACAAAATTCCTTGAGCCCTAAGATATTTCCACATTGTAGCATCTTGGGTGCCTGAGGACTTGGAAGTATATGTGCAACTAACTTGATCTCTACTACTATGTGCCCCCTAAGATCCATATGGCATAATCTCAAGGTTTTGGAGAATATAGCACAAGGCCTTGTATTATATTTTAAATATCATGTCATGTGGCACTATTGTGACCTTGTACATGTATTGTTGATAACAGTCCAAGGATGTAAATCTTTTGAAACTATTTTAACCTTGTATCTTTGCTATCGATAGCAATCATTATCAAAATAAAAAATCAGCATTGTCTAAATAAATGCAAACATCTTTTATAATACATACATATTGCAACCTATACATCAAATTTGTACCACTCTTATGAATTTCTATATGGCTAGCATTATCAATCCATAAATTACTATGATCTATTTTGTTTCATTTAATTATTACTGCACAGTTGCAATGATTTTTATGGAAATTTTCTAAATAAGGCCCATAGAAATATGCCATTATTTATGTCCAAAATTTAGGCAAAAAATTATAATATTATTGTAATATGTATTTCAAGCTCTTTGATGGTTGATAGATCAACAATTAATTAAAAAGTGATACTTATAGTCTTTTGCCTTGGTAGGGACTAATAAATGAAATATATATATATTTTTAAAATATAGTTGTGACAAACATGTTAATTATATAGATTGATATTATACGATGGCAATGTGATATTCGTGAGATTTTAACAATTAATAAAAACCTTAAATTTGACATTTATCTAACCATCATAAGATAATTTGGATCTTAACTTTGACATTTTTAAAATTATTATTTGAAAGTTTTTTTTTAATAGAGAAGTCAATAAAAAAATTATAATATCTTGGGCATACTGGGGAGTTAGGAGCTTTTTGTTTTCTCATAAGCATTTTTTATCTATCATTAGTTTATGATTTTTTTAATGAGAAAGTAATAGAGCGATTTATCAATGTGATACATGAAAAATTCAAGATGGATATTTTTCTACATTTTTGAGATAGATATATTTAAGATATTTGTATAACTATAAACTTTTAACTTTTAGTAATAAGCAAAGATAGGGGACTATATAATGGTGAGAATAGGAGGTATGTAATGGTTAGTTTTTAAGTATTAAAATATTATTATGTTAACTATTAATGTATATGTAAACATTAATTACTTATAAATATTATATTTTTTATGTCGTTGCTAGTCTTTGCCTATACTGTATCTATTATGTAATTTTTTATTTCAAAAAAAAAAAAAGGGGGATAAAATATATTTATGGCTTATTAAACTGATTTCAATTAATTAAAAAATAATTTTTTTAAGACAAGTAAATAAAAAATTAGAAAGTTGAAAAAAAAAAAAAAAAAAGGAAAAAAATAATATTGTATTTTATTTTTTTATATAAGAAATATAGATAATAAAAATATATATTTAATTAGAAGTATCACTCAAATTGGTTATAAGCATACAAAGTTGACATCACTTTCCTTTTTGAAAATTTTTTATGTAATAATTTTAAGGTTTTAAAATAAATTAATTTAATTATTAAGAAGTAAATAGAATATTTTATAATAATATATTAAAAAATATTTTAAAATTTTTATACCAAATTTTATAGTAGTTAGAATAATATGCTAACTCAAACTTTTTAATTGACTACAACTAATAAATTAATTAATTATTTGAAAAAAACATATATATTAAATTATTTTTATGTATTCTCAAATAGAAATAATTATATATTACATAAAAAAATAATCTTTTTATATAAGACATTTATCCTATACAAAAATAAATATATTAAAAGTAAAAAAAAAATAGAATAATAATAAAATTAATTATGACAAATCAATGTTCTATCAAAAATATTTATTGATTTGTTATTTTAAAATTATAAAATATTGACTACAAACTTTTAAAATGAATTGATTTATGTTATATTGAGGAGAAGTGTCTCTTTAATAAATACATTACAATAACAATAAAAAGAACACATATAGCATCACTTAAATATAAATATAAAATTAAATTGAAAGTAAAAATAATATAAATATAAAACTTAAATAAATTTTAATATATTTAAATAATTAATATATTTATTTTATTTAAAATTATAAAAATTAAAAATTAAATTTTTTAAATATTAAAAATCAAGGAAAGATTGTTGTTCAACTTAATTCAAAGTGAAAATTGTATGACTATAAGTTTTGTAACATATCTAACTAAATTTATAATAAAATTTTATTCTATAAAGAATAATAATTATATATTTTTAAAAATAAAATATTATTTTTAAATATAATTATACAAACAATAACCAGATTTATATGTTTATATATAATTAATTAAAGGTTAATGTTTATAAATAAATTTATGAATGTCTTTGAAAATAAATGTATGTCTTTATTTATTTGTTAGTTAGTTATGTCATTCCTTCCACAAATTTTTTAATTATAAATGTATTATTTAAATGGAAATATAATTTCTAATAAATCAATAAAGTACTTATTTAAAATACGAGCTTTATTCCATCACATTATCAACCTGCATTTAAAATACGAGCTTTATTCCATCACATTATCAACCTGCATTTGACTATGGTCACTGGAATATTTATAATTTATTCTACTTTTTATTAAAGCCGGGTAAACTTTTTAACGTGACCGGCGCCGCTGGCTAGACACGACTAATACCGGTACCACGGGGCCAGGGGGACTTGAACACTTGACCAGCAGAGCCGCAATGAAAATGCCTTACCAACCGACTACGCCCCCCGACCCGAATATTTATAATTTATTAATAGGATTTATGGTCAAGAATTTATTAATAGGATTTATTCTCTTGATCATGTAGAAATAATATATTAATATGCTTACTAATAAATCACTGATTCCTTTCTTCTAAGTAGACCAAGTCTTTTCTTAGAAAAGATAAAGATATGTTGTCAATTGTCATGGAAGAATGTAGGGTTTGTCAAGAAACTTTGTTGTTTCCAACTTGCCATTTTTGCCAATTTCTCAATGATTTACAACTTTTGGATGGGTGAATTTTAAAGAGCTTTGGGTGTTAATTTGTCTTAAGTCAATATGAATGGATTACGGGGATATATAAAATTTAGATTGAGGGTAATTATTGGATTTATGTGATCAATATTTATTACAAATAAGTTTACAGTGTGTAAAGTGGAGATATATTTGATTAAATGTTTTTTTTATTATTAAAAGTGGATGAGGATGTTATGAAAGTTTATTTGATTATAGTATGGCTCCACGTTTCATGTGTAAATCAAATCAACGATATAATGTAATTGATGCTGAGATAAAACATTGACATATTATATTCTCATGAGATTGGGGTCCATAATCCATTCTATAGAGAAAGTAAAAGTTACTAGCTTCGAATATATTTTTTATCTTGTACATACAAAAACTTATGCCTAATGTTATAATTCATAAATCAAGGCTTCCCCTCTCAGTTACATTATGAAATGATTGGCATTGAAACTATGACATACCATTTAAGCATTATTCCTCAATATTTTTTTTATCAAATTATAAGTCACTTCTCTTCAAAATTTAGTAAATTAAATAGTTTGTAGAGTCTTAATTGTTCACCTTGAATGTGGCTTACATTTATTACCCAGGTTTGGGATTTCAAGATAGAGCCTAAACTTGCTTATTTCTTATGGTATTTAGTCTTTCAGAGTCTATCATTAGGAAAGAGATTTGTTCACATTGGAATTTCTCATTCCAAGTGATGTGTATGTTGCAAACCCAAGACCTTTAAGCATTTAGTTTAGACTTTCCCTTGTGCCCATGAGGCATGGCAATAAATTCACAATCTTTTCATGCATTTCCACTTAGAGCCCATCAATTAGAAGATGGCGTTGTTTGGAAATGGATTCCTAAGGGGTTGCCATACATTGCTTTCGTTTGAAATTCTTTCAAAACTTCTACTCGCTTTCAAAAATTCAAGTCTATGAATGCATAGATATTTAGTAATGAGAATACTTCTCAGGTATATTCCATCAATGACAAAGTTTACGTGCTCACCTTTGCCTTTTAGATCCAAACACAAATTGAGAAAGTAACATTAGAATTTTAGCATTTATGGAAGCTTCTCAATCAGTGGGGGAGTGCTCTACACACCACGAGCAGTGTTCCTCCAAATGCATCATCACAAGGTTGTCCTTAATCAATGCTTAGACAATGATGAAACCACTTTTGTAATCGTTTCTCCAACCCTCCTCCTCAATGAAGAGGTTGGAGTTCTCAACCCTATAGAAAAATTATTGTTAAACTATCTCATTAAATTTCCATAATACATGATAGTGATCATATTAGATTGTTTGTTCCTCCACCATTTAATGATTATTGTCAAATGAAAATTAGATGTAATAATTGTCAAATGAAAATTCATTGGTATTTAATGGCATAATCATATTTAAATATTTTATATCTCATAAATCATCCTAATAAAGAAATGTAAAATTTTATTAATAATGAAAACATTTTAATTAAAAAAAATGGAAGAGTAACATGTAATTTTAGAGATGTAAAAAAAAAAAAAAAATTAAAATAATGAAAAATTAAGGTATTAAAAATAAGTGATAAGATATAGATGAGATATGGGTGAGTAGTAAAGCAACTTGGTTGTTATAAGTACATCCAGGTTTAAATCTTAGATAGTATTGAACATTGATTGTAGTCAATCGTTGGTATTAGATCGGTTGTGGCTGTTGATGGTATTCCCTGGCCAGTTATGATTGTTTGTTGGTATTCTCGATACTTGTATATTTGGGGATCTAAGCCCCCGATTGTGTTCCATACCAGTTGGAGCTCCGATCAAAAGTATATAAGAATAAAGATCCCAGCAAAATCATATCTATCTAAAACAATAAGTGATAAGAATTGTAATAAATATTTAAAATTATCATTCAAAATAAAAATTAATTTTAAATAAAAATGTAAATAAATTATCATTTAAAATTGATGATGGATTCATTTTTTATTTGAATCTTATCATCTTGAGCTTTTTTCTTGGTGTCCAACATTTTTTATGGATTTTTTTAATTGCCCTATCTCTATTGCCTTTCTCTAGCATTTCTTTCATGTTATCATTCTCTTTCAACTTTGAAAAGTTAGAAATAATACTATTTTTAATCATGAGGCCTGTGAAATTTCATTTTTTGTTAATTAAAAGGTTGTTATTTCATTGATTTACTGACAGTTTCAAGTACAAGTTGAGAATATGGTGTTGGACTTCCGCCACCTACAAGAGCTCCTCAACCACTGGGAGAGTGCCCTTTGCACTATGAGTATAAATCTGCTAGATGGCCCGCTCCATAGTCTACTGTCACCTCCTCCCAAAAGGCATAAAAGCACAAGCCAATCCTGAAGCAGGGGCCACTTTTTGTTTGACCCTCCTCTTGTGGGTGGTTGGAGTTCTTGTGTAAACTCTGATGCTAGTCCTTCACAACGGTCTCTAGTGAGCGTTATTGTTTTTGTACAACCCATTGATGCTTGCCATATCATTATTTATGATGACCCCCTAGATGGCTGGAGTGCTCTAGAGATTTTTGATGTGGAACTCCCTACTTAGTTAATGCTTCTTAAGGATGACCCTTCGACTCCACCTCTTTGAGCGACAACTTGTGCTTAATATTCTGATAATTAATTATTTGTAGTTACTTTCATCATCCTTTGACCGATTAATTTTTAGATAGTTTTGACCTCTATCATGAAGTTTGAATCGTGATTTGTCCAATGACTTTATTTTGTAGCTTTCTTTAATTATATTTTTTTGTTTAATATAATATGAAGAGTTCCCATAATAAAATGTAAATAAATAAAGAATAAATGAAAGTGGTTTCAAAAAATATTATTATGTATTTATGGAATGTAATAGTTGTAAGATAAACTCTTAGACATTGTTTTTGGATATATAAATAGAATTATTCACTTAATTTATATTCAAATAGAATCTTTGAACAAAGTATAGAGATATATGAAATAATAAGTGAAATATTATGTTTTAAAGATATAGTTGCGACAAATATGTTAATTATGCGTATTGTTATTTTACAATGATAATTATGAGATATTAGTAATTAATAATTTTTTTAAATTTGATGTTTATTTGATTATTATAAGATAATTTAGATTTTAATTTTGACAATAATTTAATTATTATTTGGAAGTTTTTTCTTTTTTTGGTTTAGAAAAGTAAATAAAAAATCTATAATATTTAGGCATATTTGGGAATTTGGAGCTTTTTATTTTTTCATAAGTATTTTTCATTTATCACTAGTTAATGATTTTTTAATGAGAAAGTAATAGAACAATCTATCAATGTGATACATGTAAAATCTATAAGCATCTCTATATAGATATTTCTCGACGTTTTCCTATATCTATTTCTATAATTATAAACTTGTAATAATAAACAAAGATAGGGGATTATATAGTGGTGAGGATAAGAGGTATGTAATAGTTAGTCTATAAATATTAAAATATTATTATGTTAGTTATTAATATAAATGTAAGCATTAATTATTTTTAAATAAATGTTATGTTTTTTTTAGGGATATATATCATATTTGAAAATTTCAAAGCCCTTAAAAGGGGAAAAATATAACACAATCTATTTATATTGTGTCAATTGTAAGAAGCTAAAAAAATATTGGAGGCTAAATTATAGGTTAATAGAATAACTATTGCATTTTGTAAAAGTAATCATACACTTTATGAGTATTAATATGTATTAGTTATTAAAATTATTAATTTTTTATTTAAAAAATATAAAAGGATAAAATCTTTTTATGTTTTATTAAATTAATTTTAATTAATAAAAAATAAATTAAAAAAATATTTTTTTGGGATAGGTAAATAAAAAATTAGAAAGTTTAAAAAGATTTTTTGGGTATATATATATATATATATATATATATTATTTTATTTTTTTAAATAAGAAATATATATAGATAGTATTTTATTTTTTAAAATAAGAAATGCAAATAATAAAAATATATATTTAACTAGAAGACAAGTGTTACTTAAATTGGTTATACGATATAAAGTTGACATCACATTCTTTTTTGAAAATTTTAAATAATAATAAGATTTTAGAAAAAAGTAATCCAATAATTAATTAATAAATAAAATATTCTATAATTATGCTTTAAAAAATATTTCAATTTTTTGATACTAAATTTTGTAATTATTAAAATAATATATCAACTTAAACTTTTTAATTGACTATAATAAAAAATCTACAATCTAAAATATTTGGTAGGCAAAACATCCTCTTTCATTCGTGATTCCGGGGACTTTGTTGATTTCATCAAAGATAAGAAGATAGATAACAATGACTTGTTAGTTAGCATTGATGTGATTTCTCTCTATATGAAAGTTTCCATTAAAGATGCTTTAGAAGTAGTCCTTAATCTTACTAATTTAGAAACAGTCGAGCATGTCTCCGTCTGTTTAAACTCCACTTTTTCCATCTTCAAAGGCGTCATCTATGAATAGTGTGAAGGCATGGCAATGGGACCTCCTTTATCCCCTATGGTTGCTAACCTTTTCATGGAAAAACTTGAAGAAAGTTTTTTTCATTCATTTCCTTTCAAACCTAAATAGTGAAAACATTATGTGGATGACACAAATTTATGTTGGAAACATGGGATTGAAAGTCTAGAAAAATTCCATACCCACCCGAATAGTTTGTTACCTAGCATTCGATTCACCAAGGATATTGAGACTAAAGGTAAACTTCCTTTTTTGGATGTTCTCACAGTTAGAAAAGAGGATGACACATTAGCTAGAAAGGTCTATAGAAAGGGTACACATGTAGACCTTTACCTACATGCATCCTCCCATCATCATCTTGCTTAGAAAATGGGAGTACTCAAAACCTTGATCACTAGGGCGCTCAAAATTTGTGATGAGGATAACATTGATCAAGAAATTGAACACCTTAAAAGATTTTTTAAAGTTGAATGGGTACTTAGGGAAGCAAATAGCCAAAGCTATAAAATAGGTAAAAGATAATCTCAATAAAACTAAAGGTAATGATTTTGTTACGGAAGAGCCAATAGCTTTCTTACCTTATGTTGAAGGTATCTCCACCAAGATATCTAAAATTCTCAAGTGTAAAAATATTAAATCAACTTTCATTCTTGTTAGCAAGACATGTATGATGTTAGGTTCAGCAAAGGACCATATGGACCCTAACCTTCGTAGTAGAGTCTATGTTTTTGATTGCTCGTGTGGCATCCCTTACATAGGGGAGACTAGTAGATCGGTGTGTACTAGAATTAAGGAGCATGTTGCAGACATTCATCTTGATAGAAAGTATAAATCAGCACTTGTAGAGCATTCTTTCAACTCTAAACATGCTATCAACATAGAAGATGCAAGAGTCATTGTTGTAGAAGATCATGTCCAAAAGCGTAAGTTAAGGGAGGCCATTGAAATCTTAAAACACCCTAATCATTTAAAGAGGGATGAAGGTCTAAGGATAAGTCACGCTTGAAAAACTATGATTTGTAGAGGCTAGCCTACTGCCGGCCCCTTCCTTGTTTCCACCCGACCCCCTCCTCCATCCTTCCCTCCTTTTTTTTTTTGACTTTCCTCTTCATAAATCTAAGGTTCCTGTCTCTTTATCTTTGATTCTTTATTTCTGACTTTCCTCTTCATAGATCTAGGGTTCCTGTCTTTTTATCTTTTTATCTTTGTTTCTCTTTTAACCCTTCTCCCTTCCCCCCCTTCCCCCATCTTTGATTCTTTGTTTCTCTTTTAACCCTTCTCATCCCCCCCCCCCCGCCCCGCTCTTTTTCTAATATATCAATAATAATTTTTTTTGATACATAATTTTTATCTTATATTCTTAAACATATAATTTTAATTCATTTCTAAGACTCTTTTTATTATTATACTTATTTTTAATAAAACATATGGAACTTATTCCTTTTTTGATTTTCCATAATAACAAAGCTAATAAAATTCCGTTCTTTCTTTGTTTTTATTTACTATTTAAATAACTTTAATTCTTAATAAACTTTTATTTGCTTCATTTATTTCTTTTTTGGTGACCATTATTTCTATTTTTACTCTCTTTTTCATATGTGGCTTGAATTTAAATTAGAAAGTTCTCACAACGGCTATATTCTATATTAGAAACTTGTCCCGGAACTTTTTATAACGGTTATTTTTACTTTGACTTTTTAAGGGGTTTGGTATTACTGTTTTACATATGAAAATTTCCCTCATGATCTCATAAGAAGATCCAAAATGTTGAACATCAAAATTTTTAACACAATTTTTCCAAAAAAATCTTTTATCTAAATGTATGGAATGTGAAAACATCAAATCTTTGATACAATCAACAAATTAATTATTTCCATTGAAAAAAATTATATATATTAAATCATTTTTATGTACTCTCAAACATAAATAATTATATATAATAGAATAAGTATAATTTTTTATGTAATACATTTATCACATGCAAAAATAAATAAATTGAAAGTAGAAAAAAAACTAGAATAATATAAAATTAAATATTACAAATTAATGTTCTATCTAAAATAAATAACAATAAAATTTGTTATTTTAAAATTATAAAATATTGTCTACAAATTTTTATGATGATTTAAATTATGATATGTTGAGGAGAAGTGTCTCTTTATTTACTATTGTACAATAACAATTGAAAGGATATATATAAAAATTTAAAAAAAATCTTAAAAATTAAAACAAAAATAAAATTTTATTAAATTTTAAAATTCTATAATTTTTTTTATATTTAAAATTATAAAAATTAAAAATTAAACTTATCAAATATTATTGTTCAATTTGATTCAAAGTGAAAATGATAAGTTTTGTAACATATCTAACTAAACTTAGAATAAAACTTTAACCCATAGAAAAATTTATTATATATATTTAAACAAAATATAATATATTACTTTTAAATATAATTATACAAAAACAATATCAGTATTATTTAAATATAATTAATTGGAGGTTAGTGTTTAGACTCCTTCCAATGATAAGTAAGTTTATAAATGTCTTTTGAAAATTAAACGTTTTTTTTCTAAAAATAAATAATTAAATCATTTCTTCCACAATTTTTTTAATTATAAATATATTGCTTAAATGGAAATATAATCTCTAATAAACCAATAAAGTACCCAGTTAAAAGACAAGCTTTATTCCACCACATTATCGACCTGCATTTGACTATGGTCACTGGAATATTTATAAGAGAACTTAAGAATAAGATTTATTCTCTTCATTATGCAGAAATAAGATTTATTTATATATATAATAATATGCTTAAAAATAAATCACTGATTCGTTTCTTCTAGTGCAGACCAAGTCAAGTCTTAAAAAAGATAAAGATATGCTGTCAATTGTCAAGAAACTTTTTTGCCAACTGCTCAATGGGATAGGTGAATCTTAAAGAGCTTTGTTTTAAATTTTTTTTTTTTTTTTTTTATCATGAATGTATTGAATCTTAAAAAGGTTTGGGTGTTTTTTTGGTTTTAAATCATCATGAATGTATTAGAGAGATTTTTTTTTTGGGGATATATAAAATTTAGATTGGGGTAATTGTTGGATTTACATTATTAATATTTATTATAAATAGATTTGTAGTTTATAAGGTGGTGATATATTTAATTGGATGCTTTCTATTTTTAAGGGTGGATGAGGGTGTCATAAAGATTTATTTGATTATGGCAGGGTTTTATATTTTATGTATAGATCAAATTAATTATACAATATTATTGATGCTAAAACAAAACATTGAGATCTCAAAATGTAATTTATAACGTCCATTCATCCATGATGTTAATATGTTGACATCTTTATTATTTGTAAACTAACACTAGATTTAATACAATTGTTTGAATTTATATGACCTGCATCCATAGTAAAAAGCTCTACAACTTATAAGGTGACAGTAAAATAAATATAGGATTATTATTTTTTAATATTTTGTGTACAAAAGTAAGATGAGATCAATAGTCATAAGTTTTGTGTGAAGTAAAACTACTGATTCTTACTTTTTTATTTTACAAAACCCCACTTTAATATAATAGAAAATTAAATTCCTAAAAAAGTTTGGTTCTTTACAAAATTTATCAATTTAAAATTTAACTAGTTCAAATTACAAATTTTTTTCCACACATTGTAAATTCATGATAAAGTGGAGTGTCAAATTTAACCCCTACTTATTATAATACATATAAATATAAATATACTACTATATAATATATAAATTTAATATATATTATAATATGTTATAATATATTTGAAATATGAAAATATAATATTATATATTATAATAATATTTTTATTATTCATATTTATATATAATATATTTATATTCATATGAATATATTATACAATTATATTCATATATAATTATATTCTTATTGTTCTATATATATATATATATATATATATATATATATATATATATATATATATATATATATATATATATAATATTAATAAATTTTATATAATATAATTATATATAAATATGATATACAATTATATTCATTTATATAATATTATTAATGATTAATATATTTATATTATTGAATATAAATATTATAATATAATATTGTATATATATAATTAATATAATAATAATAATATATATATATAATATTTAATTAATATATTCCTATTAATATAAAAAAATAGTGGAGGATAGAGAAGACAAGGTAAGTGTTGAAAAAAAAAGATGGGTAATACAAATCTTTCTTTATTTGAATGGTGAGAAATCTACAACATTTTAGTAATTGGTGAAAAGGAAAGGGTCCTTTTCATTTTAAATTGATCTCATATTATTAAATAATATTATTTTTCATTTGTTATAAATAATTAATTTGATAGTGAAGTTCAATTAATTTGATACAAGGGTAACATTTATATTGAAAATTAATTTTAATTATTGATTTACATTCATTTTTATTATATCATTAACTTTACAAAAATATTAACTTTAAATTTTAAATTCCATTGTATGTTAAAATTCTATTATATGTCTAAGATTTTTTTTTTGATCACCTTTAATAATAAGAAAATTTATTTTATTGTAGCTCAAATTATGCCAAATTTAAGTTCGACTTTTTTTATTAACATTTCATGTTATTACACTCCATGACCTCCATCCCTGACTTCATCTCTAACTGTGATTTTAAGTTACATATAACTAAGTTCCTAATTTGGTTTATAGACTCCTTAGCCAGGGCAACCAAAAAAATATTGAGGATTGTTTTTGATATCAAGCGAAAAAACTTGGTGCAAATGACATTGAGATCTCAAAAATTATCTTGTAGCTTTCATTTGTCCATGCTATAGATTGCAATGAAAGATGTGACATATCACTAAACTTTGAATATGTATCTTCCTAGTTCATCGAGTCTATCATTATCCCTCACCATCGCTGCCTAGTTCATCTTAAAATCTTTCACCATTTCTATGTTCTATACAATTTTTCCCTTCCCTACCATTTCACCATTGTTCAAGCTCATTGTAAAATGAAACATCTCCTCCATGCATAACACATTGCCATGATGTATGAAGGAACACTTAACCTCATTTTATACTATCACCTCCATTAGAAACATTAGATTATTGTTGCATACCGTATCATATACAAAAGATGAGATGAGGTAAGTGGTTTTCAGTTTCAAAAATTATGCCATCCTTTCCATCATAACTTGCACCTTTAGGATAACTCCTAGTTTAAAAGTTTTAGGATGTTTAAATAAACACAATATAATTGAATTATAAAAAAAATATTTATGATTTTTTTTACTTATTATCATAAACTTAAACTACCTAATTAGAATAGAGATGGTATAATGAAAAGTATATGATATGATATAAGAGTTGTAAAGTTATAAAATATTTCTACATAATATATGTTTTTTTTATTTGATAGGGTAAAAAAATTAGGTTTTACAGGGATCCTCAAACCATGAAAGTGAAATATAGAAAGTATCAATAGGTTGAGCAAAGGTCATCCAACTAAAACATCAAAAAACCACTATACTAAAATCAAAAGCAAGGAAAACAAAATTTAAAAACAAATATTAGGAGGGAGGTCCCTCCAACGGGTCTTCAGCACCCTCAGGATTATTCATTGGGATGCCCTACTTAACCTTTGAAATCTTAACCCATATGTGGTTCCTAGGTCCTTCAACTACTTCTCCAGGAAAGATCATACAATGTCACTTCTGTCCTTTGACCTGCAAGAGAGTCTTATTTATGGGGACCACCTTGGGGGAACTTGATGGGGGGATCCCAATATCTTGGGTGGATGTATGACAGGGGTCAGGGCTAGTTGAGAAGACTGAACAAAAAACTACACCATGGACTCGGCCTATCTATGCAAAGCATTCCAATCTTGTATAAGCTTGGAGAGGGCCATCCCTACCTCTTACACCTTGGATTTGAACTTTTATGGCTGCACTATGTTCCTTTTCATCTCCTTTGACAAAATGGCTTTACCCTTCTGGGTAACCTCCTCAAAAGTACCCACATTGAGGGCGATCAACCTAGATTAGGTATGAATAGTTTGAGGGGGAGATTATTGGTAGGGGATTTGGAAAGGCTAGCCTGGGGGGTGCTCTCTAGGGGTCGGTAAGATCCTAAGGTGGAGTCCTCTTCCAAGGAGTCCTCTTGGGAGTCCTCCACGATGGAGGATCCCTTAGGGGGACCTCCCAACTGTGCAGGGTTTGACCATGTTTGATGAGGAGAAGGATCAACCTTTGGTGGAGTATAGGGTTAGTCTCATTTACTTGATGAAGCAAAATAGTGCTTTCAAGAGATTTAAGTAGAAAGAAAGGAAGCCTTATCTTATAACCAATAAAGTGATTCAAAAATAAGAAGTGGTGGGAAAAGATCAGTGTGAATTTACCTTTAAGGGTCAAATAACACATAACTTGGAGATAAATTTTGGGCCAGTGATGAAGAAGATTTGACCATGGAAAGCCTTTATTTTTAGTTTTCAAAAAATTGTTCATCTAAAAGAATCATTACAGTAGCTTTTATTTATTTGTTTGGTCTTTGAATGCCTTAGTCCCCTCATAGGACATACCGGTCACTTCTCCAATTAATTCCTTCGTAAAAGTGATTCTTATGCCATGAATGATCACCTTGCATTTGTTCCAGGCTGCTACGAAGTTATGGGCCACTTTTGCATTATGCTCTATGATTCTCTCCATGAACTTGGTGAGCCCCCCATGTTTGAGTTTCTTATAGACTTTTTAATGGCCATGTACTTTTGTGTAGGAAATGGGTTCAAGCCTTTCCATATTGCCTCCCATCGAAGTGGTGTCTGCAAAGCCAAGGTGAGCAGGTGGAAAGTTCTGGATGGAGTGATTTTGAACAATGTAAATGTACTTTAGGAAGCCTGTCAATATCACTCTATAGAAATTACACCTCCTCCTCTGGACATAATTATGTATCAACATAATTAAAATCCACCCCTTGGATGAAATATTATACACATGTGGTGGCATGATGTTTCTATTATGTAGTGGTACTTTTGCCCTATAAGGCTTTGAGGACATTATTAGGAACATTGCTTGCATCGTGATAGTTTGTTAAAATGTGGAGTTCAACTCTAATCCTAACGAGAAGGTCCAATACCCTATTACTTTCCTGGTAGGTATGGATAATTTGAAAATGAGTCATGCCACTCAAGAGTTGCTTGGCATCATCAATGATGTCTTTGATAGTATGAGAGGAGGTTATTTTCCCTTCCAGAGCATTTAGGATATTTAACAAATCACCGTCCATGATGATTCTATTTTGATAGATTCTGAAAGCCAACTATATACCCTAGAGGGCTGCCTTGGCCTTTGTAAGGTGATTTGTTTGGGTTCCCAAGGGACCCGCATAAGTGGCCAACATCTCCCCTTTTGAATTACTTATAACTCCTCCTCCATGAGCGACCAACATCTCCCTTTTTTTAAATAATAAATATTAAAAATAACAAAATATAAACAAAAATTATTGTGAATAAAATTTATTAAATGTATATAATTTTAGATAATAATTGATTTTTAAAAAATGTTGTATTTTTTAATTTTTTTAATTATTAAAAAATATGATGATGATGATGATGATGATGATGTCGTCTATAAAAAGATCAAAAATAATTTATAAAATTGAAAATTCAAACATGTTCATTCAAAATCAATCGACTGTTATATTAATATTATATTAAAAATTCAATAATAATAATAATAATAATAATAATAATAATAATAATAATAATAATAATAATAAATAAATAAATAAATAAATAAATAAAAAATTAATAAAATTTTGATATTTACATATAAAATGGGTATGGGTTTTAATGGAGTTATTCATTTTATTTTATTATTAAAAAAAATATTAATAAAATTTTGATATTTATATACAAAATAAATTTTGACAAAAGAATTATTTAACTCTATATTTTAATATTTATTTATTTATTTTTATTATAGAAAAAAATTAATAAAATTTTGATATTTACATATAAAATGGGTATGGGTTTTGATGGAGTTATTCATTTTATTTTATTATAAAAAAAATATTAATAAAATTTTGATATTTATATACAAAATAAATTTTGACAAAAGAATTATTTAACTCTATATTATAATATTGAATTAGAGAAAATGTCAATATATAAACATATAACAATAGTTGAAATAGATTATTATAATAATATATATAATTGTTTAATATTTATTTTATAATAACCATTCATATTATGATATGTCAATTTTTTAATAATTAATACATCAATTTAAAATATATTATTATATTTTTTTAAAATATTAAAAATACCTTTTTACATGTATCTTATTTTTTATTTTAAATTAATTATGACATTTCCTCCCTCTTAACATACCAAACCAAAAAATATATAAATTTTAAAAAATATTAAACCTTTAAATAAATTAATCTTTATGTTCCTACTAACATCTATGGCACACTAAAACCTTAAAATATTAAAAATTTAATATAAAGGTATTAATGTTTTAAAAAATCTAATTTGAATTTTTAATAAATAAAAAAAATAATTTTAATGCTTATAATTTTAATTGGGAAGAATAAAGAAATTTTAAATCTAATTTGAACTCTCCTTAAGGGATGAGTTGACTTACTAGGGATAATTTGACCACAACCACACCTGGTGTCAAGGTCTAACATATATTCTTGGTAACCAAGGAGAGTTATTTTGAAACTAGCAATGGAATAGCTTAGAAGAAAGGTGGGTTAGATGAGAAACTTGCGAACCATGTGGCATCATCCCGAGAGCTCATGAGGGAATTAGCCATTGGAATCAAAATCCATAGGCTATGTGTCAAGATCCTAACCCTTGTGAGCAATTCCATCCAATTTGAGCCACCACATATCCCACTGCAATCAAAAAGCTCATGAGAATAAAATATAATAATATATTTTAAATTGATATATTAATTATTAAAAATTTGACATATCATATTGTGAATGGTTATTATAAGATAAATATTAGACAATTATATATAATATTATAACAATTAATATATAATACTAATTTAATTATAAAATATTATGCATTCAAAATCTATTTCAATTATTGTTATATGTTCATATATTGATATTTTCTCCTATTCAAACAAAAATATATATAAATTTTAAAAAATATTAAACCTTTAAATAAATTAATCTTTATGTTCCTACTAACATCTATGGCACACTAAAACCTTAAAATATTAAAAATTTAATATAAAGGTATTAATGTTTAAAAAAATCTAATTAATTTTTTTTTAAATAAAAAAATAAAAAAAATCAATATCTTTTAATCATAAATATATTTGATAAAACAATTTTAAGATATTTTTTGGATTAGTATGAAGGTTAAAAAGGGCCCTCACTTGTACATATACATTAATTGAAATAAAAGGATAGTTTAGAAAAATACATTAAACCCATCTAACCAAGAACTTATCCCAAAGTAAGGGGTATACCACAAAAGACTAGGAAACAAATCTCAGATAGAATGAAATACAAAAAAACCAAAAATCCACCCAACATGGCTTATCCAAAAAGAGACCTAACAGAATGAAGAGGAGAGAGTCAATCCCCCAATGCCAAGGTGGCATCCACCTTAGCACAGTCAACATCCAACAATGAGTTAGAAAAAGGAAACAAATAACTAGTCTCACCCATAACAATGATGTCGGCATAAGGTTTCCTAAAAGAACACTTGAAAATTGGGCAGCCACCCATTGTTGAATTCTCACCGTCATCCCAAGTCCTCTTTGTTGGAAGAAAAACCTCTCTAAGATCAACAACATCCACCGTGCCTTACACGTGCCTTTGCATGTGAGACAAAATGACACATCAAATGATTAGATGTGAGGGAGCACTCCTACTAGCTTACCTATCATTTTCTTCCTGCAATGCTACCTCCACACCTCTAATATAGTAAAAATCCACTAAATAACATGCAACATGTACCATATTTTTTACTCAAATTTACCCACAATCCTTTCCAAAAATGACAGAGAAGCCATGAGATTTTCCAGTAAAGGAGCTAGCTCCATGAAAATCACAAACCCCTCTATCAGGTTTAACAACATACATGTAGTTTAACAAACCTAGAATCCAATTCTCTAAAAACATAGAGGGGAATTAGACCCAAACACTAAGAGCCAAAAAAGAGGAAAGAAAATTGTCTTGGACAACCAATCTATTAAGCCAAGCACAAAACCCACCTTGCAGTCCTAACTAGATAATAATCTCCACTACCTTGCATATTACATTGCCATCTCTGACAGTGCATAGTAAGTTGCTCAGGAAAATAGAAGCTACATCCAAATTTGTTTTGTTCTTCCAAACCCCATGCATGTATTCAGTGCCCAAGATAACTTTCACTGGATCAAGAATCTCCAAATTGGGCATCCAAAAAATCAAGTGAAGTCGATGATCAAAGACACTATCTCATATGCCATATCCTATTTGTTAGCTCACAGGGAGAGCATAGGTTCGATAATCACCATAAAATCCATAATTGTGAGATAATACCACTACCATAAATGAGGAAATTTTAACAAGACACAAAGAAAAAACACTAGCTAAAAACAACACTCCTTGAAAACGCTGATGCACTCAAAGCATTCGTATCACAACAAGGCATTCACACATAAAAATATTGAAAGCACTTCCATGATGGTAGTAAAGACACATGTGTCTAAGCCCAAATGAGTAATGATATGACACCAATTAAAGAGCCTTATATTTGATTGATCAAATCAAGACCTGGTCATGTATCTAAATAATTATTCATGATGTAGTTGCTCCTTTGATCCACTCCTCAATTAGCTAGAAAATATGATAAATGATTTGGTTCCCTATAGAAGTGGTTGACAGACTAAGATGAAAGTTCATCCAAGCTTGGCCAAATAATGCTAAGGAAGTTATTCAAAGTCAAAAACCTTTGTTGAGCAATTATAGATGGCATTTATAATAAGTTTGGAATCCCCTTCAATAACTAGTTTCTCAATCCCATATTGACAAACCAATTGAATGTCCAAGACCAACACTTGAGTTTCAACCTCATTATCCGTATCATCTTGAAGTTTTGTTGATGAGGCACAAATGAGAGATCTCGAACAATTCCTTATACTATACCCAGTTTAGATGCTCCCAGATTTCCTCTGATAACCTCATCAAAATTTAACTTAAAAAATTGATTGAAAGAAGAGTCCAAACAATAATGACACGACCATGAAATTTTTTCATATTTACCTTTAACCTATTAACAAGAAATAATTTTAAGATATTATTATTATACATTTTTTATTTATTTTTAAAATTTAAAATTTGTTAAAATTTAAAAGAAAAAATATTTAACAAAATTTTAAATATATAAATTAAAAATATATATTTTTTATATCAATTTTTTATTTTAATAATTTAATTTTTAAAAAAAACTTAGACCTATGAAAATAAAAAACAATATTTAATATTTATTAAACAAAAATTTATTTTTATCAATTTTTTAAATAATTTTAAATTTTTAAAAATTTATTTATATTTAAAAAACAAAATGTTTAATAAAAAGGTTTTATTCTCACAATTTTTTTAGTTTTAATAATTTCAGATTTTCATTACTCATCAAAACACATTTAATAAAATCACTACCATCTTTATCTAAATTTAGACTTCACTCAAAATACATGGAATCTAAACCAAGTGAAGTAGAACACAAGATAATTTGAGACATCTTTTCTCATTTTGTTGTTTTTTACTTTCGCCAAGTGAAGGAAGTGGAATAGAAATTAATTTGGAATAACTTTTTTCATTTTTTTGAGGTTTCTTATTTTCATTCTTTTCATTTTTTTTCTTTACAATAAATTTAATAAACCAATGAATCAAAATAATATTTTATTTAGGAGTAATCTCTCTAACTAAATATAATTATATATCACTAAGTTTATTGTGGTGGAATCAAGGTGTGTTTACAACTTAGAGAGTGTGTAAAGGATTCCAATTTTTTACGAAGGATGATTATGAAATGAAGCATCTATGTAAAGGTCTCTCTATATATTTGTATTTTTAATGCAATAATAAAAGAAGCACCTACACATACTTTTATCTACATGTTTTGTCTCATCACACCATTATAAGGTGTATAATAGTGTTGTCAATTGAGTTATTTCAGTGTCATTTATTTTTTATTTTTTTATTTTGATATATTATTAGTGACATTAATTTAATGTAAAGGTGGTATAAAATTGATATTAATTGATGATGTTATTTGTATGAATTTTGCATTATAAATTAATATAAAATTAGGATAATTTGATTTTTCTATCTATATAATAAAAAAATAGGGCACATCAAATATCCATATTACTATTTCTACATAAAACGATTTGGAAAGGAGTTGTGGAAACAATTTGGGTGGTAGATAAGAGTTTTAAAACTCAAATAACAAAGATGCAGGTGAAGTGGGTTGATTTTGGAACAATAAAGTAAAGTATTTTTTTTGTTACATGATTTTTTGAAGTAGTTTTTTTAATATGATAATTTCTCACTGGTTTATATTTTTCAAAGATTGTAAATTTGAATAGTTAAATAATTTTTTTTCTTAAACCAAAAACTAAGACATCTTTCTTTAAAGTAAATAATTTTTTTCTATGCTATATTCAAATAAAACCAACATAATGTTAGAGTGTATATATATTGTGCTAATATTAAGTTAATATGTAAGCATCTAATACTGAATATTCAAATAGTGACTATGATGTGAACTAATTCCTTGACCAAGAAAAAATACAAGTATAAATTTTTGGTCTACAAAATTGAAGATGACATGCATCCTGATAACATCACAAGAGATCATATAAATAATATTACAATAATTTATTGAAAATAATTTTTGGAGTGTTGGATGAAACAAAATTTGCTTAAAACTTATAGTGAAGATGTTCTAATATAAGAAGGCATTGGACTTATATGGGAGACTATTTATTTTACACTGTTCATGATGATCATCATTATGGTGATTACGCAGAGAATCAAGTTGTTAATTATTATATTGAAGAACCTATTATGAAAAATAATTATGAGGAAATTTAACAAATATAATTTTTCTTGAACACTTTTGTTAATGTCAGGACAAATTTGAATATCAATGTTAGGTGCTATATTATCAATTAAATAAAGGTTTGGTTGTTCAAACATCAATGTCAATGTTTTATTGAGGTTCAATTATATTTTCCTAACTATATATTATCTCTTATTTATCTTATATTTTTGTGTTTTTAAATACAACCTACTAAAAACTAGTATATTGCCTTAAAATAGCACATTTCCATCCTTATATTGGGAGGCACAATAAATATCATAAAATTAAACGATTTTATATGTCAATTATGATGCATGTATAAATTATTGCATTCTATTTATAAAATAATGTGAGAATTTCTTGAGTTATCTCAAATGCAAGGCACCACAATATCGATAAGGAATTAAATGTGTTACCATTCCAACTAAGGAAATGTGACATTTTATGATAATTCCTAGACTTAGACATCTTTTCCATTACAAGTCACTTCAAGAGTTAATATCATGACATTACAAGAACATAATCATCACTTGATAGGGTTTGCCTTATTCCTTCATATTTAAATGTAATGAAGCACATTGCGTATTTTTAGCATGAAAATATCAAAGACAGGTCATACAATATATGGTTTGGTTTGGTTTGGTAGTGGATGGTGTTAACCCCTTTTCTAACTTTTTAGCTAGATATTTCATTTGGCCAATAGTGTTTATAAATTATAACATTCCTCCATAGTTGATGATTCATAAGGATCCTATAATATTTTCATTATTTTTACTTGGTAAACACCAAGTAAAAATTATGGATGTTCACCTTGAACATCTAATTGATGAGTTAAAAGCATTATGAGATGGCATTACAATGCATGATCTTTCAAATATCCACTTGTCAAAGATATTTCACCCATTATGATATCTTATTGATTCACCCTATTTTTAAAAATGGTGTAATTACTATAAACATATTATGTGAAACTAATACACTAGGGAGATATATCATTCAAAAATGTAAAACAATATTTTAAAATATTCCCTAGTGGTTAAAAAATGGTACACAAGCCAATTTAAAGATTTGAAACAAGAAATAGGCAACATGGAAGTAAAACTATTGGATTAAGTACACCTTGATATTTTTCTAGATTTTTGAGTGTGGATATAGATTGTGTAGGCCTATTTATATCTCTATGTCAAACTTGGGACCCTGACTATTTATGGATTGGATGAACACTTGCATTGATCATGCCTTAGGTGAGATTGTTTATCAATAAGTTTGACCGTCATACATGTCCTACTATGTTGATTGTGTCCTATGTTATTTTTTAGATTCTAAATTATGTGTTGGGGGGATAATTTTATGGACATTTACCATGATGCATATGTGTTGTAGACATTATGCATATGTGTAATGTCTATAATGCATACATATTATTTCAAACTAGGCTCAGTAATAACAAACCTAAACACATACGTGTTATAACAAATACACATTCTGTTTAGTGAACATAAGGTGTACACATTATAACACATACACATTATAGTGCATATGCATTACCTTCACATTACATAAAAAAGGTAGGATAGATATATTATAAGGGGTAGATGGTTTACTAAAATAAATGTTAAGTATAAGTGTAAACTTATACTTTACATTTATTTTAGTGAATATAAGAAATTAAGGTCACTCTACATATGATAGAGTTGGTCTCATAGTTACACTCCTTATGATCTGGGAGATTATTTTTCAAAATCCAATCTGGTCAGTGCTTAGTCATTTTTAGGGTCTTGATATTAAACCTAAGGATTTTAGGAAATAAATTTTATAATTGATGTCCATTTTTGGTAAACATATAGTCATTTTAAAAGTTTTTATGCCTTCTAGATTACTTATTGGCATTTATAGGAGTTTTAGATTTGTCAAAATTGAATTTCACAAACCAACTCATTTGAATTCAATCCAAATTGGTGTGATTAAGATAACATAGATTACATTGATGACTTGGCACATCAAATAACCAATTTATGTTAGTTTCACTTGTTCATCAACCCTCCCTCATCCCTAATCACTTTATCCTCATCCCTTATCATCCCTAATAACTCCCTCATTATCTCTCATCATCCCTAATCACTCCCTCATTAACCCTCACCATCCCTCATCATCTCTAATCATTCCATCATCATCCCTAATAATTCCCTCACCATTCGTCATCATCTCTAATCATTGATTTATCATCCCTATTCACTCCCTCCTCATCCCTCATCATCCCTAATCACTCACTCATCAAGCCTCACCATCCCTCATCATCTCTAATCACACTCTCATCATCCCTAATCACTCCTTAATTAACCCTCACCATCCCTAATCAATGCTTCATCATCCCTCATCATCCTTAATCACTACTTCATCATACCTCATCATCCCTAATCACTCTCTCCTCACCCCTTCTCATCTCGAATCACTCCCTTATTGACCCTCACCATAACTCATCATCCTTAATCACTCCCTCATTGAACCTTACCATCCCTAATCATCCCTAATGTCTCCTTCATCATCCCTCATCATATCTAATCATGCCCTCCTCATCACCCCTCATCCTTAATCACTCCATCCAATACCTTGATGGTGGGTGTAGTAGCTTCCTACTTGTGCTCGATTGACTTATTTTTGAATTCCAAAATTTAATCACTAAATAAGGCCCAAATAAACTCTTCTTTCACTCTTCCTATTTCAATAAAATATAACATTGATTATTTAGTGGGATTCAAATATATATATGACAATCCATGCCCAAGTCATGGAGAGAGTGTGTATCTATATCCCTAGAATAAAAATATATAGGAAATTAAGAAAAAAATGGGATTAAATTATATTAATTACATATATAGATTGGGATTTGGGTATTTAAGAATCCCAATCCCAAAGTTGAGAATATATATATATATATATATATATATATATATATATATATATATATATATATATATATAAGGAGAGTTGATAATTCCAATCCCAACCCCATGTTTAAATATATATCCATAGTATCTCTGTAATAGACTTGATTTCTAGATAAATAGATAGGTGATCACCAATATGTTAGAGTGTCTTCCAATTTAATAGCTGATAGAGTGTGTTTCCCAACCCAAATCAATCTATAATCAACTTGATTTGTACCCAAATTGATATATAAATGGAATGAATGGCATATGCCTTAATGTAATGTATCTAAGAGGGGCCACTTAGAGCTTAGGCATGGCTTGGTGGACCCTAAAGGCCAAATTGGGGCTTTGTCATACTCTGAGTATTCCCTAGTCCCCAATATAGTATATCAAGTGATTTCATAGGAATGGGGGCCCTATATATATGCGGGGAACCCTTCCAAAGGACCTAACCCAATATCAAACTTTCCATACTCATTAAGGCAATGTAATATTCCCTACCTACTTCATTTATGCCAAAGAGTAAGGCAAAGGAAGCTTGCCTTTTTGATATCTAATTTTGCTTCACCTAATAGCATATCAAGGGAAGCAAACTTTACTTATCAATGTAAATCAAGGGAGTAAGGCACAACTATCAAGGGAATTTTTCCTTCCTTTTATTTAGCTATTCTTTGCTTCTATATTAAGGTATGACTATCAAGGGAAGTTTAATTTTTGATAGATAGATTTGTTCTTACCCTACCTACTTAGCTATGCCCTACCTGATAAGGCAAGGGAAACTTCCTTCCCAATGTATAGATTCATTCTTGTCATACTATTAGCTATCAAGGGAAGCTTGCTTCTTAGTTATCAATTACCTATTAGGGGAAGCTTGATTCTTAATATATAGCTTGCATATATTATTTCCCTACCTACTTAGCTATGCCCTACCTACTTAGCTTCTATTGTTGGCAAGGGAAGCTTGCTTTTAATAGATGGAATGAGAAATACATTTTTGAATCATGTTAGATATGTAATATATTTATACCATTGAGTATGCCCTACCTAATTTACCTACTTAAGTATGCCCTACCTACATTACCTACTTGAGTATGCCCTACCCAAATGAATATTTGAGCCATATCTTGATCTTGAGTATGCCCTAACTAAATACTTGAGCCATATCTTGATATTGACTATGCCCTACCTATCTTATTGTACTTGAGTATGACCTGCCCACCTATCCTTATTTCCATACCTACTTGAGTATGCCCTACATACCTATCCTTATTTCCATATCTACTTGAGTATTCCATACCTGATAAAATACCCAAGCCATATATTGATCTTGAATACCTATATCTATTCTTGATGGTATATATATATATATATATATAAAATTTGATCATATATTTAATACCTAATACCTAATTAAATACCTAAGACATATATTTAAAGGAGATGGGGAATTATAACCTATTTAGAGAAAGCAGTGACTAGGGATGATCGAGTACAAGAAAAAATATACTACACCCACCATAAATGTATTGGAATGAGTGATTAGGGATAAGGAGGGATGAATAAAAAGTGATTAAAGATGATGAAGAAAAATGAAGGTAAATGAGGGAGTGATTAGCGATGATAAGGGATGAAGAGGGAGTGATTATGAATGATGAGGTAGTGATTAGGGATGATGAGGGATGATAAGGGAATGACTATGGATGATAAGAATCGATGAGGGAGTGATTAGGAAAAATTAGGGTTGATAAGGGAGTGATTAAGGATGATGAGTGATGATGAAAAAGTATTGAACTATATCTATATATAGGGGCAATATCTATTATATGGGTGACCTTCTCTACCCAATGTGTGCAAGATTGATTCATTTTATTCCTTCCTATTAAATGGGCACTAAAACACATGATTTAGATGAGGGGGAATTGACCAATCCATATCTTGAAAGGAGATGGGGAAATCTAACCTATATAGAGAAAGGAGTGACTAGGGATGATTGAGCACAAACAAAAATCCATTAAAACAATCATAGAGGTATTATAGGGAGTGATTAGCGATGATAAAAGCTATTAGGTGAAGAAAAGAAAGATGTCAAAAAGATAACCTTCCCTTTTCTTACTCGACATAGATGAATTAGGAAGGGAATGATTATATTATCTTATATTAGGTAGGGAAAGTTTTAGATTAGGGTAGGGCCTTTGAAATGGTGACCTCAATATATCTATGGTGGGGCCCCCATTCTGACACTATCATTTGATATATTTTATTGGGACTGAGGCATCCTAAAAAGATGATAGGGCCACACTTTGGCCTTTAGGTCTCACTAAGCCATTCCAAATATCTAAGTGGCCCCTCCTTGATACATTGGATTAAGTAATATGCCCTTAATTCCCTTCATTTATCAAGTTGGGTATAGATCAGGATGGGTATAGATCGAGTTAGGTTAGGAAACACACTCTACCAACTATCAAGTTGGAACACACTCTATTGGATTGGTGAATACCTATATATATTCAAAAATCCATTCTACTATGGATATACTCTTAATGACATATAGAGAAAATGATAAGTCAAATATGGGGTTGGGATTTGAATTCTCAATTAGTCTCTAGTTGTCCCTATCTATATAGTTATAAATTTGAATTCTCAACTCTAGGATTTAGAATCTTAAATGCTCGAATCCCAATCTATATATGTAAGTAATACTATTTAATCCCACCCTTTTTCATACCTACTTCATCTATGCCAAGGAGTAAGGAAATTTAAGCTTTTCTTCTTAATACCTAGCTTTGTTTCACCTAATATAACATATCAAGGGAATACTATCTTTTCGATAGATTGAAAGTGAGTAAAGCATATATTTCAAGGGAAGTTTACTTTCTTGATATCTAGATTTTATTTTATTATAGATTAAGCCATAACTATCAAGGGAAGCTTGATTTATGATAGATAGATTTATTCTTACCCTACCTACTTAGTTATGCCTTACTTGATAAGGCAAGGGAAGCTTTCTTCCTAATATATATTTTCATTATTATCTTACCTACTTGACATTTATAAAATATATTATTAGTTATCAAGGGAAGATTTATTCTTGATCTATAACTTGCACATATTATTTCCCTACCCACTTAGCTATGGCCTACCTACTTAGCCTCTATTATTGGCAAAGGAAGCTTGCTTCCTGATAGAAGGAACAAGAAATTAAGTTTTGAATAATGTTATGTATGTAATAGATATAGACCATTGATTATTACCTACCTACTTTACCTACTTGAGTATTCCCTACCTACTTTACCTACTTGAGTATGCCCAACCTAATCGAATATCTAAGCCATATCTTGATCTTGAGTATACCATACCTAAATACCCGATTGAATACCCAAGCCATATTTTGAAAGGAGAGGGGGAATTCTAACCTATATAGAGAAAAAAATGACTAGGGGACAATGAGGTACAAATAGAAATCCACTGTACCAACCATAAAGGTATTGGAGTGAGTTACCTAATGTGGATAATGCCCAACATGGTATGAATGATTTATGTGATGCAATACATATCCATATCATAGAATAGATTGATGCCATATTTATATGTATTTCATGATGTTTATGAGATACATAATGAAATACAAGTATGGGTAATATGATGTGATGGATAACTCCTAACCTATTAATACAATAGTTGGTTTCAACTACTTAACATCATTAAATGGACTTAACTATGTATGGGTTACATTAGTGTGGTGGGCCCATTATTTGAATTTAGATTTATCATAAGTAGATATGGTGTTTTTATGTCACTTTTGGCCTATAAGGGACCTAATCACAAGCAAAATTAAAATGAATGGGTGTATTATATGTATAAATCATAATCTATATATGTAAGTAATATAATTTCATCCCACCCTTTTCTCACTTGCTTGCCTATTTATTTTATCTTGGGGCTCTGGATACACACTCTATCCACAGTTTAGATGTGGAAACTATATATCTTTGGATCTCACTAGAAAATTATATGATATCTCTATGTTCCATATTTTAGTGAAATAAGATAAATGAAATAAGAGTTTCCGTAGGCCTTATTTGAGTGAACAAAATTTGGGATTGGAACATAAGCCAATTAGTAACAAATGGGAAGTGAATGCACCCACCATTGAGGTATTAGAGGCGGTGATTAGGGAATAAGGAGGGATGAGAAAGGAGTGAGTAGGGATGATGAGGTAATAATTAGAGATGATTAAGGATGGGGAGTGTCAATGAAGAAGTGATTAGGGATAACGAGGGAGTGACTAGGGATGATGGAGGATGGTGAGGGTGAATGAGGATAAAGAGGGAGTGATTAGGTAGTATGAGGGATGAGGGGGGATTGATTAGGGATGATGAGGCATGATTAATGAGTGATTAGGGATGATTCAAGATGGTGAGGGTCAATGAGGGAGTGATTAGGGATGATGAGGGATGATAAGGGATGGTGAGGGTAATGAGGGAGTGATTAGGGATGATAAAGGATGAGGAGGGAGTGACTATGGATTATCAAGGATGAATATTGAATGATTAGGGATTATGAGGTATGATGGAGTGATGAGTGATGATGAGGGATATTAAGGGTTAATGAGGGAGTGATTATGGATAATGAGGGAGTGACTAGAGATGATGATGGATGGTGAGGGTCAATGAAGGAATGACTAGGGATAATTAGGAATGAGGAGAGAGTGATTAGGGGTGATGAGGGATGAGGAAAAAGTTATTATTGATAAGGGAGGGATGATGAACAAGTTAAATTAACACAAAGTAGTCATTTGATGTGTATAGGTCATCAATGTGATCTATGCTACCTTAATCACACCACTTTGGCTTGAGTTAAAAGTGAGTGGTTTGTGAACTTCAATTTTAAAAAACTTAGGACTCCTAGAAATGCAAGAAAACAATCTTGAAGGCCCAAAAACCTAAAAAATGACTATATGTTTATCCAAAATAGACATCAATTATAAAATTTATGCTATGAAATGCCTAGGTTTAATATTGAAACCTTGAAAATGCCTAAGTATTGGATAGATTGTATTTTTAAAAACTATCTTCCACATCATAAGGCATGAAAATATGAGATCAACTCTATTAGATGCATAGAGACCCTAATAATAGCAGATTCCTAAATCAAAGGCTTGGACCTATCAATACACAATCCAATCAAAGAGTTCTGAGAAAAAATTCAACTTCCATTACCAAATACACTTCAAATTTCAATCATAAAATTCATAAAATTATTACCATGATGAGGAGTATGCTATCCTCTTTCCAAGTATATGATTTTTTGATTTTTGGACTATTTTAAAGTTTCTATCTATGTTGAGTTCTAATTATGGATTTTTTAGGCCACTACATGCCAAAAACATACATGCCTATATATGTTTAAGTATTTTTATTTTTATTGATTGAAATGCAAAAAAAATTATATGATCAGAAACTAGGTTTAATTATATACACATTCTAAAAAAACTATATTTTCATTTTTTTGAGGTAGTTATAGAGGTCGTACGACCATCTATCCATTTTTTTTAGTTTTCAAGATGTATTTACTCGTAATATATATATATATATATATATATATATATATATATATATATATATATATATATATATATATATTCATTACTTTTTTTAATAAAATATAGGTCACAAATTAGATGATCTTATATAATTTTTCACAAAATGGTTTCAAAACATACTAAACTTTGCTATAAAAAGGTTGTGCCATACAAATGACTATCTAGTCTATTTCATTTAAAAAAAGGAGTTCCTCTTGAAATTTTAGATGTTTTAGCTATTTATACTTAACCATTTAAAAAAAATAGTGTTTTGGAAATTAAACTCAAAATGCTACAATTCATGTTTTTATACCATCTTCAAATTTTGATTTAGCCATCTCAAATAATCTAAAGAAGTTGATATTTTTCAAAATTTAAGGAAAAACATGTCTAAAAATAGTCCCCTTTTTTTCCCCCAACTCCGTGCACTTACCCATTACTGGATTCCATTCTTTCCTATATATGCATTTTTCTTAAATTTTGGATGTTTCCTTATTTTCTCTTTCAAAGTCTCATCTTAAATTTGGTTGTGTATATATGGTACAAAGTCCACCCTCAGAGGTTTTAAACACTAAGTTTGTAACATCAATAAGTTTTTTCCTCATCTATGAACAACAAGGCATTTTTCATAAAAAATGATAATCAAACACTTGTAAAAGAATACATTCATCTCAAAATATTACTGACATTACATTAAAAATTTATAGAAAAGAACATACAATGCATAAAATTTGCAGCAAGCTCTCTCTTAGGGGCGAGAGAAAATAAGAGCTTGGCTAAAATTTATTTCAAGTATTTTATACTAATTTGTTTCCTTTAGCTTAATTTAACCTATGATTTGACAAACCTCAACAAAAGTTTTCCCACTTTTCACCTTTTTGCATATTTGAGAATTTTACAGGAATATATAACATGATACAAGTAATAAATTTATTTTATGAATTTATATATTTATTAATTAAAAAATTAATTAATTTAAATATTTATTGAAAAGTTTCTTGGTACTTGACTCAAAGTTACATAATGCTAAAATTCTTGATTTTTTCCACTTTTCACTTTTTTTTAATAAAAGACATATACATAACATGTTTTATATTTTATGACTTTTAACTAAGTAACATTAATTAATTATAAAAATGATTAATTTAAATAATTATAAAATTCAATTTGATGTTGAATATAGACACATACAACACTAACACTTATGACATAACTTCGACTTGATCACTTTGGAAGATTTATATAAGTGAAGATTTATATATTTGGGACATTATTATGTTGTTGTATGTATTTATGACTTTATACTTTATAAAATCAATCAATTTTGAAAATAATCAATTTAATGCACTTTTATAAGTCATTTATGTTAGATTATAAACTTGTAAAACTTTTTCCCTCAGATGCATGATGTTTTGGGACAATTGTGAACACTAAACACTTATGAACATCAGATATATTTTAAAATTTGTATTAGACTAGAACCAGTTTTTGATATGTAGCACTTTCAGACATTATCATGTTGCATGGTCCCATGAAGCCTTATCCATTGGGTAAAAAAGTTAGGTAAAATCACATTAGGATTACCGATTTTCCTTTGTATAGATGCTTCATTTTGGTTTCCCCATGAGGTCTCCCTCTTGATATTAATTTAGGAAGCATGAAATACGTATTTATACTTGAAACCAAATCCTCTACTTGGCATTATTGACCAAAATAGTTATTTAATGATACATATGTTTGGATAAATTTATCAATGAAAAAGGGACACATGTGTATCATATTCTTGTGATTGCCTTAAATAAAATTGACCTTGAGTTTATTGTAGAAGTGAACCTAGATGATTATCCCATAGTTTAAAAATTGGGGTAAATAGTGAATCTAACTGATAAGAAATCTGATTCTCAAGCTAAAATAAGAAAAAAACATCTACATGTATTCAAAATAATATTTTAAATAAATCATGTTTGAATTTCATTCATGTAAATCAATTAAGTTACATAGATTTACATATGTAGGTATATATAATAAAACCCAATTATATTATTTACATAGGACTCAATTACTATAAACACCCAAAATTGACATAAACTCTTTCAAAATATACATTTGTTCACAAGCTTGCTTATTAGGACTATTGATGACGAATGAATCACTTATTGACTTATTTTATTTTAAGTCTTGGATTTGTATTTTTTGTTTACTATTTTAATGTCTTTTTCATTTTTATTTCATATTCTCAAATATATCTTGGGGATCCCCAATCTCATTCTAAGTTTTTATCTTTTTATTTTGTGGTTTTTCGATAAAGCTGTACTATGGTTTTATTTGGGGAATGTAGACTTGTCCCAACATGACTTTCATAAATGTTTTAAATTTATATGTATTTAATGGCATATTTTATTACTGATAGTATTTTCAATTTTTTATCCTTGTATGCCAATGATCCCCTAAATTCTAATTCAAGAGTTTTATATAAGGAAGTGTCATGTTAAGAGCTAAGGATGAATCTCTATTATAGAAAAAACTATGCAAAGTTTATATTACTTATCTCTACGAAATCACTTATTTATTTATAGATTTATAATACTTAATACATCATTTTAATTATAGTTTCAAAGGTAATCATAGGCAAAATAACATCTAGTCTTATATAAATCATTGCACACATACACCTAGGGAAGAGAACTACATGGGCTTGAGGCCCTTTTAGGATATGCAGGTAACACTCAAATTACTTAAGGTTCTAAGTATATATTAGCTATTACCCTTTACTAATTCCCCCCTTTTATATTTGATCTTCATTTGGTATATGTGTAGGAACTAATGTTTTTCTATTACAAGACTTCCACATATTGCATAAGTACCCAAAAATAATCAACATACCCTCTTAGACAACCAAACGTATCCAAACTAAAAATCAATCACACATTCAAGCCAGACATGACTAAAGTCAATAGACAAGGCCATAGTTCACCCCCATCCACCCTAGTGTATCCCTCTCCTAGTACATTTCAGGATTCTACTTTTGGCTATGACACATTTTAGAGATCTTCCTAGTCTATTTTACATTAGTATTTTACCTTCACATTTGATATAGATATGGTTTGAGCTAAGTATATACTTCCATTTGTAAATTTACTATTTATATCTCATTTCAACTTCTGTATTTAAAATTTAGTTTATGTATATCTTTTAATCTAAATCATTATTTCAATATTTTATTGTTTATATCATTTCATTGGTAAATAAAGATAAACATTAAAAATTCTAGTGAACCTATAATTATTTTATCAAAAAATTGTTTGCTTTTTGTTTGATTTTTTTCCTAATATTTCATGCATATTTTAATAAATTCTTGACACTAAAATAAAATCATCTTCAATCTTGGATATAAATATGACACCATGAGTCAATATTCTTTTACTTTGGATCTTAATTTGACACTGAATAAATTATTTTGTCACCTTAGATAACATATGACACTAAATTAATTCCTATCAACTTCAAGTTAAATTTTTTTGACCTCTATACAAAAAAGTATTTTGACTTTTCTCATCTCTTCATTTTCTATTGCTTGTTTTTCAATAGCAACTATGTTCTAGTAGTTGTAAAACTACATAAGAGATATCATTTTTGGCTAAGTGGTGACTAGTTTTACCAGCACTATGAAGTGAGGGATACACTCCTAATTCTCAAGCCCTAGATAATTCTATATACAAAATGTAATTTCCATGTACCTCACAGTATATTTCAAATACCTAGGGTCCATTTTTCACACCATAGGAAGACTCTTCATCCATTTGATTTTTGGTGCACTTGAGAGGAGCATTTCACTTAGGTAAGTTACTCTCACCATACCCTTAGAGTTGAGATAGTTGGTTACAGGAATGGTTTAACTTATGTAGTTATTGATCTAAAATATTGGGATGTCACTAATCTATGAATGAGTAAGTATAATTGAGATCACACACAATCACTAAAACCCTTACCTAGATCACGTATTATACCTTGATTTCTTCTTTTATTGTATTTGTAGTCATTAGCTCCTTTGTACATGAAATATTACTTGATAGAACTAAGTGTTTATTTATTTCATTTAATATATTCAAATTCATTTTATATATCATGGATAGTCAAAATAAATATGCTGATGATGTTCATCCTCTAGATAAGTTATTTTTTACTCATGCTATGCCTTTTAATTATGATGATGAATGTACAAATCACAATAAGAAAAAAATATGGAAGAAACATATGTGGATGATTATGATTTTTATTATATAGTAATGAATAGACAATTTTATTTTGATGAAACATGGGAACATGAGTCCATAAAATTGGATTCATCCCTAGATTCTTCTTTGGTTTCACCTCTAGATTTCTCTTTAGAGTCACCTCTAGATTCCTATCTAGAATCACCTTTCGAATAATATTTAGAGTCACCTTTAGATTCCTCTTTTAAGTCACGTTTAGAATCCTCTTAAAATTCACTTCTAGATCCCTCATTGGTTTCATATTTAGATATTTATTCAGTCATACTTATAGATTCCTCGTTGGTTTCATATTTAGACTCTTATTTGGTTTCACCTCTTTGGATTCATCTATAGCTTCCACTATGGATTTACCTTTAGATCCTATTCAATATCTTCCTTTACCTTCTTCCTTAACTCATAATCTAGATTAAAAAGAGCATTCTAAAAATGAATATCTACTATCTCTTAAATTTCCACTTACTATGAAAAAGGAAGAACCTTATCCTTATACACCTAATTTATCTATTAATTTTACCACCACATTCCCTTTAATTCACACTCATAAAGAAAATACACATTAAATAAGTATAAATAAGGATGATGTTGTTCATGAACAAATTCTCACTCCTCCTTGCCTTGAAATTCAAATGAATATTACTAATAATGGTTTTATTTATTCTCCTTTACAAATAATGGATATTGAGCCTACATGTCATAGCTCTTCCTTATTATCAATAATGATGATTAACTTCCTTAATCTTCCCTTAGCACACCACAAGATAAAATTGAAATCAATGACATTAATTTTAACAAATCATGTGATGATACCTCTACTTCACCCTCATGCTTGTCTTAATATGATATAACTCTTATGGCATAATGTCATAGCATTAACATAGAGTTACCACATGATAACAATGCATCTCTTACTAATTATAATTATTTCCATGTTATTAATAAAAAAAATCAAGTGATTCACATATATCCAATTAATCTCCCATCCCAAAGGAAGAGCCTATCCTTCCACATTCTTATCCTATTAGAAATAGTGTTCCAATGGCTAAAATTAATAATATAATTCAACCCTTAAATTAATCTCTTAAGAATGCCAACATGCCTTCCCAAAAAGTCTTATCCTTAATGCATGTTGTAGTTTTATTGTAAGATAAATTATATCATTTATCTTTATAGAGTAAAGCATATCATGCTTGGGTTGAGTCTAATGCAGTCTATGTTAATCCTATTATGCAGTGTATTTTTTATGCACCTTTAGCTCCCAAATTCCAAATGCCTAAATTTTCTCAATTTGATGGAAGAGGGGGCCCTTACCTACATCTTAGATATTTTCAAGAAAGCATGAGTGGCTACAATGGTAGTAAGATGTTATTATAACTATTTACTAAGAGTCTTATGGGGTGTGCACTTGCTTGGTTTCATTCCCTCCCTAGCGAATCCTTAATCACCTCTCTAGAGATAGAGGAAGATTTATTGATACTATATATTCAAAATAAGGGACCTCAAGCCACTTATGAGAGGTTACCTTCTCTACACCAAGGCAAAGTCAATAAATTTTGTGATTATATTTTATGATTTAAGACTTGTATATGTCAATTAATTTCTCCATCAACCAATTTGGAAGTCTAATAATTTTTTGTAGAGGTATTATTTATCCCATAAAAGTGAAATTACTTTATCATACTCATGAGTCAATTTTATCTCTTTGTTATTAAGCCTTAGCATTCAAAGAATAATTGGGTTTTTTTTTCAAGTATCAAACAACATGGATAGAGACTTTGAGTTACATAAATAAAATTATCATAATAAAGTCCCATCATCCAATGTTGACATGCATATTCCTAATAAAGTTAAATAATTCATTTACAAATTATCTTGTAGAAATTTATGCACTAAATAACTCCCTAATCAAAAAACACACATTGATGTTCATAATCCAATGCATAAGGTTGAATCCACCTTTGAACATGTTAAAGTATTACATAAAGGAAAATAATTTTTTCCCAACAATACTAATCATAATCATTAATCTACATCAAGTAAGATGAAACCATTTAAATTTCTTTCAATGGTCACCCACATGATAATTTAAATAAATTACTCGACAAAAGATTAATCAAACTACTCCCTAATTCCTATCACTCTACTCATCGTTTGGAAAAAACTAAGGGAAAACCATTTTGTACTTATCATGGAATTAATAGACATACCAATAATAATTTTTTTCATCACAATAAAATTTAGAAGAACATTTACAAATACATTAATTACCACATTTCAAAAAAAATAATAACAAGTTAAACAAGTCTTCATCTTTGTCTTAAAAATCCCAAAATGTTAACCATAATATTTTTCAAAATTGTCCAACAAGATAAAATGGTTTCTAAATAATTTTTAACGAAAAATATAAATCTTACAATACCATTTATAATTATCAAATCAATAACATAAGCAATGAAAAACCATTAACACAAGAGGTTTATAATGCCCAACATTTACAAATTTCAAAAGTGCCAACTAAGTTTCTTATACGAGTATGGATTATTAAATTAAAATAGTCATAAAGTGAGCATAATTAAATACATACACATAAGTAATCAACTCTTACAAGTCCAGACAATAATATAATGACTAATTATATTACATTCTTTTTCCCATAAATTTGTCATTTTTCTTTATTTTTAAATACTAAACCTCTCAAACAAACATGCAATGAATTAGTTATAAATATATCAATCTATACTAATATATCATGCTTCATACATACACTTAAATACAATTTTAAAATATATATCAACTGTCAAAGTTTCCACCCATAACATCATTAGCTACATATGCCAATCAATAAGTGATCCCTAGCCATGAATAATAAATGCATAATCAATATCAACATCCTCATCTCTATCATTTGTCATTGGTGTATGAGAGGTGGAAGAACCACTAACATCTATTAACATAGATCTTAATTGAATCCTCTCATGGTCCTCATAGGTTACCAAAAACTCTTTAATGGTCACATGATATCCCTAAAATCAAACATACTTGGTAAAAATACTCATACTCAGCTCCATTGACATAGTAGGTGGGGGCATCTATTGTCAAGATAACTCAGCTGAAACCTGATCCAACTCAACCATGAAAGCATCCCTCTCAAATTTAGGTGATTATATGGTTGTATTAATCTCCTCAAAAATACCTAACACTCACATATATGCCTTTATAATAATGGAAACTCTATAAAAAAATAGAGCACGTGGCCCTACCACATTGGCTTTCTCCACAAGACCCTTAAGAAAAACATATCAAGCACATGGCTCATCAACACACATAGTGTCAACTCTATAATCAATGTCCAACACTCATCATATCTTACATCAAAAAAATACATAATATCAATATAAAAATTAATTTAATAAACATACCAACAAAATTTTACTAAATAAAATATATGCATCTTACCTACCACCCTAAAAGCCTCTAATGCTGCTACTACAAGTGATGCCATTACTGGAAATAATGATTCCCATATATGTTGGGCCCATCAATGTACATAATAATCAACACACCCTACATCATATATGACAAGGACCTCTATCATGACATCCCCCTCATCTATAGGTAGTGGAGCTAGCTCATCAATTATAGGTCAAGCTCACCCCCCCTCTCATGTAGGATCCCTAACTGTCCATGACCATATAATTGGAATTTGGGGTACCACCTAGAATATACCAAAATATTTGGCCACATGCTCTAAATTTTTTTATATTTAAATATCATGAATAAAACACTAAATCACCTAGGGGTGATTAACAAAGGTTCTACCATATAGGCAGACACATATAAACATCCAAATAGATACCAAATTTTAACAAAAGTTAACGATATGATAACATAAAAAAATCATCATGCAGGAGGCACTAGTAGAAACAAAAAAAAACATAAAAAATAGTAAAATAATAGGTATGACAATGTCACCCTCAAAGTGAATTAACCATCCAAAGTCTCAGTGTTTTCAACATTACAATTTAGATTCTCAAAAGTAGGTCCCAACTACCAAATTTCCTCAGGTCCCATATGTGTGTTCTCTTCAAACACATCCTATAGTGGAAATTATCTATCAAAATTTTAAAATAAAGGGTTAAACTATTATCTGTGATAAAATTCATTACCTCAGTTGCCTCTTGTAAACCTCCTAATTCAACCATTTTTTCTAGTTCATTCTTTAGTTCATGAAAATTCTTATGAAAGATTTTCCATGTCTATTTTTGATCCTCAATTAAGATCAGATAAATCCCCAAACATTACCCAAATGTATGTTGAGCGATAGTATTATTTACTATTAGAACAATAGTATCTAAATCCACTACTTCCCCAATTGTCAAAATGCCTCCAGAATTAGGTTTGGATAGACTAGAGCATCCAATGAGTTCTATACAATATTTAATTACATCCACCCATCACTGGGTACCATTTTTATCCAAATCAAAAGAATACATCCATGACCAAATGACATATTTAGCCTATTCTAAGTAAGGTTTCTTTTTACATGACCAATCATATTCTAAGATAGTCACCTCTGTAGTGGTGAGATGGGAGAGGCTCTAATAAAGGTGCACATTCTAATTTAAATATATCATATACACTTTTAAAGTGTTCATGCATCTAAAAACTCATTTATATCTACCAAAAATTAATGTCATCCTCCCTCTATCCCTCAAAACCATTGTAGGGCCTCCATATCACATCGACTATTGATAATACATCTAAAATGTGATGACATTCCATGGTGATCATGCATGCCACATGTCCTATACTAAACCATATATTTGCATACATCTAAGTATGGATCCATATAGCTAATGGCATCCCAAATGTACAAATCATTGTTATATTCTCATAGGCCCAACATTGAAGAAATACCATAGAGATAAGACCACTGCCATACCCCTCCCATGTAAATATATGTAAATCTCTATATAAATGGGATAAATTTGTTTGACTACATGAGTACCTAGAGTGATTCTTGTGGATTTTATGAATAACATCCACCATATAAACTCCACCACCATCCACAATGATGAATGTGACTAATAATATATAATTTTTTTTGCAATCATGAAATTGATGAAACTACAATCTCTAATAACAAAATAGTAATGTCTACAATAGAATATACTCCACTTATATCATGCCATGTCATATATATATATATATATATATATATATATATATATGGGGTGTCATAAATACTATATGCATTCTTTTCCAATACTAGAGTACCTACTATCGGTAGTCACAGTATCCATCAAATGTCACCCAAAGTGACTATAATGTTCCCTATGGGTAACCAAAATGCACATGTATTTGGTTCCCACCACTTAGTTAGGGTTGTCATCATAAAAATATCATACAAAATTGTGTCCAAACTACCCACATTTCCTACCCCCATGACATCTATAATGTAAATATCATTTGTTGACAAAGGTAACCTATGCATAGTCTATATAATATGCCCACAATGAAGATAATGTGCTCTAAGATCTCCCTACAACCACAACAAAAATGAAAATATGTCAAAAATTTTTACTCAATTCTCAAAATATTATACTACATCATTTTAATTTTTTTATTTAAAAACCACCATACTTTGTAGGACACCAACACAAACATGGGTGTACTAATCCAAATGAGAATGCATACAAGATCGAACTAGGATAAGGTCACGTCGTGTTTGGACAAGGCCATGTCTTATGGGACAAGACCAATGAATGTCTAAAAATAAATAAAAAATAAAAAAAATATTTGTATGAATTAAAATTTAATAATATTGAGGTATTTGTTTCTCACCATATCTATATCCTCATTGGCATCAACAAGGGCTCATACTCAAAGCATTTTTGTCAAGGTGGTCTCTTCTATGGTATTTTTTGATCTTTCTTCACAAATTCTCAAAATTACACTATGGAATCACAATGAAAATGAATAGTTAAATTTATTTTAACTATACCATTTACATTATCTACCTTTCCTAAGGTAAAAACTATGCACACATTTCACTTATTCAAATCACTATATGCAAAATAGAAATGTCAATACCCTAAACAATAATTATCCAATATTTACCAATAAGATTCATTATAATACTAATGATATCACCTTATACATACTATAATTTTAGGTAGTCAGTGTAAAATTCTCAAAAATACCAGTAATTTTCCTATCAAACACGTGTTATTTCTACTATTACTCAAATTAAAGCGAGCTATTCACTCCTACCTTATTATCCTTTTGATGTAAATGATTTAGTTATCTCATCCCTAATATCAAATGGAGGGAATGTAAATGATTATGTGCTTAAACATTTCCAATATTTTCACATTAGGCAATACATGCTAAACAAGACATACACTCCCCAACAAATGATTCAAATTTAAAAGTCACAAATACAAATTATACTATAAAGAATGGGGGCATAAAATAAGTTCATGCAATCAAGATTTTTAAAATTTAAATTCTCTCAATATAATATCAATTTATATATAAAATTTATGGGGCATGATAGTGGTTCACGTTCCCCCCTTTCTATGTTACAACTTTAAATTGGTACTACTTCAATTTTTAATAAATAATTTCAAGTTTCAAAAATAGTTATAAATTCAATTGGCATACAAACATAAGTGGCATGATATTATTCATGTTCATATTACTACATTTAAAATTTAAATTTAACTTTTTATAAGTTCAAAATTTTCAAAGGTAAAAAAATTCAAATTGAATATAAATCTATCTTCAGTGATGTGATTCATAAAGTGACAATTAGGCCACATTAGAGTCTAGTGACACTCATTGTCTATGGCTGCAATTTTACAAACTTGATGTATGGTTCCACCCATTATTTATTTGTATTTACCATTGGAGTCTAATGACACTTGAAAATAAGGAATTTATTATTCCTAAAAGTGCTCTTCACAAGTGAAATCATACTCCTATCTAATTCAAAAGATTCACTCATTGAGACTTGATCACTCTCAATTTATCAATAGTTACAATCTGGTATAGTTAAGGTACAATGACACCAATGGTGTACCAATCATATTAATATTGATTTAAAAAAAACATTTTCCATGGATAGGAAGTAAAAAAGGTTGAAATCACCCTATCTCCACTCAGTTTAGCAAGTCACCCAATGCATATTTCCACAAGCAACTCAAAAACAAATGCAAACTAGTTTTCACATTGGGCATACTCTTTCAGGTGTATTATTTCCTTGATCTATTTTAAATTTAAAATTTTCAAGTTTCAAAATTGAAATTTGAAATTATAGATGATAATAACTTCCAATGGCATTATGATAGGTTTGCATTGAGGCACCTTGCACAAGCAAACTTATTGTCTAAAGATAAAGTGTGTTTTCACACTCAAGTTTCTATCTCTCCTTTACTCAATTAATTACACTTCACTGCATAACTAGGATAAATGAGGGGTGGGGGGAGGGGTTAGGGGTGGAAAATTTAGACACCCAAAAATGACATAAGTTCTTTAAAAATATACATTTTTTCACAACCCTGCTTATTAGGACTATTGATGACAAATAGATGGCTTCTCAACATATTATGTTTTAAGTATTTGGATTGTATCTTTTGTTTATTATTTTAATTTATTTTATATTTTTTTTTCATATTATCAAATATACATAGAGGATCCCTAATATAATTCCAAGTCTTTATCTTTCTATTGTGTGGTTTTTAGAAGATTGCACTATGGCCCTATCTGGGGAATGTAGACTTGTTCTAATGTGACTTTTATAAGTTTTTAAAATTTATATGTTATTGACAACATATTTTATTACCATTTGTATTTTCAATTCAGCCTCATCACACTCTAATAAACCCCTAACTTTTAATTCTAGAGCTATATCTAAGCAAGTGTCATGTTAAGAGCTAAGTATGAATCTTTATTATCGTAAAATCTATACAAAGTTTATATTTGTTTATATATAATGAATCACTAATTTATTTAAAAATTTATAAGGCTAAATACAACATTTTTATGTTGGTGTCAAGGGTACTATTAGGCAAAATATAATCTATTCTTATATTTAATCATTGACACATACTCCTAGGGTGAGAGAACTACATCAACATGAGGCCTTTTTTGGGCTATGTAGGTAGGACTCAGATCACATGTGGTTTTTTAAGGATAGCTCAAATATTTTATATTTATTTTGTTTATGTGTAGGAATTAGGGTTTTGTTATTGAAGGACATTCATGTGCATCACATAAACACCTATAAATAGTCTATAAACCCTCTCAAACAACCACCCGTATCAAAATAGAAAATCTAATTGCACAGTCAACCTAGGCATGGCCATAGTCAATAGACAAGCAATAATGCACCCCTGTCCACCTTACTATGGCCCTATCCTTATATATTTTAGGATTCATATTTTAGATACATCATAGTTTAGAGATATACGTAGTCTATTTTACATGAATATGTTACCTGCACATTTGATATAAATATGGTTTGAGCTAAGTATATACTTTCATTTGAAAATTAACTATTTATAGCTTATTTAAACTTCTACATCTTACATTTATGTTCTATATATTTTTTAATTTAAGTCATTATTTTAATAGTTTATTATTTATAACATTTCATTGGTAAATCAAAATACAACTACCCATTAATAAAAATTATTAACAATTTAACATTGTTAATGACTTACATTAATATAACATTAATAATGTATAACTATACATTATTCTAAGGGAATTTATTTATTCTAAGGGGTTTGTTTTACACATGAGATGCATGGCCCAACTAACTAATAACATACTAACAAAATATTATTTGGATCACATGACCCAATAAACCCCCTTGATCCAAAGGGGACCAAAATATTATTAGGATAAAATGACTAAGAATCCATCCCAAAATATTTATTGAAACCTACCAACTAGCCATCTGTACATACTAGTACTGATTAACTAATGTCATTTATGTAAAGTTCATGATCTTGACATAAAAGGTGTCATTTATGCAAACCCTAATCTTCACACAAAGATGAACATAATATTTGGAATACTCATTCCTTATGACCATCCATACTTATATTTTAGTGTGAGCATCATCTTGTGCATACTCAACTAAATCAATTCATTTCTTAGTGATAATTAGCTACCTTTGTATGACACATCTATCTAGTGCCCAACAACACTGACCAATTTTCTCAGCACTATTAGTGATAGCGAACCCATTTCAATTATACTATCATTGATGATGAACATCTTCTTAATTTCCCTATGTCAAAACCATTTAAATTATACTATCATTGATGATGAGCATCTTCTTAATTTCCCTCTAACCATACGTACATGTATTATAGTATGAGCATAATCATAGGCATAATCATTTACATCTACCCTTATCTCAATGATAATTGGGTACCTCTATATGGAACATATACATTGATTCCAAATAACACTAATCATTTTGATCAACACTCTTGGTTCTATCAACCCATGGTCTCCTATTTAATCACTGAAGGCTGATAAAAAGCCAATAGAGTATTATCCCCCTCATAACTATGTAACAAAAAACATCACCACATAATTGGTTTGATCCTTTTTAATGATATCAAATAACTCAAAAAATTGGGTAGAAGAAACATCAAAATGTTATTATCGATTAAAACTTGATAAAATGAAATTAAGAGGGTTGGGTCACTAGCTTTGTCAGCTTGTTTAGTCTCAAGGGACTTGTAAAATCCAAAATAAAATTCGATTATCTATGATAGCACTGGTGGTAGGAAATAATCTTATATTCATGGTTTCCTCATCAATAAAAACCATTTTCAAACTTATAAAAATAGTAGGGGATGTTGGATTCAATTTAAAAATTTACCCATTATACTTTATAAACTCCTTATTTCTTCACTTTTTCATACATTTGTCTTAAAAATCACAAGGAGAGATCTCCAAATCAAAATCAAACTTTTCCAATGGATTCATAATGGGGAAAAACCTAGAAAATATGCATAAACATAGCTTGTACATAAGCTATATACATTTAAAAAAAAAAAAGATTTACACTAAGTGGGATTGGACCTCTTCACCTCCTTTACTCACAATATCTTAAAATAAAAGTTTTTACAAATTATCTAAAAAAACTCACCTATATCATGTTCTTGATACATGAAATTTAAGACTTTGTATCTACCCAATACTTAAGAATACAAGCCAAAGAATAAAAATATAAATTTCATGATAATGGTTCATATAGGTGGATGATAGCAATAAGAAATTTTACCCCACATCAATAAGTATTTCATCAGGCTTTAAATACAACAACAATAATAATAAATCAAGTTTAATGTAACCCAAACTACTCTTCCAAATAGAAACACAATTATTAAATGTAGTTTCAACACCATCCAAACACTATGTACAATAGCCAAAATTCCACGTAAGAATATTTCAATTCCCAACAAGTGTTTTCAACAAGTTTGAATGCTTCCAAGCAAGTTCTAGTGCTAAATAGAATCCCAAATAATAGTTTGTGTTTTATTTCACACCCTGAATACTGATTTATGACACTTTAGGTATTTTTTTAGTGCTCCAGTACCATTTATCAATAATTTTGGTAGGCTTAATCATATTTTTGAATTAAAAATTCATTATAACACTTCAAATCATCAACTGACACAACTTGACGACTATTTTTCATCTTCTAGCAGTTGTAATACTTCTAGCACTAAATAAACATGACCTATTAATATTTCCCATGCCATAATAAATAATGTAATGCCTCACAGCTCCAACAAGTTTTTTTTAAACTTCTCATACATTAAATAGTGCCCAACAATTCTTCTAGTAGGTATTTATGCTTATATAGGGACTAGCAAATTTTTGACACTAGAAAATAGCTTCTTTTAGCTTCCAGTGCCATTTGTGTTAGCTTCAAAAAAAATTTGCAACACATTTTTAGACTTAGGCACCCTCTAGGTAGAGATAAAAAAAATAATACTAAAACTTATTTTCATAGGCAACTCTTGTTCAAGGCTTTTTGATAGGTTCTTTAAGGTAATAACACCACCATCAACTCTGACACCATTGATAAGAAATTTAATACATAGGATAAAACAAGAAAATCATCTATATGATTTTATTCAAAATAAGATTCATAGATATGATGTCCATGTTTTGTTTACATAAATCAATTAGGTTACATGTCTTGCCATATGCAAGTTTATATAATAAAAACTAAACCTGTTATTTACACACGACTCAACCACCTACATGTAAAAATACTTATTATACCAACTTATTAAAACTCTTGACATTATTAATTACTATATTAACACAACATAATATTTTATAACTATATAATATTTTAAAAGACTTTATTTATTCTAAGGGGATGTCTCATACATGAGATGCATGCATTAACTAACTACTAACATATTGACAAAATATTATTTGGATCACACAACCCAACACCAATTATGGGACTACATACCCTAACAAATGTAGAATAACTCCATAATCTTTGGTTGAATAGTGTATTATTAGCCTCATGATAACCTATGGATGATGTGTCATAAACACTCACATGCCCTACTCTAACCAATTCACATTTAATATTCCTATACCAATAACTTGGGAAATGAAAACACATTATTGACCCAAATCAAACCAACTTTTAGAACCATATATTATCAATTTCCTACTCAATAATGGAATTTGAAATATTTTCCCACCAAATTTGATCTCCAAGGATCAAACACGAGCTCCATGCATTTTATTACTGAAAGAGTTTTTTCAACACTTGAATGGTAGTTAAAATGGAGTCTAAATGTGAAATATATGAATAAATTGGTGTATGCTTCCTTAGTTTTATTTAATATTTTTATCCTTTGTATTAGGATTTGGATTGGACTACATAAACTAGGTTGGTGTAAATTTTTAAAAATTTGAATAATTTTAAATGAAATGGAAAAACTTTAGACTTATTGCACTCAAGAGGGATGCATTGTTTGTAATAAGAGTAAGAAAAGTGCAATTTTTTTCATGATATATTTTGAGTGGATTTTTTACTCCATCATGATATACAAGGGTGCACTAAATGTGTCAAAAATATAAAAATCATGGCTTTAATAATATACTTGACACATTATGTTAATTTTGTAGAACATTTTCTTCATCATTACACTTCGTACAAGTGTAAATATTGTTGATAGAGTGTGAAAATATTGATTTTCCCATTTTTTTGAATTAGATATAATTTAAACCTCTCACACTTCTTGATAAGGATTTAATTATTGTATGACCATGATCCTTCCTACACACATGGGGTAGATCCTATTTAGACACTAAGTAAAACCTTTGGAATTATAGAGCTTGTAACAAGTGAAATAAGGATTTACTTGTCATGTATGATCTTTAAGGAATGCATTATTTAGTAAATTTAAATATACCATTGTTTAGTAAGGATCAAATTTGCTATACCAATTATGTGTTTGGTTTGTCAAATTTGTTTTAATTAGACTATACTTCTTTTTTGGAAACTTTACACTCTTTGCATGCCATTCAATCTCACACTTGTGAAGATGCCTTTCCACATCCTAAATTCCATTATTTTACTCCATCATGATATACAAGGGTGCACTAAATATGTCAAAAACACAAAAATCATGGCTTTAGTGATATAATTGACACATTATATTAACTTTGTAGAAATTTTTCTTCATCATTATACTCAGTACAAGTGTAAATATGTTGCTAGAGTGTGAACATATTAATTTTCCAATTTTTTTGAATTAGATTGAATTAAAACCTCTAAAACTTATTGGGAAGGATTTAATTATCACATTAGCATGATCCTATTTAGACACTAAGTAGAACCTTTGGAATTATAGAGCTTGTAACAAGTGCAATAAGGATTTACTTGTCATGTGAGATCTTTAATGAATGTCTTATTTATTACATTGAAATCTACCATTGTTTAGTAAGGATAAAATTTACTATTCAAATTATGTGCTTAGTTTGTCACATTTGTTTCAACTAGACTATACTTCCTTTATGGAAACTTTACACTCTTTGTATGACATGCAATCTCACACTTGTGAAGATGCCTTGCCACATCCTCAATTCAATTAAATTATATAAATTTTGTCATATTATAGTACCATTATTATGCTACTATATGGGTTTGTACTAGAAGAATAACTCCCACATTTTATATAGGTATAAAACTACTTGGCATAGTCCATGCCAATAGTGTCGTGATGGTACAAAAACCATGGGTTACTACGACCTATGTGGATGCAATAGTATGACCTAAAGTTTGTTGTATTTTAAATAAGGTAAAGAGAATGATTAAGTATTATTAAGTACACCAAGAAGGTCACAAGGCCAAAAACATCCCATTATTGAGAATATATAAGCTAGTAGAGGTGGTGTGTTGCTGAAGAGTTTGTTAAGGCAACACACATGAAATAAAAAAATGTTGATTTTTTTAAGAGTGGTGTGAAGTAAGGGCCTACATGCTAAGGAAAACTATTGTTTCTAAATACTAATAATAATAATTTAGAAGGGGTAAATCTCATAGATGGAGGATTTAAGGAATAGGTGGTGTTTATGTGTGGGTTACATGTTTAAAATGTGGTACACTTGACCACTACCATAGGTAGTGTCCAAAATTCCCCACTTGTGCCAATTGTGGGGGATCATAAAATGAAGGATTGAAAATACTTTAAAGAATATTATGGCTATATAGGAAGATAAAAGGGATCTAGAATGGTTATGATTTAATGAAATTGCTTATATAAACCAAAAAATATAAATATCATGCTAGATCAACTATAACATTTTGAAAATATAATAACAAAATAAGAAGACCCACATTGATAGCTGACAATAGAACATAATAATTTTTAATTAAGACTGAGCCACTTTAAGGGGCAACCTCTAAAACCATACAATAAGAATAGAATTTGTAATATTATCCTCAAGTACTAATCAATACCTCCTTTATACATACTACTTAAGCTATTATCAGTCCATAGGACAACACTACTAACAATATGAGAAGTAGATAAATGTGACAAAATAGGGTAAAAGGTTATGTAAGCCACAAGTTAGCCACACATATCACTAGACACATTAGAGGTTAAGGTTGTAGTATGTACCTCCCCTTAAAAAAATGTTTACATCAATATTTAATAACTTTGGATGGTACTATAAAATAATTATTCATCCTCTCATGTTTCATCCTCATTGGTTAGATTATTCCACTCAATTAAACACTCCATAATCACCCTTGTTCAAAGCCTCTTATTGTGTGTATGAAGTATATCCTTAGGTTCTAGAATGACTCTACCTTCCTCATACATTTATTTTAACTTAACATGGGTATAAAATGTATGTCTAATTAATTTTTTTAGACAAGAAACATGAAATACAATATGTATGTGTGGATACTATGGTAGCTTCAACTTATATGGGACATTGTCGATTTATTACAAAATCTGATAAGGGCCATAATACTTAGTAGAAATTTTATTATAATTTTTTTCTACTTTAAACACATGGTTTGTATGTACAAATCCCCAATCACATTATTTAAAATGTATCTCTCTATGGTGTTGATCCACTTGTTGTTTCATTCAATTTTGTACTATTGCTAAATTTTCTCTTAGACTAGCTAGTGCCTCATCCTAGTGTTAAATGTGTTCTTCAACATATTAAATTTTTAGATATAATTTCAAGGATAAGGTTATGGATAGGGGTTGGTACCCATATAGTGCCACAAATGGATACATTTTCAAAGAGATATGGAAGGAACTGTTATAACACCATTATATGTTTCTTGTTAATTCGGTGCAAAACAAAAAAGACAACCCTCTATGCATTTGTTGACCACCTCTATTTTATCATTATATTGAGGATGATAAGATGAGATATGAGCCAATTGAGTACCCAAACCTGATAATAAATCATTCAAAAAATTACTATGACAAATCGGATCATGATCACTTATTATGATCTTGGGGGTATCATATACCTTTTGAATTCCTTATAAAAAAGAAACATTTATTGTATTAGATATAAAAGTATATGACAAGGTAAAAAAATTGGCATATTTTTTTAGCCTATCTATGATTACCTTGATAACATTTTTACCTTATGACCTTGGCAATCTTGCTATGAAATTCATGGAAACGTTTAGCTAGGAATAAATAAGAGATGTAGAATATCTAGGGTCTTAATTGGCTCACCCTTATTTTTTTGACACACCATGCATTTAACCATAAGTTTTTGGATTCCCCTCCTGAGTCCATCCCAAAATAAATCTTGTTTGAATCTATGATAATTTTTCATAAATGTTGAATTACCCCTACTAGAGATGCATGGAATTATGTAAGGATTTATTCTTGAGGGAAGATTTATAACACATGTATAACCAATATTTGTACCATAAGGTACTCCATTTCCTCTCAAATTTGTTTGAAACACTAGATTATTTTTGGAGCTTCTCAATTAGAGCCTATGTATCCATGACATTTTTTATTTTGATCTTATCTCATCCATCCAAGAATATAGACATTTCACATAGCAATACCTCTATGCATTCATCCTTCTTAGATAGTGTATATGCTACTACATTATCTTTTCCTTTATTATAAGTGATTTCAATGTCATATGCCAACATTTTAGTCACCTATTTTTTTTTATTCTTTTGATGATAACATATGTTCCAAGAAATATTTTAGATGACTAGTATTCACCTTAAAGTGTCTACCCATTAGATAAGGTCTCTGATGTTTTTTTGCATGAAGAATAAACATCATTTACTTCTTATAGATAGGATTTTAAAAATAATATCATTTAAACTAATGACTCTCAAATTTTATGGGTCAACCTTCCTGCATGAGTACTATCCCCATTTCATATCCTAATGCATCACATTCAATAATGAAAGTCTTTAAAAAATATGGGATAGACAAAAATGAAGATGTGTACATGGCATAATTTATTTTAAAAAAAAATTGGTAGTGGTTTCATTCCAATGGAAGGAGTCATTCTTCAAAAGTGTTGTGAGTGGTGTTTTTATGATACCATAATTCTTCAAAAAATGATGATAATAACCTATTAGACCCAAAAATATGTAGAGGTTCTTTTTGGTTTTCATAGCTTGCCATTGTATCATGCCTTAATCTTATGAGGGTATAATTTGATGCATTTATGAGAAACAATGTGACCCAACTATTCCACCTCTTGTATTTTCAAATTAAACTTGAAAGGCTTTGCATAAAATCGATGTTATACTAGAATTATCAATCCCTGATTCACATGTTACAAGCATTATTCATTTGTCTTACTATATATTAGTATGTCATAAAAAATACCAAGACAAATTTCTAAAAAGAATGCCTAAAGACAATTTTCATTAAATTCTAAAATGTAGATGATGCATTTTTGAGATAAAAAGGCATTACCAAAAACTCACAATGACTGTCATAAGTTTTTAAAGTTGTATTATGGATATCCTTATCTTTGATATGAATTTTATGGTAATAATAATGAAGATATAGTTTTTTAAAGTAAACAACATGATGCAAATCATTTATAAAATCACCAATTAATAGAATAGGGAAATTATCTTTAATGGTGTACTTATGATTTCTCTACAATATAGGCACATCCTCAAGGTATCATCCTTCCTACACACCATGACCACATGGTATGAATATTGAATTTGTATATTCATATAATACCCTACCTCTATCATTTCTTGTACCATATTTTCAATCTCACTCTTCTAGACATATGGGTACCTATTTTTTTACCCTAATTTAGATTAATACAATCAATAATAAGCCTAATAGGTTATAAATATGTAGAGTAATTTAGATATTAAGAAATGGAATTCAAACATGCATCTAAATGTAATATGTTGAAATTGAATACAATGATTTGACAAGTAGCATATGTTAAATATAGTAAGTAAAATAAAGGGATGAGTACTTAGATTTTTTGGGTGACTATTTTAACTATGACTATATTCCATAAGTGGAAATAAAATAAAATTAGGATTGTGATTCATCTAGTTTATGAACTCTACTTATTTTTTCATAAAGTTAGTTCTATCAATCTAATTCACTATTGTTTGTTAATACTAACTTGTGTTGATCATTCATGACCTATGCATAAATGAGGGATTATGAATGTATAATTACCTTCATTTATCTCTACAAGTTATGTATTTATAATCCTAAACCCTGATGATGTGTGCAAATCTAAAAAATAATCTCCACCTTGCAACCCTAGGTGTGCTTGTGAAGGCTAGAACCCTGTAAAAATGGAATAGTGGAATGGTTTGAACAAATCAAATCACCCTTGTATGATGACTGACAACTACCTAAGTATTTTATATTCTGAGGGAAATCTAGCCACACATAGTTTTCCCACCTAATGTGATTGTGAAGTTTTGATCCTTTCCTATATGTATGAAACTAATTATTTGGCTTTGATACTTGCCAATGCTTTCTTTGACTTGGATTTAATGTGATTCATACTTGGATTGTGACTATTCCTAATGATAGATTCAAAATTTGGGAAGAATATGGAAGATTTTATTAATGTAAAATAGTGTATATGTGTGTACTAAATAAGTCCCAAGTCCCTTTTGAATGAGACATTGATTGATTTATATATAGATCAAATTAAAAAAAATCTCATGACATTGACATGATAGAAAAATGGGTCGACCTTAAGGTGAGTTTTAATTTTGAAAAATAGTTGTTTCTAAGAGCAGGTTGATATAGACCTTATCAAGTTAGTATCGACTAGGGATTTTGAATGTATCTTTTGAAACTAATCTATATACAACTAGACTGATTTGAGAGGTTGATATATCTATGTAGGGTATTTATCATGTTTAAAATAGATAGTGGGGTTCATGTAGGTGTGTAATAGTATAATGAAAGGGTTGAATCATAAGATAGAATACAAGTGTGAGATAATGGTAAGTTAGGAATTTGTTTGCATGCTCAATTCATGTATGGTAATTATGTGTTAAAATTATCATTTTCAAGTATCGAAGACTAGGTTTTAGTATCTACAAATGCCCCACTTTTATTTTATTAATGAAATTTATACAGTAAAAGGATTAAATGTACCTAAGTGTGTACAACACACTTGGTCTTTGGTATGAATCTTAAATTGTGTTAGTCACTCAATAGCAAAAATTTAAATCATTTATAGTCAATGTCCATATATTGACCATTTCAATCTAAAACTAAATTTTTAAAATTTTGAAAAAACAAGGATTAGATTACACATGTGTGTTGGTGAAAAAATGTTTCCATCATAACTTTCTAGAGATGATACTTCATTGTTGAATCATTAGAGAATTTTGTTCATTATTGAAACATATGGGGTGCTGGGGTGTTTATGTCCCAAATATGTGTAGTTATGTATGATCTTGGGTTTGGAAGAAAAATTTCCCAAGTCTCATGAATGTGGGGAAAAGAATGCAATATACTAAACCAAATAACTATGCAAGTAAAATAAAGAATCATTTGGAAAGGTTCACTCAAATAAAAATAATCAACCAATGAAGTGGATTATAGATTCAATTGTATAATTTTTCTCAAGTTTGATCCATGAAAATAAAAAGAATGATTGAAGGGAATGAACAATGTTCATGCCACCATCATGAACCTAAGTTTGATTATATAATTTACTAAATGTAGAATATAATGCATGATTTAAAGAGAATGAACAATGCTCAATATCCCATCATGACCACAAATATCATAAGTGTTAAGTTAAATGATAACCATTTTCCATCCAACTATAAGCTATGTTATTATGTATGTTCACATGAACCAATATCATTCCCCCTCAATCGATGAAAATTGATATAGAATGCTATGTGTATACACCTAAAATTGGACACTTTGTGTCAATTTTAACTATCCCTTCATCTACACTAACATCATCCTAAAGTAAGAGGTTAAAAATATTAAATTGGAAGAGGTTTTCAGGAGCGTCTATATGCTAAAGGAAAAAGTCAATCAAATATAAATCCAGGAGAAAGTCATTGAGGAAGGGAGGCAAGAGAAAGCTACAAAGGATGACAAAAGAAAAATCAATCTGCAAAAATTGGATATCAACATCCCCAAGGAATTTAAATAAGCAATGGAGTAGATTAAAAACTAGAATAAACTTAGCAGAGTCAAGGATGAAGTGGAACTTTAAAAATCCATTCTTCATTGGTTCATGAAGGATCACAAGATATTAAAAGAAGAGGTCAACAAAATAAGTCAAAATGACAAGATTTATTGCACTAAGTCTGATCTCTTAGATTTAAGCATGGAATTTTAGAACATAAAAGAAAGAATGTATAATATAGAAAAAGCAAATCAAAAAATCAAAAAACATCTCAACACCTTGGTAGAGTACAACAAGATCACCGTGATGAAAAGCCTACAAAGTATGGAAACTCTCAATAAGATATCAAAGATAAGGTATTTAAATCTGAGATACAAACTTTTGAAAATAAAATCGAGACCATAGCAGGGGAAGAGGATGTTTCTCAATAAAAAGTCTTCAAGGAGCTCACTTACAAAAGTAAGATTAATATTTGATTTTGTATCTCTATATTTCATCATTGTCTTGTGTTTATGGGACTTTTTATTGATTTTATAATATTTTTTACTTCTTATAAGTTATTTGTATTATTTTACCATATAGTGACAGGCTATTTGTTATATCTAGTCTGTAGACTTAGCCTATTTGGTATTATACAAGTTTGGGTCCCTTATTAAAACCTTGTTTTACTAATATTAAAACATCATCCTAAAATTGTCTAATCAGTATTTTATCCACCCTAACATCCCTTGTCAAATCATTATTCATTCCCCTATACAATTAATCCCTTTTTCCATAATCATATCACATCACATTGGTTAATTAACCTCAATTAATTAGCTAATCTCATCTTAATAGGAAAATCCATGAAATGTGGAATATCCCTATTTTCATAAATCAATAAATCCAATTAATTCCTCACACCATGACATCATCCCCCTTTTTCCAAGACAAATTCAATACAAAGAAGTGAGTTGAAAAAAAGAGCTATGACATGCTCTTACACATTCCAAGCCTTCATTATTTCATCCTCTTACACATTCCAACCTTATTCTTACACACTTAATTCTCCTAATTTAAGAGGAAGATCAATCCTCCACCATTGATTTTTGACCATGATCAATGGCTCTCATCAATCAACTAAAGTTATAAATAAGGGCCACTTCTCCATGCTTAGAATGTCTTAAAATTATAATGAAGTGATTTTAAAATCACTTCTCAACCAAAGAATCAACCATCAAACATCCAATCAAATCATCTAGGTTATAAGGGGTTACTATATCAAAGCATCCACATGGTCCATGAAGTTTGAAACTACATTCATCATTTTTGAGCACATATAATAGATAAGAGGAGGGGAAAGGTAGTCTTTGGTAAGTGAAGGTAATCATGTGTTTGTTTTCATCATTTTATTATTTAATTTGATGAAACTTACATTGATTAGGTAACATTTCAATTCATTTTGGTTTCTACTAATGAAGTTAATCTTTGTTCTTGATGTTACATATGATACACCTGGTGGGACTCGCACCCCACATCTTCCTATAAATTATTCTTAGGACCTTAATAGGATATTTGGAATCCTCTTTAAGATCAATTTACATCAATTTAAGTCTAAAATATTCAAATTAAGTTTGAGGTTTCCATTTCTAGGTGTTTGTCAGATTTACCTTGTAGAATAGTGATTTTTCACATGAAAATGAGAAATTAGCAAAAAAAATTGAGTTTTTAAATATTTGGTGGATTTGTCTTGTTATTTGGTGGGATTTCTCAAGAAATGGTAGATTCACATAAAAAATTGAGTTTTTTAAATGTTTAGTGGATTTGCCATGTTATTCAGTAGAATCAGTCTAGGCCCTGTAGATTGGTAGATTCATACTGAGCAGTGTTTTTGTGATACATACCTTATAGAAGCCATAAACTTTGACTTAGGTGTCTATTTAACCTCCCATTTATGACAAAATGAAAGTATTAAAAAGATGCATTCAACCATTAAAAACATTAAAGTGGTAGAATTACCTTATATATTAATGGAATTATAATGAGAGTAACATATTTAAACTATTTAATAGCATAATCACTTTTAACTAACTTTTTGTGTTTGTAGAGTAGTGGAATCACCCTGATTTCTTTGAAATCATACTAGTTTTGGCAAAATCATCTTGATTTCAGTAAAATAGCTTTATATTTTCTAATAGTGTGTTTTTAGAGTGGTGGAATTAATCTTAGTTTAGCCAATTCATCCTAAATTCAATGAAATTTCCATTATTTTAGTGAAATCACCTTGATTTATGTTTTTGATAGTCAGTGTTTTTAGAGTGGTAGAATTGGCCTTAGTTCATAAAAATTTCCAATTTTTTTTGTGAAATGGGTTTCTATTTTCTAAGTCTATGTTTGTAGATTGGCAAAATAGACTATGTTTCGATGAAATCACTCTGATTTTGATGGAATCATTATTTTATGTATCTAAATGTTTCTATGGTTTTCAAGGATTGGTGAAATTGGCCTAAGTTTTAGTGGAATCATTTTTTTTTGTGAAATCATAACTAATTTATGATCAAATAAATTTGTGTAGTATTTTACACTTGTCAAAAATAAAAAATAAATTAATAATCTATTATTTTTAGGTTTTCACCCATCAAAGTCTTAAATAAACCAAATAAACACTCACATTTCATTTTGGGCATAAGAATTGAACACACATTTTGATTTGTGTATAAAAAACTTATTGCTTTTGCTTTCATTTGATTATGTATGTGTTTCTTTGAGAAATTTAGAGCTATTTACACTCTTCCCTTGTACTGTAAAATGAACCTTGGGAATTAAAAATTAACTAGATTGATTTTGTTAATCTTAAATAGATGCTACATATGCTCTTCCCTCACACATTTGAGCAATCTTGGGAATTAGAAATAGTGTGCATCTCTTTTCTTTTGGTTGTGCAACTTAGACTTTAATTCCCATGTGTAAATATTTAGGGTTCAATGACTCGTATTTCATTCCAAATCATTAGGACCAACCATATGTTCTGGTGGGGTATATAAATTGATGGAGGAGTTGTCATTACTGGTTGATCGGTGCCTTGTTTTACATTCACCATGAAGTGAGGGGATTTCATGCTCTAATACCTAGAATATAGACACTATCCCTCAAGGATAAATTTTATGGGGGTAATCCACCAAAATCCTATGGAAGGAGTGGGAACAAAGGAACTAGACCCTCTCATACAACCCAATAATCATACTCTTCCATAGACTTGGGAAACCTCATGTAATAAGGTATATATGGGAAACACCTAAAAAACCTTATTTAAGCCTAGTTTAAGACCAATCACTCACAAAAAATTAGTAGTGCGAGGGAAACCAAATTCCCATAATATACTCACATAATACATCTATGGAGTGAGGGTTGGGAGACCAATATATTTATTATTTCATGGGATTATATGTGTCGACTACTAGTTTCATTACACATGTTTTTATACTAAGCATAGGGTTTGTCATTTATGTTATTTCATTTGATTGCTATAAAGAATTTTATTGATTACAAACCTTAAATATTTAAAACAATCTCAAATCCTTCCAACATCAACTATTTATGTCCCAACATTCCAAATTCTCACGTCAACCATTCCAAGTCAACCTTCAAGAATCAAACAAACAAAAAAACTTAATTCAAAGTTAAATCAGAACATCAAGTCAACTTAGGTAAAAATAAAATAAAACTTCAAACATCTACCTCTAAGCAAGCCAAATCAAATATAAATTCAAAATCAGCAAGTCAAACAATCAAAAAAATTCATATCCAAAGTCCAACATCCATATCACAAGTCAAATAAAATCACAAGTCAAAGTCCAATAAAATCAATTCATCTAAACATCATATCAACTAAACCTTTTCCCATCTTTTCATTCAATTTCCCACACCTATTGATTGGAACTGATAAAGTCATAGCATCCATCCTTTCTCCCATCTACATTGAATCAAACACAACTAAACATCCAACATAAAAAATCAAATAAAATCCAAAATGATAAATCAAACATTATCAAATTATCCAAACATCAAGTCAAATCTTAATAAAAAATAAAATCCAACCAAATACTAATCAAACATGATCAAATAAAAATCTAAATTGAGATTAAATTATAAATCCTAATCATTTAAAATTAAAATTCAACTATAATATAGACTCCATGGCATCCTAAAATCCCAATCTGATTCTATCATCACCATCCCAATGTCAAAATGTGATTGACCAACTCCAACAAATTAGTAAATAGGTATCCTATATAACATCCCTTCTTGATCCTTCATCCACCAATCCAAAACCCAATCATGTCATAAAATCACCTTTCTAAGGATCTTCATCTATGTAATAACTAGATGCATCCAAGTCCAAGAATCATTTGCTAAGGATACACTAAGATCCCTTTCCAAATCATAATCAAACTCCTCCACTTCTAATTAAAGTTCAAGACAACCATTCTATACTTGAAAAAGACATATTTAATGGGCCTATTTTTGTTGAATCACCCATCTTTGTCCAATCCTAAACCATTGTTGTCCCAAACCTATTTAATGAAGGACCCATATTTGATGAGCCAATCTTTGATGAAGCATCATTTAGTTAATCTCCCATCTTTGGTCAACCTATCTTTTACCAGCCACCCATATTCAATGAACCACAAATCTTTAATAAAATTGTATTTGATGAAACCATCATTAGATTATCACCCCATCTCCCATCATGTATTAAAACCTCCATCACCAAACACCACATACCTCTTAGGGTAGTGGTAATTTTAGACAAAAAACATCAATATTCCTTCCATATAGATAGGCCCATCTTAAACAATGAGTCAAAATCAACATCATATCAATTCGACAAGACTTCATTTTTTGAATCTAACCTCTTCATAGATTAGGAGCTCATCAACAATAATCTTACATGGTTACATGGATAAAATCTCATGGCTTATTTATAAAGAAAAAATATCTTGTAATAAGAAGAATCCTCAAAATCATAAACTATAATGGGAAAGGCCTCAACCTCCATGACCAAGGCATTATAGAACCCATACATGTATATGTACACAAAGGATATCATGGCATCATCTACAAACCATCTGCCAATCAATGTAAATATATTTATGATACTTTCACAATTTTTGAGAAAGCCTTATACTACATTGAAATAGGCTCCATTCATAGTCCCTAAAAATATTGTGTTGCCACCCATCCTATTATCAATGTCATCCATCATTTTTACCATCTTGAAATTCATTCTTCAACACCAATTAATTGGGAGCAAAAAAATCAATTACCATCAGCCTTATTCAATAACAACCAAATAATGGAATAATTAATGATTTGCATCCATCTAAAAGATCATAAAGCAATATTAACATCCAATAATCTGGTAACTCAAAATCCAAAATCAACAAACCCTAGTGAAAATCTCCTTGAAGAACTGTGGGACAATTATCATCAAAAATAGAGTTAAAAATCAAGGCCCTTTAGTGAAAAATTATTTGAGGCACTATCAAACCCAAATATAAATCAAAGTCTATAAAATCAAGAATGTTAATACCTTGGTAAAAACCTTTCTAAGGCACCAAGGGAAGAATAAATAAATATCAATCCTACATTAGCATAGTTGTAAGAAAATTCTAAATCACAAGTTGTAAACACCATTGGTATAGAAGGATATCGATAAAATGTCCAATTGGTGGATACTCTTAGTATTTTAGAATGTGAGATTGTTGGTCCCAATCCCCTTTCCCATAATGATCACATCCCACCTCCAAATTCTTCATATAATTAACAAACATCTTCTATCCAATATGCCTTCCACTTCACTATCCTTGGCATCACCCTCTATCATATGGGCTATGATGACATCTTGATCAATATGGAAGAAGCCAATTTATTAATCAATGAAGTTCACATCAAAATATTTGGATTGCACACTTGAAAAATTAAATGTTGTAGCGATAAAATGAAAAAATAAAAATAAAAATAAAAATAAAAATAAAAATAAAAATAAAAATAAAAATAAAACAATTAAATTAAATATTTCATCCAATGATGAAAACCATTTTTATGGCACCTTGGACAAGTACCATGATGAAAACCAATTTTATGGCATCATGTGTAAAAATAATGCATTATATATAAGTATCTCAAAACTTTGGAGAAACCCCATCTACATAAAATCCATCTTATTTTAACCATATTACCCATCCAAATCATTCATCCTATGCATCCCATCCAAATCATCTTTAACCATCCTATCCAAATTCTTGTTTTGAATCCATCCTTTTATCCATCCTATTTGTGCCCATCCTTTACTCCCATTTTTACCTTGATAAGGAAGTGAAATAAATATTGAGAATTGTTCTAAAACCATCTTGGCATATCCTTCAAATGACACTTCAACAACTAGACATTTGGTTCCCATGTGACATAGTTTTAATCTCTAGTCCATTCCCATTCTTATCTAAGGACATCTAACATCATCCCAAATCTATTCCATCCAGTATCTTCTCCCATTTTGGTGCTAAAATAGATTTTCCATTTTTTAGTGACCCTTTGTATATGCTTATTATAAAAAATGCAACAAACTCTGAAACATCCAAAAAATCTAAAAACATAAAAAATATCCAAAAAATTAAAAAAACATCCAAATTTTTTTAAAAATTCAAAAAATCTTGAAAAATCTATTTTTTTTTAAAAATGCTTAAAAATTAGGAAAGGCCAAAAAACCATAAAAATATATAAAGCTACAATATCCAAAAACATTTGTCATGTCCTAAATCCAGTCAAAATCCTGTTATCCAATCATTCTAGCTTTTTTGGTATGTGCCCTTCTCAAATATGCTCTCTCACATGTATATTTATTTGAGGGCAACATCTAGATATCAGTATCATTGAGCCTTTACACATGGATTTTGACTTGATTAATGATAAGATGCCTTTTATTTCTTTTTTTTTAAAAATTGTGATTGTTTTATTTCTTGCTTGTTTTTTTATTTTTCTTGTGCCTTAAATCAATCCATATGTGGTAAACGTGTCATCATGGTTTATAAATATCATGGTGTTTCATGTCATGAACTTGTAATTGAGTCCATCCATTGACATATAATGATAGTGCATCATGATTTTCCATATTTTGGTCCATTTGTGTCATTTTTTTGTTGGATTGAAGCCCAATCCTTACCCACATTACAACAAGGTCATCATGGTGTTTTATATCATGGTACATATTATCATGTGTAAAATTAAAAATCATTTTGAAAATAATATGGATACCATGCTAAAATTTTATTATATCCCCTTAATATATCCAAATCAAATCAATTTATCTAACTTTGACCTAGTCAAAGTCAAATCATCATTTCTCATCACATTCCTCCCTTATTGGGAGAACTACAACAACCTGAGGTTTTTATGGAATATGTAGGCAATGTTCAGTCACTTGGTATTTTTTAGGTCAACTATGTCATTATTATTATTTTTCCATTCACATTTCTATTCATATCTCAACATCCTTTTCTTCTGACTAACAATCATCCTCATGACTTAAGTATGTGAACATCAGTTTACCATAACTTGATCCAATTCAATCTAATCACATCATTCTGCAAAAATTATTGCATCACTTTGGGAACTGTAGTGTGCCCAATTTTTATTTTTGTTTCATCCTTTGAATGGTAGTTATACCATCTACATAAGTTTTTACCTAAATCTATCACCTTCTTATCATCCATAAATGTAATAATTTCATCCTTAATCCATGAATTGAGTTAAATCCTTGATCTATGTTTACTGATCAATCTATCCATCCATTATTCATTCATCCATCCATTCCACACACATAGTGTTTTCCCTTCTTAGGGAAAGTCAAGTGTGTAACTTTTTCACAAGATAGATCATTCCCAATCAATGTTCATAGCTTTTAGGGATATTTCATTCCTAAATCTACCCTATTGGTGAAAATCAAAGTGTGAAACTTATCTCAAGATGTATAATTACCAAATCCAACTTATTTGGGGAAAATCAATCTATCATCTTTGAAATTCAAATCATGTAAGTGTTAGCTCTAGTGGCTTAATATTTTCCACAGGTTGATCTCATCCATCCACAACATTATTTCATATTCATTCCTTACTCTCTTTTTAGAGAGCCCATCCACATTCTTCATTCCCACATGCCATCTCGAGGGGGATCATACATCACATTCTTTCATCCAACATCATCTAGTTTTCATCTAACTTTTTTATCTTATTTTTTATTTGAAAAGTCATTACTCCACCCATCATGTCTTACAATGCCCTTTCAATGAGGATAAAAATGTAGACACTAAAAATGGATACTTTGCATTGATTTTAACTATCCATTCAACAAAACTAACATTGTCTTAAAATTATCTAATTAGTATTCTATCTACCCTAACTTCCCTATATAAATAAATCATCCCCTTAGCCAATTAATGTTTTTTTTCCAAAGTCATATAAAAAACATCCAAAAAATGATATCACATCACATTGGTTAATTAACATTTGTTAATTAGATAATCTCATTCTAATGGCAAAATCCATGGAATGTGGAATATTCATATTTTCATAAATCAATAAATCTAATTAATTCCAAAAATCATGACATCATCCCCTTTTTCCAAGATAAATTGAATATAAAAAGGCAAGTGTGTAAACAAGAGCCATGGCATGATATTAAACACTCCAAGCGTTCATCATTGCATCCTCTTACACACTCCAACCTTATTCTCACACACTCAATCCTTCTCATTTATGAGGAGGAGGACTAATCCTCCACCGTTGATCTCCAACCAAGATCAATGGCTCTCATCAATTAACTAAAGCTATAAATAGAGGGATACCTATCCATTATTAGTAAGTCTTGGAATCATAACAAAGTTCTATCAAAAGAAATTCTCAAAGAATAAATCAACCATTAAGCATCCAATAAAATTATCTATTTTGTAAGGGGTAATGTTTTTGGATCATCCGCATGCCATCCATGAAGTTTTCAACTAAAATTTTCACTTATGACCACATCCAATCAACAATAGGAGAGGAAAGTTTATCTTTGGTAAGTGAAGGTAATCATGTATTTTTTTTCATCCTTTTATTTCTCAATCCAAGGAAATTTGGATTAATTAGGTAGAATTTCAATTCATTTTGATTTATACCAATGAAGCCAATCTTCGTTCTTGATGTTATAAACAAATATTAGCTTCATTAGTAGAAAAATAAAAACATTGAAATGCTACCTAGTCAATACAAGTGTCCTTAAATTAGGCAATAAAACGATGAAAAAAACACATTATTACCTTCACTTGATGAATATAACCTTGTTCTTCCTCTTTTTGATTGGATGTTCTTAGAAGTGATTGATGTAGTTGAAATACATGGCAGATACCATAGAATCAAATGGAAAACATAATTCCCTTACAAAATAGATTATTTGATTGTATGTTTTATGGTTGATTTCTTGGTTGATATTTTATTTTGACAACACTTCATTATGATTCCAAGTCTTGCTAAGAATGGAGGAATATCCCTCTATTCATAGATTTGGTTGATTATGAGAGACATTGATCTTGGTTAGAGATCAATAATGGAGGATTGATTCTCTTCATAAATGAGGAGGATTGAGTGTATAATATGATGCAATGATGAAGGCTTGGAGTGTGTAATATCATGTCATATCTCTTTCTTTCACACTTACCTCTTTGTATCAAATTTTCTTTGGAAAAAAGGGGATGATGTCATGATGTGATGAATTTATTGGATTTATGAAAATAAGGATATTCCACATTCTATGAATTTTCCCATTAAGATGAGATTAGATAATTACTAGAGGTTAACTAAATAATGTGATGTAATATTATTTTTGGATGTTTTTGATATGGTTGTGGAAAAAGGGATTAATTGGCTTTGGGGATGAACATTGATTTGAATAGGGATGTTAGGATGGATATGAAACCAATTATAAAATTTTAAGATGATGTTAATTTGGATGAAGGATTAGTCAAAATTGACATAAAGTGTTCAATTTTAGGTGTCTACATTTCCCCCTTTTGAAAATATGTTGTGAGACATGATGGATGGAGTAATGACTTTTCAAAGAAATAAGAAGCCAAAATAAAGGTGGATGAAAATTAGATGATTATGGATGAATGAATGTGATGGATGATGCCCCCTCAATAGGGAATGCAAGGATGAAATTGATGTGTATGGTCTCTCAAAAAAGAGAGGAATGGATAGAAATATAATAAAATGATCAAGGGGTGCATGATGAGGAAAAAGGGGTCAAGTTTTAGGTTTTGAAGATGAATGGAGAGTAGGACGATGATGAAAAATATGAGACTAATCCATGGAAAGTATTAATCCACTTGAGATAATTACTTCATTCTTTGATTTATGATTATGATGGATTGATTTACTACAAGCATGTTATATTTGAGAAGGATACATCTCAAGATAAGATGCACACTTTGATTTTCCCTAAACATGGTGGATTTGGGAATGAAATATACTGAAAAGCTATGGACTTAGACTGGGAATCATGTATCCCATGGAAAAGATGGACACTTCACTTACCCCAAGTAATGTGGAATTTGAAAGAATGGATTGGATGGATGAATTACTAATGGACAAATTGATTTATTGAAAAAGTTAGATCAATGATTTAATTGATTGCATGGATTAAGGATGATATGATCATGTTATGGATGATAGGAAAGTGATCGATTGATGTAAACATATGTGAATATGGTACAACTACGATTCAAAGGATGAAGTATCCATAATAAAAGGAACACAAAGATAACGTAAGTGATGCAATAATGATTTAATAGTCATTTGATCATATTGAATTTGATCAGATTATGGTAGAATGATTTTCACACACTTAAGTTGTGAGGATGATTATTATTAAGAAGAAAAATATGTTGAGATATGAATGGAAATGGGAATAAGAATGAGAATGGTCGAGATGACCTTATAAATTCCATGTGATTGAGAGATGCCTACATAGTCCAAATGGACCACAAGATGATGTAGTTTTCCTAAGAAGGAAGCAATGTGATGAGGAATGGGAAAGATAAATAGATGAATTGACCTTGAATTGATAAACAATGGATAAGGTGATTGGACTGTATTTTTTCAAGGAGATATTCTACCATTTTAGCATAGTCTCCACATGATTTTAAACTTGAATTTTTATTTATCACATTATATCATGTAGCACATATTGAACACTATGATGACCTAGTCATATTGTGCATAAGGACAAACCCTAGATCCAACAAAAAAATGACAACAAACCATGTTATGGAAAGATCATGAAGTCATAGTTTCCATGGGCTGATAGATGGACTATATTACAAGTGAATAAAAAGAGGCGTCATGATGTGGAAAAAAAATGATAACCCTATTGTCACACACATGATATGTATTGAGTCAAGACACAAAAAGAATACCAAATAAATAGGAAAGCGAGCAAATGCACACAAACTTGAAAAAAAAATTAGTATGATACATCTTGTCATTCATCAAGTTAAAATTCCATGTGTGGGGTTTCATGATACTCATAGTTGTATGGTGCCCTAGGAAAGGATAAATGTAAGGGTATTGAATTGGTTGGAGTGATTTGATCAAGGATTTTAACCAAATTTAGGATAAGAAAAATGTTTTTGTATTTTGTGCCTTTATATATATTTTAGGGATTTTTGGCATTTTAAGGATTTTTTTTTTAAATTTATGTTTAGTGATTTTTGGGATGTCTTTATGTTTCAAATAAGGGAATATAGGAAATGGAAACCCATTCTAACACTGAGATAGGAGAGGATGGCAAATGGAATGGATTACGGATTATTATAGATGATAAGGGACAATGATGCAGGATGAAAAAGAATGGATTAGGGATCTCCAAGGAGTATGTTACATGGTAACCAAGTGTATATTATCCAAATTATTGTTTGAAGTATTGTATCAAGGTAGTTCTAGAATAAGTCTCAAGACTTATTCCACTTCCTTATCAAGGTCAAAAGAGGAAGAAAGGACAGACACATTAGGATGGATATAATGATGAATAAGATGGATAAGGATGGTTTAATATTATTTGGATGGAATGTGTAGGACAAAGTACTTATATGGAAATAGGGCTGCCCCCAAGTGTTGAGGTACTTACAAACGATGGATTATTTATGCATTACACTAGAAACTGGTTTTCATAATGGTACTTGTCTAAGATTCCATAAGCATGGTTTTCACCATTAGATGAATTATTTATCTTTATATTTTGATTTTTTAATTTTTAATTTTTTAATTTTTTAATTTTTTTAATTTTTTAATTTTTTTCCACAACATTGAATCCTTCAAGTGTGTACTCTAGGGATGTCATTGTGAACTTTGTTGATTTCCAAGTTGGCTTGTTCCAAATTGATTAGGATGTTATCATAGCCCCTATAATAGAGGGTGCTACCAAGGATGGTGAAGTAAAAGGTGTATCGGATAAAGGATGTTTGATGATTATGTGAAGGATTTGGAGGTGGTATGTGATCATGATGGGAAGGAGGATTGGGACCAATAATCTCACATTCTGTGAGACTAAGAGTATCCTCCAATTATATGTTTTGGGGATTTCCTTATGCATTGATGGTGTTTAAAATTTTTGATTTGGAATTGTCCTACTATTATGATGATGTAGGAGGGATATTTATTTATTCATCCATTGGTGCTTTAAAAAGGTTTTCACCAAGGGATTCATTTTCTTCATCTTTTGGATTTTGATTTTTATTTGGGTCTGATAGCACCTCAAAGAGGTTTTCACTAAAGGATCTTGTTTTTTTACTTTGATTTTGATTTAAATTATCCCATAGTGTCTCAATGAGTTTTTCACTAGGGGATGCTAATTTTGGATTTTGATTTTTTGGATAATTGGATGTTGATTTTGTTTTATGCTCTTTTAGCTAGATGTAAATCATTAATTTTTCCATTATTTGACTATTATGGAAGAAGGTTGATGGTAAGTGATTTTTTAGTCCCAATCTATGGGAGTGGGAGATTTAATTTCAAGATGGTAGAAAGGATGGATGGAAATGATAAGAGGATGGGTGGTAGCATGGTACTTGTAGGGACTATGAATGGAGTTTGTTTCAATATAAGATGAGGCTTTCTTAGAAACCATGAAAATGTCATGAACATATTTATATTGATCGAAAGATGGTTTATAGCCAATGTCATGATACATTTTATGTGCATGTACATGGAGGTGAAGGCCTTTCCCATTTTAGTTCATTCTTTTGAGGATTATACTTACTATAAGATTTTTTTTGATTTGGAAATAAGTCATGGGGTTATCTACATGTAACCATGCAAGATTGTTATTGTTAATTTATTCTTATGTGGGGAAGTTAATTATGATAAAAGAAAATTTTCCAAATTGATATAATTTTGATGTTAATTATTAGTTTAGGATGGGTCTATACACATCAAAGGGATTTTTTATTAGTTGTCTACAAGTACCATTATTAATTGAGGCATGCAATGTTGGGTAATGGAAGTTTAAATATGTGATGGGAGATGGGGTAATAAGCCAATGATGTTCTTATCAAAATGATTTCATCAAATACTTGTAGTTCATCAAAGACAAGTGGTTGGTTAAAGGTAGGTTGACCAAGGATGGGTGATTGGTGAAGTGATGGCTCATAAATTATTGGCTCATCAAAGATGGATGCTTTGTCCAAGATGGTGTGCCAATAATGGCTAGGGATTGGTTAAAGATTGGTGATTCAATAAAAATGGATTCATCAAAGATGGATTGGTCAAGGATGGAGTGATTATATTGAACTTTACTTAGAAGTGGAGGAATTTAATAATGATTTAAAAGGGGATATTGGCATATCCCTAATGAATGATTCTCTAACTTGGATGTACCTAGTTCTTTCATAAACTAATATCTTTGAAGAAGTGATGATAGGATATAGTTGGTTTGATGTGGTTTAGGAGTTAGATGGTTATATTTAAAAGTGTTAGATTTTGGATTGGTGGTTGAAGGATTAATAAGGGATGCTTGGTGAGATAACTATTAGCTAAGATTTTGGAGTTATTTGATCATGTTTTAGGATGAAAATGATATAACTAGATTAGTATTATGTGGATATCAAGATTTGGGTAGTTGATAGTAGGTGGGGATTTAGATATCTTATGTGGGATGACATTGGGTCTATATTGAACTTAAATTTGTGTTTGGATATGATTAAGATTTGTTAGTTAAGTTCAATTTGAATATTTGATATCTGATTGTATGATTTTGATGTTTGATGTTTGATTTGATGTTAGTTGGATTTGATTTAAATGGGAAAAATGATGGATGACATGATTTAATTTATCTCAATCTATAGGTTCAAGAGATTAAATAGAAAGATGAGGATAAGATTTGATTTTGGATGTTTAATTGATTTAGAATTAAGGTCCACTTTTGGATTAACTTGTACTGATTTGGATTTAGTCATGGATGGATTGAATAATTTTATTTTTGATTTTAACTTAGATTTGACTTTGAATTTTAATTTTTGACTTGATTTGACTTAGTCCAAGTTGGACATTTGATTTGATTAGTTGACTATGATTTGAATTTTTATTTTGACTTGATTTATAATGTTTGATTTTGAATGCTTGACTTGACTTTGAAAGGTTGAATTGAAATAGTTGATGTTTGAAATTTTAATGTTGGGATGTGAATAGTTAATGTTAGATGGATTTGACATTGTTTGAAATAGTTAAGGTTTTTAAATAATAAAATTCTCGAAAACAATAAAAAAAACATGCAAGTGACAAGTCTTATTCTAAGTATAAAAGGTGTGCAATGAAACTAGTAGCCTACACATATACTATTATGAAGTGGTGAATAGATTGGTCTCCTAACCTTCACTCCATGGACATAAGTTGTAATTGTGTTGTGGGAATTTGGTTTCCCTCACACTACTAACTATTTATGGTTGGTTGATCTTAAACTATACTTAAACAAGGCTTTCTAGGTGTGTCCCTTATATACCTTGTGGTATGATAGGGCCCAAATCTATGTGATGAATTTAGTTTAAATATTCATTTAATAAATCTTCTAGATTGATGTCTATTAGACCATGGCTAGTGTCTAAATTTGTCTCCAACAAGGTTTATGGTGGTAGATCTATAGGTTGGTCTTGGGGGGGGGGTGTGTTTGGTAATTCTAATCTAACTCTTACCAATGAAAGGATTATTTTAAACTAATTGATTCAAAATTACTAAAAGAGGAAATTACCTATCAAACCAAATTAATTCAATCCTTTTTCTTTAAAATCAAAACACACTTAGTCTACTTCACAGTTTTCTTGAAAATGTAAACACTCAGCTTGGAAAATAAATCTAATACTAAATCACACTTTGTAGTAAATCATTATTTTGACTCTTTAAACAAGAAATACTAATGCTAAATCATACTTGATTTGAAAGGAAATAACCATTTTAATGTAAATCTTAAATTTACTTCTTATAGATCACTCATTCATGCATGCATTGCAAATATTTAGATTATCTAATTTTGAAGAATTAAACTAATATAAACATAAAATACCATACATAAATTCTTGGTTCTGAGGAGAGTGGCCCTTTCTCTTCTTAAAATTAGGATCAAAGTTTACTCAGTGTTGAAAGCTAGAATTATATTTCATTGATCTATGGAAATTTGGAAGATTACTTCAAGATTACAATATATATGAAACTCTTAGTGTAACACTATATGCATTCCTCTTTTTCTAAGACAAAAGACTTACATATTTATGCCAATATAGTCAAACTTAAAATACTATGTAGGAAAATAAAACTGCATATTCAATTTATTTATGCCTAAGATAGGGGATTTAGATTGATCAAGATCCTAGAAAATCTATTTATCTTGATGAGATAGTTGTATTATTCTTATAATAGTTTAAGTCCATATATAAAAAATACATCAAGATTGAATCCCTTCAAAATGGGAAGTGAGTGTCTCTTCAACATGGTTTTAGGCAAGATTATAGCTAGAGTAATCATATTCTTTTAGATAGATTACAAACTTGCATAATCCTTAGATTTTAGATGTGTAGAGTCTGTAGAGTTAGACCTGTAAAGTCCATAGATTAAGACCTATAGAGTCCATAGATTTAGGCCTATGAAATCCATAGATGAGTTTGTGCTATCTTTCTCAAATTGTTGATGATGATGACTTCTTTGATGTTTTGCATTTTTAACAAACCTTTATTCCATGATTTGTATATGCTTATAGCCACTAGTCGAGTCTATAGACATGGATTGAGTGAGTCCAAATCTATGGAATTGTAAGTTCATAGCCTAGAATATTAATTAGAATGAGTCCATAGTTTTACAAATACTGGAGTCAAAAATAGAACTTCTATAAAATACCACTTCTTATCATCTTTTTGCATATTATTCAAGATTTAAACACTAAAAAGTGCCACTTATTAGACATGAATGACAAAATGATGAATCAAACTTTGGTTTGATATAGATGAGATAAATTATTTATTTTCCATGCTAAAGTTAGCTAAAAGTCTAAGATTTGCATAAGGTTATATCCTTAATGAGATGAAATGAAGGAAACACCATGTTAATAATGAGCCATATTTTAGGCTAATCATCTCCCCTAAGCTTTACCTTTTGTAAATCCCATTACAAAATTCATCTAGCTTTATAATTTATAAATATATCCTCCATGCTCTAATTGAGATCATATTCATCAAATTCATCTATGATATGATTATTTTCATTATACATTTGAACTATTTATTTTTAGATGTTAAATTGTTCATCAGATTGAGTTTCCCAATTCTACCATCCTAGAATTGGTATGATTAGCACGGGAGGTCTATACCTCATTCCAATCCATTTCTACTCTCCTCCAAAATTTAATACTTCCATAATGTTTTCAAGAATTGTTGTGTCTCTTGTCATGCACCATCTTAGA